>JAPYKT020000049.1:0-1200000 GCA_028749325.2 Caryopteris x clandonensis
CATGAAATTTAATTTTTCTTGACATTGTTATAGTAAATTCCACATATTATTTTAGTGATATTCTCCAAATTACAAAGTATTTCGACCAAAGGTATAACAGTTATGGTGCATTTTTCGTCAATAAAGTTAAATTTTAACGTAAAATTTCCTTAGGCGTAATGCAGTTCAAAAATCATATTTTTGATGCATACATTGCTTAGAATTATATCATTCACTAATAAATTTATTAATTTAATCAATCTGGAATCTAATGTTTGATGAATTATTATAAAATTTAACAAATACTAAGTTTTTACCCTATAGGGGCAAGATCGTAATTTTTCATGAAATTTAATTTTTCTTTAAATTTCTACAGTAGATTACACACATTATTTTAGTGATATTCTCCTAATTTCAAAGTGTTCAACCCAAAAGTGTAAGAGTCATGGTGCATTTTTCGTCAATAAAGTTAAATTTTACCATGAAATTGTCTTACTTGTAATCTGGTTCAAAAATCATATTTTGATGCATAAATTGTTTAGAATTAGATCATTTCCTTATAAATTCATTAATTAAATCAATCTATAATCTAATGTTTGATGAAATATTAGAGAATTTAACAAATACTCAGTTTTTTACCCTATAAGAGCAAAATTGTAATTTTTTATGAAATTTAATTTTTCTTCAAATTTTTACAGTAGATTCGACACATTATGTTAGTGATATTATCCAAATTTTAAATTGTTCTAACCAAAGGTGTAAGAGTTATTGTGCATTTTTTGTCAATAATGTTCAATTTTAACGTGAATTTTTTTTACGCGTAATGTGGTTCAAAAATCATATTTGTGATGCATATATTGTTTAGAATTAGATCATTTACTAATAAATTTATTAATTTAATCAATATGTAATCTAATGTTTGATGAAATATTATAAAATATAACAACAAATACTCACTTTTTTTACCTATAGGGGCAAAATCGTAATTTTTATGAAATTTAGTTTTTCTTGAAATTATTACTGTAGATTCCACACATTATTTTTTTATATTCTCAAAATTACAAATTGTTCTGACCAAAGGTGTAAGAGTTATGGTACATTTTTGTCAATAAAGTTAAATTTTAACGTGAAATTTCCTTACGCGTAATGTGGTTCAAAAGTCATATTTTTTATGCATACATTTCTTAGAATTAGGTCATTTACTAATATATTCATTACTTTAATCAATCTGTAATCTATTGTTAGACAAAATGTTATAAAATTTAACAAATACTCAGTTTTTTTTACCCTATATGGGCAAAATCGTAATTTTTCATGAAATGTAATTTTTATTCCACGCATTATTTTAGTGATATTCTCAAAATTTCAAAGTGATCTGATCAAAGGTGTAAGGGTTATGGTGCATTCTTTGTCAATAAAGTTAAATTTTAACGTCAAATTTCCATACACGTAATGTGGTTCAAAAATCATATTATTGATGCATACATTCCTTAGAATTAGATTAGTTACTAATAAATTCATTAATTTAATTAATCTATAATCTTATGTTTGATGAAATATTATAAAATTTGACAAATACTCAGCTTTTTACCCTATCGGGGAAAATTCGTAATTTTCATGAAATTTAATTTTTCTTGAAATTTTTACAATAGATTCTACACATTAATTTCAGTAATATTCTCCAAATTTCAAAGTTTTTGACCAAAGGTGTAAAATTTATGGTGCATTTTTGGTCAATAAAGTTAAATTTTAACGTGAAATTTCCTTACGCGTAATGTGGTTAAAAAATCATATTTTTGATGCATATATTGCTTAGATTTAAATAATTTATTAATAAATTCATTAATTTAATCAATCCATAATCTAATATATGATGAAGTATTATAAAATTTAACAACAAATACTTAGTTTTTTTACCCTATAGGGGCAAAATCGTAATTTTTCATGAAATTTATTTTTTCTTGAAATTTTTATAGTAGATTCTACACAATCTTTTAGTGATATTCTCCAAATATCAAAGTGCTCAGACCAAAGCTATAAGAGTTATGGTGCATTTTACGTCAATAAAGTAAAATTTTAATGTGAAATTTTCTTACGCGTAATGTAGTTCAAAAATCATATTTTTGATGCATACATTGCTTAGAATTAGATCATTTACTAAGGAATTCATTAATTTAATCAATCTGTAATCTAATGTTTAGATAAATATTATAAAATTTAACAAATACTCAGTTCTTTTACCCTATACAGGAAAAATCGTAATTTTTCATAAAATTTTTTTTTTTTTAAATTTTACAGCAGTTTCCACAGATTATTTTAGTTATATTCTCCAAATTTTAAAGAGTTCTGACGAAAGTGTAAGAGTTATGGTGCATTTTTCGTCAATAAAGTTAAATTTTAACATGAAATTTTTTTACGCATAATATGGATCAAAATTCATATTTTTAATGCAGACATTACTTAGAATTAGATAAATTACTAATAAATTCATTAATTTAATCAATCTATAATCTAATGTTTGATGAAATATTATAAAATTTGACAAATACTCAACTTTTTACCCTATAAGGGAAAAATCGTAATTTTTCATGAAATTTAATTTTTCTTGAAATTTTTACAATAGATTCCACACATTAATTTTAGTGATATTTTCCAAATTTCAAAGTTTTTGAACAAAGGTGTAAAATTTATGGTGCATTTTTTGTCAATAAAGTTAAATTTTAACATGAAATTTCCTTACGCGTAATGTGGTTAAAAAATCAAATTTTTTTTGCATATATTGCTTAGATTTAAATCATTTATTAATAAATTCATTAATTTAATGAATCCATAATCTAATATATGATGAAGTATTATAAAATATAACAACAAATACTTAGTTTATTTTACCCTATAGGGGCAAAATCATAATTTTTCATGAAATTTATTTTTTCTTGAAATTCTTACAGTAGATTCTACACATTAATTTAGTGATATTCTCCAAATTTCAAAGTGTTCTGACAAAAGCTATAAGAGTTATGGTGCATTTTTCGTCAATAAAGAAAAATTTTAATGTGAAATTTTCTTACGCGTAATGTGGGTCAAAAATCATATTTTTTATGCATACATTGCTTAGAATTAGATCATTTACTAAGGAATTCATTAATTTAATCAATTTGTAATCTAATGTTTAAATAAATATTATAAAATTTAACAAATTCTCAGTTCTTTTACCCTATAGAGGCAAAATCGTAATTTTTCATAAAATTCAATTTGTTTTTTTAATTTTTACAGCAGTTTCCACAAATTATTTTAGTTATATTCTCCAAATTTTAAAGAGTTCTGACAAAAGTGTACGAGTTATGGTGTGTTTTTCGTCAATAAAGTTAAATTTTAACATGAAATTTCTTTACGCATAATATGGATCAAAAATCATATTTTTAATATAGACATTGCTTAGAATTAGATAAATTACTAATAAATTCATTAATTTAATCAATCTTTAATCTAATGTTCGATGAAATATTATAAAATTTAACAAATACTCAGTTTTTTTTACTCTATAGTAGAAAATCGTAATTTTTTCATGAAATTTGAATTTTTCTTAAATTTTTTATAGTAGATTCCACATATTATTTTAGTGATATTCTTCAAAGTTCAAAGTATTCTGTCCAAATGTGTAAGAGTTATGGTGTATTTTTCATCAATAAAGTTAAATTTTAACGCGGAATATCCTTTCACGCAATGTGGTTCAAAAATCATATTTTTGATGCATACATTGCTTAGAAATAGATCATTTACTACTAAACTCATTAATTTAATCAATTTGTAATCTAGTGATTGATGAAATATTATAAAATTTAATAAATACTCAGTTTTTTTTATCCTATATGGGCAAAATCGTAAGTTTTCATCAAATTTAATTTTTCTTGAAATTTTAACAACATATTCAACACATTATTTTAGTGATATTTTCAAAATTACAAAGTTTTCTGACCAAAAGTGTAAGATTTATGGTGCATTTTTGACAATAAAGTTAAATTTTAACGTGATATTTCGTTACGCGTAATGTGGTTCAAAAATTATATTTTTGATGCATTAATTGCTTAGAATTAGATCATTTACAAAGAAATTCATTAATTTAATCAATATGTAATCTAATGTTTGATTAAATATTATAAAATTTAACAAATACTCAGTTTTTTTCGTATAGGGGTAAAATCGTAAATTTTCATGAAATTTATTTTTTCTTGAAATTTTTACAGTACATTCCACAGATTATTTTAGTGATATACTATAAATTACAAAGATTTTTAACGAAAGGTGTAAGAGTTATGGTACATTTTTCGTCAATAAAGTTAAATTTTAACATGAACTTTTTTTACGCATAATATGGTTCAAAATTCATATTTTTAATGCATGTATTGCATAGAATTAGATAATTTATTAATAAATTCATTAATTTAATCAATCTGTAATTTAATGTTTGAAAAATATTATAAAATTTAACAAATACTCAGTTTTTTACCTTATAGGGGCAAAATCGTAATTTTTCATGAAATTGAATTTTTCTCAAAATTTTTACAGAAGATTCCACAAATTAATTTAGTTATATTCTCCAAATTTGAAAGTGTTCTAACAAAAGGTGTAAGAGTTATGTAAAGTTAAATTTTAACGTTAAATTTCCTTACACGTAATGTGGTTCAAAAATAATATTTTGGATGCATATATTTATTAGAATTAGATCATTTATTAATAAATTCATTAATTTAATCAATCTACAATCTAATGTTTGATGAAATATTATAAAATTTAACAACAAATACTCAGTTTTTTTACCCAATAGGGGCAAAATCGTAATTTTTCATGAAATTGAATTTTTTTTTTTTGAATTTTTACAGTAGATTCCACACATTATTTTAGAGGTATTATCCAAATTTCAAAGTGTTCTGACCAAAGATATAAGAGTTATGGTGTATCTTCATCAATAAAGTTAAATTTTAATGTGAAATATCATTTCGCATAATGTGGTTCAAAAATTATATTTTTAATGCATACATTGCTTAGAATCATATAATTTACTAATAAATTCATTAATTTATTCAATTTGTAATCTAATGTTTGATGAAATATTATAAAATTTAACAAATACTAAATTTTTTACCCTATAGGGGCAAAATTGTAATTTTTTATGAAATTTAATTTTTCTTGAAATTTTTACAATAGATTTCGCATATTATTTTAGTGATATTCTCCAAATTACAAAGTGTTCAGGTCAAAAGTGTAACAGTTATGGTGCATTATTTGACAATATAGTTAAATTTTAACGTGATATTTCCTTAAGCGTAATGTGGTTCAAAAATCATATTTTTTATGCATAAATTCATTAGAATTAGATCATTTACTAATAAATTCTTTATTTTAATCAATCTATAATCTAATGTTTGATGAAATATTATAAAATTTAACAAATACTCTATAGTTGCGAAATAGTAATTTTTCATGAAATTAAAATTTTCTTGAAATTTTTACAGTAGATTCCACAAATTACTTTAGCGATATTCTCCAAATTTCAAAGTTTTCTGACAAAAGTTATAATAGTTATGGTGCATTTTTCGTCAAAAATGTTAAATTTTAACGTGAAATTTTCTTACGCATAATGTGGTTCAAAAATCATATTTTTTAAGCATACATTGCATAGAATTAGATCATTTACTAATAAATTCATTAATTTAATCAATAGGTAATCTAATGTTTGATGAAATATTATTAAATTTGATAAATACTCAGTTTTTTACCCTATAGGGGCAAAATCGTAATTTTTCATGAAATTAAATTTTTCTTGAAATTTTTACAGTAGATTTCACAAATTATTTTAGCGATATTCTCTAAATTTCAAAGTGTTATGATTAAAGGTATAAGTGTTATGGTGCATTTTTCGTCAATAAAGTTTAATTCTAACGTGAAATTTTCTTACTCGTAATGTGGTTCAAAAATCATATTTTTGATGCATACATTGCTTAAAATAAGATCATTTACTATTAAATTCATAATATTCAATCTATAATCTAAGGTTTGATTAAATATTATAAAATTTTACAAATACTTAATTTTTTTGACCTATAGGGGCAAAATCGTAATTTTTCATGAAATTAAATTTTTCTTGAAATTTTTGCAGTAGATTTCACACATCATCTTAGTGATATTCTCGAAATTTCAAAGTGTTCTGACCAAAGGTGTAGGAGTTATGTTGCATTTTTTGTCAATAAAGTTTAATTAAACGTGAAATTTTCATACGCGTAATGTGGTTAAAAAATCATATTTTTAATGCATACATTGCATAGAATTAGATCATTTACTAATAAATTCATTAACTTAATCAATTTGTAAACTAAATTTTGATAAATATTATAAAATTTAACAAATACTCAGTTTTTTAACCTATAGGCGAAAAATCATAAATTTTTGTGAAATTAAAATTTTCTTGAAATTTTACAGTAGATTCCAAATTTTATTTTAGTGATATTCTCCAAATTTTAAAGTGTTCTGACCAAAGGTGTAAGAGTTATGGTGCATTTTTCGTCAATAAAGTTAAATTTTAACGTGAAATTTTCTTACGCATAATGTGGTTCAAAAATCATATTTTTGATGCATGCATTGCTTAGAATAAGATCATTTACTAGTAAATTCATAATAGTCAATCTATAATCTAAGGTTTGATTAAATATTATAAAATTTTACAAATACTCAATTTTTTTTACACTATATGTGCAAAATCGTAATTTTTAATAATGTATAATGTAGTAGTAATGTATAATAATAATTGTATGTAATATTACTATTTAATATATACATATTATAATATAACTATAAAGTATAATATATTATATATTATAATTATGTTATATATAATATTAATTTATATTATATACTTAATAATACATATACAATATAAATATGATACTATATTATCATAATTATATTAATATATTAAATACATTACAAGAAATGGGAATGTCTAAACAAGCATATAGATTACAAGGACATTTAGAACAAATAGCATGTCAGTTAATTGTCCAAGGATTTACTGGCCAATTAAAAAATTGGTGGGATAATGCATTAGATTTAAATACAAAATTAGAAATACTGAATCATACTAGAGAAGTAGATGATGAGGATGGAAATACAAAAATTGAAAATGATTCATGTGATTTTTTAATAGTTACTATATCAATGTATTTTATAGGAAACCCAAAAGAAGAGTTTAATTCGTCAAAAATAATATTAACAAATTTAAGATGTCCTACATTATCTGACTATAGATGGTATAAGGATGTTTTCCTTACTCAAATACTTAGAAGAGAAGACTGTAATATGTCTTTCTGGAAAGAAAGATTTATTATGGGACTTCCAAAGTTATTCGCTGAAAGAATACTTCAAAAACTTAAAAGTGAAATAGGAACAGATGATATACCCTTTAATAATATGACATATGGCCAACTCTTTGCTTTCATAAAGAAAGAAGGATTAGCTTTATGTTCAGAACTCAAATTACAAGCAAAATATAGATCTGATAAGAATAACACAAGGAAGGAATTAGGATGTTTCTGTGAAACATTTGGTTTAATGAAGATTGAACCCCCTTCATTATCATACAAAAAGAAAATTAGAAAATTTAAAAGATTTAAAGAATATGAAGAAAAACCTAGATATAAGAAGTATAAAAGAAATAAGGAATATAAATCAAAAAATAGATATAAGGGAAAATTTAATAATAATAATAATAATAGACCAATAGTTTGTTGGACTTGTAATAAACCAGGTCATACTGCAGATAAATGCTTTAAGAGAAAAGATAAGATAAAAGAAATCAAACATAAGGAAGAAGATTCTGACATATTAGAAGAAGAGTCAAGAACTTCAGAATATAGTAATAGTGATACGGATAATAGTAAAAAAGACTTATGTGGAATATGTGTAATAACAAAAGAAAAGAAGAGTATAATATTTGATTTAATTCAACAAATACAAGATCAGGATATTCAAAAAGAATATTTAAATAAATTAAAAGATTTAATAATAGAAGAAGATACAAAGAAAATCAATATTAAAGATCATTTCAGTTTAAATAAAATATTTGATAAGTACCCAACAGATAATATTTTAAGACAGATTACGACTAAAGATTTACAAACAGAAGTTAATATATTGAAAAAACAGGTTAGTCAAATGCAAAATGAAATATTTAATTTAAAAGAAAAAGATTTGGAATTAGAAGCTAGAATAATGATTAATAGTAATAATGAAGCCAGTACTAGTGGAACAAAAGATAATCAAATAGAAGATGAAGAAATCTCTGAAAAAGATTTTATAAATAATATACAAAGAATACAATTTCAAAAATGGTATATTAGAATTAATCTAGTAATAGGAAAATTTCAAATAAGTCTAATAGCATTGTTAGATTCAGGTGCTGATCAAAATGTTATTAAAGAAGGAATAATACCTTCAAGATTTTATGAAAAAACTAATGAACAATTATTTACGGCAAATTCAAAACCCTTGAATATTAGGTATAAATTATCAAGAGCACATATTTGTAATAATGGTTATTGTTTTAAGAATACTTTTACTTTGGTAAAAGATATTTCACAAAATATTATATTAGGAACACCTTTCTTAACACAAATTTATCCTTTTCAAGTTAATAATAAAGGAATTAAAACAAAAATTCATGGGAAATTAATAGAATTTGATTTTATTAATCCTATAGAAATGAAAGAAATTGTATTATTACAAAATTCTTCTATATTTAAACAGATAAATAATATTTATGATAAGAAAAAACAAATTAATTTTTAAAAGAAGAAATAAAATATAAAAAAATAGATGAACAATTAAAGGATGAAAAAATTATAAAACAAATAAAAGAAATAGAGAAGAAATACTTAGATAATATTTCATGAAATTTTCCCAATGCTTTTTGGGAAAGAAAAAAATCATATAATTGATCTCCCTTATGAAAAAGATTTTAATGAGAAAGATATTCCTACAAAAGCTAGACCTATTCAAATGAATCAAGAATATTTAAAAATATGTCAAGAAGAAATAAAAGATTTATTAAAGAAAAATTTAATAAGACCTTCAAAATCTCCTTGGAGGTGTTCTGCTTTTTATGTAATGAAACAATCAGAATTAGAACGAGGAGTTCCAAGATTAGTAATTAATTATAAACCTTTAAATAAAGTTTTACAATGGATTAGGTATCCTATACCTAATAAAAGAGATTTAATTAATAGATTATATAATGCAAAAATATTCTCAAAATTTGACTTAAAATCTGGATTTTGGCAAATTCAGATTAATGAACAAGATAGATATAAAATAGCTTTTACAGTACCATTTGGACATTACGAATGGAATGTAATGCCACTTGGATTAAAGAATGCCCCTTCAGAATTTCAAAAGATAACGAATGATATCTTTAATGAATATAGTAATTTTAGTATAGTTTATATTGATGATATATTAATATTCTCAAAAGATATAGATCAACATTTTAAACATTTAAATATATTATTTAATATAATTAAAAGAAGTGGATTAGTTATATCCGCAAAAAAGATAAAATTATTTCAAACATCTATAAGATTTTTAGGTCATGATATTTCCCAAGGATATATTAGACCAATAAATAGATCATTAGAATTTACAGAACAATTTCCAAATGAAATAAGAGATAAAAATCAACTTCAAAGATTTTTAGGATGTCTTAATTATGTTAGTGATTTCTTCCCAAACCTTAGACAAAACTGTAAATTATTATTTAAAAGGCTTAAAAAGAATCCTCCAAATTGGACGGAGGAACATACTAAGATAGTTAAAGATATTAAACAAAAGATTAAATCATTACCATTTTTAGGAATTCCAAACCCTAAAGCAAAAATGATAGTTGAAACAGATGCTTCTGACATTGGATATGGAGGAATATTAAAACAAGAAATAGAATCAAAAGAACAGTTAGTTAGATTTCATTCAGGAAATTGGAATGAAGCACAAAAGAATTATTCAACTATTAAAAAAGAGATTCTGAGTATTGTATTATGCATTTCAAAATTTCAAGATGATTTATACAATAAAAAATTTCTTTTACGTATTGATTGTAAGTCTGCTAAAGAAGTTTTACAAAAAGATGTTCAAAATATAGTTTCAAAACAAATATTTGCAAGATGACAAGCTATTATTTCTGTCTTTGATTTTGACATTGAATTTATCAAAGGTGAAAACAATTCTTTACCAGATTTCTTAACAAGAGAATTTTTACAAGGATCTAAACAAATTTAAAAATTTTCAGATGACGGACAACAAGACCAAAGCTCAGTCTTTGAAAGACTACGAACTACCTGATTTTTGAAATTGTATTCTTTGTATATTATTTATAAAATCTTTTTCAGAGATTTCTTCATCTTCTATTTGATTATCTTTTGTTCCACTAGTACTGGCTTCATTATTACTATTAATCATTATTCTAGCTTCTAATTCCAAATCTTTTTCTTTTAAATTAAATATTTCTTTTTGCATTTGACTAACCTGTTTTTTCAATATATTAACTTCTGTTTGTAAATCTTTAGTCGTAATCTGTCTTAAAATATTATCTGTTGGGTACTTATCAAATATTTTATTTAAACTGAAATGATCTTTAATATTGATTTTCTTTGTATCTTCTTCTATTATTAAATCTTTTAATTTATTTAAATATTCTTTTTGAATATCCTGATCTTGTATTTGTTGAATTAAATCAAATATTATACTCTTCTTTTCTTTTGTTATTACACATATTCCACATAAGTCTTTTTTACTATTATTCGTATCACTATTACTATATTCTGAAGTTCTTGACTCTTCTTCTAATATGTCAGAATCTTCTTCCTTATGTTTGATTTCTTTTATCTTATCTTTTCTCTTAAAGCATTTATCTGCAGTATGACCTGGTTTATTACAAGTCCAACAAACTATTGGTCTATTATTATTATTATTATTAAATTTTCCCTTATATCTATTTTTTGATTTATATTCCTTATTTCTTTTATACTTCTTATATCTAGGTTTTTCTTCATATTCTTTAATTCTTTTAAATTTTCTAATTTTCTTTTTGTATGATAATGAAGGGGGTTCAATCTTCATTAAACCAAATGTTTCACAGAAACATCCTAATTCCTTCCTTGTGTTATTCTTATCAGATCTATATTTTGCTTGTAATTTGAGTTCTGAACATAAAGCTAATCCTTCTTTCTTTATGAAAGCAAAGAGTTGGCCATATGTCATATTATTAAAGGGTATATCATCTGTTCCTATTTCACTTTTAATTTTTTGAAGTATTCTTTCAGCGAATAACTTTGGAAGTCCCATAATAAATCTTTCTTTCCAGAAAGACATATTACAGTCTTCTCTTCTAAGTATTTGAGTAAGGAAAACATCCTTATACCATCTATAGTCAGATAATGTAGGACATCTTAAATTTGTTAATATTATTTTTGACGAATTAAACTCTTCTTTTGGGTTTCCTATAAAATACATTGATATAGTAACTATTAAAAAATCACATGAATCATTTTCAATTTTTGTATTTCCATCCTCATCATCTACTTCTCTAGTATGATTCAGTATTTCTACAAAAAGAAGATGATTCCAGATGATGACTCAAAAGTTGTGGTTACAAAGAATTCAAAAGATGCGGCTACTATAAAGACTTTTCAAAAGAAGACAAGGCATGATAATGACTCTTCAGCAAATCAAAGTTGCCGACATCCTTCAAATGAAGACCAAATGACAATTTAACTCAAATGCAAATGGAGATTCAAATTCAAGACAAATGTAATGAAGATTCAAATTCAGAATTTTCTATAAATAAGTTCAAAACGTAAGAGCTACTCACGCTTGAGTTTGCTCGAACCTTTCTTTCTTGCTATCAAATCCCTCTGAAACTTTATAGTTTCCATTGTACAACCAAAAGCCTTGTTCTCAAGTTGTCTTCATAATTTGTAAGTTATAAAATTTTTTATTCTCTCATCTTCTACATTTCTTTAATGTCTTCAGAATTTTTTACTCAAATTTTTATTATTTTAAGAGTTTACAAAGCTTGTTATAATACTGTATTTGGAATCTCTGATGAATCAATAGAAGCTGATTATGAAAATATAATGGATCAAAATATTGTTAATTTAATTAGTATTTCAATTAGAGAATTAATTAGATTTCAAATGAATTATTGGTTGTATCATATAAGAATTCCTACAAACTTAAGAGAATCACCTAGATGTTCTGAATTTCCATACTGTATTATGGAAGAACAAGAATGCCCAATATGTTTAAGACCTCCCTTCCTCATTTGGTCTTCATTTGAAGGACGTCGGCAACTTTGATTTGCTGAAGAGCCATTATCAAGCCTTGTCTTCTTTTGAAAAGTCTTTATAGTAGCCGCATCTTTTGAATTCTTTGTAACCACAACTTTTGAGTCATCATCTGGAATCATCTTCTTTTTGAAATCAGTCACAACAACTTTTGGCCAATTTGTTTAATAATCGTAAATTTTCATGAAATTTATTTTTTCTTGAAATTTTTACAGTACATTCCACAGATTATTTTAGTGATATACTATAAATTACAAAGAGTTTTAACGAAAGGTGTATGAGTTATGGTACATTTTTCGTCAATAAAGTTAAATTTTAACATGAACTTTTTTTACGCATAATATGGGTCAAAATTCATATTTTTAATGCATGCATTGCATAGAATTAGATAATTTATTAATAAATTCATTAATTTAATCAATCTGTAATTTAATGTTTGAAAAATATTATAAAATTTAACAAATACTCAGTTTTTTACCTTATAGGGGCAAAATCGTAATTTTTCATGAAATTGAATTTTTCTCGAAATTTTTACAGAAGATTCCACAAATTAATTTAGTTATATTCTCCAAATTTGAAAGTGTTCTAACAAAAGGTGTAAGAGTTATGTAAAGTTAAATTTTAACGTTAAATTTCCTTACACGTAATGTGGTTCAAAAATAATATTTTGGATGCATTTATTTATTAGAATTAGATCATTTATTAATAAATTCATTAATTTAATCAATCTACAATCTAATGTTTGATGAAATATTATAAAATTTAACAACAAATACTCAGTTTTTTTACCCAATAGGGGCAAAATCGTAATTTTTCATGAAATTGAATTTTTTTTTTTTTGAATTTTTACAGTAGATTCCACACATTATTTTAGAGATATTCTCCAAATTTCAAAGTGTTCTGACCAAAGATATAAGAGTTATGGTGTATCTTCATCAATAAAGTTAAATTTTAACGTGAAATATCATTTCGCATAATGTGGTTCAAAAATTATATTTTTAATGCATACATTGCTTAGAATCATATAATTTACTAATAAATTCATTAATTTATTCAATTTGTAATCTAATGTTTGATGAAATATTATAAAATTTAACAAATACTAAATTTTTTTACCCTATAGGGGCAAAATTGTAATTTTTTATGAAATTTAATTTTTCTTGAAATTTTTACAATAGATTTTGCATATTATTTTAGTGATATTCTCCAAATTACAAAGTGTTCAGGTCAAAAGTGTGACAGTTATGGTGCATTATTTGACAATATAGTTAAATTTTAACGTGATATTTCCTTAAGCGTAATGTGGTTCAAAAATCATATTTTTTATGCATAAATTCATTAGAATTAGATCATTTACTAATAAATTCTTTATTTTAATCAATCTATAATCTAATGTTTGATGAAATATTATAAAATTTAACAAATACTCTATAGTTGCGAAATAGTAATTTTTCATGAAATTAAAATTTTCTTGAAATTTTTACAGTAGATTCCACAAATTACTTTAGCGATATTCTCCAAATTTCAAAGTTTTCTGACAAAAGATATAATAGTTATGGTGCATTTTTCGTCAAAAATGTTAAATTTTAACGTGAAATTTTCTTACGCATAATGTGGTTCAAAAATCATATTTTTTATGCATACATTGCATAGAATTAGATCATTTACTAATAAATTCATTAATTTAATCAATAGGTAATCTAATGTTTGATGAAATATTATTAAATTTGATAAATACTCAGTTTTTTACCCTATAGGGGCAAAATCGTAATTTTTCATGAAATTAAATTTTTCTTGAAATTTTTACAGTAGATTTCACAAATTATTTTAGCGATATTCTCTAAATTTCAAAGTGTTATGATTAAAGGTATAAGTGTTATGGTGCATTTTTCGTCAATAAAGTTTAATTCTAACGTGAAATTTTCTTACTCGTAATGTGGTTCAAAAATCATATTTTTGATGCATACATTGTTTAAAATAAGATCATTTACTAGTAAATTCATAATATTCAATCTATAATCTAAGGTTTGATTAAATATTATAAAATTTTACAAATACTTAATTTTTTTGCCCTATAGGGGCAAAATCGTAATTTTTCATGAAATTAAATTTTTCTTGAAATTTTTGCAGTAGATTTCACACATCATCTTAGTGATATTCTCGAAATTTCAAAGTGTTCTGACCACAGGTGTAGGGGTTATGTTGCATTTTTTGTCAATAAAGTTTAATTAAACGTGAAATTTTCATACGCGTAATGTGGTTAAAAAATCATATTTTTAATGCATACATTGCATAGAATTAGATCATTTACTAATAAATTCATTAACTTAATCAATTTGTAAACTAAATTTTGATAAATATTATAAAATTTAACAAATACTCAGTTTTTTAACCTATAGGCGAAAAATCATAAATTTTTGTGAAATTAAAATTTTCTTGAAATTTTACAGTAGATTCCAAATTTTATTTTAGTGATATTCTCCAAATTTTAAAGTGTTCTGACCAAAGGTGTAAGAGTTATGGTGCATTTTTCGTCAATAAAGTTAAATTTTAACGTGAAATTTTCTTACGCGTAATGTGGTTCAAAAATCATATTTTTGATGCATGCATTGCTTAGAATAAGATCATTTACTAGTAAATTCATAATAGTCAATCTATAATCTAAGGTTTGATTAAATATTATAAAATTTTACAAATACTCAATTTTTTTTACACTATATGTGCAAAATCGTAATTTTTAATAATGTATAATGTAGTAGTAATGTATAATAATAATTGTATATAATATTACTATTTAATATATACATATTATAATATAACTATAAAGTATAATATATTATATATTATAATTATGTTATATATAATATTAATTTATATTATATACTTAATAATACATATACAATATAAATATGATACTATATTATCATAATTATATTAATATATTATTAACACTATTATTTTAATATATATACATATTTAATATAATATAGTATATATTAAATTATAATTATGTTTACCAATAATATATTATTATAATAGTGTTATATTATATATACATATTCTACAATATACATATTAATGTATATATGTATATTATAATGTGATATATTATATGTATGTATATAATTATGTATATTATAATAAAGTATAATGTATTATATATTATTTATAGTTGTAATAAATATATAATTATATAATACATCTATTTAATATATTATATAGTATAAATATATAATAATAATAATGCATATATTAATTATACATAAATTATGTATACTTATATTTATAATATATTTATATTATACATTAATATATGTATTATAATATTATATATTATATTAATATATATTACATAATAACTATTATTAACTATATAACATTAATTATATGTATATTATACATATAATATTATGATTAATATATATATATATATATATTATATAATTAGTATAATATAAATATATATACTAATATGTATATATTATTAGATACATATACTCTATTATATTTATACTTATACATATTAATATATACATATATAATATAATTTAAATATATATTATTATAATATAGCATATAATATATTATAATATTATTATATAACATAATATAATAATTAATAATATTGATATATATAAAGTATTATAATCATGTATATAATTATTAATATTATAATGTATATTATATACTAATATTATATACATAATATATACATATTATAATTAATAATATGATATATAATTAATATACATAATATAAATATGATATAATATATTAATAATACATATTAATTATATATGTATAATTAATTAATATAGTATTAATAAACATTATTATACTATATTATTAATAATATAATATTTATATTAATTATGCATTATATTAATATACAAACATTAATATATATTTATATACATACATGTTATACATGTTATATTATTATAATATTAACTATTCTATAATATATACTATATTAATATATTAGTATTATATATTAATATATCATATTAATAATATATATTAATATTTATTAATTATAATATGTTAATATATATTATACATAATATATACATATAATTATATTAATTATGTTATATTTATAAATTATAATACCATATATATTATTATAACATATTATATATATACATTTTATATTAATAGTATATATATATATATATTAATTATATATCAATATATTATATATTATACATATTAATATAGTATAATTATAACACATCTTAATAATATATTCTAATATAATTAATAATATTGTAATAAATTATTATATATTCATTATAAATTATACATATATTAATTAATACTATTAAGATACAATAATATAATTTATATACATATTACTATTATAATATACCATATAACTATTCATATATAATACATTATATTAATTATAATATATTATATATATTATAGTATATATATATTTAAATATAATTTATATTATATTATGTACATAATTACATATATGTATATATAATTATATGATTATATTAATTATTTATTAGTATGTATAATATTATATATTAATTATTATAACTATATTTATATTAATATGTATAACAGTATATTTATTATCGTATGTATTTATATAATACTAATAGGTTATAATATATTATAATATGTATAGTATATTATATAATATAATTAATTAATTAATTATAGTATATAGTATATTATAAAATATATAATAATTTATTAGTATTACAAATATATTATTATAATAGCTAGTATATTATAATTAATATATATAATATATTCATATATATTATAAATATACATAATATTATATACTATACTATATTTTATCTAATACACTTATATATATTATATAATATAATATGTTATATTATATACTAAATATATAATATTTATAATATATATTATAATTAATATAATATATAGCATAAATTAAAAATATTAATATGTAATTATAATAACATATATAATATTAATAATATATCATAATAGTATAAGTTATTATATCATATGAATATTATATAATTATATATGTAGAAATATAATATATGTTATTAATATTATAATATATTATAATTGTATATATATACATTATGATAGTATAATTAATACATAGTACATAATTAGTATATATTAACATATATAATATTATGTATAATATATTATACATATATATATATTATGTATTATTAATATATATATATATACACTAGTATAATGTATATAATATACTATTATACTATATATAATAATAGTATATATAATTATAATATTAATATACATACTATGTTTATATAATATATAATATATATTTAATAATTATGTATGCATTAATAATTATTAAAAATGTATTATATATATTAATAACATATATTATAATACATATAATATATTAATATATAATAATATATATAGTTATATTATATAAGGATATATTATGATAATTATAAATATACTATATTATAACATATAATACTATTATATACATATTATAATTAGTAATATACATATATATATATATTAATATGTTATATAGGTATTATACATGTATTATATGTATATTAATAATATAATATATAATGTATAATATAATATAGACTAATATACAATATGTTATAGGGTTATTATAATATTGCATGTATATAATTAATAATATAATTATATATAAATTAATATGTATACATATATATACATATATATTATATTATAATTATTTAATACATATAATTATATTATTAATATACGCATAATACATGTAATATTATATAATTATAATACATATATTATAATTATATATGTATAATACATTTTAATTTTACATAATTATATAATATTATATATTAATATTAATAATATACTATATATATTATATATAGTATATATTCTATATAGTATATATAATAATATAATATAATATTAATATATATATATATAATACTATATATTAATATACTATATTATAATATAAAATAATTATAGAAATATTCTATTAATATGTATATATGAAAATACATATTATTATATAATACATATAATAATTACTATTATATGTAATATATATTATTAATTATATTTTGTATAATACTAATATTGTATATATGTATAATAGTATATTAATTATATATACATATATTTATAATTATATTATGCATAATTATATTAATAACATATTAATAATATAATATATATTATAATACATTATACATATTATTATAATATATGTATTATAACATGTATTAAGTATATGTATAATACAGTATAAATATGGATAATACTATATATTATAATATATTATAATATATAATATGTATTTACTATATATTATATAATATTATAATATTAATCAAAATTTTCTCCGACCGACAAGAAGAGAGCAACCTGGCTCTGATACCAAGCTAGCATGGGAGCCCTACTCGTTCATACCCTTAGAGGACCATGACCACCAAGTATTCAAACTGCCTTGAGCAGGTTGACGCAGAACTTCTACTCCTTCTTCGGCGCTCTTAGCCTTATCGAGCAAAGCTCAGATCCACCAAGTAAAAGCAATTGAAAACATGGATTGTGATCTTCGTGTGAACTATAGGGACCGTTACTCTTTTCTAGGCTATAGCATATTTTTGATATACAAGATCCTCATAAGAGGCGAGTTTATAGCATACTTTATACTCTAAGGATAATAAGATGGAGAATATGATGAGCCATAGACTGGCTTAAGGGCTTTAGAGAAGACAACTAAGAACTTTGAAACTCATAAGTATGGAAAATGGAGTGTTTATTTATTTTCGTATGTTTTATAATTAACTCAACTCCACTATTTATAGAGTTCAAAATGTTCTGAGAAAGGTCTAAGAGTTATGGTGTATTTTTCGTCAATAAACTTAAATTTTAATGTGAAATTTCCTTAAGCGTAATGTGGTTCAAAAATCATATTTTTAATGCATACATTGCCTTGAATTAGATCATATACTAATAAATTCATTAATTTAATCAATCTGTAATCTAATTTTTTAAAAATATTATAAAATTTAACAAATACTCAGTTTTTTAACCTATAGGCGCAAAATCGTAAATTTTCATGAAATTAAATTTTTCTTGAAATTTTACAATAGATTCCAAATTTTATTTTAGTGATATTCTCCAAATTACAAAGTATTCTGACCAAATGTGTAAGAGTTATGGTGCATTTTTCATCAATAAAGTTAAATTTTAACGTGAAATTTTCTTACGCATAATGTGGTTCAAAAATCATATTTTTGATGCATACATTGCATAGAATTAGATCATTTACTAATAAATTCATTAATTTAATCAATCTGTAATCTAATGTTTGATGAAATATTATAAAATTTAATAAATACTCAGTTTTTTACCCTATAGGGGCAAAATCGTAATTTGTCTTGAAATTTTTACAGTAGATTTCACAAATTATTTTAGCGATATTCTCTAAATTTCAAAGTGTTATGATTAAAGGTATAAGTGTTATGGTTCATTTTTCGTCAATAAAGTTTAATTCTAACGTGAAATTTTCTTACTCATAATGTGGTTCAAAAATCATATTTTTGATGCATACATTGCTTAAAATAAGATCATTTACTAGTAAATTCATAATATTCAATCTATAATCTAAGGTTTGATTAAATATTATAAAATTTTACAAATACTTAATTTTTTTGCCCTATAGAGGCAAAATCGTAAATTTTCATGAAATTAAATTTTTCTTGAAATTTTTGCAGTAGATTTCACACATCATTTTAGTGATATTCTCGAAATTTCAAAGTGTTCTGACCAAAGGTGTAGGAGTTATGTTGCATTTTTCGTCAATAAAGTTTAATTAAACGTGAAATTTTCATACGCGTAATGTGGTTCAAAAATCATATTTTTAATGCATACATTGCATAGAATTAGATCATTTACTAATAAATTCATTAACTTAATCAATTTGTAAACTAAATTTTAATAAATATTATAAAATTTAACAAATACTCAGTTTTTTAACCTATAGGCGAAAAATCATAAATTTTCGTGAAATTAAAATTTTCTTGAAATTTTACAGTAGATTCCAAATTTTATTTTAGCGATATTCTCCAAATTTTAAAGTGTTCTGACCAAAGGTATAAGAGTTATGGTGCATTTTTCGTCAATAAAGTTAAATTCTAACGTGAAATTTTCTTACGCATAATGTGGTTCAAAAATCATATTTTTGATGCATGCATTGCTTAGAATAAGATCATTTACTAGTAAATTCATAATAGTCAATCTATAATCTAAGGTTTGATTAAATATTATAAAATTTTACAAATACTCAATTTTTTTTACACTATATGTGCAAAATCGTAATTTTTAATAATGTATAATGTAGTAGTAATGTATAATAATAATTGTATATAATATTACTATTTAATATATACATATTATAATATAACTATAAAGTATAATATATTATATATTATAATTATGTTATATATAATATTAATTTATATTATATACTTAATAATACATATACAATATAAATATGATACTATATTATCATAATTATATTAATATATTAAATACATTACAAGAAATGGGAATGTCTAAACAAGCATATAGATTACAAGGACATTTAGAACAAATAGCATGTCAGTTAATTGTCCAAGGATTTACTGGCCAATTAAAAAATTGGTGGGATAATGCATTAGATTTAAATACAAAATTAGAAATACTGAATCATACTAGAGAAGTAGATGATGAGGATGGAAATACAAAAATTGAAAATGATTCATGTGATTTTTTAATAGTTACTATATCAATGTATTTTATAGGAAACCCAAAAGAAGAGTTTAATTCGTCAAAAATAATATTAACAAATTTAAGATGTCCTACATTATCTGACTATAGATGGTATAAGGATGTTTTCCTTACTCAAATACTTAGAAGAGAAGACTGTAATATGTCTTTCTGGAAAGAAAGATTTATTATGGGACTTCCAAAGTTATTCGCTGAAAGAATACTTCAAAAACTTAAAAGTGAAATAGGAACAGATGATATACCCTTTAATAATATGACATATGGCCAACTCTTTGCTTTCATAAAGAAAGAAGGATTAGCTTTATGTTCAGAACTCAAATTACAAGCAAAATATAGATCTGATAAGAATAACACAAGGAAGGAATTAGGATGTTTCTGTGAAACATTTGGTTTAATGAAGATTGAACCCCCTTCATTATCATACAAAAAGAAAATTAGAAAATTTAAAAGATTTAAAGAATATGAAGAAAAACCTAGATATAAGAAGTATAAAAGAAATAAGGAATATAAATCAAAAAATAGATATAAGGGAAAATTTAATAATAATAATAATAATAGACCAATAGTTTGTTGGACTTGTAATAAACCAGGTCATACTGCAGATAAATGCTTTAAGAGAAAAGATAAGATAAAAGAAATCAAACATAAGGAAGAAGATTCTGACATATTAGAAGAAGAGTCAAGAACTTCAGAATATAGTAATAGTGATACGGATAATAGTAAAAA
Source organism: Caryopteris x clandonensis (assembly GCA_028749325.2). Taxonomy (NCBI): domain Eukaryota; kingdom Viridiplantae; phylum Streptophyta; class Magnoliopsida; order Lamiales; family Lamiaceae; genus Caryopteris; species Caryopteris x clandonensis. The sequence continues at coordinate 21,876 of JAPYKT020000049.1, forward strand.
AGACTTATGTGGAATATGTGTAATAACAAAAGAAAAGAAGAGTATAATATTTGATTTAATTCAACAAATACAAGATCAGGATATTCAAAAAGAATATTTAAATAAATTAAAAGATTTAATAATAGAAGAAGATACAAAGAAAATCAATATTAAAGATCATTTCAGTTTAAATAAAATATTTGATAAGTACCCAACAGATAATATTTTAAGACAGATTACGACTAAAGATTTACAAACAGAAGTTAATATATTGAAAAAATAGGTTAGTCAAATGCAAAAAGAAATATTTAATTTAAAAGAAAAAGATTTGGAATTAGAAGCTAGAATAATGATTAATAGTAATAATGAAGCCAGTACTAGTGGAACAAAAGATAATCAAATAGAAGATGAAAAAATCTCTGAAAAAGATTTTATAAATAATATACAAAGAATACAATTTCAAAAATGGTATATTAGAATTAATCTAGTAATAGGAAAATTTCAAATAAGTCTAATAGCATTGTTAGATTCAGGTGCTGATCAAAATGTTATTAAAGAAGGAATAATACCTTCAAGATTTTATGAAAAAACTAATGAACAATTATTTACGGCAAATTCAAAACCCTTGAATATTAGGTATAAATTATCAAGAGCACATATTTGTAATAATGGTTATTGTTTTAAGAATACTTTTACTTTGGTAAAAGATATTTCACAAAATATTATATTAGGAACACCTTTCTTAACACAAATTTATCCTTTTCAAGTTAATAATAAAGGAATTAAAGCAAAAATTCATGGTAAATTAATAGAATTTGATTTTATTAATCCTATAGAAATGAAAGAAATTGTATTATTACAAAATTCTTCTATATTTAAACAGATAAATAATATTTAGTAGCTCTTACATTTTGAACTTATTTATAGAAAATTCTGAATTTGAATCTTCATTACATTTGTCTTGAATTTGAATCTCCATTTGCATTTGAGTTGAATTGTCATTTGGTCTTCATTTGAAGGATGTCGGCAACTTTGATTTGCTGAAGAGTCATTATCAAGCCTTGTCTTCTTTTGAAAAGTCTTTATAGTAGCCGCATCTTTTGAATTCTTTGTAACCACAACTTTTGAGTCATCATCTGGAATCATCTTCTTTTTGTAGAAATACTGAATCATACTAGAGAAGTAGATGATGAGGATGGAAATACAAAAATTGAAAATGATTCATGTGATTTTTTAATAGTTACTATATCAATGTATTTTATAGGAAACCCAAAAGAAGAGTTTAATTCGTCAAAAATAATATTAACAAATTTAAGATGTCCTACATTATCTGACTATAGATGGTATAAGGATGTTTTCCTTACTCAAATACTTAGAAGAGAAGACTGTAATATGTCTTTCTGGAAAGAAAGATTTATTATGGGACTTCCAAAGTTATTCGCTGAAAGAATACTTCAAAAACTTAAAAGTGAAATAGGAACAGATGATATACCCTTTAATAATATGACATATGGCCAACTCTTTGCTTTCATAAAGAAAGAAGGATTAGCTTTATGTTCAGAACTCAAATTACAAGCAAAATATAGATCTGATAAGAATAACACAAGGAAGGAATTAGGATGTTTCTGTGAAACATTTGGTTTAATGAAGATTGAACCCCCTTCATTATCATACAAAAAGAAAATTAGAAAATTTAAAAGATTTAAAGAATATGAAAAAAAACCTAGATATAAGAAGTATAAAAGAAATAAGGAATATAAATCAAAAAATAGATATAAGGGAAAATTTAATAATAATAATAATAATAGACCAATAGTTTGTTGGACTTGTAATAAACCAGGTCATACTGCAGATAAATGCTTTAAGAGAAAAGATAAGATAAAAGAAATCAAACATAAGGAAGAAGATTCTGACATATTAGAAGAAGAGTCAAGAACTTCAGAATATAGTAATAGTGATACGGATAATAGTAAAAAAGACTTATGTGGAATATGTGTAATAACAAAAGAAAAGAAGAGTATAATATTTGATTTAATTCAACAAATATAAGATCAGGATATTCAAAAATAATATTTAAATAAATTAAAAGATTTAATAATAGAAGAAGATACAAAGAAAATCAATATTAAAGATCATTTCAGTTTAAATAAAATATTTGATAAGTACCCAACAGATAATATTTTAAGACAGATTACGACTAAAGATTTACAAACAGAAGTTAATATATTGAAAAAACAGGTTAGTCAAATGCAAAAAGAAATATTTAATTTAAAAGAAAAAGATTTGGAATTAGAAGCTAGAATAATGATTAATAGTAATAATGAAGCCAGTACTAGTGGAACAAAAGATAATCAAATAGAAGATGAAGAAATCTCTGAAAAAGATTTTATAAATAATATACAAAGAATACAATTTCAAAAATCAGGTAGTTCGTAGTCTTTCAAAGACTGAGCTTTGGTCTTGTTGTCCGTCATCTGAAAATTTTTAAATTTGTTTAGATCCTTGTAAAAATTCTCTTGTTAAGAAATCTGGTAAAGAATTGTTTTCACCTTTGATAAATTCAATGTCAAAATCAAAGACAGAAAGAATAGCTTGCCATCTTGCAAATATTTGTTTTGAAACTATATTTTGAACATCTTTTTGTAAAACTTCTTTAGCAGACTTACAATCAATACGTAAAAGAAATTTTTTATTGTATAAATCATCTTGAAATTTTGAAATGCATAATACAATACTCAGAATCTCTTTTTTAATAGTTGAATAATTCTTTTGTGCTTCATTCCAATTTCCTGAATGAAATCTAACTAACTGTTCTTTTGATTCTATTTCTTGTTTTAATATTCCTCCATATCCAATGTCAGAAGCATCTGTTTCAACTATCATTTTTGCTTTAGGGTTTGGAATTCCTAAAAATGGTAATGATTTAATCTTTTGTTTAATATCTTTAACTATCTTAGTATGTTCCTCCGTCCAATTTGGAGGATTCTTTTTAAGCCTTTTAAATAATAATTTACAGTTTTGTCTAAGGTTTGGGAAGAAATCACTAACATAATTAAGACATCCTAAAAATCTTTGAAGTTGATTTTTATCTCTTATTTCATTTGGAAATTGTTCTGTAAATTCTAATGATCTATTTATTGGTCTAATATATCCTTGGGAAATATCATGACCTAAAAATCTTATAGATGTTTGAAATAATTTTATCTTTTTTGCGGATATAACTAATCCACTTCTTTTAATTATATTAAATAATATATTTAAATGTTTAAAATGTTGATCTATATCTTTTGAGACTATTAATATATCATCAATATAAACTATACTAAAATTACTATATTCATTAAAGATATCATTCATTATCTTTTGAAATTTGTCAGAAAACTTTGAAATTTGGAGAATATCGCTAAAGTAATTTGTGGAATCTACTGTAAAAATTTCAAGAAAATTTTAATTTCATGAAAAATTACTATTTCACAACTATAGAGTATTTGTTAAATTTTATAATATTTCATCAAATATTAGATTATAGATTGATTAAAATAAAGAATTTATTAGTAAATGATCTAATTCTAATGAATTTATGCATAAAAAATATGATTTTTGAACCACATTATGCTTAAGGAAATATCACGTTAAAATTTAACTATATTGTCAAATAATGCACCATAACTGTTACACTTTTGACCTGAACACTTTGTAATTTAGAGAATATCACTAAAATAATATGCGAAATCTATTGAAAAAATTTCAAGAAAAATTAAATTTCATAAAAAATTACAATTTTGCCCCTATAGGGTAAAAAAATTTAGTATTTGTTAAATTTTATAATATTTCATCAAACATTAGATTACAAATTGAATAAATTAATGAATTTATTAGTAAATTATATGATTCTAAGCAATGTATGCATTAAAAATATAATTTTTGAACCACATTATGCGAAATGATATTTCACGTTAAAATTTAACTTTATTGATGAAGATACACCATAACTCTTATATCTTTGGTCAGAACACTTTGAAATTTGGAGAATATCTCTAAAATAATGTGTGGAATCTACTGTAAAAATTCAAAAAAAAAAAAATTCAATTTCATGAAAAATTAAGATTTTGCCCCTATTGGGTAAAAAAACTGAGTTTGCTCGCACCTTTCTTTCTTGCTATCAAATCCCTCTGAAACTTTATAGTTTCCATTGTACAACCAAAAGCCTTCTTCTCAAGTTGTCTTCATAATTTGTAAGTTATAAAAATTTTTATTCTCTCATCTTCTACATTTTAAGAGTTTACAAAGCTTGTTATAATACTGTATTTGGAATCTCTAATGAATCAATAGAAGCTGATTATGAAAATATAATGGATCAAAATATTGTTAATTTAATTAGTATTTCAATTAGAGAATTAATTAGATTTCAAATGAATAATTGGTTGTATCATATAAGAATTCCTACAAACTTAAGAGAATCACCTAGATGTTCTGAATTTCCATACTGTATTATGGAAGAACAAGAATGCCCAATATGTTTAAGACCTCCCTTCCTGTGGGGCAAAATCGTAATTTTTCATGAAATTGAATTTTTCTCGAAATTTTTACAGAAGATTCCACAAATTAATTTAGTTATATTCTCCAAATTTGAAAGTGTTCTAACAAAAGGTGTAAGAGTTATGTAAAGTTAAATTTTAACGTTAAATTTCCTTACACGTAATGTGGTTCAAAAATAATATTTTGGATGCATAATGCTTTTTGGGAAATAAAAAATCATATAATTGATCTCCCTTATGAAAAAGATTTTAATGAGAAAGATATTCCTACAAAAGCTAGACCTATTCAAATGAATCAAGAATATTTAAAAATATGTCAAGAAGAAATAAAAGATTTATTAAAGAAAAATTTAATAAGACCTTCAAAATCTCCTTGGAGGTGTTCTGCTTTTTATGTAATGAAACAATCAGAATTAGAACGAGGAGTTCCAAGATTAGTAATTAATTATAAACCTTTAAATAAAGTTTTACAATGGATTAGGTATCCTATACCTAATAAAAGAGATTTAATTAATAGATTATATAAAGCAAAAATATTCTCAAAATTTGACTTAAAATCTGGATTTTGGCAAATTCAGATTAATGAACAAGATAGATATAAAACAGCTTTTACAGTACCATTTGGACATTACGAATGGAATGTAATGCCATTTGGATTAAAGAATGATCATATTTTTTATGCATACATTGCATAGAATTAGATCATTTACTAATAAATTCATTAATTTAATCAATAGGTAATCTAATGTTTGATGAAATATTATTAAATTTGATAAATACTCAGTTTTTTACCCTATAGGGGCAAAATCGTAATTTTTCATGAAATTAAATTTTTCTTGAAATTTTTACAGTAGATTTCACAAATTATTTTAGCGATATTCTCTAAATTTCAAAGTGTTATGATTAAAGGTATAAGTGTTATGGTGCATTTTTCGTCAATAAAGTTTAATTCTAACCTGAAATTTTCTTACTCGTAATGTGGTTCAAAAATCATATTTTTGATGCATACATTGTTTAAAATAAGATCATTTACTAGTAAATTCATAATATTCAATCTATAATCTAAGGTTTGATTAAATATTATAAAATTTTACAAATACTTAATTTTTTTGCCCTATAGGGGCAAAATCGTAATTTTTCATGAAATTAAATTTTTCTTGAAATTTTTGCAGTAGATTTCACACATCATCTTAGTGATATTCTCGAAATTTCAAAGTGTTCTGACCACAGGTGTAGGGGTTATGTTGCATTTTTTGTCAATAAAGTTTAATTAAACGTGAAATTTTCATACGCGTAATGTGGTTAAAAAATCATATTTTTAATGCATACATTGCATAGAATTAGATCATTTACTAATAAATTCATTAACTTAATCAATTTGTAAACTAAATTTTGATAAATATTATAAAATTTAACAAATACTCAGTTTTTTAACCTATAGGCGAAAAATCATAAATTTTTGTGAAATTAAAATTTTCTTGAAATTTTACAGTAGATTCCAAATTTTATTTTAGTGATATTCTCCAAATTTTAAAGTGTTCTGACCAAAGGTGTAAGAGTTATGGTGCATTTTTCGTCAATAAAGTTAAATTTTAACGTGAAATTTTCTTTCGCGTAATGTGGTTCAAAAATCATATTTTTGATGCATGCATTGCTTAGAATAAGATCATTTACTAGTAAATTCATAATAGTCAATCTATAATCTAAGGTTTGATTAAATATTATAAAATTTTACAAATACTCAATTTTTTTTACACTATATGTGCAAAATCGTAATTTTTAATAATGTATAATGTAGTAGTAATGTATAATAATAATTGTATATAATATTACTATTTAATATATACATATTATAATATAACTATAAAGTATAATATATTATATATTATAATTATGTTATATATAATATTAATTTATATTATATACTTAATAATACATATACAATATAAATATGATACTATATTATCATAATTATATTAATATATTATTAACACTATTATTTTAATATATATACATATTTAATATAATATAGTATATATTAAATTATAATTATGTTTACCAATAATATATTATTATAATAGTGTTATATTATATATACATATTCTACAATATACATATTAATGTATATATGTATATTATAATGTGATATATTATATGTATGTATATAATTATGTATATTATAATAAAGTATAATATATTATATATTATTTATAGTTGTAATAAATATATAATTATATAATACATCTATTTAATATATTATATAGTATAAATATATAATAATAATAATGCATATATTAATTATACATAAATTATGTATACTTATATTTATAATATATTTATATTATACATTAATATATGTATTATAATATTATATATTATATTAATATATATTACATAATAACTATTATTAACTATATAACATTAATTATATGTATATTATATATATAATATTATGATTAATATATATATATATATTATATAATTAGTATAATATAAATATATATACTAATATGTATATATTATTATATACATATACTCTATTATATTTATACTTATACATATTAATATATACATATATAATATAATTTAAATATATATTATTATAATATAGCATATAATATATTATAATATTATTATATAACATAATATAATAATTAATAATATTGATATATATAAAGTATTATAATCATGTATATAATTATTAATATTATAATGTATATTATATACTAATATTATATACATAATATATACATATTATAATTAATAATATGATATATAATTAATATACATAATATAAATATGATATAATATATTAATAATACATATTAATTATATATGTATAATTAATTAATATAGTATTAATAAACATTATTATACTATATTATTAATAATATAATATTTATATTAATTATGCATTATATTAATATACAAACATTAATATATATTTATATACATACATGTTATACATGTTATATTATTATAATATTAACTATTCTATAATATATACTATATTAATATATTAGTATTATATATTAATATATCATATTAATAATATATATTAGTATTTATTAATTATAATATGTTAATATATATTATACATAATATATACATATAATTATATTAATTATGTTATATTTATAAATTATAATACCATATATATTATTATAACATATTATATATATACATTTTATATTAATAGTATATATATATATATATATTAATTATATATCAATATATTATATATTATACATATTAATATAGTATAATTATAACACATCTTAATAATATATTCTAATATAATTAATAATATTGTAATAAATTATTATATATTCATTATAAATTATACATATATTAATTAATAATATTAAGATACAATAATATAATTTATATACATATTACTATTATAATATACCATATAACTATTCATATATAATACATTATATTAATTATAATATATTATATATATTATAGTATATATATATTTAAATATAATTTATATTATATTATGTACGTAATTACATATATGCATATATAATTATATGATTATATTAATTATTTATTAGTATGTATAATATTATATATTAATTATTATAACTATATTTATATTAATATGTATAACAGTATATTTATTATCGTATGTATTTATATAATACTAATAGGTTATAATATATTATAATATGTATAGTATATTATATAATATAATTAATTAATTAATTATAGTATATAGTATATTATAAAATATATAATAATTTATTAGTATTACAAATATATTATTATAATAGCTAGTATATTATAATTAATATATATAATATATTCATATATATTATAAATATACATAATATTATATACTATACTATATTTTATCTAATACACTTATATATATTATATAATATAATATGTTATATTATATACTAAATATATAATATTTATAATATATATTATAATTAATATAATATATAGCATAAATTAAAAATATTAATATGTAATTATAATAACATATATAATATTAATAATATATCATAATAGTATAAGTTATTATATCATATGAATATTATATAATTATATATGTAGAAATATAATATAATATATCATATATACATTATGATAGTATAATTAATACATAGTACATAATTAGTATATATTAACATATATAATATTATGTATAATATATTATACATATATACGTACATATAATTAATATTTATACATATGTTATAATTATATTTATTAATTATAGTATCTATATATATATATATTATGTATTATTAATATATATATATATACACTAGTATAATGTATATAATATACTATTATACTATATATAATAATAGTATATATAATTATAATATTAATATACATACTTTGTTTATATAATATATAATATATATTTAATAATTATGTATGCATTAATAATTATTAAAAATGTATTATATATATTAATAACATATATTATAATACATATAATATATTAATATATAATAATATATATAGTTATATTATATAAGGATATATTATGATAATTATAAATATACTATATTATAACATATAATACTATTATATACATATTATAATTAGTAATATACATATATATATATATATTAATATATTATATAGGTATTATACATATATTATATGTATATTAATAATATAATATATAATGTATAATATAATATAGACTAATATACAATATGTTATAGGGTTATTATAATATTGCATGTATATAATTAATAATATAATTATATATAAATTAATATGTATACATATATATACATATATATTATATTATAATTATTTAATACATATAATTATATTATTAATATACGCATAATACATGTAATATTATATAATTATAATACATATATTATAATTATATATGTATAATACATTTTAATTTTACATAATTATATAATATTATATATTAATATTAATAATATACTATATATATTATATATAGTATATATTCTATATAGTATATATAATAATATAATATAATATTAATATATATATATATAATACTATATATTAATATACTATATTATAATATAAAATAATTATAGAAATATTCTATTAATATGTATATATGAAAATACATATTATTATATAATACATATAATAATTACTATTATATGTAATATATATTATTAATTATATTTTGTATAATACTAATATTGTATATATGTATAATAGTATATTAATTATATATACATATATTTATAATTATATTATGCATAATTATATTAATAACATATTAATAATATAATATATATTATAATACATTATACATATTATTATAATATATGTATTATAACATGTATTAAGTATATGTATAATACAGTATAAATATGGATAATACTATATATTATAATATATTATAATATATAATATGTATTTACTATATATTATATAATATTATAATATTAATCAAAATTTTCTCCGACCGACAAGAAGAGAGCAACCTGGCTCTGATACCAAGCTAGCATGGGAGCCCTACTCGTTCATACCCTTAGAGGACCATGACCACCAAGTATTCAAACTGCCTTGAGCAGGTTGACGCAGAACTTCTACTCCTTCTTCGGCGCTCTTAGCCTTATCGAGCAAAGCTCAGATCCACCAAGTAAAAGCAATTGAAAACATGGATTGTGATCTTCGTGTGAACTATAGGGACCGTTACTCTTTTCTAGGCTATAGCATATTTTTGATATACAAGATCCTCATAAGAGGCGAGTTTATAGCATACTTTATACTCTAAGGATAATAAGATGGAGAATATGATGAGCCATAGACTGGCTTAAGGGCTTTAGAGAAGACAACTAAGAACTTTGAAACTCATAAGTATGGAAAATGGAGTGTTTATTTATTTTCGTATGTTTTATAATTAACTCAACTCCCCTATTTATAGAGTTCAAAATGTTCTGAGAAAGGTCTAAGAGTTATGGTGTATTTTTCGTCAATAAACTTAAATTTTAATGTGAAATTTCCTTAAGCGTAATGTGGTTCAAAAATCATATTTTTAATGCATACATTGCCTTGAATTAGATCATATACTAATAAATTCATTAATTTAATCAATCTGTAATCTAATTTTTTAAAAATATTATAAAATTTAACAAATACTCAGTTTTTTAACCTATAGGCGCAAAATCGTAAATTTTCATGAAATTAAATTTTTCTTGAAATTTTACAATAGATTCCAAATTTTATTTTAGTGATATTCTCCAAATTACAAAGTATTCTGACCAAATGTGTAAGAGTTATGGTGCATTTTTCATCAATAAAGTTAAATTTTAACGTGAAATTTTCTTACGCATAATGTGGTTCAAAAATCATATTTTTGATGCATACATTGCATAGAATTAGATCATTTACTAATAAATTCATTAATTTAATCAATCTGTAATCTAATGTTTGATGAAATATTATAAAATTTAATAAATACTCAGTTTTTTACCCTATAGGGGCAAAATCGTAATTTGTCTTGAAATTTTTACAGTAGATTTCACAAATTATTTTAGCGATATTCTCTAAATTTCAAAGTGTTATGATTAAAGGTATAAGTGTTATGGTTCATTTTTCGTCAATAAAGTTTAATTCTAACGTGAAATTTTCTTACTCGTAATGTGGTTCAAAAATCATATTTTTGATGCATACATTGCTTAAAATAAGATCATTTACTAGTAAATTCATAATATTCAATCTATAATCTAAGGTTTGATTAAATATTATAAAATTTTACAAATACTTAATTTTTTTGCCCTATAGAGGCAAAATCGTAAATTTTCATGAAATTAAATTTTTCTTGAAATTTTTGCAGTAGATTTCACACATCATTTTAGTGATATTCTCGAAATTTCAAAGTGTTCTGACCAAAGGTGTAGGAGTTATGTTGCATTTTTCGTCAATAAAGTTTAATTAAACGTGAAATTTTCATACGCGTAATGTGGTTCAAAAATCATATTTTTAATGCATACATTGCATAGAATTAGATCATTTACTAATAAATTCATTAACTTAATCAATTTGTAAACTAAATTTTAATAAATATTATAAAATTTCACAAATACTCAGTTTTTTAACCTATAGGCGTAAAATCAAAAATTTTCGTGAAATTAAAATTTTCTTGAAATTTTACAGTAGATTCCAAATTTTATTTTAGCGATATTCTCCAAATTTTAAAGTGTTCTGACCAAAGGTATAAGAGTTATGGTGCATTTTTCGTCAATAAAGTTAAATTCTAACGTGAAATTTTCTTAAGCGTAATGTGGTTCAAAAATCATATTTTTGATGCATACATTGCTTAGAATAAGATCATTTACTAGTAAATTCATAATAGTCAATCTATAATCTAAGGTTTGATTAAATATTATAAAATTTAACAAATACTCAATTTTTTTTACACTATATGTGCAAAATCGTAATTTTTAATAATGTATAATGTAGTAGTAATGTATAATAATAATTGTATATAATATTACTATTTAATATATACATATTATAATATAACTATAAAGTATAATATATTATATATTATAATTATGTTATATATAATATTAATTTATATTATATACTTAATAATACATATACAATATAAATATGATATTATATTATCATAATTATATTAATATATTATTAACACTATTATTTTAATATATATACATATTTAATATAATATAGTATATATTAAATTATAATTATGTTTATCAATAATATATTATTATAATAGTGTTATATTATATATACATATTCTACAATATACATATTAAGGTATATATGTATATTATAATGTGATATATTATATGTATGTATATAATTATGTATATTATAATAAAGTATAATATATTATATATTATTTATAGTTATAATAAATATATAATTATATAATACATATATTTAATATATTATATACTATAAATATATAATAATAATAATGCATATATTAATTATACGTAAATTATGTATACATATATTTATAATATATTTATATTATACATTAATATATGTATTATAATATTATATATTATATTAATATATATTACATAATAACTATTATTAACTATATAACATTAATTATATGTATATTATATATATAATATTATGATTAATATATATATATATTATATAATTAGTATAATATAAATATATATATTAATATGTATATATTATTATATACATATACTCTATTATATTTATACTTATACATATTACTATATACATATATAATATAATTTAAATATATATTATTATAATATAGTATATAACATTATATTATTATAATATAGTATATAATATATTATAATATTATTATATAACATAATATAATAATTAATAATATTGATGTATATAAAGTATATAATCATGAATATAATTATTAATATTATAATGTATATTATATACTAATATTATATACATAATATATACATATTATAATTAATAATATGATATATAATTAATATACATAATATAAATATGATATAATATATTAATAATACAAATTAATTATATATGTATAATTAATTATTATAGTATTAATAAACATTATTATAATATATTATTAATAATATAATATTTATATTAATTATACATTATATTAATATACATACATTAATATATATTTATATACATACATATTATACATGTTATATTATTATAATATTAACTATTCTCTAATATCTACTATATTAATATATTAGTATTATATATTATTATTATACATTAGTATTATACATTATTTTAGTGATATTCTCCAAATTATAAAGTGTTATGATCAAATGTGTAAGAGTTATGGTGCCTTTTTCGTCAATAAAGTTAAATTTTAACGTGAAATTTCCTTACGCGTAATACGGTTCAAAAATCATATTTTTGATGCATACATTGCTTAGAATTAGATCATTTACTAATAAATTCCTTAATTGAATCAATCTGTAATCTAATGTTTGATGAAATATTATAAAATTTAACAAGAACTCAGTTTTTTTTACACTATAAGGGCAAAATCTTAATTTTTCATGAAACTTAATTTTTTTTTTTTTTAATTTTTACAGTAGATTCCATGAATTATTTTAGCGATATTCTACAAATTTTAAAGTGTTCTGACCAAAGGTGAGAGTGATGGTGCATTTTTCGTCAATAATGTAAAATTTTAACGTGAAATTTCCTTACGTGTAATGTGGTTCAAATATCTTAGTTTTGATGCATACATTGCTTGAAATTATATCATTTACTAATAAATTCATTAATTATTCAAACTATAATCTAATGTTTGATGAAATATTATAAAATTTAACAACAAATACTCAAGTTTTTACACTATAGGGGCAAAATCGTAATTTTTAATGAAATATAATTTTTCTTCAAATTTTACAGTAGATTCCACACATTATTTTAGTGATATTCTTGAAATTTCAAAGTGGTCTGACAAAGGTATAAGAGTTATGGTGCATTTTCGTCAATAAAGTTAAAGTTTAACGTGAAATTTCTTTACGCATAATGTGGTTCAACAATAATATTTTTGATGCATACAGTGCTTAGAATTAGATCATTTACTAATAAATTCATTAATTTAATCAATCTATAATCTAATGTTTGATGAATTTATCATAAAATCGTAATTTTTCATGAAATTTAATTTTTCTTGAAATTTTTATACTAGATTCCAAAGATTATTTTAGTGATATTCCCCAAATTTCAAAGTGTTTTGACCTGGTGTATGAGTTATGGTGCATTTTTCGTCAATAAAGTTAAATTTTTATGTGAAATTTCCATACTCATAATTTGGTTCAAAAATCATATTTTTGATACATACATTGCTTCGAATTAGATCATTTAATAATAAATTCATTAATTTAATCAATCTTTAATCTAATGTTTGATTAAATATTATAAAATTTAACAACAATTACTCAGTTTTTTTACCCTATAGGGGCAAAATTGTAGTTTTTCTTGAAATTTAATTTTTCCTGAAATTTTTATAGTAGATTCACATATTATTTTAGTGGTATTCTCCAAATTAAAAAGTGTTCACACCAAAGGTTTAAGAGTTATGGTTCATTTTTCGACAATAAAGTTAAATTTTGACGTAAAATTTCCTTACACGTAATGTGGTTTAAAATTCATATTTTTTATGCATGCATTGCTTAGAATTACATTATTTACTAATAAATTCGTTAATTTAATCAAATATGTAATCTATGTTTGATGAAATATTATAAAATTTAACAAATACTCAGCTTTTTCACCCTATAGAGGCACAATCGTAATTTTAATGAAATTAAATTTTCTTCAAATTTTTACAATAGATTCCACACATTATTTTAGTGATATTCTCCAAAAACACAAAGTATTCTGACCAAAGGTGTAAGAGTTATGGTCCAGTTTTCGTCAATAAAGTTAAATTTTGACGTGAAACTTCCTTACGCATAAAGTGGTTCTAAAATCATATTTTTGATGCATATATTGCTTAGAATTAGATCATTTAATAATAAATTCATTAATTTATTCAATCTATAATCTAATGTTTGATGAAATATTATAAAATTTAACAACAAATACTCAGTTTTTTTAACCTATAGGGGCCAAATCATAAGTTTACATGAAATTTATTTTTTCTTGAAATCTTTAGTAGATTCCACACATTGTTATAGTAATATTTTCCAAATTTCAAAGTGTTCTAATGAAATGTGTAAGAGTTATGGTGCATTTATCATCAATAAAGTTAAATTTTAACGTGAAATTTTCTTTCGCATAATGTGGTTCAAAAATCATATTTTTTATGCATACATTGCTTAGAATTAGATCATTTACTAATAAATTCATTAATTTAATCAATCTGTAATCTAATGGTTGATGAAATATTATAACATTTATCAAACATTAGATTATAGATTAATTAAATTAATGAATTTATTAGTAAATGATATTATTCTAAGCAATGTATGCATCAAAAATATGATATTTGAACCACATTACCCGAAAGAAAATTTCATGTTAAAATTTAATTTTATTGACGAAAAAACACAATAACTGTTACACCTTTGGTCAGAACACTTTGTTATTTGGAGAATATAATTAAAATAATGTGTGGAATCAACTATAAAAATTCCAATAAAAATTAAATTTCATAAACAATTACGATTTTGCACGTATAGGGTAAAAAATGAGTATTTGTTAAATTTTATAATATAACATCAAACATTAGATTACAGATTGATTAAATTAATGAATTAATTAGTAAATGATCTAATTCTAAACAATGTATGCTTCAAAAATATGATTTTTGAACCACATTACGCGTAAGGAAATTTCACTTTAAAAATTAACATTATTGACAAAAAATGCACCATAACCCATATACCTTTGGTCAGAACACTTTGTAATTTGGAGAATATCACTAAAATAATGTGTGGATTCTACTGTAGAAATTTCAAAAAAAACATTAATTTCATAAAAATTACGATTTTTCCCTGTAAGGTAAAAAACTGATTATTTGTTAAATTTTATCATATTTCATCAAACATTAGATTACAGATTGATTAAATTAATTGATTTATTAGTAAATGATCTAATTCTAAGCAATGTATGCATCAAAAATATGATTTTTGAACCACATTATGCGTAAAGAAATTTCTCAATAAATTTAACTTTATTGACAAAACTATAGGATAAAAACTGAGTATTTGTTAAAGTTTATAATATTTAATCAAACATTTGAGTACAGATTGATTAGATTAATAAATTTACTGGTAAATGATCTAATTCTAAGCAATGTATGCATCAAAAATATGATAATTGAACATTACGTGTAAGAAAATTTTACGTTAAAATTTACATTTATTGACAAAAAATGCACAATAACTATTACATCTTTGGGTAGAATACTTTGTAATTTGGAGAATATCACAAAAGTATTGTGTGGAATCTACTATGAAAATTTCAAGAAAAATTAAATTTCATGAAAATAACGATTTTGCCCCTATAGGATAAAAATTGAGTATTTATTAAGATTTATACTATTTCATCGAACATAAGATTACAGATTGATTAAATTAATGAATTTATTAGTAAATGATCTAATTCTAAGCAATGTATACATCAACAATATGATTTTTGAACCACATTACATGTAAGGAAATTTCACGTTAAAATTTAAATTTATTGAGGAAAAATGCACCATAATTATTACACCTTTCGTCAGAATACTTTTTAATTTGGAGAATATAACTAATATAATATGTGGAATTTACTGTAAAAATTTAAAGAAAAATTAAATTTCAGGAAAATTACGATTTTGCTCCTAAATAGTAAAACAACTAGGTATTTTTTTAATATTTATAATATTTCATCAAATATTAGAATATAGATTGATTAAATTAAAGAATTTATTAGTAAAATGATATAATTCTAGGAAATGTATGCATCAAAAATATGATATTTGAACCTCATTACGCGAAAGGAAATTTCACGTTAAAATTTAACTTTATTGACTAAAGAAGCACAATAACTATTACACCTTTGGTCATAACACTTTGTAATTTGGAGAATAATATTAAAATAATGTTTGGAATCTACTGTAAAAATTTCAAAAAAAATTAAATTTCATAAAAAATTATGATTTTACCCGTAGAGGGTAAAAAACTGAGTATTTGTTAAATTTTATAATATATCATCAAACATTAGATTACAAATTGACTAAATTAATGAATTTATTAGTAAATGATCTCATTCTAATCAATGTATGCATCAAAAATATGATTTTTGATCCACCTTACGCGTAAAAAAAATTCACGTTAAAATTTAACTTTATTGACGAAAAATGCACCATAGCTCTTACACTTTTGGTCATAGTACTTTGTAATTTGGAGAATATCACTAAAATAATATGTGCAATCTACTGTAAAAATTTCAATAAAAATTAAATTTCATGAAAATTACGATTTTGCCTCTATAGGGTAAAAAATTGAGTATTTGTTAGCTTTTTTAATATTTCATCAAACATTAGATTATTGATTGATTAAATGAATGAATTTATTAGTAAATGATCTAATTATAAGCAATGTATGCATCAAAAATATGATTTTTGAACCACATGACGCGTAAGGAAATTTCACGTTAAAATATAACTTTATTGATGAAAAATACACCATAACTATTACACATTTAGTCAGAAAACTTTATCATTTAGAGAATATCAGAAAAATAATGTGTGGAATCTACTGTAAAAATTTCAAGAAAAATTAAATTTCATGAAATATTACGATTTTGCCCTTATAGGGTAAAAAACTAAGGATATTTGTTAAATTTTATAATATTTCATCAAAAATAGATTACTGATTGATTAAATTAATGAATTTCTTAATAAATGGTCTAATTCTAAGCAATGTATGAAACAAAAATATGATTTTTAACCACATTACGCGTAACTAAATTTCACGTTAAAATTTAATTTTATTGACGAAAAATGCAGCATAACTCTTATACCTTTGGTTAGAACACTTTGAAATTTTGAGAATATCACAAAATAATGTGTGGAATCTATTGTAAAAATTTCATGAAAAATTACGATTTTGCCTCTATAGGGTAAAACAATAAGGATTTTTGTTAAATTTTACAATATTTCATCAAACATTAGATTACAGAGATTGATTAAATTAATAAATTTATTAGTAAATGATGTAAATTTAAGCACTGTATGCATCAAAAATATGATTTTGAAAAAAAAATCTCTAGGTAACGGTAAATATGATTTTGCAAAATTATGTACAACTAAAATTTCCAAAAATTGAGTTACAAACACATTTCTTGTGAATATTTTATAATGATTTACATCATAATAATTTAAAATAAAAGATATTAAGCTTTTATGAGTTATACAACATACTTAAATTGTTGGGAAAAATCTCTAGGCAAGTGTGTTGTATAACTCATAAAAACTTGATATCTTTTATTTTAAATTATGTGTGATGTAAATCATTATAAAATATACAGAAGAAATATGTTTGTGACTCAATTTTTGCAAATTTAAATTTTACAAAATTTTCCAAAAACTGATGTACCGCGCTGCCTAAGGATTTTTCCCAATAAATAAAGTTTGTTGTATAACTCATAAAAACTTGATATCTTTCATTTTAAATTATGTGTGGTGTAAATCATTATAAAATATTCACAAGAAATGTGTTTGTGACTCAGTTTTTGCAAATTTCAGTTTTACAAAATTTTTAGAAAACTGATGTACTGTTACCTATGGATTTTCCCAAAAATTTCACACAATAGTCTACATCGACGGTCTCAGTAAGATCTTCGCATGGATATATTGTAGTCCCTGTAATTCCAACCAAGCCAGAAGTTCCGCGCGTTTGAAAGGTTGAGTCTTCAAGAAGAGTCATTTGCATCCCTTTTTTTATGACATTCCACCTCAAAAAATGAATTTATCTAGATATTTTTTAAACTCACCGTACTTTTGGAATATGATACAAAAGCGAGCCTTTAGAGCACAGAAGAGATTATTGAGTATTTTATTGGGTCAGAAAATGCTATTGGGCTAGGTCCGAACTTATTTGGGAATGAAAAGGACCATAATAGATGCTAAACATAAATATTTGGTCTCGATAAGTGGACCTAATTTGGTTTCCCAATAACCCACATCATCAGTCTCAGAAGGAGCTTCGTGTGTATATATTATAATCTCCCTAATTCCAATCTAGCCGAAAGTTACACGTGTTTTAAGGGTTAAGTCTTTAAGAAGAGTCATTCGCATGCTGAGTTATACAACAGACTTTGTTTTTTGAGAAAAATACATAGGTTGAGTCTTCAAGAAGAGTCATTTGCATCCCTCTTTTATGAGGTTCCACCTCAAAAAAATAATTTATCTAGATATTTTATAAACTCACCGTTCTTTTGGAATATGATACAAAAGCAAGCCTTCAGAGCACAGAAGAGATTATTGAGTATCTTGTTGGGTCAGAAAACACTATTGGGCTAGGTCCGAACTTATTTGGAAATGAAAAGGACCATAATAGATGCTAAACATAAATATTTGGTCTCGATAATTGGGCCTAATTTGGTTTTCCAATAACCCACATCATCGGTCTCAGAAGGAGCCTCGTGTGTATATAATGTAATCTCCCTAATTCCAACCTAGCCTAAAGTTACGCGTGTTTTAAGGGTTAAGTCTTCAAGAAGAGTCATTCGCATGCTTTTTATTACGACGTTCCCCCTAAAAAATTTCAAATTATTTAAAGTCATTGCAATTTTGGAATACGATGCAAAAATGAGCCTACAAAGGTTCAAAAACGCAAGTGGGCCAGGCCCGAACCCATATTTAGACGAAAAGGACCAAAATGGATGTTGAACATCAAAATTTGGCCTTGAAAATTGGTCATAATCAGGTCCGACAATACCCCCACATTTTCGGTCTTAGAAAGATCTTTGAGTGGACATATTGTAGTCCTCGCAATTCCAACCAAGCCGAAAGTTACGCACGTTTGAAGGGTGGAGTCTTCTAGAAGAGTCATTCACATCCCCTTCTTTTACAATGTCCCCCTCAAAATTTTATTTTTATCTAAATATTTTTTTTAAATCATTGTCCTTTTGGATTAGAATGCAAACGAAAACCTTCGAAGCATACAAGAAATTATTTAGTATCTCATTAGGCCGAAAAACAAAGTTGAGGTGGGCTCAAAAATAGATGCTAAACGTCAGAATTTGGCTTCACAAATTCTAATCGAGCCGAAAGTTACGCGCGTTTGAAGGGTGGAGACATCTAGTAGAGTCATTCACATCCCTTTTTTTTCAACGTTCCCATCAAAATTTTCCTTTTATCTAGATATTTTTTAAAGTTAGCGCCCTTTTCAGATATGATCCAAAAGCAAGCCTTCAGAGCACACAGGAGATTGTTGAATATCTTATTGGGCTGAAAAGCGTAATTGGGTCGGGCCTGAACCCATTTGCGGACGAAAAGGATAAAAGTAGATTTTAAACATCATAGTATAGCCTAAAATTTGGCCTCAATTGAGTTCCACAATAGCCCACATCGTTAGTCTCAGAAAGAGCTTCACATTGATATATTGTAGTCCCCGTAATTCAAACTGAGCTAAAAGTTACCTGCATTTGAAGGCTGGAGTCTTCTAGAAGAGTCAAACGCATCCTTTTTTTTTTCTACATTCCCCTCAAATTTTTCCTTTTATCTAGATTTTTTTAAAGTCACCGTCCTTTTTGGGTTCAATGCAAAAGCAAGCCTTCGAAGGACACAAACGATTATGAGTATCTCATTGGGCCATAAAGCACAATTGAGCCGGGCCCCAACCCATTTGTAAACAAAAATAGATGCTAAATATCAGAATTTGGCATAAAACAAATTGGCCTCAATATGGTCCCATAATAGCCCACATCGTTAGTCTCAAAAAGAGCTTCACGTTGATTTATTGTAGTCTGCGTAATTCAAATTGAGCTAAAAGTTACCCACGGTTGAAGGTCAGAGTCTTCTAGAAGAGTCATTCGCATCCCTTTTTTATGTTCCCCCTCAAAATTTTCCTTTTATCTAAATTTTTTTAAATACACCTCCCTTTTGGGATACGATCGAAGAGCGAGCCTTTGAAGTACACAAGAGATTATTGAGTATCTTATTGGGTCGGAAAGCGCAATTGGACCAGACCCAAATCCATTTACAGACAAAAAGGACAAAAAAAATGCTAAACATAAGAATTTGGCCTCAAAGGTTACCCTCAATCAGGTCCCACAATAACCCACATTATAAGTCTTAGAAAGAGCTTTGTGTCGATATATTGTAGTCCCCGTAATTCTAACTGAGAAAGTTACCCGCGTTTAAAGGGTGGAGTCTTCTGGAAGAGTCATTCGCATCCCTTTTTTCTACATTTCCCCTCAATTCTTTTTATCTAGATATATTTTAAAGTCCTGCCCTTGTGGGATACGATCCAAAAGCAAGCCTTTGGAGCACACAGACAAAAAGAAGTAAAATGGGTGCTAAAAATCAGAATTTGGCATGTAAATTGGGACTAATTGGGTGACCCAATAGTCTACATCTTTGGTCTCGGTAAGAGCTTCGCATGGATATATTGTAGTCCTCATAATTCCAACCGAGTCAAAAGTTACGCGCGTTTGAAGGGTGGAGTCTTCTAGAAAGTCATTTGCATCCTTTTTTTGACGACATTCCACCTCAACTTTCTTTTTACCTAAATATTTTTAAAGTCACCGTCCTTTTAGGATACAATGCAAAAGTAAGCATTCGGAGCATATAAGCGATTGTTGAGTATCTCCTTGGGCCAGAAAATGCAATTAGGTCAAACTCGAACCCATTTGCAAACTAAAAGGACAAAAATTCATGCTAAACATCAAATTTTTGCCTCAATTATTGGGTCCCACAATAGCGCACATTGTCAGTTGAGGAAAAAGTTTTGTGTGGATATATTATAGTTCTCGTAATTCCAACTGAGTCGAAAGTTACTTGCGCTTGAAGGGTGGAATCTTCTAGAATAGTCAGTCATATCCATTTTTTTCGATGTTCCCCCTCAAAATTTTCTTTTTATCTAGATATTTATGATCCAAAAACAAGCCTTCGGAGTACCCAAGTAATTATCGAGTATTTTGTTGGGCCGAAAAAAGCAATTGGGTTGGGCCCGAACCCATTTGCAGACGAAAATGACTAAAATGGATGCTAATCATAAGAATTTTGCCTTTAAAATTGGGACTAGTTGGGTCACCCAATAGTCCACATTTTCGGTCTCAATAAGAGTTTTGCGTGGATATATTGCAGCCCCATAATCCCAGCCAAGCCTAAAGTTACATGTGTTTGAAGAGTTGAGTCTTCTAGAAGAGTCATTCTCATCATTTTTTTTGTGACGTTCCACGTCAAAATTTTCTTGTTAAACACATCGCCCTATTGGAATATGATACAAAAGTGAGCCTTTGGAGCACACAAGCGACTATGGAGTATTTCACCAACAAATGGAATTGGTCGGGCCCAAACCTATTTCGAAATGAGAAGGACCAAAATAGAAGAATTTGGTCTCAAAAATTCGGCCTAATC
Organism: Caryopteris x clandonensis; assembly: GCA_028749325.2. Lineage (NCBI taxonomy): Eukaryota > Viridiplantae > Streptophyta > Magnoliopsida > Lamiales > Lamiaceae > Caryopteris > Caryopteris x clandonensis. Next base: position 44,427 of record JAPYKT020000049.1, read on the forward strand.
AGGTTCCAATAGCCCACATCATCGATCTCAAAAGAAGCTTCCTGTGGATATATTGTGCTCCCCGTAATTCCAACCGAGCCAAAAGTTACATGCATTTAAAGGATTGAGTCTTCAACAAGAGTAATTGACATCCCTTATTTTTACGATGTTCCCCCTAAAAATTTTCTTTTTATCTATATATTTTTTAAAGTCATCGCCATTTTGAAATACAATGCAAAAATGAGCCTACAAAGGACAAAAATGCAATTAGGCCAGGCCCAAACCCATTTGCGGACGAAAAAGACAAAAATGGATGCTAAACATCACAACTTGGCCTAAAAAATTGGGCTCAATCAACTCCCAAAATAGCCCACATCATCGGTCTCGGAAAGAGCTTTGTGTGGATATATTGTAGTCCTCGTAATTCCATCTGAGCCAAAAGTTACGTGCATTTGAAGGATGGAGTCTTCCAAAAGAGTCATTCGCATCCCCTTCTTTTACAACGTTTCCCCTCAAAATTTTATTTTATCTAAATATTTTTTAAACTCACCATCCTTTTGGAATACAATGCAAAAGAAAGTCTTTGGAGCACACAAGCGATTATTAGTATCTCATTGGGCCAGAAAACGCAATTGAACTGAGCCCGAACCCATTTGTGGACGAAAAGAACAAAAACTTATGCCAGTCGTCAGAATTTGGCCTAAAAAATTGTGCTCAATTGGGTTCCACAATAGCCCACATTGTTGGTCTTAAAAAGAGCTTCACGTGGAATATTGTAGACCCCCATAATTCCAACTGAGCCAAAAGTTACATGCATTTGAAGTGTGGAGTTTTCTAGAAGAATCATTCGCATTCCTTTTTTTTTCGACGTTCCCTGCAAAATTTTCTTTTTATCTAGATTTTTTTATAAGTCACCGCCCTCTTGGGATATGATGCAAGAGAAATCCTTTGGAGCACACAAGCAATTATTAAGTTTCTCGTTGTGCCGAGAAATTCAATTGAGTCAAGCATGAACTCATTTGCATATGAAAATGACCAAATGGATACAAAACATCATAATTTTTCCTAAAAAGTTTGGACCAATTGGGTCCCCCAGTAGTCAACATTGTTATTCTCAAAAAGAGCTTTGCATGGATATATTGTAGTCCTCGTAATTCCAATTGAGCCAAAAGTTGCGCGTGTTTGAAGGGTGGAGTCTTCTATAAGATGCATCCTTTTTTTTACGATGTTGCCAAAATTTCTTTTTATCTAGAAATTTTTAAACTCGCTACCATCTTGGAATACGATGCAAAAGCAAGCCTTTGGAGCACACAAACGATGCGCCTAAAAATGCAATTGGGCTGGGCCCGAACCCATTTGCATGCAAAAATGATCGCAACGGATGCTAAACATCAAGATCTGGCCTAGAAAATTAGACCTAATCGGGACACCCGATAGCTCATATCATCGATCTAAGAAGGAGATTCAATTGGATATAGTGTAAGCCCCATAATTCCAATCAAAGAGAAACTTACGCACGTTTGAAGGGTGGAGTCTTCCAAATGTGTCATTTTCATCCCATTTTTTATGACGTTCCCCCTCAAAATTTTATTTTTATCTAGATATTTTTTAAACACTGCCTTTTGGAATGCAATGTAAAAGTGATCCTTTGGAGCACAAAAATGATTATTGAGGATCTCGTTGGACCGAATATGCAATTAGGCCGAGCTTGAACCCATTTGTAGACGAAAATGACCAAAATTAATGCTAAACATCATAATTTGGCCTCAAAAGTTGGTTCCAATCGGTCCCCAATTGTCTACATCATCGGTCTTAGAAAGAGTTTAGCGTAGATATATTATAGTCCTCGTAATTCCTACTGAGCCGAAAGTTATGACATTTGAATGGTGGAAGCCTCCAGAAGAGTCATTAGCATCCCTTTTTTTACAATGTTCCCCCTCAAAATTTTATTTTTATCTAGATATTTTTAAACTCCCAGCCCTTTTTCAATACGATGCAAAAGTAAGCCTTCGCACCACACAAGTGATTATTGACTATCTCGAGCCGAAAAATACAATTGCGCGGGGCCCGAACTCATTTGCATACAAAAAGGACCAAAATGGATTCCAAACATCAGTATTTGGCCTAAACAATTTGGCCCAATCATGTCCCCCGATAGCTCACATCATCGATCTTGAGAAGAGCTTCGCGTGAATATATTGTAGTCCCTGTAATTCCAATCGAGTCAAAAGTTATGTGCATTAAAAGGGTGGAGTTTTCCAAGAGAGTCATTTGCATCCCTTTTTTACGACGTTCCCCCTCAAACTTTTCTTTTTATCAAGATATTTTTGTAAACTCATCGACCTTTTGGATATGATGCAAAAGTGAGCTTTCATAGCACACAAGTGATTATTGAGTATCTCGGGGCCGGAAAAAGCAATTAGGTCGGGTTCGAACCCATTTGCATATGAAAAGGACCAAAACGAATGTTAAACATAAAAATTTGGCCTCAATAATTTTGCCCAATAGGGTCCTTCGAAAACTCACATATCAGACCTGAAAAGAGCTTTGTGTGAATATATTGTAGTCCTCATAATGCCAATCGAGCCAAAAGTGACGTGTGTTTGAAGGGTGGAGTCTTCCAGAAGAGTCATTCGCATCCCTTTTTTTTTTTTTTTTTGCGACGTTCCCCCTCAAAATTTTCTTTTTATCTAGATATTTTTTAACTCACCGTCATTTTGGAATCGATGCGAAAGTGAACCTTTGGAGCACAGAAACAATTATTGAGTATCTTTGGGCCTAAAAATGCAATTGGGTCTGGCCAGAACCCATTTGTAGATGAAAAGGACCAAAACAGATGTTAAACATCAGAATATGGCTTTGAAAATTGACCCCAATCGGGTCACCCGATAGCTCACATCATTAATTTTGGAAAGAGATTTGCATGGATATATTGTAGTCCTCGTAATTCAACCGAAAAAAAATTTACGTGCGTTTGAAGAGTGGAGTCTTCCAGATGAGTCATTTGCATCCCTTTTTTTACGACGTTCTCCCTCAAAATTTTATTTTATCTAGATATTTTTTAAATCCATCGCCTTTTTGGAATATGATGTGAAAGCGAGCCTTTGGAACACACAAGCAATTATTGAGTATCTCATTGTGCCAGAAATCACAATTGGGCCGGGCTTGAACCATTTGGAGACGAAAAGTTATTTACAATGTGTTGATGTCTAAATTCAGATGATGGACAAAGCAGGAGTTAGGAACTGAAAAATAAATAAAACACAAAGAAAAATTTCAGCTCGGCTTGAATAAGGCGGAATTTGCTCTCCGTTTGCAAGTGATGCTTTGATTGCAATTGTAAAGACATTAAAAAATTTGTGACACTTAATGAGTTCTGAATGCCTATATAGTTATAGAGGACGAGAGGGCAATAAGAAAATTTGCTGTAGGTTCATATTCCCCACCTAAGATGTTAGAATCCCTTTGGTTTGTGAAAATCTCCTAAAAAATCTATACAGAAGGATATTTGAAGAGGGGTTGTTTTTTGGATCATTGTTGATAAAATTGGGCCACTTCGTCTTTCTTAGGAGAGGTCCATCGTTCTGAGAAATTGACCATTAGGCCAAGCTTGATGGGCTTGGGCCTGGCACAACAATAGCCCCCAACTTAGGTGTTAACTGAGCTTTTTTGTTCGAGTTGGTCTGGGGTGTGGGCTTTTGAAGATGAATGATCTGTTGATATCAAACAAATGTTTCTAGAAGGGGATACATATCTACTACTGGTTGGATCTCTCACGATAGTTACGTGGATGCAACGTGTCTTTACATGTGGTTTCTCGTGATTGGTTCGTCAAGCGAAGTGCCTCCTTATTTTTGGGTGAATTAATTAAGTGTTAAGATGTAAACATGGCCACCTTGGGGAGGGGCGAGCTACCAATGTTTGACAATTGTCGATATAATTGACATATTTTACTCTTATCATTTAATTTTCAAATCAAGCTTAAACTCAGATGAAACAAAAAAAAAAAAAGGAGTTTATATAATGCCCAAACATAACCAACAAAAATTTAAAAGTTTAGTGCAGGATCTAGAAGTGGCTCTTGCATGTTATTGAATTTATGATGTAAATCTCAGGGATGACATGTAGAATAAAAAATTTAATAAAATACTATATGAATTTGATTTACAAAGAAGTAATAAATTACTCTAGTAATCTTAAAGCTTAAACTGAGGTATATCAAAATTCAAATGAAACTAACTACACATATATGTAGAGATATACTAAAAAGGGAAGTATTAAATAGGTAGGGGGCAGCAAGCTCTATCTGCCTCACTCCCATTTGGGAAAAAGGAGAACCTTGTGCAGATGCCCCTGACTGAATGAATGAACAAAAGATGGTCATCCATTGGTATTGAATGCACTGCACCAAACGCACCCAATAATTTCCAACACTTATTCAATTCACCCTCTTCTCCACCATCATATCCATACAAGAACAAACTAAAACCGGCACATGTATCAACTGTTTCCTTTCTGGAACTTTTTCAAGATCCCCAAAAAGAACCACGCTTTTTTTAATTTTTATGCCTTTTTTTTGCCGCCTCCCGCTCTCAGAGGAGAGCAAAAATCTGTCTCCCTCTCTCTCTTCTTGAACTATGAAAGCAGCTGAAACTTATCTTTGTCTCAGAAATATCAATGGAAAGTAATGCTGATACTTTCTTGTCCGAGCTTCTATTCCATTTCCAAAGAAGCAAGAGATCTTTATATGCTTTGATTTCTCTTCTTTCGCTGTGTCTGTTAGCTTACAACAGTGCCTCTATTTTCTGTACGCAAGTCCCCATTTCACCCAAGACCCCGCCGGAACCCGCCAGTTTCTTGCCTGAAAATGTCGCCGTAAAATCAAGAAAGTTCTTTTCTGTGCCTTCTTCCGCGGGACTCCCATCCTCTGTACTGTATTCTCTGAAGGAAGAAAGGTCGACCGCAAAATTGAAGACCCATTTGCCCCTTTTGCATAAGAATCGAAACTTGGCGGTTTCCACAAAAAGTTCTGTATACCACCCAAAGAGAAGGAAACGGCGCAGGATTTCCAAGTTCAAGCCGTTTGAAGATAGGGTGAATGAGTTCTTTAAAGCCAATTCGTCATATTCTTCTTGTAAGCTTCGATTTTTTATGACTTGGATTTCTGCAATGGAGTCTTTTGGAGACAGAGAATTGTTCGCTATCAACAGTTTATTCAAAACACATGCAAATGGATGCTTAATCATCGCTTCCAATTCATTGGATTCAACGAGTGGGATGCGAGTCTTGAAACCCTTGTTGGATAGGGGGTTGAAAGTGACTGCAATTTCTCCCGACTTCAATTATTTGTTCAAGAACACTCCTGCTGAAGCTTGGTACAACCGGTTAATGCAAGGGAACGTGAATCCCGGGGAAATTCCTTTAGGGCAGAACCTCTCGAATTTACTCAGGTTGGGATTGCTGTACAGATTTGGTGGGGTCTATTTGGACACCGATGTCATAGTTTTGCAGAATCTTGGGGAGTTGAGGAATGCAATTGGGGCTCAAACAATTGATCTTGAGACGGGAAATTGGAGCAGGTTGAACAATGCCGTGATGATCTTTGATGAGGGGCATCCGCTGCTGTACAAGTTCATTCAAGAATTTGCACTTACATTCAATGGGAATAAATGGGGCCACAATGGACCTTACTTGGTTTCAAGAGTGGTTTCGAGGGTGAGTGGGAGGCCCGGATACAACTTCACGGTGCTGCCACCAATGGCATTTTATCCGGTGGATTGGACTAAAATCGAAAGCCTGTTTGAGGGGCCTAAGAGTTTGATTCACTCGAAATGGTTGATCGCAAAACTCAGGCAAATCCGGAGCAAGAGTTTTGCGATTCATCTCTGGAATAAGCAGAGCAGGGGTTTCAAGATTGAAAAAGGAAGCATTATCCAACATCTCATATTCAGTTCTGGTGTCAGATAGAAACAGACTGAAGGTTTGTAGATTTTATGTTGTTCTTGCTGTTTGCTACTATGGACCAACTCAGTCCATTCTGTGAACAGATAATAGAAATTAGAAAGTGAGAAGCAATAGGTTTTACATTTTCTTCACAGGTTCTTGTTTGTCTGTCTTCATTTGAAAAGGAAATTTCATCACAGCGATGACAGATGATTACTGGGATTTATTTTGAGCTATACTATATTTGTCTTTGAATGGAGATTGCCACTTTGCCGCTTTTCCAGAAATGCAAACACCTATAATTTCTAAGCTCACATCATCATGCTTAATTATCTGTGCAACTTTGCTGCAATTACTAAAATATAACTTTTTGATTGGATGCAGTTTCTTTCTAATTATTTTGGGACTTCGGAGTTTCTCCATGAAAACGTGATGGATGATGGAAGTTTGGTCATGCATATTTTTTTACAGCATTTAGTTGATACACAGAAATCTTGTTTTCTAAATTGAAACAAGTTTGATCAACACATCAAACACACACATCCATAACTGGAGATGTTGGCAATTTTAGTTACAAAAGACCGTCGATTATCTGGCGTCAAAAGATATTTAAAGTATCATACTAATACTTGAAAGTTCTTGTTAGTTGTGGATGATTGAAGGTGGTTTTTGTATTGTTAGTTGATCCAACCACCAAAGAAGGAACAGTATGGGCTATATATAGTCGTACTAAATAACCTTTAAAATGATTTGCTATGACGAATAAAACGAAACATGACTGTTACATCTCTCATGAGCACCACATTCAAGCGTATATGTATATATATGTTTGTCTGTTTATGCGTAGATTCTTCTGAAGGGACAAGAATGAGGAAAGGGAGAAGAGCTTTTTGAGGCAACTACCAAGCCAAGTGGGGAATTGAACATCTTTATGACCCATCTCTATCTTTCCCTAATTTTCTTGACCCACCCGTTTCACTATCCATTTCACATGTGAGACCATTGTTCTGATTTTTTTTCCACGATGAAATAATTAATTTTTACAAAGCACTTATTTAACTTTACCTTAAAAAAGATGTCACTGTTTGATTTGGATTAGAGCCAAGACAAAAATGACGACTTCTGATGCAACGACCGCACCAGTAAATTGATAAATCTTGTTATGAAAATATTGAATCTATTCAAGTGGAGTCTGAACCAATACGCATAATTTAGCCCATTAGTAATTTATCCTTCTATAATATTAAAAGAATGTTATGAGTTTTTTTTTTTTTTACACATATCTTTATAATAATTGACATGTATCTTCCACATATTCTCTCATTTTTTTTCTTTTTTTTATATTTAAATTAAAATTTTAAATAGTTTTTTCATTTTAAGTTCGATTTTAATATATGATATATCAAATTAATATTTTTTTGCAATATTTAATTTGACACCAATATTGTATATATTGAAATAAATAATTACATTTAAAATTATGGAATTTAGTCTTATGATGAAATATAGTTTTTTATGCATTGTTATTAATTTTAAAAATATAATATATATGATAAATTTAAATAAATAGTATATTAAATTTTAATATGGATTTAAGCTAAAAAAAAGATAAATAATCCTTCTTTAATATAAAAGGGGGATTGCTGGTTTTAAGGAATTGTCTATTAATCACTCACAAATTTTATTAGATGATTTAATATCAACAAATACATAAAAAAAATAAAAAAAACTAACTCACGTACACTAAAGAAACTACTCCTAAAAATTTGGCTACTTTGCAATCATCGTGCTTCTTTTTTATTCTTTTTTCTTTTTTAAATAATTGAAATATGTTGATCTAAATGTTCCTCTTTTTTCTTTTTCTTTTTTTTTTTTTTTTTTGCTGCAACGCTTATTTTTTTCCTAAACGAAATTTAGTAGCTTTAGTGTTCCATTAAATATTGCATTTTAATTTATAATTAGAATTTTTCTATCGCAATACATGATTTATAATATATTAATTTATAAAAAATTATAATTATATAAAATTAAATTACAATACTTTTTTAATAAGATTCATAAATTATTTGATAAATTTTATCTCATCTAAAGTATTTAATTTATTTTTATTTGCAGCTCAAGTCTAATACAAATAAGTCGACCCACAATGAATGTATAAATTCAACTAAAATAATCAACATAAATAAATGCATTTTTATAATTAAATGTAATGTATTAAAAATATGAATTATATGTCAAATTAAAGGTGGTGAAAGATTATTGTTTTGATATATTATACGTCAAAAATTTTAATTGTGTTTTAAATATTTTAAAACATAAAATATGAACCACCCACAACCTAGCATATAAAATATTAACTTTTCTTTGAATTTTTAAATTTAATTATGAAAAAATCTAAAAGAAAAGTAAAAATTGATGGGATTGTACTATTTATATGTGTATCTATTATCATTATATTAGTATAAATTAAGATGAACGATTATCCAGTGCCATAAATTGATATTTTATTATATAAAAGAAATAACTTTTAAGGGAATAACAATACAATATAATATAACAAAATATATCAATCGCATAATATTTATATAAATATAATTGACATAAATAGTTATTATGTAAATTTTAAATAATAATAAAATAGTATCATACATTATTATATAATATAAAATATAATATGCCTCGTGCATTGCACGGGCAACCATCTAGTTCCTTATAAAAATAAAATTATTATAATATTAATTAATTGTTTAACTTCAATATATTTTTATAAATTAAAATATGTATATTCAGTTCAAGGAAAATTCAAAATTCACTTCAACTTGTTGTACATTATTTAATAAAACTAAGTTAAGAAAAATGAAAATGCAATGTAATATAACAATCTATTTTCAAATTGAATAGTATTTATATAAATAATAGGTTATATATATTTTTTCATAATAATAACATAATTTCATTATAAATTATTAATGCAATATATATATATATATCACGTGCATCGCATCGACGGACATCTAGTAACTATATCAAAGCAAGACAGTTGAATTTTTTTACATAAATGATATTTTTCCCCCAAAATTAGTTTTATATTTTTAGAATTTACTAGATGGTTGGCCGTGCAATGCATGGGATATAATAATAATTATATAAAATATAATATGCCTCGTGCATTGCATGGGCAACCATCTAGTTCTTTATAAAAATAAAATTATTATAATATTAATTAATTGTTTAACTTCAATATATTTTTGTAAATTAAAATATGTGTATTCAGTTCAAGGACAATTCAAAATTCACTTCAACTTGTTGAACATTATTTAATAAAACTGAGTTAAGAAAAATGAAAATGCAATGTAATATAACAAACTATTTTCAAATTGAATAATATTTATATAAATAATAGGTTATGTATATTTTTTCATAAAAATAACATAATTTCATTATAAATTATTAATACAATATATATATATATATATATATATCACGTGCATCGCACTGACGGATATCTAGTAACTATATCAAACGAAGACAGTTGAATTTTTTTACATAAATGATATTTTTCCCCCAAAATTAGTTTTATATTTTTAGAATTTACTAGATGGTTGGCCGTGCAATACATAAGATATAATATATTTTATTATATTAATAATATATGATAAAATTATATTATTATTATAATAATAATTTACATAAGAATTATTTTGTCAATTATATTTATATAAAATTATATTATTATTATAATAATAATTTACATAAGAATTATTTTGTCAATTATATTTATATAATATTATGCGACTCGATTCTTTAGTATGTTATTTTGCATTGTCATTCTCTTAAAATTTATTTTTATTAAATAATAAATTACATGACTTTTTAAGGGGGTTAATTCACAAAATAATGTAAAAAAAATTTAACAATTCACAAAATGGGTTGGATCAGAAAAGTTTTCCCAAATTAGGGTAAAACGTTGGCCCAATGACATTTTTTTGTTAAAAACATCAGTGGACTTGATGTTTATTAATTTGGTCAAATCAAAATTAAAAATGTCAGGCCCAATAACATTTTTAATTTTCTAATGTGCATATATATATATATATATATAGTATATGTACAGTATATATATACATTCAGCACATGCATGATGCATGCATACAATTCACACACATATATTTCATATATATATATATATATATATATATATTCAATTATATCTTTTATACCTAACGACTATATACATATATATATATATGTATATATAAAATATTTAAAAATATATATATATATATATATATATGTATTTATAAAATATACATATGTATATATATATTTATAATTTTATATTATTTATATATTTCTATTATCCTATAAATTAAGAATATAATTAAAAACCAATAAAAATTATATGATTTTATTTAAATTAACTAATCATATCATAAATAAATTTTAAAAAATTAAAGAATATTTATAAATTTTATTATACATATTATTTGAATAATTTAAATATATATATGATTATATCTCAGATTTTAAACAAAAAAATATTACGATATAACATAAGGCCCACTGATGTTTTAAAAGAAACGTCAATGGGCCTGATGTTTCTTTATTTATTTATATTTATATATTCTTTGTATTTATATATAGATATATTAAAATATTTCTACAAGAAGAATCATTAATTTATTTTATTTACATTATATGTTTTTTACAATTTTGTTTTTCTTATATTATATATAATTACAAATATATATATTTATATTATCATATAAATTGATAATACAATTAAAAAATTCAATAAATATTATAGTTTTATATTTATAATACTTTTATCATATCATAAATTAATTTTTAAAAATTAAAGAATATTTATTAATAATTATATATTATATTATACATATTATTTGAATAATTTAAATATATATATAAATCATATTTTAAAAATAATATATATATATATATTTCAATATAACGTCAGGCCCACTGACGTTTTAAAAGAAACGTCAGTGGGCCTAACGTTTCTTTATTTATTTATTTATATTTATATTTATGTATTCTTTATATTGATATATATATATATATATATTAAAATATATCTAAAAGCATATTCATTAATTTATTTATTTATTTTATATGTTTTTAAAAATATATATATATATTTATTTATTTTTATTTTTCTTATATTAATATATAATAAAAATATATATATATTTATATTATCATATAAATTTATAATACAATTAAAAATCAATAAATATTGTTTTTATATAATACTTTTATCATATCATAAATAAATTTTAAAAAATTAAAGTATATTTATTAATAAATATATATTTTATTATACGTATTATTTGAATAATTTAAATATATATTATTATATAAATCAAATTTTTAAAAAATAAGAGAAAAATATTTTGATATAACGTTAGGCCCCCTGACGTTTTAAAAGAGACGTAAGTGGGCTTGACGTTTCTTTATTTATTTTTTATTTATATATTCTTTATATTTATACATATATATATATATTAAAATATATCTCAAAGAAGATTCATTAATTTATTTTATTTATTTTATCTATTTGAAATATATATATATGTTTTTTCTCATATTAATATATAATTTCAAATATATATATATATATAATTTTTTTTCTATTATCATATAAATGAATAATATAATTAAAAAATAATAAATATTATATTTAGGGTTTATAATACTTTTATCATATCATAAATAAATTTCAAAAATTAAATAATATTTATTAATAATTATATATTTTATTATGAAAACTATTTGAATAATTTAAATAAATATATTATTATATATAAATTCAATTTTTTTTTTTTTAAAAAAAAACTATTGATATAACGTTAGGCTCACTGATGTTTTAAAGAAACTTCAGTGGACCTAACGTTTTTTTTTTTTATTTTGTATTTTAATTATTTATTTTTATATATATTCTTTATATTTAATATATATATATATATATATTAAAATATATCTAGAATTAAAAGCTGGATTTCCATTAATTTTATTTATTTATATTATATGTTTTAAGAAAATATATATAATTTTTTTGTACGATATATCAGATATATTTTTACAAAAATAATTTAAATAAAAATGATATCATTTTGTATAAATATATCAGATATATTTTTACAACATTACACACTACTTCAGGTACTATCACATCACATATGTGACTTCATTTAATGAGTATTCAACAATTCAATGCTCATTTCATGCAATATTAAAAGAGTGAAATGACAAAAATTAAAAGAGATGGCTGCAACATTTGATTGCAAAACTTAAAGAGAGAGAGAGACCCGTGCAATATTTATCCTACATTTTCTCCTCTCTCTCCTCACTCCTTTATATATTACCTCTCACCTCACTTCTTTTATCACTTTTCTAATTCTCTTCTTTTCAGATTCTTCACTCCTCCATCAATCTTTCAATCTATTTCCAACCATCCGACAACATAAAACCCACCTTCAAACATCATTATCTTTGTAATTGTCATTCAGGTATATTATGTATTTGAATGTTAATTTATTTTGTTGTATATATCTTACATACTATTATTTTTTATTTAATTCTTTTATTTTGTATGGGTTAGTTTATTTTTTGTTGATCATTCTTAGATTTGTTTTTTCAAATATTGCATTAATCATTTTATTCTTATTTCTTTTCTTTTGCATGATAGTACACGTAGATCGTCTTCAACGACCAACACAACGTGCAGAGACAACTTCATCTTAGTCAACTAATCTGTAATCGTTTGATTAAAATGTACTTAGTACACACAACATTAATTTTTTTATGCTGTTTGTGTTATATATGACTTTCATTGTTTTTTTTGGATTCAAATCTGTTAGGTTATATTTTAGTACACACAATAATTAACGTTCATATTTGTTTTATGAAAATGGAATCCGTGAATTATTTGCATACTTATATTGTTTCATGTGTTGTCTAATTTTTTTGTTATATTTGTTAAAGTTATTTTATTTCAATCATATTTATGATGTATTGTTATAGTGTTGCATGTATTATATGTTTAATTTGTTTTATTTATGATATGTGGACTTTATTAATTAAAAATAGCTTAGTACAATTAATATATTATTATATATTACTTAAATAAATAGTTTGCATCAAATAAGTTCAATGACATTTATAAATTATATTATATAGGTATGACATCAACATCAAAATACACAGTATCAACTTCCACATGTGCAAAAAAATTATTCACATACAAAGCTTATTGATCTATCGTAAATAAGTCTACAAGTTTCGTGCAATTAAGAAAATGTAAGCAGCATCTTAAAAAAGAAATAGAGGGATTGAGGAGAAACAATATTGCCGCAAATAATCCAACATGCCAGAACAAGAAATACAAAAATTACGATAGCATGTAAAGATGCGCCAAGCTGAATTGGAGTGGTCATCTAACCGTGCATCTGTTTTAAAAGGTTGTGTTCGACAATAAAAAGATGTCTTAGGGCAAGAAATAAATTTACTACGTGGTACTTTAAGTACCATGACAACGGATAACAATAATATGTTAGTGCAACTCGCAGTTAGAGACGAACATATAAACGGCCTTGAAAATAAGGTTGCTGGCTTATGTGCTCAATTGGATAATGATGGACTAATGACTTATGTCCATCATTATGTTCTTTCTAGATCCTAATGATGAACTAATCTCTATGGATATTTTTGTTGAGAAAGAACAATATCAGAAAGCGAGCATGAACATATGCTTATGAGTCAAGAATGAGGATATTACATATCGTTGTTGTCCCAACAAGATATGCCCATCACATCAGTTCAAGATTTTAGTATCCAAGGTTTCAGTAATCCTTGTGTTATGTGCCTGAAATCACTCAAGGGTTGGAGAACTTGGTTTAATGAACACTCTTTTCAGTGGTTCCACCTCATGTAGTGTCCAAAATGTAAGTGGCCCTAGTAATACTAGGAATCAAATTGGAGGTATGGGGCACGGTGATGAGCCTAAGAAAACATTGACTCTTGTGCAGATTCATTAGGTCCAGTTTCCCCATGTGAGTCGGAAAATGAAAATTTGGAGGACATAGATGAAATTGGAGGTGAAGAAGGTGTTGATGTAGATGAACTAGACCCCGATGTTGTAGAATCAACAATCCCTTTCTATTCCGACTCAAACATCCTGTTTTACACAACAATTGTCCCCAAAGTTTGTGCTGACTCTATGCATAATTCTTCGTCTTCGTGGGAAAAGTTTTACGATCCTAGTAGAGGTATAATTGAGAAGGACATGGTGTTGGAAGGCTTTGATTTCAATGATAAAGGATTTTTCTGTACGACATGCAAGACGTTAATATCGAGTTGTGGAAAGTAAGTCATTCCTTTAGGTCGTCAAATGTCAACACAATACACCAACACAAGATTGTCCTTAGTTTGTCAGAGCCAGAAATACATGCAATTGAAAGAAGAGTTAGAAGGGGTAGAAGTAGAATAAGACAACAAGAAAACTCTGGAATGGAAGTGTAAGAACAAGGAAGCGGTCGTCGAACCAGAAAGAATAGGGGTGGTGGTATAGAAGGTCATTTCTAATTATATTGTATCATGTACAAATATTATATAATTTGAGAAGCCGAAATTATCTAGGGTAGAAATAATGTTATACTCGAACATATGTGCGTGTATCATTTGCCCATTTCTACTACTTTATTTCTTGATTTTGTAATATTTGGAATCAAGATAAATTCAATTCACTACAAGATTTTTATTTCCAAAAAACAAAAAACAAAAAAACTAAAGTGTCACTCGGCCGGCCGAGAGAAATGCCAGACCGAGTGGGAAAACAGTGATGACCAAGTCAAATCTTTCCAGAGAGTTTTTCTTACTCGGCCAGCCGAGTGATGTGGCCAACAGTATAGTTGGTTTGTTCTATGTTATTCCTCTTTTTGGCTTTTGATACTTGTAAAAAGAAAAAGTGTAAAGGAGGAGAGATTCAAAACTGAGAGATTCAAACCTGAATTCTTATTTTCTGATTGACAATTCAACTTTTGTGTTGAATTACGTTCATTTTACTTTTATTTTCTGATAGATAAAATTTGGAATTGAAATGACAATTCACAGTGACATAACAATTCACACTCACATGTATGAAATGATACGACAATTCACATTGACAGAGATGAATTGATATGATAATTTACAACTATGACCATTCATACAGTTAAATTATATATATATATTTTTTAGATTATTCAAATACTCTTATAATAAAATAAATAATTATTAATAAATATTATTTTATTTTTTAAATCTTATTTATAATATGATAAATTAATTATAAATATAAGATATATTTTTCATTTTTTAATTATATGCTTCATTTTTAAATTAATAGAAATATATATATACACTTGTAATTATATATATATAACAAAAATAATATATATATATATATATATATATATATTCTTAAGATTATTCAAATACTCTTATAATAAAATAAATAATTATTAATAAATATTATTTTATTTTTTAAATCTTATTTATAATATGATAAATTAATTATAAATATAAGGTATATTTTTCATTTTTTAATTATATGCTTCATTTTTAAATTAATAGAAATATATATATATACACTTGTAATTATATATATATATATATAACAAAAATAATATATATATATATATATATTCTTAAACAGATAATAAAAAAATTAATGGAAGGCAAGCTTTTAATTTTACATATATTTTAATATATATATATATATATATAATAAATAAATAAAAAGAATATATATCAGAATTTATTTCTTTTTTGTTTTTAAATTGGATTTTTGTTTAATAATATATTTATTTAAATTATTCAAATTCTTATAATAAAATATATAATTATTAATAAATATTCTTCATTTTTTTAAAATTTATTTATATTATGATAAAAGTATTATAAACCCTACAATATAATATTTATTATATTTTAATTATATTATTAATTTATATGATAATAGAAATATATGTATATATATTTGAAATTATATATTAATATAAGAAAAAAATAAATATATATATTTTTCAAACAGATAAAATAAATTAATGAATCTTCATATTTTAGATTTTAGATATATTTTAATATATATATATAAATATAAATAATATATATAAATAAATTAATTAAAGAAACGTTAGGCCCACTGACGTTTCTTTAAAACGTCAGTGAGCCTGACGTTATATCGAGTTTTTTCATTTTTTAAAAATGTGATTTATATATAATAATACGTTATTTAAATTATTAAAATAACTCGTATGATAAAATATATAATTATTAATAAATATTCTTTAATTTTTAAATTTTATTTATGATATGATAAAAGTATTATAAATAAAAAATATAATATTTATTGATCTTTTAATTGTATTATCAATTTATCTAATAATAGAAATATATATATTTGTAATTATATATTAATATTAGAAAAATTAATATATATATATATATATATATATTTCAAACAGATAACATAAATAAATAAATTAATGAATCTTCATATTTCCAATTTTAAATATATTTAAATATATAAATATATATAAAGAATATAAATAAAATAAAAATATAAAGAAACATTAGGCCCACCTACTTTTCTTTTAAAACGTCAGTGGGTCTGGCGTTATATTTAATTTTTTTAACTGATTTTTATATAATAAAATATTTATGTAAATTATTCAAATAATGCATATAATAAAATATATAATTATTAATAAATATACTTTAATTTTTAAAAAAATATTTATGATATGATTAAAGTATTATAAATACAAAAATACAATATTTATTGATTTTTTAATTGTATTATCAATTTATATGGTAATAGAAATATATATATTAATAATTATATATTAATATAATAAAAAATAAAATAAATATATATATATATATCCTTAAAACAGATAAAATAAATATAAAAGATTAATGAAATATACATAATCCAATTTAAAATATATTTAAATATATATATATATATATATAATACGAAGAATATATACATAAATAAATACATACATACATAAAAAAATAAAAAATAAAAAGAAGTGTCAGGCCCACTGACGATTATTTTAAAATGTCAGTGGGCTTAACATTATATCAAAATATTTTCTTAAAAATCGGATTAATATATAATAATATATTTATTTAAATTATTCAAATAATTATTATAATAAAATATATAAGTATTAATAAAATTTACTTATGATATCATAAAAGTATTAAAAATACTAAAATATAAATATGTATTGTTTTTAATTATATTATTAATTTATATGATAATAGAAATATATATATATATTTGTAATTATATATTTACATAAGAAAAATATAAATATATACATATATCTATATTTTTTAAACAGATAAAATAAATAAATAAATTAATGAATCTTCAAATTCCAATATTACATATATTTTAATCTATATATATATATATATATTAAATTTTAAGAACATATAATAAAACATATAAATATATAAAAAATAAAAATATATAAATATATAGATATATATCTTTAATAGTTAATTTTTTGAAATTTATTTATGATATGATTTAATTATTTAAATAAAAATATAAATTCAAGACCCAGGACGGGCATGACCCAAACCAAACAGACTAAGATCAATGATAGACAAGTGAGGAACAAACAAATTATTTTACTGAATACAAGACTTTTACTGAGGACCCCCTTAGTAATATAAGCTGACAAGAAAAACCCCACAAACGCCTGCGCCTTCACTCGGCATTACGGCAACAAGGGCACGAAGTCGGCTTATACACCTTAGGTTAACTCAAACCTGATTCAAACCTCACAAATCCTATTATTGATTTTAGTTATTTGATTTTAATCATGTTTCCAGAACCTTAAAAGTCTGGATCCATGTTAGTAGGAATATGAATAGCCATACTATGATCTAACACAGAGAACTAGCCAGCCATATTAGGCGGCTGATAAATCAAAGTAAAAATAAAAATAAACAAAAATTAAAAATTTACTTACACTTTATTTGTACTCAGAATAATTTTATTGATCTTAAGGCTTGGTATATTACAAAGGGAGAGAGTGGTTGGAGAGAGAAAAGAGAGAGGCGGTAAACACCAGCGTGTCTTCTAAAAATAAAACATCCTATTTATAGAAAGGGAAGAGCCGGACATGAACTCCGGATTCCAAAATCAAAAATAAACAGTAAAATCTACTTTTTACAAAGTCAAAAACTGCTTTATAAAAGCATAAAAAGACAAATATGTCAAAATCGTTGTCTGGTGACTAATATGTCACTGTTGATCTTCTTCTTTAATTATCTTCTGAATCGGTGTTTTCTGGAGAAAGATGTTCTCTTCTGAATCCAATATTATGGAATCTGAGTTTCCAAAAACCCAGTAGAAATTGATGAGAAAAACATATTGGTGTAGAAGAATATTTTTCCATACACCTCTTGAATTTTTTGTCTTGGAATTCCATCATCTTCCAAGTATGCTTATGAATTCTAACAACTTTTGCACAATTTTGATCAAGTTATTTTTCACTGCTGGAATCTTCAACAAGAAGAGAAAGAGATTCCTTTCTGCATTTCTTCCAAATTTCATCAATATTATGTTTCCATTGAAAGAAACAGAAACATCTAGAACAATTTAAAGAATCTTCTGTATTCATTTCTTCTCTGTAGAAAAGGAGTCTTTAAGCTCCTCAAGGGCTTCGAATAAAGCCGGGTCTGGAATATCATCCTCTGGATCCTGAGAATCTTGAAGAATACTAGTGAATTGATTTTCACTAGATTCAGACCTCATTGAGGTATCAGATTTTGAATCTGAACAAAGATTTTTTGAAATGTCTTTTTTCATTTCATAAACAAATAATTCAATCATTTGTTTATGTGAAAGGATCCCAGCATATTTCTGGGTAAGAATTTTGAAAGGACTAATATTATCCTCTTCTTTTTCTTTTTCTTTTTCTTTAAGATCTTGCTTATAAGCTTCGATCTTTTCATTTATTTTTTCGAAAGTTTCTTCCGAGAATAATTTCCCGATTTCTGGGTCCATTCTCATTATTTTATCCCAGAATTTGTATTGGCTGATTCGCCATAAACAAGGTGCACCATAGCTAGTATAACCAACTACTGGTGTCCATTTCCATATCCATGGAATTCCAAATTCAATAAAGAAAAGACAAGTAGTCTTTCCTTCAATGAAATTTTCAGAAGCTTTTCCCTGTATAACAGGGGAGACTGATATCCAGTCTTTCATAAGACCATGAAATAGGTCTAGCAAAATTTTTGCCGAAGGTCCAAAAGTTCTCCACCAAGTAAAGAACTAATTTGGAATTGGCTTATGAAATATAATTTCACAAACTTTTATGAACCAAGAGTGTTTATGCCTCTTGTTTTCATATAAGAGAGTCTTTTCAAATGCTTCAATATAATCGAAGTAATTGAATTTAAAAGTTACCTTATTAAGCTCATAAAAGAATTCTTTTTCTGCTAATGGAGATATACCCATTCTTCAAAAGATATAATCTTTTTGATAATCATCTTGGAAAAGTTATAATCTTTTCCTCTTTCTCGAGAGGAGAAATGATTAATCTCAACACTATTAGTGGAGAGAAGGAGATTTTCATAATAACCTCTTTGTTTATAAGTTCCATACACATATGATGTGTTAGGAAGATATCTGTCCATTATGGTCCAAGGACTATTAGCCCATTGAGTATCTCTTTCTTCTATTAGAAGAATAAGTTGTCGATCAGAATTTTCGACAAACAATTTTTCAAAATCATCTTCTTTTGCTATATTAGCATAAGAAGTCTGAGTTTCCTCAGGAGATATATCACTCTCTTTTTGTTTTTGTTTTTGTTTCAAGAATTCTTGAAACTCTTTATCAAGATCAGAAGTGTTACCTCCGATATTTGCAATATTTTGGGCAACAAGCTTTTGTTTGCCATATTGCACAATTGTTCTGGATTGAGGGTTATAACCCCTTCCTCCTCTTCCTCTATAAGAGGAAAGATCACCTCTTCCAGGTGGTTGATATCCTCTTTCTCTATGAGAGGAAGATGTTCCCCTTTCAAGATAGCTCATTCATGCAAATATTCACGGGTTAGAAAATCAGGCAAATAATTATCAATGCCTTTTTTATAAACAATATCAAAATCAAATGGAGCAAGATGAGATTGCCATCTGGCAAACATCTGCTTTGAAACATCATGTTTAAAATCTTTTTGAAACATGAATTTTGCAGAATTACAATCAGTTTTAATTATAAATTTCTGATTATATAAATCATCCTGAAATTTTAAAACACATTTAACAATGGCAAGAATTTCTTTAGCCACTGTAGAATAATTTTTCTGAGAATTATTCCATTTCCCAGAATAAAATCGAACAAGATATTCTTGTTTTTTATGAGGATCAACCTGTTTAAGGATTCCTCCATAACCAATATCAGAAGCATCGGTTTCAACGATTTTTTCCAATAAGGGATTTGCTAACATCAGACATGGAAGGTTTTTAACCTTCTCTTTAATCCTTTTTACAGCCTTAGTATGATTATCATTCCAAGGTAAAGGATTCTTTTTTAACCTATCATATAAGATAGCTGTATCTTCATTAAGATTTTTAATATAGGAAGAAATATAATTTAAACTTCCTAAGAACCTCTGTAATTGAGTTTTATCAGTAATGATATCTGGAAATTTATTTCCAAATTCAATACTTCTTTGAATAGGAATAATATTTCCTTTGTCAATAATATGACCAAGAAATCTAATACTTGATTGAAATAAAATCATTTTTGGCTTTGAAATGACAAGGCCATTTTTAATAACAATTTCTTTAAACATATTTAAATGTTTAAAGTGAGTTTCAATATCTTTAGAAAAGACAAGGATGTCATCAATATAAACTATGATAAAATTGCTAAATGGATTAAAAATGTCATTCATAATTTGTTGGAATTCCGAAGGAGCATTTTTTAATCCAAATGGCATAACTGTCCATTCATAATGTCCAAATGGAACATTGAATGCAGTTGTATATCTATCAGATTCATTAATTTGAATCTGCCAAAATCCAGATTTTAAATCAAATTTAGAAAAGACTAATGCATTGACTAGCCTATCAAGAAGATCCTTCTTATTAGGAATAGGATGCCTAATCCATTTTAAAACCTTATTTAATGGCTTATAATTTATAACAAGCCTAGGAACTCCTCTTTCCTGCTCAGAATGTTTATTAACATAAAATGCAGTACATGACCAAGGAGATTTTGAAGGAGTTATTAACTTCTTTTGTAAAAGAGAATCAATTTCTTTTTTACATAATTCTAAATATTCCGAGTTCATTTGACAAGGTCTTGCCTTAGTAGGAATATCCTTTTCTTTAAAATCTTCTTCATAAGGAAGGGAAATAATATGCTTTTTTCTATCTCAAAAAGCATTTGGTAAATCATTACAAATATCAACAGAAAACTTATTATTAATAAGTTTTATTTTTTCCTGTAATTTAGGATTTTTAAGCTTTTCTTCAATAGTCAGAAAACTCACTTCTTCTTTTAAAGAATTTATTTGAAAAGTTTTTCTTTCAACCTGTTCTTGTAGTTCATTAAGAACTCTATAAACAGGTTTTGTAATAAAATCAAAAGATATGGGTTTTCCTTCAAAAGTTTCAGTTAACCCTTTTTCATTAACAAGAGTTAAAGGATATATTTTATAAATAAAAGGTAAGCCAAGTATAAGCTGACTTGAAATATCTTTAGCAAGAAGAAAACTTGTTGAAATACAACAATTATCTTTGCAAATATATGCTTTAGGAATCTTGAAATTTATTTCAAGACGTTCACCTCCAGCATGGGAAAGTGAATGAGAAGTTTTATGAAAATACCTAGTAGGAATTAATCCTTCCTGTTTTACATTTAAATCAGCACCACTATCAATCATAGCAATAAAATCAATTTTTTGATTTTTTATAAGAAGAATAATTTTAGTATACCACTTTTGAGATATAATCATAGAAATAGTAGGAAAATAATCTTTTCCTAAAGACATAAGATGTTCAATAGAATCATCAAGAGAATTATCAATCTCCTTATCTTTATTTCCTTCTAATAAAGAAAGTCTTTGATGAAAATTATCATTTATCTTATAAAGATTTTTTATTTCATTTTTAAGATTATCAATCTCATAAACTAAATCCTGAGTAGAGATAGGATTTTGTTTTTCATACTTCTGTCTAAGAAGTTTATTAACTTCGGACATGGAGTATGAACTCTCAGTATTTTGAGAAACAATTTGACTAGTATTACTAGTAGATGGAATATCTTCCATTTGATCAATAATATTAGTTCTTAAAGTAGGATCTTTAATCCTTTTAAGAAATTCTAAAATATTATCATTAGTTAAGACACTTAAATTAAGATCTTGAAATTGAGACATAAGTTTATAAAACTCATCATTATTACCAGTATTACTGACTTCTTGTAAAGGACGAATACAAGATTGTCCTTGTATACATGCTTCACAATCTTCTCTTTCTGATGATAAAGATTCATTATCAAGAAGTTGAAGATCTTCAGACACATCAGATTCTGAGTATTCAGTATCTGAACTTTCTGATTTATTATTGTCAGAATCTAAAACAATTTTACATATTTTTTCTTTTAAATCATTATCAATATCAAGAGCTTTAATCTTATCTTTTGCCCAACACTGGTTAGCATAATGACCAGGTTTTTTACATTTTCTACATATTATAGAAAATTCTTTTTTCTTTCTTTTATCTTTTTTATAAAAAGATGATCTAGATTTTTTCAATTCTCTTTTTCTATCAGAATAATATCTTTTCTTTCTTTTAGAAAGTTTTCCTTCTCTAATATCCTTAGAAGGACGTTTTTTCCCCTTATGAGGAATTTCCATACCAAATTGACCACAAAATTGGCCAAGTTGTTTTTTCTCAAGTAAATTTTGCTTTCTTATTTGGTTATTTAATTTCAACTCATTACATAAGGCTAAACCTTCTTGCACACAAGTTGATATTAAATTACCATAGGTATAATTATCATAAGGTATAGCAACCTTATCTTTCCTAAGAATTCTACGAATTCTTTCAGCAAATAAACTAGGAAGGCCATCAATAAATTTGGCTTTCCAGTGACTATTATTACAGTCAGGTAGTTCAAAGATACGAGTTAAAAATGTATCTTATACCATCTAAAATCAGATAATGTTTTACATCTAAGATTACTGAGAAGAGTTCTAATATTCTCTCCATTATCAGTAAACTTACCTGTAAAATGGTCAATAATTGTGAGAACTAAAGAATATACTGCATTCTCAACAGGATTATTATCCTCCATCTTTATTGAATTAAAAATAATAGCTTTTTGTTCTTGAGATAAATAATTATCCCACCAACCTTTAAGTTGGCCAGTAAAACCTGCAGTTATCATTGTTGCAATGTTTCTATCTGTATTACCAAAAAACTTTACACACAGTACTATACATCAACATACGGTATGCTAAATTATAGATGTGCCTATCAGTACAACCATCTAATTCCATTCATAAATACTTTTTCCATTATAATTATTGGAAAGAAAATATTCTTGTTCTTCAAGCAGAACATCAGCAGGAGAAGGTCTATTATAATAGTACCTACTTTGTGTGGGTCTATCAGCCCATTTCATTTTCTTAATCTCTTCTGTATTATTAACAAAAGAGGTAGAAGAAGAAGGAGAAAATTCTTCTTCATTATCTAATGCTGAAATATTCAAATTTTTAAACTTTTCTTGTAATAATTTTTCCAAATCAGAAACAGAAGATTTAAGTTTAAAATCCTTTATTAAAGGAGGAGATTGGATAGAGGAAGAAGCAATAGAAGAAATATCTACTTCTTTCTTCTTTTCAATATAAACATCAGGTTTTATTTGATTAATGGCTGAAATAATTTTTTCAACTCTATCACGAAGAGATATCATTTCTTCACCTAGAATAGTTAAATATAAATTTGTAAAATTTTGATTTTCAATTAATTGATTTATATGCTTTGTTGTAATAGGAAGCATATCTGTTTCAAATATTTTTGAAAAAGCCGTAAAATTAAAAGACTTATCATTCTTTTCAATTTGAAAAGTTTGTTGTGGAGGAAAAACAGATTTTTGAATCTGTCCATTTGAAAGTTTATAACTTCTTTCCATTACTGAAATATAATCAGTAATAAAAGTCTTAAAAAACCAAGGAACATAATATATGATCCTATTTTTTTCTTCACAGAACTTATAAAAACTGTCCACAAAGAAATCATATTCTTTTTTAGTAAAACCATTAAAATACCATTTTCTAAATGATTCCCATTTGGGTAAATTAAATTCTGTATTAATCTGCCTTCTAACAGCAGATCCTTTAGAAAAATCTAATTTGAATGTACTATTCATAATTAAATCGTAAAATTCATTTGAGATACAGTATCAGTATCTTTAATATTATAAACATTACTGTGTAAAATTTTATTTTTATCTATAATTATTTCTTCATTATGATCTTCTTGAGATTTATCATCCTCTTGAAAATAAGAAGATGTTGATGCTCTAGAAGTCTGTGGAATATCCACATCATATTGAAGAGGAGAAATAAAATTCTGATTAGATCTAGATCTGGATAAAGATCTAGAGGAAGATATTAACTTCCTTTGATCAGGAGCAAATTTAATCTGCACTGATCCTTCATTATTCTGAATAATCTGTTGTAATTTACTATTTACAACAGGAATCTTAGGCATAGCCTGTGTAAGAGTCCAATGTTCTGGGAACTTAATTTCTTCCCATTTAATGGCTCTTCTAGTAGTAATATTAGATTTTTCAAAATTTGTTTCAATCAATATAGTCTCATTAGACTTTTTATCTACTCTTTTACACATAGGATTAAGAGTATATAATGGTTTAAAATATATGCGATAACAGATGCATATAACTTCTGTTCCAGAAACATAATTATAATTTTCTGTACAGACATTCAATGTCAAAGTATCCAAAATATTTCTATCAGTTAATGAAACTAAAAGATTTGGATAAACATCAAAATAGACTGGACCATGTGCCAGACTAGATTGAATCATTCCCATAATAGAATGGGTAAAATCCAGATTTCTAGCATCTCTAAGAGTTGCCATAAACATTTCTGGTAAACCTTCTAAAGTTAAAGGTCTAAATGCAATTTGAATGCATCCTATATGAATGAAATTATGAGTATCAATAAAAGGTTGAATATCCCTTTCATTCAAGAGACGAACAGTCATCTCTTTATCATTAAGAGATATAGCTGATTCAGTAGTTTTAACTACTTGTTTGAGACCTAATTTCTCAAATGTTCCTAATTCATAAACCAGATTTGGTTTTATTCTAGGAATAGTCCATTTATTTAATAAATCTAAATTTTCAGGAATATCGTATTCCTCAATTCTACTGTTTTTAACAGTAGTTTTCTTATGAAATATATTCATAAGGATAAAAAGTATTAGATCATAGATGAACTTAAACATATTTCTACTTCCATGGCTCTGATACCATTCAAGACCCAGGACGGGCATGACCCAAACCAAACAGACTATATCCTTTAACAATAAAAATATAAAATTTATTGGTTTTTAATTATATTCTTAATTTATAGAATAATAGAAATATATAAACAATAAAAAATATAAATATATATATAAGTGTATTATGAGCATAATAACATAAATATATTATATAAATAATTACATATATATATATATATATTTTATATATACATATATATGTATGTATAGATGTTAGATATAAAAATATAATTGAAAACAAATATATGTGTGTGTGTGTGTGTATATGTGGGTGAGTGCATGCATGATGAACCATCATCATGCTTGTGCTGAATGTATATGTACTATATATATAATATGTAACCTATATATATATATATATATATATATGAAAATTAAAAATGTGAGTGGACGTGACGTTTTTAATTTTCAGTTAACCAAACTAATAAACATTAGACCCACTGACTTTTTTAACAAAAAATATTATTGGGCCTGATGTTTTACCCTAGTTTGGGAAAACTTTTTCGATCCAATTCATTTTGTGAATTACTTAATTTTTTTACATTATTTTGGGAATTAACCCCTTTTTAAGGCCAATTGTAAAATATTTCTAACTCAATACAAAATATTCAATTCACTAAAACCTAGTAAGATGGAATAATAAATTATAATATTATATAAATTAAATCATACCATATTTTATTTTTTTAAATACTTATACTTTTAGATCGAACTAGATGGTTGCCTTTGCAATGCATGGAACATAATATTTTTTATATTAATAATATATATGATAAAATTATATTATTATAATAATAATTTACATAATAACTATTTATGTCAAATATATTTATACAAATATTATGTGATTTGATTTCTTTTATTATGTTATATTACATTGTTATTCACTTAAAATGTATCTTTGTTAGATAATAGATTGTACGACTTCTTGAACTGAATTTTAGATTATTTCAAACTAAATACAAAAAAAAAAATCAACTCACTAAAACCTATTAAGATGGAGGAATAAATATATTTTAAAATATGCATTATTGGAGTCAAATTAAATTTCACGAAAAAAAAAGATAGGAAATACACTAGTCAATAAATAGTTGAGACACATATGAAGAAAAGAGAAAATTTCTTTTTATAATTCTTCCCCTATTCTTCTTTTATTCTTTTATTATATATAAAAATTATAGTTTAATATTTTTAATTTGTTTAGTCAAATAACTGTACAATATTGTGTGGAGTGACTCTTGGCAGAGAGTATTCTCCTTTTATATATAGTATAGATGCATATAAAAAACTAATATATTATTTATTCAAATTCAAGTTTTCTAAACATATCAAAATAAAATTAAATAATTTAATTCATAAAAAATCTATATTCAATCCATAAAAAATAATAAAATAAAATATATATATATATATATATATCATATTTTAAATATAATTTATTATTTTAAAATATGTAATGTTGATGTCAAATTAAAAATTATTAATAGATGATTAATTTGATATATCATACACCAAAAATGGATGTAAGATGAAAAAATTATGTGAGTTTTAAATTTAAGTAAAAAAAAGAGATAGGAAAAATACACATGTCAATAAATAATAAAGACATGTGTCAAGAAATGAGAAAAATTAAAAATTTATTACTGCCAATTAATTTGGTGATGACATGTGACTGACATATTATCTTTCTTTTGCCAATTAATTTGGTGATGACATGTGACTGACATATTATCTTTCTTTTATATAGAGAAAGATATTATCCAATTAAATTAATTTTTTTCTTTTACTTTTTCACTCTAATTTTTAAACGCGTACAACTTTTTAATGTCAATCTTTTCTTTATAAAAACTATATCAAATTAATCATCTTTCGTGATCTTTAATTGAATAGAATATTGCATAAATAAAAATAAAATATTAATTTTTAAATATATAAAATATTTTTCATATATTCATTATGGTATATTTTAAAATTTAATATATTTTTATTGTGAGGTAGTTTTATTTTAAACCATTTATATTAAAAATATATTTTATATAATTATATATTTTATTTTACAAAAATATATTATTATTTTTATAATATCACATTATTTTATTATATTATAAACTGTGCAATGCATTAGTATCTGCTTACAAAACAAAGTAAAGATAGGAGCAGAATGAATTAGGCCCACACCACACCTCTTTTTTCCCACATTTTTTACAAGAAACACTGAGAGTTTGGAACTGGACTCAAGCATGCGATTCCAACAACGTTATCAGTAATTTATGACGAAACAGCAGTAACAATGTCGTCCTAATCAGTTTGTCCTAGAAAGAATGCCAAAGGAGGCACAGACCAAAACCCACACACCAAGTTTATTGTGCATGTAATATCACATTACTGGATGTTATGTATGTGCGATGTTAACTCACCAATTCAACTTTATTCTGTCTAAAACTGACACTATCAAACCTCTGCTCTCCAGTCGAGTATAGCTATAGTGATCCCATCCTTATTCCAGTGTCCCGACTCTGAGGGACGAATCCATCACCTGTTTTTGAATAGGTCACATAGAAGAGCTCGGATAGTATACCGGTAGACACTATGAATGCTGCCCCTGCTCCAAATACCCCCTTCCTCAATGTCTCACAAGATGGAGGATTGTCAGAAAAATACGTCCTGTATTTTGTATGGTACGCATTTCTTACTGACCCGGCTATCAAGCATACCTCAGCAATGAAAAACGTCGCCCTGAAGATGTACAGAAACAGAAGTCGGTCAATGTATATTATACAAAAGTGGATTAAAATGTATTGATAACACTATATAAGATGACAAGTATCTTTGTTTTTTTTAAGGGCAAAGTGGCTAGTCCCCCCCCCCCCTCCTTCCCCCCTTGGGTGTGGCCATTTCTTGATAACCAAAAGGGTAAAACCCATATTTGACAGCGTACATACCAGCAAGTGATGAACAAGACAATAGCCCAAACTCTTGAACGGCCAGGTCGGAGAGCTCGTCCACAACACAAGCAACGAGTTGCTGCCATTATCACTACTTGACTAACCATAAGGAACAATAATGACCCCACACCCAACCCAGTTGCAATGTCTGAATCATAAACACAATATTTGGAGTTTGCATCGGTGGAAATCCTTGCCTGGAAACATGTTCAAGAAACAAGAGTTAGCCGCACGCTTGGAGAATCAGACTTCACGATATGCTTAGAATGCCGTATTGCAGAGATTCCGATATTATGATTGGTGATAAGTCTCATACTTCTTAACAAATTAATTAGGAATGTATTATAACAGCCACTTAAATGCAAATAAAAAAAATAAAAACAAAATAAACCTAGGTTTTCGGTGTAGCATATCAGTTTCTCTATCACGTGCATTGCTTCAGCCTTGATAAACAATATCCAATAAACTCCACTGATTATATACCAACAAATGTTCCCGTACTAACAAGTACTCTTGGCTACAGTTGCAAATAAACCCAAGAGCAAAATTAAAACAATCTTTACACAATACATTGGGACATTCCAACTAACGATCCCAAATCCAACTTAAGAACTCTATCCAAACCCAAAAAGGTTGATGTTTTGAAATAGAACACCCACATTTGTTCAGATCCAAGGTTTATGCATTGAGAAGCATAATATAAACATGGAGATTCACCAACAATGACTATAGGAGCTAGATATGAAAGACCAACGATGAACACCCAAAAAAAAAAAAAAAAGAAGAAGACAAGGGCATATTGAATTCACAGAACAAAATAATTTTCAATATTAGATATAAATGCTGACTAGTGTATATCCTCTTGTTGCCCAAGTAATGATTATTTAACCTGTATTATAACATTAATCTAATTCTCTAGAACCTTATGAGTGGCCGATCAAATTCATGATATACTACTATACAAAAAACTAATTCAATTCCCCCGTATCATCAGTAAGCGTACTATGGATTACATAATGAAATGACATGAATTTATAATACAGTGTCACTTCTGTGTGGAGGAGAAGTGAAAATAAACATCTCAAAAATTGAAACAGAATTGGATATAGGATCCCTCCAAATCACTCTTTCAACAGAAGAAATCAAATCATCAATGGCACAAAAGCACAAACTTTCGAAAGTTACCAACATAATATATCATTTTATCCGTGACACGTCCATTGCTTGAATGAAGACTTTCAAGATCATTAGTCTCACCATTGGTTGATAAGTGAATTTGCATGCAAGTATAGAAACACAGGAGAAAGGAAAACAATCTTTCGACAATATATGTTGGCTGATGTTCAAAGAATATTGTCAAATCAGTCTGAACAACCTTATTCAAACCAAACTAGGATGGCTTACTGAAACAGAATACTCCTATTTCGCAAAGTTTCTTCTATTTCCCCACTCTTTTTTTTTTTTTTTTTAATCTATGAATTACATAAACACGCTTGAGAAATGGCACTAAGCATCAGCATATGTAAGACCAAAGAGGAAGGGCAACAAGTAGACCAGGGTGTATGATATAAATGTTTTTACAAACAGAACAAATCTTTCCAAATTTTGGTGTTATTACTAGCAAGTGGATTCTCTTATCCCCCATTCTAAGACTATTTAAACCACATTAAAGGCTCAAAGATTAATCTAATCCTCTAGAACTTCAAGAGTGGGCGAACAAATCTCCATAATACACTATACCAAACCTCCCACTTGGACTAGGAATTACATTACGCAGTTACATGAATTAGTAACATAGGCACCACTAAAAATTGTACAGATTGAAGGCAGAAGACTGAATATGTAAGAAAGTTAGCAAACAGACAAGTCAAAATATTAAACTATTTAGAGAATTGCACACCCAGAATTGGACACAAGAATCCCTTCACGTTACAAATTTACAGAAGAAAAAATAGGCAAGGGTTTAGCTATTTCAATCAAAAGGAGAGTTCCTTTATTATCTAAAGAAATAGCAAGAAGCAAGATTCCCACCAAGAAACCCAAAGAAAGTATTGGGGTGGGGGTAGTGATTCAGTTATTTTTCCAAAAGAAAAGAAAAGAAAAGAAAAGATGAAGAAGACTTATAGAATAGAAGGAAAAACTCACAGAAGATCTCCTCTGCTCAGCAGCAACAGCAAGTGAAAAAGCAATCAAATCTAGGACAAAAACAAGAACCAGCACTAATTTCGATGCCATCCCAAAATTTACTACTTTCTTTATTTAAAAAAAAAAAAAAAAAAAAAAAAAAGATAAAGAAAGGAAGAAAACAAGTGTGCGCGATTTCTCCCCAGTTGAAAATTCTGAAGCAGAAGCCTGATGGCAGTGAGAGAAACCAAGGATCAAACAATCGAAAACAGAAACAACAAAACTTTTCGGTATGCTCTATAATACTGTACGCAAGATTCTCTTTCAGTGTGTTTTTCCAAAGCAAAGCGGTGAAACAAAAAACTATTCCTCTTCCATTTACTTTATCACAACGAACATGCTGGTGTCCATTTCCCTCCTTTTCCTTTTTATTCCCTTTATTTAGATATTTAGAAAATTTGTTATTTACACGTGCAATTTTTTTTAGAATAATTAGATGTCTACCGTGCGATACACGGTTAGAATTTATTTTATATATATGCATAAAAAAAATTAAAGTATAATTTAAATAAATTATAAATTAAAAAAATAGAGATATCATCATATAGAGACCATGTGTATAAATAACAAAATGTTGAAATATTTAAAAAATTACAAATTATAAATTATGAAAAACCTCCTTGTACATAACATTCAGGTTGTATTAATATGTTTTGTTTCTCATCATCACATATGAGGATTTTCAAGCTTTTCAATGTATAACTCTTGAGAAAGCAACATATCGACTTACGCAAGAAAAGACCAACATTAGACAATGACTGACCTTAACTATTGTTGATAGTCATTGCATAAGAAACTGTAAGAGAAAATTGTCGGTGTTGAAATTAAAAAGATAGTTTCACATCGGAGGGAGTCAATCTTAATCTTGGGATCAACACTTTATGACCTGCATATGCTCCGGTCATACTCTTTCCTTCCAATACATGAGCTCCAAGTTTACTAAGAATTATCATTGTCTCATTACATAATCCTACACTTGGATTCAAGTATGAAAATATATTTTATAGCACAATAAATTCAAGTAACTAATAAAACACAACAAAATTATCCAATTAATTACGTATTTTAGAAGCCCAAATTAAAACAAAATAATTAAAATTATCCCCGACTGCAGCTCCTCAACCGCCCCCCACTGCTGTGACACCGCCCCCAGCTGCTGTCCCAGAACTACCTGCTCAGCCGCCACCTCCGGTTAGAACCCATATTATGCAAACCAGGGCCCAAAACAATATCTACAGGCCCAAACGGCTCTATGCTGCTACTAAACATCCTTTGCCGCCAAATGTCGAACCCTCTACAGTTTCTGCTGCCTTAGCATCTCCATATTGGCGTCATGCCATGGCCGATGAATTCAATGTTCTTCAATGACATGGCACTTGGTCTTTAGTTGTTCCTCCATCTCATGCCAATATTGTAGGGTGTAAATGGGTTTTTCGCATCAAACGAAAATCCAATGGCTCCATTGAACGCTACAAAGCCCGTCTTGTAGCCAAAGGGTTTCATCAACGTCCAGGTGTGGACTTCTTTGAAACATTTAGCCCCGTGGTTAAACCCGTCACTATTCGCACTGTTCTCACTCTGGCTTTATCGAAAAACTGGCCTCTTCGACATTTAGATATTAGTAATGCCTTCTTACATGGCTCTCTCCAAGTTCCTGTTTATATGTCGCAACCTCCAGGGTTCGTGTCGACCCCTCAAAGCCTAAGTCGGTATGTCTGCTTCATAAGTCTCTATATGGCCTGCGCCAAGCTCCTCGAGAATGGTACATTGCTCTTAGCACCGTTCAGATCACTCTCTTTTCACTTATACACATGATGGTGTGCGGCTTATTATTCTTGTGTATGTGGATGATCTAATCATCACTGGCTCGAGTCCTACTTATATAAACCAAATTGTGACTCACTTGCAGTCCTCGTTTGCTCTCAAAGATTTGGGGTCCCTATCATTCTTCTTGGGTGTTGAGGTCGCTAGGTGCAAAGAAGGTCTCTTCTTATCACAACATAAATATTTGGTCGACCTACTCCAACTCCATACCATGGATGGTGCCAAATCTCTTCGCACTCCCAGCAACCCTAAGGCCTCGGCTT
The DNA here is from genome assembly GCA_028749325.2 of Caryopteris x clandonensis. Classification (NCBI taxonomy): domain Eukaryota; kingdom Viridiplantae; phylum Streptophyta; class Magnoliopsida; order Lamiales; family Lamiaceae; genus Caryopteris; species Caryopteris x clandonensis. The sequence continues at coordinate 77,200 of JAPYKT020000049.1, forward strand.
CTTTTTCTCCAGTTAATCCAACAGAATATCGAAGCGCTATTGGCGGCCTTCAATATCTGTCATTCACACGACCGGATATATCTTTCACAGTCAATCGCTTAGCAAAACGTATGTCTGCCCCATCTGGCTCTGACTGGTGTGAAGTCAAGCGGTTGTTTCGCTACCTTAAGAGGACCTTGTATCATGGTCTCCTTCTTCGACGACCGACACAACTTCGTCTCACTGCATATTCTGACTCTGATTTTGGTGGTGATTGTGTTGACTGCAAGTCTACTTCCGCATATGTCTTGTTTCTAGGTGAGAATCCAATCTCGTGGCGTTCTCGTAAACAAACCGGTGTTGCTCGCTCCTCTACCGAGGCTGAATATCGCTCCCTTGCCTCCGCTGCTTCTGAAGTTGCTTGGGTTGTTAATTTGTTTAAAGAGTTGCTAATTCCGGTGTCTACTAAACCACGACTTCTATGTGATAATATGGGTGCTACATGTCTTGCTCTCCATCCGGTTCAGCATTCTCGCATGAAGCACATAGCAATTGATATCCACTTTGTTCGTGACTTAGCGTCCAAAGGTGTTCGTTCTGTTGAATATGTGAGCACGAATGATCAACTCGCTGATATTCTTACGAAACCACTTCCGCGTTCCTGATTTGAGCTTCTTCGTGACAAAATCTCCATTGCCGATGGCACGTCAATTTTGCGGGGGCGTATTAAGGAATGGTTTATAAGATCGCATCATTTCATTTTTTACATTATGTAAATATTCTTTTATCCTAGTTTATAGGCAGATTTATAGGAGATATTATGGGGATTCAAATTGTGAATACACCCATATTTTTGTATACATATTATTCGTGCTCAGAGGAAAAAGAGTAATAGCAATTCTCATCATTATTATTCCTTTTATAGTTATGATGTATGAAGAACCACTATATTTAGTGGGAATGAACAGTTACTTTGATAGGGGGAACAATTTTAATTTTGAGTCATGGGACAAGTTTAATTCTGGCATGGTTCCAGTTTCGGTTTGGGAGCAGAACCGGAACCTAGTCGGTTCGATTCCGATTCCAGAATACTTAGTTCCAAAACCGTCAGTTAAAAATCGATGGTTTCGGTTCCAAACCGGTGATTCCAAATGTGAATTTGAAAAAAAAAGAAGCGGGAACCGGAACCGTGAACCGGCAGTTCCGGAATCGGCTATATGCCAATTCAATTTTGGTTCCACCCCTCACGGTTCTAGAAATTGACGGTTCTGGAACCAAAATCAGAAACGACGAAACTATGTCCACCATGTCTATTCAAAACACATGAAAGATTAGTGGATCTCTTGTCGAGCTCAAAAATGCAATAGGAATAGGCTTGCAAGCGTATGTGAATGAATCAAAATGAACTCTAAACAAAAAAATTTGGCTCATAATTTATGTCCGATAAAAATCCGTCAATTGCGTATATTATCAAAAAATGTCTATTCATTAAGAGTTACATCACAAAATTCTTTGAAATTATAGAATTATAAACTATTTTATAGTTTATTAGTTACATCACAAGTTCTTTGAAATTAAAGAATTATAAACTATTTTATAGTTTATATATTTGGTATACATCAAAGTTTTTTGAAAATTAATGGAAAGTAGATTTTCAAATATTAATTTATAAACTCATTTCTTATGTTTATATAGAAAAAAAATTTACGTGCCAGTTTTTTTTGTTCTTTTCCCTAGGGGTATCATCACTATATTTTTTAAATTAATAAAATATTAAAACAGTTACAAACACGTTTTCGTACATATTTAATAAGGAATTTCATCACCAATTATTGAAATTAAATAAAATTAATTTATTTTTAAATAATTTTATATACTCTATTTTTGTGAATTTTTCTAAAATTAAGGATTATGGTTTTTAAAATTCATTTACATAAACATTTCTCTTGTTTATTTTACATACTAGTTATTTTGCAAATTTTCTTTGAGGTATAATAGCATTATTTCTAAAGAAAAATAAAAACTAAAAAATTCAAATAATTAATTTACCTATTTTACTGGGCGTTGCATAAAATATTATTAAAAGATATTTTTCTAATAAATTATTTTACTGATTCTATTTTTATAGAAATAACCTGGTGAAAATAATAATTTTGGTTTTCCATAAGTACGAGAGAAAATAAAATATTGAATTAAGAGTAAAGATCTATAAAGATAAATAAATAAGAAAATTCTTAATATTAGTAATACCAAAATAATATTAAAATGTGCCCACAAATTCTGATCAGTTTCATTTGTTGGAGTTGATATGGACTCTCCTCCTACAAATTCTCTGGTACTTTATCTTCTTTCCCTGTTCCGTTTTTCCTTATTGTCTCCTCTCCACTCCCCTCCTATATTTGCTTTCTTGCATACAAAGATTAGATTCGATTAGATAAAACGCATTCAGCTAACACCTTCTTCTTCCTACTCTTTAACTATCAATTTCTTTCAACTACTGTAGATACAAGAAATAAGAAATCCATCCATCCATCTACACGCATCTCGATTCTGTTTTAAATAAATTAACTGACTGATAAAACGCTATCTGAAAGTAGAAAAGGAAGAAGATCAGAATTCCCAGGCGTAGATATGTCGGGAGTTTGGAGATGGAGGAAATTAAAAGAGCTGGCATTGGAGACATCGAAGAAAAGTAAAGGAGGTTGGTGGAGGTGGAATAATTTCCACTCCCAGGTTCAAAAGCGTGCTTTTGTTAATTGCTTGCACGTAGGTTCTTATGTGAAGCGGAGGGAGTCCTTGATTGGAGTGCAGGAGAGATACAAGTGGGACCATGGTGGCAGCGGCGATGAGCACCGCCACACTTCTCGGAGAATTAGGGCGGAGGCCAATTGCCCTCGTTGCTCCAAGCAAATGGATCTCATCTTCACCAACCGCCCTCACCACCTCATTCCTCCCTCCTCCCCCAATCCGGATTTCGATGGCGACGCTCCTGCTCCCAATCATAATACCATCAATCCTGATTGCAATACCGATAGCAGCAACTTCTCCACTAACGGTAACCCCAACAGAGATGGTGGTGGTGGAGGAGGAGGTGGTGCAGGGAATGCTTTCCAGGCGGTTAATCTCTGCCCCAATTGTAAGACGGCCTATTGCTTCAGACCATTCAAAATGTCTCCCCTTCAGGGGACTTTTATTGAAATTGGCAGGGTTAAAAGCAAGAATTCCAATTCTGACAAGAAGCTGACTGATCCTCAAGACTTTGCCAAGAGGTTACAACCCTCCTTCTGGGAGACCTTGAGGTCATATGGCAGTGAGCCACCTGAAAACTGGCCCCCTCCTCCTCCCCCATCAGGGAATGGGATTGCTGTCCATACCCCACCTGGTCCACCTTTTGCACCTGGTGTCAACGTTATTAGAGCATCAGGTCCGGGAGGCAATGGTGGTGGTAGCAATGGTAAACGTACTGGTGCTAAAAACGGAGAGAAGAGCACCTGGGGTGGGTCTAATCTTGGTAAAAATTTGCCAACACCAAAGGAGATCTGTAAGGGACTTGACAAATTTGTCATTGGCCAGGAATGCGCCAAAAAGGTTCCCCCTTGAATCTTTTTTCTCTTCCTTTGTATTTTCACTATTGATGTTATCAATTGATTTTGAATGTCACTCCATTTTATAGTATATTACCATTGTGTATCTTCATCTGCATACATAAATAGACCATAATTATTGTACTAACTCCAGCATCAATATCATTTAATTTATCACACCTAAACTATGTAAACTTGTTCCGAAACTGTTTGAGCTTAAATCATCATTTGCAGCTATGCTAGCACATACATTTGTCTTTATCTTTTTTCTAGGATCCATTTGGTCACTTTATACAGTGAATGTCTTTCACATGGGTGTTAATATAGTCTATTGGGAATTTGTTTTTTGTCAAGTCTTGAAAGCTAAATAAGTAAAAGGTGGTGTTATGGGGGTCTATTGTTCTAGCTTTATGCTGGTCTTTATGGCTTGAAAGGCATAGAAGAATTTTCGATGATATTGTCCTAGCTTTATGCTGGTCTTTTATGGCTTGAAAGGAATAGTAGAATTTTCGAAGATGGTGAGAAAACATTAGAGGAAGTGTGGAAAAAAAATTAAGTTTAGAGTAGCTTGGTGGGTTTCTGTCCAGTAAGAATTGAAAACTTTTTTTTGTATCAGACATTGCTAGAGGTTGGAGCTTTGTGTTGCAGTGTGTACACTTGTTTGGGACTCATCGTCCCTTTGTACTTGATTTTTTAATAACATTTTATTTGTTTTTATAAAAAAAAATTGAGAAGACAAGAATGTCTTTCACTTGGTTCTTACTATTAGAAGCATATCGGCAAACAACTATGCTCATCTTATTGATCAACCTGCTTTATTTGATGTTAAAATTGACAGGTGCTTTCAGTGGCTGTGTATAATCACTATAAAAGGATCTATGATTCCTCCTTACCAAAGGGGTTAGTGAATTATTGTCTTCTGCTATTTATTTATTTAATATTATTATTTGTACTTAGGCAAACAGGAAAAACAAACTTAGTGCCTCTAGAAGGCAACTTTGTCAATATCTGCTAAAACTGCTCTTGTTTACTTGATGTGGAGCTCCAGTATAAATGGAATCTATCTTGATAAATCACAATATTCGCAAGACTGTCAACGAGATTAGTTCCTTAATATGTGGTGAAGTCAGCTACACAACCTCTCAACCAAGAATCTGTAGTCTTCATTGATGCCTCTCTAGTGATGGTATTCTATAATTTTGTTTCCTTTTATGAGTTTAACATCCAATTGGGAATCTGACTCAATGATCACTTGCTACAATTTTGTATCCATTTAAGAATTTTAAGCCCTTGGATGGTGCTTTTAAGGATCTGCTTGTGAACTTGTTCATTCAAATATTCTTCTGCAATACCCAATACCAAAAAGTATTATCCTATGGGGCAAAGGGGATTTCCAGATCCAGATTTGGTTATCACCTCATGGAGAGGTTATTTGTATCCGCAAAAAGTTAATAACTATCTATTAGTACTGAATTTCCATTACTTGAGATAAAATGAAGGGGATTCCAGGGAAATGGTGAAAGTTGCACTGCGTAACCATATATTTTAGAGGTGTGAGGTGCACTGTGGTGCAAAAGGCTCTCTGGCTTCCTAGGCGTGAGGTGCAAGGTGTGTGCCTTTTGAATATGAGGTGTAAAATATAAAAAAAAACAAGAAATATGTTTCGCATAACGTTATTAGTTCTATGATTTGGGAATGTATTACTTGCAAACTAAATAACTTAAAAAAATAACTGAATATTTATAACTATAAGCTCAATCAATCTATTAAACAACAAAACATAAGCAAAAAACAAGAAAGAGAAGGAAACCATCTAGGTGACCTGTGCCAGGCAACTTCCAGTGAAGTTCCAGGGACGGTGGTGGCAGTGGTTGAAGTGCCCTAGGAATTGGGATGTGCAGCATCATGCCCTTAGCCCCTTACTCTGAATCTTTTTTTGGTTTTCTCTAGTATAAACGCTAGTTCCCCAAATGAAAAAGAAACATATATGGGGTGTGTGAAAACACTGGTGTCCAGGAGGATGCGCTCCTGAGGCAACAGAAAAATGGCATGTTGAGGCACATGCCTCTGTAATGTCGCCCCGTCTCTTGCTGTGGAGGCACTGACCTCTGTGCCCCTCGCACCTCAGGCTCCTCTCTAGTATCTTTGTCAGCAACCTAGTAATGCACTCAACAACAAGTGGGAACAAAAGAATTAAGAAACCCATTAACCTACATGTCCTCAGTAGAAAACAAGATCAACGGAAATCCAAATTTTACATCTTGTCCTGGCATTAACTAGGTCAGAAGCTGAATCATCCAAATTAGATGATGACGATAATGTAGACTTGGAAAAGAGCAATGTGCTATTGATGGGCCCCACAGGCTCAGGTAAGCATACACTTTACTGGTTCTTTGGTTCACAATGTTCCGGTTTTGTTTTTGTACATTAACTATAGGAGTGTCTTCATGTTCTTGCTTTTGTTATCTCATTAAATTATGAATGGTTTTTGCTGGCAAACAGGGAAAACCCTTCTTGCAAAAACTCTTGCTCGTTTTGTCAATGTGCCTTTTGTCATTGCGGATGCAACTACTTTGACACAGGTAGTTGATGACAATTATTTCTCACCTGTTAACTTTTCCCCCAAGACTATAAACTGCATTTGGCAGACACCATGAGCATTGGTAGGGCATGGTGTTGACTTGGATAAATACCTGTTCACTTAACAACAATTTATTTTCAAAAGAGAATATGCAGATGTAGAGATTGAAACATCATTGAAAGGAACATTCTCATTCACAGTATTAAATTATTTTACTATCTGATTTTTCACTTCACTTAACATATCAAATGTTCACAGTCCACTAATTTTAACGAGTGAAGTATTTTGATGCTGCATTTTGAACCTTGCAATTGTGATGACCAAGACAAATGTGGTCGATGCTTAAGTATGTTGCTGTAATAACATCATAAATATGAAAATATTCAGGGAGGTTATTATTCCATAATTGAGCTTATGACTGAAGGATATGTAAATCTTGAATAATCCCGTTTTCTTCTCATAAAGCAGAAAATTTATCCATAAAAGGAATTTGCTGCCAAATACTAGAATTAAGACTTAGCTTAGTAGATAGGTGGATGAGGTATTGGCTATAGGTTTTCAAATGCGAAATGGGAAGGCCTGATGGAATGCCAGCTTAACTCAACCCAAAAAAGGATGCATCTTGCCCTCCGGGTATCTTGGCAATAATAGTGTTGGAACAAAAATTCAATTTATAAGTTTGATAATAAATCAAAATGTTGAATGAGCCCCCTGAAGTTTCACCAGACACTTATGTGGCTTACAATTTAATCGAAGAAATCATTGTTTAATAATGTTTCTCAATTCATGAACTTTCTTCTAGGGAAATACTGGTGGCTTACAATTTAATCGAAGTAATCCTTGTTTAATAATGTTTCTCAATTCATGAACTTTCTTCTAGGGAAATACTGGAAGGACACAGATGCTGTGAGGTTTCATTAAGCTTTGGGCAATTTCCTTTGTATTTATTGGGTTCTGACCAAGTCTTATCTTCATTATCAAGTCCCCAACAATGCCCCCCCCCCCAGCTCACAAAATGTTGATAAAATCATTACGCTGCAGTTGCAAATGAAATGAGAAAAATTTATACAATACATTTTTATTTTTTTCAATTTGTGATTGCTTTTTCATTTCCCTCATTTTCTCCTCATATAAATCAAGTATTTCTGTTTTGCAGGCTGGTTATGTCGGTGAAGATGTGGAGTCGATATTGTACAAATTACTCACTGTATGCTAGTTATTTCTTCTTTAAATCCTTTGTCTGTGTCTTATGTTCAAATTGTTCTAAATTGTCCAAATTCATATTCATAAGAAATTGGAAAATAAAGTAATACATCTCAGGCTATACACATTTTCCTGGTAACAAGTTACTGAGTATACATGGTTGCCAGAGCAACTTGGTAGGAGATGTGATTTGTAGGAGGAAAATTGGAAAAGTAATTGAATGAACATTGGTGGAGGGTAAACTGAAATTAAACCTGTTTGTTGGTGTCACTGTTATCTGTATTAGATTTTAGTTTGTACAACTACAACTTATTGATCTTCTTTTTCCACAAGATGTCTCTGCAATTTGAAGGAAAATGATTGTCCTTTTTTTTTTTTTTTTTCCGTAAAAGAGAGTCCATGTTGACTTTACATTTGCACATGATTGGAACTAACTTTTCATTTTTAAAATTTGGTTTAAGGTTGCTGAATTTAATGTGCAAGCTGCACAACAAGGGATGGTTTACATAGATGAAGTTGATAAGATAACTAAGAAGGTAACTCTTCTTTCTGAGCTTTTTCTTTGAATCTTCCTATCTTTGATTGTCCTTCTATTTGTAATATTTTTTTTTTTTTTTTTTTTTCATCTTTGTGGTGTTAATTAAGGCTGAGAGCTTAAACATCAGCAGAGATGTTTCCGGTGAGGGTGTTCAGCAGGCCCTACTGAAAATGCTGGAAGGGACTGTGAGTAACATTTCTCTTACATTTCAAATTTTCTTTTCGCAATCATACATGACTCACTTTAAACATATGACCACTTCCAGGAGAAATTACATGTGTTTCTGTAACCGTATCTCTTGGGTGAATATGAACTAGTCTGCTCCTGAATGGCTAGGCATTCTAGACGTAGTGTAATTGGTGTTCTAAGTAATATGTATTTGTGTGTATTTTCCTTTTGATTTTTTAGTTATGTTATAAAAAGAACTTTGGTAGGGTTTTAAAGTGAAAAAGAGGTCCTCACTTCTAGTCGTAACACAACATTGTTTTATGAATGTGTGTGCTACATTGCGCCCTATGCAAACCAGATACTTTGTGCACGTGTCTTCTGGGACAATTACTTTAATATAGGGGCATTTGGTAGAAACTCACACATGACACACCTAGGCTATATATATATATATTTATATATTTATGGGCCTAAATTTGGGAAAATGTAGATAAACTGGGAAATAGTTTTCCGTATGATTTATTTTAGAGGATGGGTTTACTGGGGAATTATTATGCCTATTGTATGTTGTTCTGTGTGGTTGAAGAGAATAGGAGGGATTTTTATGATACTGCGGAGTCTGTTTATAGAGTGTTGGGAGATGATTAAGTCTAGAGTGGTCTTACAGGCTTAAAAGTATAAGGACTTTAGGCATCTGTACGTGTTTGATTTTGCTAGGGAATGGAGCTTAGCTCTTTCATTCTTGCTCAGTTTTGAGGTGGTTTTGGGTGGATGTCGTGTCTGCTAAGTGTAATTATCTGATTTGTCATTTAATAAAATACAGTTTCTGTTTCTTATTGAGGTAGAAGTTTTCTGTGTGATTTGTTATAGCATGAGTCTCTCTCTCTCTCACACACACATACACATACATGCACGGTAGCCTCCAACGCTCCAAGCACAGAACCACAGTAACAAGTTGGAATAGATGTGCTACTATGAACCTGGAGAATAGGCAGCAACTACTGTACAGAAGCTTTCTTGGTTTCTCCAGCCAATGTTAACAACAAATTGGCACGACATTACTGGCAAAAAAAGAAAGAGATCAGATCAAGAAATAGAGGAAAGTACGAGGATTTGCTCCAAGTTATGCATGCGTGTTTTTTCTTTTTTGTATGTTCGGTAGGCATATTCTAGATATTCTTGCATCACTTCGTTTGTGGGGTTTCTACATTTTATTTTCAATATCTATTAAAAAAATACCAAGGTTTACTTTTTTTTTTTTTTTTTCCTTTTTCCTTTTTTGGTGTTTCAAGTTTACATTAATAGCACATAGTGAGATAAGATTAGTACTTCCACAGACAATAGTGCTGAAACTATCTACTGTTCTTTGTCTGAATGACATAGTAGAGCAGCTGGGGTTCTGTATTGTGTGCTTCCACGTTGAGGCCTGCAAATAACTATAGTATGAGAGTCTGATTTTTCATTAGAAGGGAAGATTAAATGTGGAAATTCCGACCTGTGTGAGCAAGAGAACTTTCCTAGGACATTACAAAGCCAGATGAATTGCGTCCAGGAATGCACATAGTGTTTAGGTTTATGAGGACATGTTACAGGAAAAAAAGGCATCAATATTAGGAGTTTAATAGGGTAAAATATATTGTAATCAACAGGTGGTGGATGCAGTGAACTTGGAGGAAATTAATGGAAAAATCTATCATTTACTAGTCTAGCCACAGATTGGAGATTTACGAAACAGTTATTGATGAGTAGCATGTTGCGGTTGACAACCTCTCTAAGTTACTATGACAATTTGCTGTGCTAGGGGAAAAGTGGCAGATCAGGATTGGTGATTGAATCTTGCCATGTGATGATTCACTGTGAAAAGTAGTTATGGTGTTAGTCAATCAATTCACAATGAACTGCTGTGTTTTCTTCTCACAATCTGATTTTTCATCTTATCTATAAATGAAGCCTATTAGGAGTGACTATTGATTCAAATGTTATATCCTACCAAAGAAACACATGATCTTTGAAAGCCCATTATAGAACAAGGGCACCCACTTTGAGAAGCTCTCATGGTAGACCACTTTGAGAAGCTCTCATGGTAGATCATTATGTCTCGGAAGTTTCTTGTCTGCTGAGAGTCTACTTTCAGTTTCATTCACCCAACTGTTATATTTTAGAAACATGGTTTATGGTTCTGCTGTTCAATTAGTTTATGCTGAGATTCTTTGTCATCATAGTGTAATTAGCTTTCAAATTGTCAAAATAGGAATCTTCAATTGCTTCTTCTTTAATAATTTACAACTTGTATCATCTGCACATTGTCTGATCTTTCTTTACTCTTCATCATCGTATCCCTGCATCTCTGCAACATCTCTGCAATGGACCTGAAGCCTTTTATTGCAAATTCTGGTTTATTCCTGTACTCGAATGTGAATTCAAATTCATACTCTCTCTCTCTCTCTCTCTCTTTTTTTACTAGAGCATCAAAGGGCATCAGTTAAAAAATCTATCTATATGAGTAGGTATTTAAGTTGATGTGATTCAAATTTGATAATTTATCTGCATATGACAAAATAAGTTACCTGCTTGTGTAATTTATGCGCTGACCTGAGGATTATTATTTCAATATATATTTCTCTGACCATTTCTTCAATGCCAGATTGTCAATGTTCCAGAAAAAGGGGCTAGGAAGCACCCCCGGGGTGATAATATTCAGGTATTATGGTCCATACAGTCTTCTATTTATGCTGAACTTTCTTGTTGTCTCCTGCCTTAAATCTTATTTTTCTTTTGTATCATTAGCATTTTGAAGTGACTTGCACGTAAGTAGTATCTAAACTGTAAAATGCATCATATATATCGTATAACAGGGACAAAGTGTGTGCATTCAAGTAAATTGTCCTACAGCTAGAAAAGGAAAAAAAGTGTTAGCCTTTCCCTACATGCACTATGATACTACCAAATAAGACAAAATGCTAGGAAATATGAAAGATCAATAGTGTGGAGGTGGGATCATTTCAACTCCCTAGAAACCTCCTAAACACCTGCAGAAGAATCTCTGAGCCCCTTGTACATTTTGACATTCTAGTTTGATGGTTCATTGCTTTTGGGATTTCATTTTTCAAACTTATTGTTGTGGTTTGATTTAAGATTTTGAGTTATGGTGTAAGGTCAATTCATATTTCAAATTGTGGAGTTGAATATGAATTGACCTGCCTAAGGTAATATGTTCGGATATTTATTCAGATAATTTGTAGGTATTGGGTGTTTATTAAAATGATGTGGCTTGAAAATAGGAAGATGTTAACTAAATGTAGTTGGCAATGGTGGATGCCGATGAGGCCTTAGGTAGATAGGAGGCACTTGAACACTGAGGTCCTATGTTCAGATCCCATCAGGCATGTGGGTCTTGTACAACTTTAGGTTGGTTTGGTTGGATTGTTTTGTTTGTTTTTAAGTTGCTGTTTTGTGGATTTAGTTAATTTAGTTGGTAATGGTGGACCCACTTAGAAATTTTAATCTGATATTGGTAGTGGTGGGTTTAACTTTAAATATGACAATTTATTAGAATAATTTGTGGATGGTGGGTCCATCGGAATGATGCAGCTTGGAAGAAGGAATATATTAATTAAGATGAATTTGATAGCAATATAGCTTTAAACTTTTAATTTGAACATGATAAATCATTTCTATTTAATGTAGTTTGAAAATTATATTTTCATCAGATGCAGTCAGTAGTGGTGGTATCCAGATGTGGAAATAGAAAGTATGTGTACTCTCTTTTTCTCTCTTGTGTGCATCAGTTCATCATTATCATGCTCCAAATAACTAACAAACTACTTTTCTTTCTTGTGCGGCTTTAATAAATTCTTATTTCATAATTGGATCCATTGCTTGTTGCTAAGTATATGATTGGTTATTTATCTATTTTCACTTCAGATAGATACTAAAGACATCCTATTTATTTGTGGAGGAGCATTTGTTGATTTAGAGAAAACAATTTCTGAAAGGTAGTTTTCCATTTTCACTAGCTCCTCATTCACAACAGATTCTTTTGTCTTGATTATGCTGCTAGTTGTGTTTGAACTCAGACAATCTTAAAACCAAATTTGACTGTGTTTTGCAGAAGGCAGGACTCATCAATTGGGTTTGGAGCTCCAGTGCGTGCTAACATGAGAGCAGGTGGAGTGATTGATGCTGTTGTAACTTCATCCCTACTCGAATCTGTAAGAACAAAGAGTTGGGATCTCTAAGATATATCACTGTCTGCCTGGATTGGTGAGAATTATCATAATTAGCTCTAAAGTGTATTTAAAGTCTGAAAATGTGAATTATTCCAGGTTGAAAGTAGTGATCTTATAGCATATGGCCTCATCCCAGAATTTATTGGCCGCTTCCCCATTTTGGTTAGTCTGTCAGCACTTGCAGAAGACCAACTTGTTCAGGTAATGATGACCATCTTTGTATGGAATTGCATAAATTGACCCTAAAGTATGGAATTGCATAAATTTACGCATTTTGGTTGTTTTCCATCTCCCATTATTTACTGACGTCTTCAATTTATTTTCAGGTCCTGACAGAACCCAAAAATGCACTTGGTAAGCAGTACAAGAAGTTATTTAACATGAATGATGTAAGCTGCTGCTTCCTTTTCTTCCACATACACACACAAAATGAAGCTGGATGTTTTCTTGTCCTGGGTCCATTGACAAATCTGAGCATTAAAATAATAGTAATACATAACTTGTTTACATATACATAAATCTCAGGTGAAGCTGCATTTTACTGAGAGAGCCTTACGACTAATTGCCCACAAAGCAATGACCAAAAATACCGGTGCCAGAGGATTAAGAGCCATACTGGAAAGCCTTCTAACAGATTCTATGTATGAGGTAAACCTGGTTATTGTGCATCTGAGGTCTGTGGTTATCATCACATTTATGTTTAGTGCTCTACCACCTTGTCTTAAACCTTATGTAGCTTGTAACCCATAAGCCAATCTTGTCCTGCTCAGATTCCAGATGCCAAGACTGGAAAGGATAAAGTAGATGCTGTAGTGATAGATGAAGAATCAGTGGGTACCATAGATAGACCTGGATGTGGGGGAAAGCTGCTTCGTGGAGAAGGTGCTTTGGAGAGATACCTAACGGAGGCCAGTGCCAAAGATCAGGTGGTATGATATACTAGTATGCTTTGTCTACGAGTCTTGTTTCTATTTTCTTTTTGTTCTTTTTTTGGTCCTGTACTACTAAAATTTCTATAATGCCTATAATGACAATTCGAATTAAGTCAGATGTGATCAAATAAGTTAAACCCACAAATAAATTGAGTACAGTGAGAATTGATGGCTTATAAAATGTGCTTTCATTCCGTTGCCAAAACAAAAGTAAAAGATCTGCTTTGGGGGGTGGTTAATGGATTATGCTTTCAACTGGTTTCTACTGACTCTTTGTTCTTCAGGAAGGGAAAAGTGCATCTGAAGCGGAGCTGCAGGAAGGTGAATTGGACGTCTCATCAAGAGCAATGAGCATGTAGTATTTTAGCTTGTAAGGATTTTATTCTTTCCTTTATCGTGAAACTTGTTCCTTCATGATTGTAGCTGTAATCATCTGATCATGCAAAGGTGATACATGAGTTAACAGAGGATAAAAGATAAAGAACAGTATAGAAACCTAGTGCCTTCTAGATAGATGGTTCAACATAGATGTTCCCACCCGACAAAGGGAATTTTATTGTAGCCCGATGATGTTCACATATTTAAAATTTGTTTATCAGAGAATATTGGATAATTTTTCAACCTGGTCTTATCATGGGCCGACCTTATTTTCTATTTATGTTTCTTTCATTGAGTCATTAAAGAAAAAGCATCCCTATCAACTTGTTCTGGTGATAATAAGCTCATGAACTTGGTCTTGCTTCTTCGTCAAGATATAAAAGAAAACTTCCATCTCCAAGTTTACTCGGCTGTAGCTGTCCCTTTTTGTTTTGGGTGTGAAGCGGTGGCAAACCCAAACATCAAATAAGCAATAGCTCTCCCTAAAAGGGAGGTGATCCAGCTTCCCTGGTATGACTGCCTTGTTGTGTCTGTACTCATGACCAGCTCCCATAGTGCGATGAGTACAATTTTTTTATTACCAAGGCGCATACTTGAGAATATTTATAGCAGCCTGAACACAAATGAATATAGACCTCGTTAAAATTTTAATGGAAGCGCATTTGAACAAGGCCATGAAATAATTTATCAATGTAAGAGAGTAGGTTAAAATCAAACTGAGCAGGAAACCATCAAGAAATTCAGCACTACTCCGATTCACACAATTTTATTGTTGAAGCAATCTACAGAAGTCAAGACTGCTCAACTGAGATATTACAGGCATAAACCAATAAGACAAAAGGTATCAGCTCTAAACATACATCAGTTAAGGCTTGAAGATGATATATGATCAATCAAATTGGTAATGCTTATCAACAGCTTCAGAAACGTCCCAAGTGCAGCTCATTCCCTTGGGGAACACCACCAAATCACCAGCACCAATCTCAACTGCTTCATCTGATCCATCAGGATAGACTTTCACCTTTCCCTTCAATAGGTAGCATGTCTCTTTGGCAGAGTATGTCCATGGGAAGTTGCTTGGAGGGCATCCCCACCTATTTCACAAATATAACATCAACAGAGCCCAACAAGGATCCAGACATATAAACAAGGCTAATGTGAAATTGCGGCCCCAGCATACCCCCTACACTTTTTAACCTTTTTTTTATTTCTTTTTTGTTTCTGTTCCGATCGTTATTGCTCAAGGCATCTTATGTTTATTATGGCACTCACAACTACTCATCAGTCATCAATCATCATGTTTAAGCTTTCAAGAAGGACGTTGATCGTCAGATCAGTGATTGAATTTGTCCAGAAAAATCTAAAGAAATTAATTCCAAGAGGCAGCCATTTTGACAAACTAAGTACAAGAATGATAGTTGAGTGTACGATAATGACTGCACGCAAGCTGAACTCAACATTGTAACCAGAGCATGAATGATCTGTCATTATTGCAAACCATAACACTGCAGACAATGTAATTTATCTGCTTTTTAATTTCAGTTAAAAATTTTTTTTTTCTTGCCAGTGTAGGCTGAACTAAGCATATAACCAGCTTCACCCCTAATACGCAAGCCCAACAACATCTGTGGGAACTTCAAAGGAGAAACACCTATGAAATTGGAAAAAGTTGTATGACACCTCACACTTTTTGTTAGCAAATATAAGGGATCAGGGATGTCGTGAATTTCATCATTTTCTACACATCAAAATGAATGAATTAAAATTGTGATTCAATTATAATGCCATCACAGCAATCACCATGCTGGTTATTGTAGTAATAATTTGATATGCATTTACCTGTAACAGCACAGCAGCAACTTTCCATTTTTCAATAACCAAATACAATAAGTATCATTTGTGTGATGGAGCAAGCGGATTGTCTAATACCTCACAATTCAACAATTACTAATATCGAAGTTAATGCTTACCTTGAGGAATTAATCCGTGAACAAGCAACCGATGAAGTAACGGAGAACACAGTAGAGCAAAAAAAAACCGATTGCAGTATGGAAATCAACAGAAATTTGTGAAAGCAATATACACGCATGTATTTAAAAAGGGAAGATGCTTACTTGGGCCAAGACCGAACACCGAGCTCGGAGAGTTTAGATTCAGGAGGGTTTTTAACGATCTTAATACCCAATTTCTCAGTTTCCGTTACAGAGGAGGCCATTACTATTCTGGAGTGCGAACAAGTGAGGCAGCAGATGGCGCTGCTTCCAGTTACCGAGGTTGGGTATTTGGTTACGGAAGAAGATTTTCTTGATAGGGAACAAACGGGGTGTTTGGCTACAGGTTTAGAGACATTCAGATTAGGAATAGAAGTTCCAATTTTGGCGAGAGTAGTTGCCATTTTCTTTCCCACACAAACCAAAATTCTCGTCTTTCCTTTAGGAACCGATAAAGGTCGCAGTTCTCACCACTTGAAGAAAATGAACCACAACTTGTCCTTTCTATTTCACACCACACATTTACTTTGATTTACCTCATCAATTATTAATGTTGTATTATCTTCAAATAGCATGTCTTTCATGCATTTTATGATTTATAAAATAACTAGATGTTCGTCTATACAATATATGTGATATAATATATTTTATAATATTAATAATTTATAATAAATTATGTTATTATTATTAAAAATATACATAACCTATTATTTATATTAATATTATTCAATTTGAAATATAGTTTATTATATTAAATTGTATTTTTATTTTTTAAGTAGTTTAATTAAATTGTACAACGTTTTGAAGTGAATTTTGAATTGTCCCTAATATTAATGTTTTAATTTACTAAAAACTTGAATGAAAACAATAAATTATTCTTATAATATTTGTATTTTAATAAAAAAATTATTTATATTTTTTTAGCTTAAATCCATATAAAATTTAGATATACTATTTATTCAAATTCATCACATGTATCAAAATTTTAAAATTAATAATTCAATGCATAAATAATTATATTTCATAGTTTTAAATGTAATTATTTATTGCAATATATATAATATTGATATCAAATTACAAAAAGAAGATTAAGTTGATATATCCTTATTATAAACGGACTTAAAACAGAAAAAAACTTTTTGAATTTTTAAATTTAAATGGAAAAATGAGAAAGAAAGAGAAAAAAGGAAGGAGTGTGTGAAAAACACATTTCAATTAATTATAAAGACATGTGTAAAAAGGAGAGAAAAAATTTCACGATCCTTCTTTATTATAAAATGATAATATAATAAATTATTTTAAAAATATTTTTTTTAAAATAAAATACATAATTATGTCAAATATGTTTTTTAATAAAAAATGTTTCACAATAAAAAATATATTATATTAAAATATATCACAATTAATTTATGAAAGATATCTTATATTTAAAATTAACTATTTTTATATATGCAATATGAATATCAAATTAAAAATAGTGAATAGATTATTAATTTGATATATATTGTTTTAAATAATGGATTGAAAAACAAACAAAAAGAAATATGATTGAACATCATACTTTTGAAAAACAAAAAGATGATTTGGGCAAAAAAATTGATATTTCTGTAAAAATTTTAACAGTCCTATTTTTATATAGCTATAGACTAATAAGTTTCATCGAAAATTTATTATATAAAATAAAATTAATTTTTTTATATAAATTTCACTTTTGATAATCTATAATAATACAAAAATGAACAATAGCAACCAATTTTGATGAGAAGTGCGTAGTATTTACATTCTGTAAAATTTTAATATAATTGGATAATCAAATGTGATTTTTTTCTACTTTTATTCGAGTAAAATACTTTTATGTCTAAAAATACAATTATGTTTTAAAAATAATTTTGCCCTGAAAAATAATCATGTTTGTTTCTTTCTTTTATTTTAAGTACTCTCCTTTTACATCATTAAAAAATGAGAGTACAAACAATCGGCTAAAGCACAACTTCGATTGCTTGATCGAGTCGATCTCCGCTCGATTAAGCTGATTTCCGCTTGATCGAATCGATCCTTCTTGATACCGTCGATAACATATATTTGTGTATATATTTTAAATTTTGAAAAATTGAAAGATGAGACAAACTCTAGGCCAAATATCTATAACTAGTGGACATTTGCACGTAGAAAAAATATACCAAGACATATAGATATAAGATGCAACTATTGGTTGGCTAGGAAGAGGCGACGAATCTAAAATTTCCTATGAAGATTGAATGTTTCATTTTTTTCTTTTATTTTTGTTATGCTATGAATAATTAGAATTATATTCCTTATGATTGTTAATTCGGCTATGCCTAAATAACATTTTTGTAGTGTTGGAGCATGTTGATACAATTTAACAATTATATTGCATTAACTTAGTTTATATTTAAGTTCTTCTTCTAATTTTTTATTCATATATGTTGGTTTATGTTTTTTTGTTTAATTATAAGACTACTAATTAAACATATATGATATATATTGAATTAAAATTTGGAAGATAATATTCTATATAGATTTGATAGATGTGACATAAATATTTATATAATTATCTGTCTACACTATTTATTAAAAATTATGAGTCTGTGATTCTATTGAGAGTTTATTATTCATGTGAAATATGGACATTGTCATGATTAACTAATTTATGAATTATTTGCACTTAACTAATTTTTGAATTACATGCACAATGGAATGATGTAAGAATGAAGAAAAAATGAAATTGAGATTAGATTAATTTGGTATTGTAATTGTTAATTGCCTCATCATATCTCTTCATATATCTCATTGTTTATATATTCGTTGATTGCTTGATTATTCTATCGTATTTATTTTATAATTATATTATACATCAAACATTTTTATATAATATTTGTTTATTTTCAAAAGTATAAGAATTCACATGAGATCTTTTTGTTTATTTATATATAGATAAGCGTTTAATCGCACTTTTATAGTAGCAGCATATAGGACTACGACCGCATGGACAGCTCAGTTGGTTCCTGAGTGGCAGATTGCCCCAAGGAGTTTTATCCCTCCACTGTTCCTCCCACCTAATGGGCCGCTGCCCTGGGGGCGAGGGATTTCGCCTTTTGCCCCAAGCATATAGGACTACAAAATTAGGTCAACTGGAGGTTTTTTTCACATGGAGCAAACAAGAATCTGAATGAGGGATTTCGAAAAATAATTCTTTATCCTAATATTATAGTTTCTATAAAATCAATTTTACATTTATTAATTAGTTGGGTGGTCCTTTGTAAATGTATTTGCTATTGACTTATTGTATTATTAAAAAAAAAAAAGTCATGTATTTTGCTAAATATTAGTATATAAATCGTATGAAATTAGTTTATTGGGAATTTTTTATATTTATTTTTTCATAGCGTACTTTCATTATTTTGCTGTGTGACCAATTTTAGTTTTAGTTTTAGTTTTGATGTTTTTAGTTGTGTGTAGATTAATTTTTAGACTCAGAAAGTTGGTAATAAATACATTTAAAGGATAGATTTTGAATAAATTTATAGACGTATTTGATCAAGTTTTTAATTGGTAAATTTGTAATTTGACAAATTGAAAATATTTCAAAAAGAAGAAAGAAAAACAAAACCCAACTAATCAAGGGTAATTTTGACCACTGTTTTAACATATAAATGTAATCACGCCAATTTTTTTTTTTTTATTAAACAGATTGCGGACATAACTTAAATAATAGGTCCAACAGATTATATATAAGCTATCAAACATGCTAATAATAAAAAGTATTTTACTATCTTGGTTACGAAACGAGCCCTAAGTTTACTATGAAAGGATATAAAAGTAGGGTCTTTAGCATAATTTTTTTTTTTTTTGAAAATAAAGAGATTTGTATTTAAAAGTTTTTGGAGTGTTAATAACGCGGCTTAATTATCTAAATAATGTAAAAAAAAATAGAAAATTTACAAAATAGGGTTATTTAAAAAAGGTTTTTCAAACTAGGATAAAACGTCACCGGACGTGATTTTTTTTGGAAACAACATTATCGGGCCTGACGTTTTAAAGTGAAAATAAATAACGTATAAGCCCACTGATGTTTTTATTTTCACTATAAATATACATATATATATATATTACATATGTTTAAAGATACAGACATTCAGCACGCATGATGATGGTTAATCATCATGCATGAAATATATAATCATATACACACACACACGTGTATATATATATATATATCTATCATTTTATATTATATATATGTATATATAAAAGATATATAATTATTTATATAATACATTTAAGTTCACAATATACATATATATATATTTATATTTTTTACTTTCTATTATTCAATAAATTATTTTTGTAATATTAAAAACCAATAAAAATATTTTATTTTTATTTAAATTAATTAAATCATATCATAAAATATATTCTTATATTTTTCTTATATAAATATATAATAACAAACATATATTTATTTGTATTATATATAAATTAATAATATAATTATAACCAATAAAAATTATATAATTTTATTTAACTTAATTAAATCATATTATAAATAAATATTAAATTAAAGAATATTTATTAATAATTATATATATTTTATTATAAATATTATTTGAATAATTTAAATAAATATATATATATATAGATATATAAATATATAATCCTAGTTAACAAAAAAATGAAATAACGTCATGCACATTGACGTTTAAAAGAAACGTCAATGGGCCTAACGTTTCTTTCATTTGTTTTGTTTTTTATTTATATATATTCTATATATATATATATATTAAAATATATGTAATATTTTAATTTGAACATTCAATTTTTTTATCTGTTTAAAAATTATATATTTACATATATATTTATATCTTTTCTTATATAAATATATAATTAGAAATATAAATATTTTTTCTTATAAATATATATTATATAATTTTAAACCAATAAAAATTATATATTTTATTTAAATTAATTAAATCATATTATAAATAAATTTTAAAAAATTAATGAATATTTATTAATAATTATATATTTCATTATACGTATTATTTGAATAATTTAAATATATATATATATATTTATAAATATATAAATTATATTATAAAAAAAAATTAAAATAACGTCAGGCCCACTAACATTTAAAAAAAACGTTAGTAGGCCTGATGTTTCTTTAATTAATTAATTAATTTATATATATATATATATATATATATTATTTATACATATGTTAAAATATATGTAATATTTTAATTCGACGATTCATTTATTTTTTATTTATGTTATCTATTAAAAAATATTTATATATATTTATATTTTTTCTTATATATATATATATTATATAATTCTAAATCAATAAGAATTATATATTTTTATTTAAATTAATTAAATCATATTATAAATTAATTTAAAAAATTAAAGAATATTTATTAATAATTATATATTTTATTATACATATTATTTGAATAATTAAATATATATATATATATATAAAAATTATATTTTTAAAAAAAGAAATTAAAATAACGTCAGCCCACTGACGTTTCAAAAGAAATGTCAGTGGGTGTGACGTTTCTTTAATTTCATTTGTGTTTTATTTATATATATATATATATATATTCTTTATATATATATATATATTAAAATATATATAATATTTTAATTTGAAGATTTATTTATTTATGTTATTTGTTTAAAAATATATATATTTATGTATATATTTATATTTTTTCTTATATAAATATATATTATATAATTATAAACCAATACAAATTATATATTTTTATTTAAATTAATTAACTCATATTATAAATAAATTTAAGAATATTTATTAATAATTATGTATTTTATTATACATATTATTTGGATAATTTAAATTAATATATATATATATATAAATATATATATATATTATATTAAAAAAATTGAAATAATGTCAGTCCCACTGATTTCTTTAACTTCTTTTGTTATATATATATATATATATATATATATATATATATTAAAATATATGAAATATGAAGATTCTTTAATTAATGTATATGTTTAAAATATATATAGTTATTTTAATTTATCTTATATTAATATCTAATTACATATATATATACTTCTATTATCATATAAATTGATAACACAATTAAAAATAATTTAAGTATATATATATATATATTATATAAATGCGGGAAAATGAAAAATAAATTAACAAAAATTAAATACACTAAACATGATATTTTAAAGAAAACTTGAGTGATAGATAAAAGATTTATTTAGTGTGTGTGTATATATATATATATTAAAATCTATATAAATTTGAAATTCGGACAAAAATGTGTTTATATAATTTGTTTCTTATATTTATATATTTATATATAATTACAATAATATTTATATTTATAATTTTTGTAAATTCATAATAGAATTAAAAATACAAAAGCAGTTATCATATATCATAAATAAATTTTCAATTTCCATTTCTTCTCCTCTCTTCCCTTGGCTCAGTTAATCTTCTCAATTTCCATTTGTTTCCTCAATTTATTTCCATCTATCCTGCAACATAAAAACTAATTTTAAAGATTATTATCTTCATTCACGTATATATTATGTATTTGAATATTAATTTATTTTATAATATATATCATACATATCATTTTTTTTTTGCATGGCTTGGTTTATTTTTTGCTGATTATTATTAGTTTCTTTTTTTTTTTTTTTTTTTTCCAAATATTAGCACTAAGCATCATTTTTTTTGTATGATATATCACATAGATCGCCTTCAACGACCAACACATCGTTTTGCAGAGACAACTCCATCTTAGTCAACTATTCTGTAACCGCTTGATTTAAAGGTACGTACTATACAACATCATTTATTTTTTTGGTTGTTTGTGTTATATATGACTTGCATATTTAATTTTTAAATTCAAATTTGTTATGTTATATTTTAGTATACACAATATATAAAACGTCAGTGTGCCTGACGTTATTTCAATTTTTTAAAAATAGGATTTATATATTTTTATATTTATTTATTTATTTAAATTATTCAAATAAAATATATATAATTATTAATAAATATTCTCTAATTTTTTGAAATTTATTTATAATATGATTTAATTAAGTTAAATAAAACTATATAGTTTTTATTGGTTATAATTATATTATTAATTTATGTATAATAGAAATAAATATATATTTATAATTATATATTTATATAAGAAAAAATATAAAAATATATTTTATGATATGATTTAATTAATTTAAATAAAAATAAAATATTTTTATTGATTTTTAATAACATAAATATAATTTATTGAATTATAAATATAAATAAACAGTAAACAAATATAAATATATATGTATATTCTAATGTAAATATATTATATAAATAATTATATATATTTTATATATACATATATATAATATAAAATGATATATATACGTGTATATATATGATTATATATCATCATGCATGATGAATGTCTGTATCTTTAAACTTTTATATATATATATATATATATATATATTGAAAATAAAAATGTTAGTAGATTTGATGTTGTTCAGTTCCACTTTAAAACATCAAATACGATAATGTTAATTTCAAAAAACACCATACCCACTAACATTTTATCATAATTTGAGAAACCTTTTCCAAACAAATCCATTTTGTAAATTTTCTAATTTTTTAAAAATTATTCAGATAATGAAGCCTTAATAACCCCACCGAAAAAATAAATAAATTCAACAAGTTAAAAGAGTTGAGAAAATATGTGGAGGGAAGTAAAATACAACTACAGAAGACATTTCTAGAAACGGCAGCACCGAAAATTCGATTCAGGGGGTTAGGAAAGACGTAGACGGTGATGAACGGCCGCAGGGACGAAGAAGAGAAGGGGTTGCTATGGAAGCTACCTGCACTTAAATCCACTCAACTGGGAAAGCTTGGCCCCGGTTTTGGTGTTGGCGCCGGCTGTGGTGTGGGTTTTGCTATCGGACTCATTGGAGGTCTACCACTACGTTTGTTACCACTTTTACGTTATGCAGCACTCGTCGCCGAAAAAATATGATGCTTTCGACCGGTATATTTGCACAGGGCTGAATTTTTATTAGTATTTTTTCCTTTTGATTTTAGGTGCCGGGTTCGGGCCAGGGGTTCCGGGTTTGCAGCTGGGATTCGGTTTTGGAGCTGGGTGTGGAATTGGTGTTGGTTTTGGGTACGGCGTGGGAAGAGGGATTGCTTATGATGCGAATCGCAGATACTCTAATGTTGGCAGGGTTTTCCATAACCGCGGGGTTGTCCCTGTGGAGTAAGTCTCTTGGCCATTGCATTAATTCTGATTTTGATTGCAGAATCTGTCCTTGATTTTGTTATGGAGCCTTACTTTCCCTTAATTTCTTTGTGATTGAAGCCCCACTTAAGATGCTTGCTCTAATCAAATGGCTGCATTATTCACCCTGTCTAAAAGAAGACTCAATTCTGTTTCCTCAATGATTCTTGATAGGCTGGATTGGTTTTAATCGCCTGGTCCTATCCTTATTACCTGATATTGATCTTTCTACTACATTTATGTTTTTCCAATTATGTTGCATATGAAAGAATGACAAAGATCATATCACAATTGTTTTGAGTCTTTAGCTTATTGAAATTCTGTGGTCCTGGCTCCGGCATTAATTTTCTTCTAATCTTTATTCCTTCTTAAGTTTGTAGGCATTGAATCCATTCAAAAATTTAAATAAATTATTGCAAAGCGTGAACTTACTAGTTCTGGAACTTTTTGTGTGAATGGGCTCGAGCTTTTATGATATGTGATGGTATGTTGGTTAATTTTCAATTAATCTGCAGTAGCCCCTCTCTCTCTCCCTCTCTCCCTCCCCCCGGTGTATCTGTCTTCTAAGTCCCTTTTAAGTTAGGGCTGAGCTTCATATATTGCAAAGTAGTTTTTCATTTTAGAATATCGTGACTGGTCTAAAATATATTGAAAAAGGCAATGAAATTGTGCCATATGTTAGTTGTGAAACCAGCCTCTACTTGTTGGCATTCCATATATTGACAGCAAAGCGAGTGAAGTCTGTAAATTGTTATTAATCAATGAGCTTCAAAAGAATGCCATGCTGCAACAATGTAATGTTCCCATATGTTGCTTTCCCTTGAGAGTCATTCCATAAGATTGATTCCTGACAACGTTTCAGCTTGGCCATGATTGACACGAGACCTTAATTCGGAAGTTCCTGTAATATATTTCATTCACTTATTGACATAAAGGGACCAGTGTGCATCTTCTAGTTTGATCTTTCATTGTTGACTTTGTAATTTATGCTTTCAGGGGTTAACTTTAAAGGACAAGACTAAGAGGAAGCCCAAAAAAAAAAAACAAAAAACTTACGTATCTCTGTTTGACAATGAAAGAGTGGGTACAAGTAAACAGAATTATGTGTTTGATATCCTTCGTGACTTTTAATTCTGTGCGTGAAGGTTAACCAGGCTGATAAAGTTTTTAATAATATATCCTGAAATGTAATCTACATAATCGTCCACACTACTATGGAAAAAGCATATAGGTTGTGACATTTTTGTTTGGTAATTTTGTGGAATTACTAACTGTAATCTTATTCATAGTGTTGCTGAAATGTTGTGGATTAAGTTCAAGAATGAATGTTGTGGGTATTTTGTACTTTTCTGTCCTTGTTATTTATTTATTTTGATTTGAGCATTGACAATGTATGTGGGTGTTTTCTTCAAAATTTCAGGGACGAAATTAGTGGTCTTGTTGATGAGCTGATTCTGAATACAAAGAAGCTAATCAAGGCAACTTCTAGGGAGGTGGACAAGTGGAGAAGAGTGTAGGTTGCAATATTGATAAGTTCATCATCAAATTTGGGAATGTATATGAAAATATTTAGTGAAGCATGTGCAGTGGCTTTTGGCTCCTATTAGTACAGTTATAGGTTTAAATTCCTTGGCATCTTGCCTCGTAAACCTTTTGGCACGCCATTGCAGTTCTGCAGCGTTAGTGCAATACAGTAATTTATACATCTTTTGATCTATCCAATGTGTGTTAATGCTCCATTCACTGAAGGTGGATTGAAAAATGAATGTGTTGTGTTGATAAAGGGAAGTCTTGGAGTTTCAGTTGCAATACCCAAGCAACAGCCCACCTGCATTTGGATTGAACACACTCGTAAATTCTCTGAGATCGAAATATATAAACTAGGGAAAGCCTAAAGAGTGTCTTCCATCATCTGACAAAAACTCTATTCAGCTGAAGTAAGTCGTTTATTTCCTTTATTGGGATCGATAAATAAACCCTGTTCTGAAGACAAACTTTTTACTGCAATTGGTGTTTTTATCAATTGTATTGTCATGTAATTGAGAGGGTCCTAGGATAAAAAGAAATAAGTAAAAGAAAATAATGGTGAAGGTAGGGTAGAGGTTGTGGTGGATGTGGATAGCAGAAGCTATCCAAAATGCAGGGTAATAGTCCACGTCAGCGCCATAATCTGCAACCTCATCTATCAGATTTCGCGCCCACCAATCAAACCACAAGAAGCAGGATCCTACTTGGCCCGTCTGCATCCACAAGTGCAACCTTTTTAGTTAGTGCCTTGCTGTTTCTCAGTTTCCAACTCGATTCTCTTCCTACTACGCCGGCGAAATGGCTTCTCTGGCAGCGTCCATTGGTGTCTCCGAGATGCTCGGAACACCCCTGAGCTTCACCGCCCCATCCAGACCCGCTCCTTCTCCGTCCAGCCCCGCCACCTTCAAGACAGTGGCCCTGTTCTCCAAGAAGAAGGCGGCTGCACCTCCTCCCAAGGCTAAGCCAGCTGCTGTCTCCCCAGCCGACGAGGAACTCGCCAAGTGGTACGGTAAGTCACCATCCATGCTGATTCCTTATTTACTGTTATTATTTTTCTTCTCTGGAAATTGAATGATCTCCAAAAACAGGGAAGATTGCCTGATTGATATGACACAGTTAATTGCTCGATAAATATATTTCAGGACCCGACAGGAGAATTTTCTTGCCTGAGGGGCTATTGGACAGATCTGAGATCCCGGAATACCTGACCGGAGAAGTTCCTGGAGAGTGAGTTATCATTCCTCCTTTCCTTTCATTCGAAATGGGATGAGATTAGTTTCTCAGTTTAGTCCGCTGATTTTATTTATGTGGATGCAGCTATGGATATGATCCCTTTGGCCTCAGCAAGAAACCTGAAGACTTCGCCAAGTGAGTAAATTAAAACTGAATCAGCTGCCTCATCTCCTCTTCTCTTATCATCTTTACTTGGTAGAGTGAGAATTTAACTTGGAGGTTTTGGAATTAGATACCAAGCATATGAACTGATTCATGCGCGGTGGGCCATGCTCGGCGCCGCTGGTTTTATCATCCCTGAGGCATTCAACAAATTTGGAGCTAACTGTGGCCCCGAAGCTGTTTGGTTCAAGGTACGTACGTATTTGTAGTTAATCTCGCTCTTTTCTTGTAGAATTTAATTAAACGAAACAGATGCTGATATAAATCAAGTAATTTGGTGGGACAAAGTGGTTATGGTGTCTGTGTATTAACTGATGTATGCAGACTGGTGCTCTGCTTCTTGACGGAAACACATTGAATTATTTTGGGAAGAACATCCCCATTAACCTTATTGTTGCCGTGGTTGCTGAGGTGGTACTGGTTGGTGGTGCAGAATACTACAGAATCATAAATGGCTTGGTATGTTTGTCTTAAACGCTTAATTTCCTGGTACTGCCTGTCTGCCTTCATTTAAACTAATATATAGAATTCTTGTAAACACACACACACACACACACACACGTCTGTATTGATATATGTTACATTAATCTGGTGCAGGATTTGGAGGACAAGCTTCACCCGGGTGGTCCTTTCGATCCATTGGGGCTGGCAAATGATCCAGACCAGGCAGCATTGTTGAAGGTGAAGGAGATCAAGAATGGGAGACTAGCCATGTTCGCAATGCTCGGCTTCTTCCTGCAAGCCTATGTCACTGGACAAGGTCCAGTTGAGAACCTTGCAGCACACTTGAGCGATCCTTTTGGCAACAACTTGCTCACTGTTATTTCCGGATCTGCTGAAAGAGCTCCTACTCTGTAATGCCTCTCTCTATATATATATGCAACCACTATTCTCAGACATGTAATTCAATGAGATATTTGGCCACATACTGCATTTAGGGAGATTGAATTCTCAATATGTGGGTTTTCATATTAATTTATACGACCCAAAAAAAAAAAAAAAAAAAAACTAATAATAAGATAATGATTAACCATGCATCTAAAATTCGTAAACATTAAGTGCTAAGCACATTGAATCTACTATTTCCGGTATGTTGATCATCGAAATATTTCATTTACATCACTTCAATTTGTAATCTTTAAAGAATTTCACGTATACCCTCATCACACCATTATATTCATTTACCAAATCATTCAAGTCAAATCAAATAAATTTAAAATTAAATAAAAAAGGTAGTACACACAATTCTGCACCTTGGTATAAGTGGCCGGCCTGTCGAGGCCCGCCAATGACAATTAAGCATGGACTATTTTCCGTAAGCCCAAAAGTCCATCTCGCTGCGCAGAGATAACTGATTGATTTGGTTGGCCGAGGAGGAGGTGGGATTCGAGTCCTGGTGATGATGGGAGGTAGTAATTACAAGGCGATCCCATTCGCTCAAATTCTGATCATCCCTGCAGGCGCCCATTGGTTGAGAGGATTGATCGCATTCAATTCCGGGCTCACAAGCTTGGTAGCCGGCTGGACTTGCACTGGTCTCACACTCATCTCTGGTGCTGTTGTTGGACATGAACTGTTTGACCTGCATATTGGCCATCACTGCCGGGGATTGGTGGTAATCGGGTGTGGCACCGGCAGGGAGAGCTGACAAATTATGATGATCGTAATCAGTGGTTAGCATCAATGGCTTGATGGTGGGGATGAAGTCCTGCGGTGGCTGGTAGTGATGATGTGGAGGCACTGCAGGGATATGAGAGTAGTTTAGATCGGCTGGATGGGGTGCAGGGTGCATCAAGTACTGATTTAGGGCACTGTTTCTCTGAGAGAAGAGGGATCGAGAGTGGGTGCAGCTGGTTGATGGACTGCTTCTCATGTTGAGCTGATCGTAACCGTTCATCACTGTCCCACCATTATGCCCTCCTCCTTCACTGCTTCCATTGATCTTGAACAGATTCTTCTTCTTGAATACTCGACAAACAACCCATCCGTCCTCCTGAAATTGAATTGATGAGACTACTGTGTGCATTGATCGATGAACATGAGAGAGATTGATTGAGGACTTACATGAGTTGGTTGATCATTATCAGAATCTTCAAGGCGGTACTCATGCATAATCCAGTCGGTCTTCTGGCCATGGGGAGCTCTGCCGCGGTAGAAGACGAGCGTTTTCCTCATTCCAATCTTCTTGAAGCTGTTCCGAATGCATTTGTCTCTACCCGTTGCTTTCCAGAACCCCGCACTAGTGGCTCTGTTGGTCCGCGAACCAGTTGGATATTTTCTATCCTTGTGGCTGAAGAAGTACCATTCATTCTGTGGAGTCGACCCGATCTTGCATCTTTCTGCATATCCATGTAATAATTTAATAACTCCTATACATATTAAGAATTAAGGAAAGAGATAGAGTATCAAAATTAAAGATTTTAAGTAAACCTAGTTTATATAATTAGGTATAGCTCATTACATGAATTCTTGACCAGCCTATTTGTGTGCTTCACATGTTTATTCAGGAATTAATGGGTTTTCTTTCATTCTATGTCCGAATTATAAATGCATGCAGTTGAAGAAGATGCAGTTAGATCTTGGGGAGATGAGGGGAACAAGTGTGTGTACGTACCTTGTAGGTCCCAGGGCTCTATCTTATTTAAATCGACTTCTCGTATGACCTCCATGTCGAACTTCTGAAACGAAATTTTCTTCTTCAAGTAGAAGTGCAGAAGCTCCTCATCGGTCGGGTGAAACCGGAATCCTGGCGGAACTCCACCGCCGCCGCCGCCACCTGATGAACCCGCCATCTACCTAGCTAATCTCTCTACCAATTCTAAGCATACACAGACGCGACACAGCAAAACGTAGATACACACACCTCGTATCTCTCGTAACATATATGTATATATACATGCCAAAGTGTCAACTGTCAACGAGATTATTCTATTTGTGCCCTAGAGATAGTTGACGGCCGGTGACGCCGCCGCCGGGAGTGCTTAAAGCTAACGTAGAACGTAAGCTAAAGCTAGGGTTATACAACTACCATGTCCACGCGCTGCATGGTTAAACACAAACAGGAAGATCAACAGAAAGCTTTGATTAATGAGTATAAAAGTCAAAGGGAAGAAGGGAATGGTGCAATCCACTCGCAGAAAGGGCTTGTGGTAACAATCCCGAGGCAATAAATAATGAGCATACGTACGTAGGGATATTTGATTGCTCGTAAAGCAAGGAGGAAGAAGAAAGAAAAGAAAAAGAAAATAAAGTGCTGGGGATTCCCGCACTGGTAAATACATAAAATGGGCGGCTAAAATGCATTATTATTTGTATAAAGAAAGAGAATGGAGGTGTTAATGATCAACAGTTGGAGACGCATTCGCCATAGCTACCTCCATCCATCGGAATCTGCACATGTAAGTAGCAGGGTTACAACCTTTTTTTGATTCACAAACACGTCTTCCAAATTAATCAACTTCCCCCGCACATACATAAATATATATATTTATATTCCATGCTATTACTAAGTCTAATTAGGCAAGGCATCGTCTATATATTATACACACACATATCTCTCATTATTTGCGTTTCACGCTTTCGTTTCTTTTCCTTTTTCATTATATTAAACAATGTTCATAATTTCTCTACGTATGTACCATATATTTTCTTCGAAATTATGGCATACTAGTTTTATTGACATAAAGTGAGTTTTTTGTGCTACTGCAATTAGACCGACCTAATTTGATTAACATGCATTGAAATGATCACACATTTTTTTTCAAAATATAGATCAAATTCAACAAGTTAAGCAAATTTTGAGTTTCTAAATTGTAACAGAATTTTGTAGTGATTACTAAATCATATATAAAATGCAATGCAGATTTGCTGAACCTGACATATTTTAGTGTTTGAGTCGTGAGTTTTCCAAGAAAGTGAAATTTATGCAAGGTTAATGGGATTGGAAACCTAATTAACTCTGTAATTTCTAACTATATATAGAGCCACTAAAATGGACCTATTGCATGCAACGCATCAGTTGGACTATAGGTTCCTAAACTCGACCCATTTGGCCTGACTCGATCAGCAAATATGGCAATGGTCCATGAACCGATGAGTTTTTAAATATTTAAGAAGTGTTGAGCCGGATAAGACTCACTAATTAAAGGTCTAATAATACTTCAGACCAACCCATCCCTAACCATAATTGGCCTTAACAGACCGAGTCGAACAACTTGACATGTCAATTGTAATTACATATTACGGACCATCAAATTCCTAGAAGTTCGGAAATATGAACCTTCCGAGTGACGATATGCATCTTCAGGAGTTGAAAAGTCACTGATGCAAAATTGTTTTAACTTATAGTTTTCTATATTGAAGCACGTCACATTTATAGCCTATAAACAGTTATCATTGAGCTAAAACACACCCCCCCCCCTTCACGTGTTTGATCAATTTGCTAATAAAGTTTGAGAAAAGAGCTCCTGATTTCTTTTTGTTCCCAATTTGAAAGTCCTATTTAATATTTTCAATTGTTATATTTCATTTAATTTGTTTCCAATTACCCTTATCAATATATTTATGGATGGTCTGTACATCGTGACATTTAATGTCAGATGAATCTCACACGAGATCACCACGTGGTAGGATTGAAAGACAATGAACTAAACGTGATAACAAATTGGAGGGCAACAAACAATGAGCTAAGTGTTATGATAAAGACGTAGTGCAAGCTATTGGTCAACATCAGGTTAGAAATAATACGAACCTGATTGTTGATCTCAAGCCCACTAACATCGTGGAATGCAGGCTATATGAACTACACATGTTTCTACACGTAGGTGTAACACAAGCTATCCATCAACCCAGACACATAGCTAACATTGAGCCCAACAACACCGTAGAATACAGACTACATAAACTACACGTACTCCCGTACGTAAGTATAGCACAAGCTATCCACAAGCCTATACATATGTGAACTGAGCAATGAGTCGAAAGAAGATCAACCTGCATACTAATCTCAAAGAAAGACCATAACAGTCTTAAGTGACGGAAGTCACCTACAAAAAGAAGGTTTTCTGACATGATTAT
Source organism: Caryopteris x clandonensis (assembly GCA_028749325.2). Lineage (NCBI taxonomy): Eukaryota > Viridiplantae > Streptophyta > Magnoliopsida > Lamiales > Lamiaceae > Caryopteris > Caryopteris x clandonensis. The sequence continues at coordinate 109,117 of JAPYKT020000049.1, forward strand.
GTATGATCGACAAATGTCATACATAAAAGAAGACACGATGTCAAGTATAACCTAGTCGTCATCATGTAATAAAAAACCAAACATATAAATAGAAGAAAGAAAGGTAGAAATGAGATCGTAAAAACAAGTCTAGCAAAGGATAAGAAAGATTAAATTAGAGTAAAATACATTGTAAAAATGTAAACTCTAAAATATATAGCGTAGTCGAACTTGTTAAATAAAAGAGCTCGACAATTTCGCTCCTTGTCTTAAGTTTTGTGTTTGAGTGTCATTTATTATGACCGTTTTATCATTGAACTTTCCACATCAATATTTCAAAATGACATCCACATCCCGAGAGTAACACGGAGTTCAAAATATTCATCATCAATCACATATCTTATATCATAGCATATTACAATATGCCTAGCTAATTGTTCCAATAAATATGAGTAACTACTAATATAGCCTATAGGTAGTGCTATTTAAGTGATGCATTATTAGTCCCCATAGTTAGGCATATTAATTTGTTAAGTAGGGTAGGCCCATTAAGGAATGATGATGTTGCTTAATCAACAATTGTAATGGTCCAAATAGGACCTACCCTAGTTGCTTTTCATATACATATTAATGGGATTTTTCTTTAACAAGTTACTACCTTTTCTCATATTTCTACTTAATTATAACATGTTTGTTGAGATTAAACACATTAATATTTATTCACGTGAATATGTAATAATTAATTCATATAAATAAATAGTATTAAAAGAGAACAAAAAAAAAAAAAAAACAACGTGCAGATATAGAAGGTCTTTATTGATAAAAGCATTAATTAATTAATTAATTGAAGTAATGATGAAATCAAAGTGTAATCGTAATTGTAATAAATCGTTAACAACATACGCATTTCCTAATTAATTAATTAATTAGAGATGAACATTCCCATTCCCATTCCCATTGCCATTCCAATTCCAATTCCAAATAGCTGCATCACCCTCCCCACACGACTCATGCACTTTCTTCATCCTCTCTACTGACTTGCATATCCCACTGCACTTCCAATCAAATGATGCCACGCACAAGTTCCCCACTTTCGCTTTGAATTCGCAATCTGTGAAATCAAATCAATTCTAATTAATAAAATTATTTTCTATTAAAAAAACAAGTTTGAGTCACATAAAATGTACCTGGAGGAGTTCCACAACACATAGAGTGGTCGTCCACGTGTTGGACTTCCAGTCCAATCAACCATGCACCCAAAGAGACGTCTTCGTTCGCATACCGGTGCAGGATCCCTCTGTGGAATTCCAAATTTCATGTTATTTCTGCCTTTTTTTTTTTTTTTTTTTTTCTGTGAAAGAAATGAATTAAGTAAGACTTACGAATTGATGGAAATGTAATTGGCAAGGTCGTTGGAGATGGCATAGATCTGACCAGTTGCATGCCTGAAATATTTGTTCCCTTCTTCCCCAAATTTCCAGTACTCCGGCTCGTGGTATTTCTCTCCCCTGGAGATGCATGTTTTTAATACATGAACATTGATAGGTTAGAGGTGTAGTAAGTAAGTGAGGTACTGACTTTTGAGAGAGGACTGGGCCAGACTTCATGCACCCAATATAGATCCTTGGTTTTGATCTGTGGTTTGCGAGCGTGGAGAGGAGCGCACCCAGATTGACATGCACATCGTCATCGACCTTGACGTAGAATTCAGCATCCCACATTGCAACCGCCGTCGAGAAGAAGAGCCGGGTTTTGGTGGAGAGCTGGTGGTACCCCTCCACGTGTTTGAGGCGGAGGAAGTCTCCGTGCTCCGCATCCTCAGCGTCAATGCCTCTGTCCAGAACCCCGCCCGGCGTCGCGCTGTGCCCTATCACGAATCGGATAACCACTCCCTTCTCCTTCTCTACCTTCCTCAGTTGCTCTCCTGCATTGCGTTGCATTCCATTTTATGGTGTTTATGGACGTACGTACGTACATCTTAATTAGGTAAATATATAATTAGCCAGAGAGGGAGAGAGTGTGTGTGTGTGTTATCCGGACCTCGAAGCACCCATGTTTGTCGTACAGACTCTCTTCGTTTCTTGCTGCTAAATGCAGTATTGATTCCTATAACTACAAAAGCTTTGGCGGGAGGAGTGTGATTGGCCGCCCTTTCTTGTCCTCCCACCATCCTGTCTTTCAGTGTCGATATCGTTTTATCTAGAGATCTGCTCCATCCATATATATACGTCATTACAAGAAAGAAGGTAGAGGATTTGATCATGATGCATGAAAATAACTCACTGGATCGCTTGTTGTGTCTTCATGACTTCCCCCATGATGTCTCGTGGATGACTTTGTTCTGCCAATTTCTAACCAAACCCAAAAAAAAACGAAAAGAAGAAGAAGATGATGATGATGCAAATAGCAATTTAAGAAGCAAAAAGAGATCTAGCGATCAGTCTTACGCGCTTGTGTTCGCATTCAAGTGGAAGATCAGAACCCGGATGTTTGGGGATGAGATGATGAAGTGAATAGTCGGAAGGGTGCGGCCTTGTCCGAGTGGTGAAGAGCGATCCTGCAAGAAAGCTTGCAAAACACAGCGCCAAGATTAGCTTCACCGGAAAGGATTTCCCCCGCATTTTCATTCTTCCTCACCTTCTTCTCCACCACTAACACCTGCGCGCACCCTATTCTTTTTTTATGTCCTGTATATATATAAACGTAACCAATTAACAGAATTAAATACATACATGTCTGCATCGTCCTAATTACTAATTCTGTTGCTAATCAATTGGAGATCGAAAAAAGAAAAAAAGAAAAGCAGGTTGAGCTGTTAATAGCCACAGAATGGATGGATGGACGGGTGAGAGCATATTTTCTAAGACATGTCATATGTCCGAGGATCATGTGGGCTGTCGAGGTAGAAGAATTGATTTTATGGCATGCAGTGCAAGAAAAGAAGATGCATAATTCAAGATTTCCCGATTGCAGTGTGTGAAAACAAGGAAGCTGTTTTGGAGTCAGAATCTTGAAAAGGAAAAAACGAATGCAAATAGGGTAAAAGTAAGCTGTGAATGTTGAACTCAACTGGAAAGGTGTTAATTAATATCCAGCATGAGCATGTACCATCGAAGTTAAATTTCCATATGCAGTGTCTGGGACACAGCAATGAAGTAGCTACATAGTAGTAGTATTTCAAATGGCTACATACATATATAGGTATAGGTCTTATTTACAGAATAAAAAACAGTAATAATAACCGGAGAAGTGGCCTGGTTGGGTACCTGGAGAAGATGAGATGAAGAACTTTTAAGAGGAGGGCTGGGGCTGGGGCTGGGGCTGGGGATGGGTGGGTGGGTGGTGTTTATTAGATGATGAGATGAAACCTTTGGTTGGCAGTTCAATCATCTCCTTTACATGTCTCAACTAACTGCATCCATCCTCATTTCAATCCAATTTTCAAATTTTTTTTTTCTTTTTCTGTGTAATTTTAGGTTTCAAAGAATCAGGGTTTTTTTGCCCCTTGCTAGCAATGATGATTAATTACCAATTATTATAATTATTTATTAAAAAACTTAACTATTGAATTTATTTTGATTAATGTAACTACTGTAATAAGTAAAGGAATAATATAATGTACCGCCAGATTATTTTTCGTTAATCAATTAAATTAATTTAATTATTTATTTTATGATTTTGGGGAAAGAGAAATAATTCCTCAATAGTTATTATATTCATATGAGCCCAATTTATTTGGGATGAGAATTATGTTAAATATAACAATCCATGGGTTATTTTTAAACTAGCCCAATTGTAAATTTATGAACTCAATTGTATGATTAAGCCCAAGCCCATTTCTTATTTTAGTGTTGTAAATCAAGACAAGATAATTTTAAAATTTAATTGATTGACGTGGGACTACTTTTGACGATATTATATTAGCAATTAGTTGAAAAGTTTAATAGTTTGGTTTGTTTTAATATTTTGCTGACATGTTATATATTTCTATAGGATGCAGAGTATAAAAGAGGTTTGATCAGTAGTATAAAAGTAATAAAGAAAGAAGAAAAAGAAGAGGAGAAAGAAACAACTTTTGTTTAAGTAAAAATTAAATTACTTTAGAAGTCTTAGGAAAGACTATTATATTTATAAAAAAAAGGTTTGTTGAAAGTTTCTTTACGAACTTTGCAGTGAATATGGGAGTTGGAAGATGAACGGGCAGGACACGATGAAAGGAATGTTGAATGTTGATTTAATTAAGTAAAGAGTCGAATTAATCTGCCAACTCCTCTACTTTACCCTTAATTAATTTGGATCACTGTCCAGCTTCCAATCTTATGCATGGTGGGACAATTTAATTAATTATGCTACTATACTTTTTGCTGTTCCATGGCCATGGGGATGGGGGAATATTGCTCTCCTTCCTCAGGCAGGCATCATTTTATTTGGAGGATCCTTCGATGCATGCAACACCAAGGATCGTCTACTACGTTCACCTTCGCTATTCCACAATTGTGTGAAGTAAGTGATTATTGACCCTTGTAGAGATTCAGTGTGATGCACATCTAGACGTGGAAGAACTCGTTGGAGGAGATTTCGGCGAGAGCACTCCAACATTCAAGAGAATCCAACAAAAATAGTAAAATATGTCTTAAAGAGAGATACAGAGTGATAAAAATAATATGCTTGTCTTTTCTCTGTTGATAAAGAGTTAAATGTAACGATGCAATAAAAAGTAAAATTTGTATACTCACAAAGTCACCAAACCTAGCGTACAATTCAATTATGAATTGCTCCTTGTTTCATAAATTACTCATAAAATGTTTGTAGTGGGCGCACCTGCATGTCAGTGTTCGTGGCTATACACCTACTCTGTTCTTACAAAATGGCCACTCGACATGTAACAATGTCATTTTGGTTAGCTACCAAATCTAAACAAGTTGTACCTAATCTCTCGCCATTTCAGATTTGGTCTTAATAAATTTTTCTCATGAGAAGCTATTATCCAAATTTGATAAAAAAATGAAACATCGTATACCTTCAAATGTGACTCTCTTGGGATAACTTTTTAGAATTAAGGATACTATTGATTAGACTTGATTTTGTATTATTTTGTATTACCCTATATCTTTTAAATATCTTTTAAGTTATTATATTTCCTTGTACACCAAGTGTAAACTTCATTATATATAGTGAATACCAAGATCACCAAAATCATTGGTGATACAATTCTTTTCTCACATGGCATCAGCCACTCACCATTAACCCTATTTTTTCTTCATACCTAAATCCTAACTGCCCTCACAGCTCCATATCAGCTGATCGGACTCGTCCCCTCCGATCTTTCCCTCTTCCGTCTCTGTCATGGCTGCTTCGCTACCTGTTCCTGTCACCTCCCTCCATCATCTAATTTCGTTGAAGTTGTCCTCATCTGACTACTTGCTATGGCGTCAACAGATGTATGTAGCCCTCTCAAGTTTTGATTTGTTATGTTTTGTAGATGGCTCCTCAGATGCCCCGCTACCTACTCTCTTCGCGGCCGGCGTCGACACTCCCAATCCCGCTTACGCATCGTGGCATTTGAAGAAGACCAGACTCCTCAGTGTCATCTTCTCCACGTTAATTGACGAATCCATGACAGAGGTTGTAGGTTGTACGACATCCCATGCAGTGTGGTTTGCTCTTGAATCAACATTTGCCTACTCGTCTACCTCTCGCGCCAATCAACTATGCAAGGAGTGGTTGTTCTTAGATAGTGGAAATCTGTCCGTCGCTGAATTTGGACGAAAGTTCAAAGTTTTGTATGATCAGTTGTCAACCATCGATTTCCCGGTGGAAGACACAACAAGTCTCATTGGTTTTTTAGGGGGTTAGGCCCTCAATTCTCCGGCTTCGTAGATATATGTATAGCCATCTCTCCCACACTGTGTTTCCGTGATCTGCTACATCAGGCGCAATTTTGACATACAATAGGCAATTGAGACTGCTCCGTCACCACCTGCTATTTTTCTTACTATTGATCGGTAGCAACGCGACACCAGAGGTCCGCCGCAAAGTGGTTTTGATAATTATTCTCAACACTGTGGTAACCGTGGAAATAGTGGTACTCATCAGGGTGGCCGATATGGACATTCCTCCCGTGGCCATGGTGGTGGGTCTTTCCAGTGGTAGTGGAGGTTGTAGACCCTACGTACCATGTTGTCAAATTTGTCGAGGGGATCATTAATGCTGATAAATGTCCCCAATATGTGCAGCTTCAAGTTTCCGTTCCCTCCATAGCGTAGCTTGCTCAAGTCTTTAACACTTTGTGCAACATTTCTGCTCCTACATGTGATTGTTACATTAACTCGTGTGCTTCTGTCCACATGACACCTCAGGCCTCTTCTTTGGACTTTATTTCATCCTATTCTTGTAAGAGTCATGTAGTGTGGGTAATGGCCTATCTTTGTCAATTTCTCATGTTGGCAATCATACTTTAAATTTTAATGCCCGCTTACTTAATGTGTTGGTGGTACCTGATTTATCTAAGAATTTATTATCTATAGTAAACTCACAATGGATTATCCTATCAATGTTGCTTTTTATAAGAGTTTCGCTCACAATTTTATTTTACTTAAATTACGACTCGCAAGTGCACAAGGTAAATTATAGTAAAATATCGTGAGAACATGTATCGTATCCACAAGGATTGTATATTGAAAAATTAACTATGTATTTGTTTATGATATTTTTCTTTATCTAAATAATTCAAATGGAATGAGTTTTATAAAATAAACTAAAACAAATAAAGAGAAGAAATATATAACAAAGCAAGTCAAACAACTAAAGATATTCAAAGATTATATGGATTCCAGGGACATGCATTCATATGGCTCATATGAGTTCCTTTTAATTTACCAAACCATATTGAATTCCTATATTTGTATGAGGATCACTACTATATTTGGATCCTTTCTCTCGAGTTAGTTCCAAAAGTAGATTAGACAACATTGATCATTCTCAAGATATTATCTAACTCCCAATCATGCATAGGATCTATTCTCATCATAATAGTTACCAATCTCTCGATCTAGCAAATTATGTTATGCATTCCTAATCCGTTAACCAATTACTCTCTCAGGTAATAATGAATTAACTACATATATGCAATTAGCCACTACATAATTTCATACGACATTCAAATCAAGGAAGCATAAACAAATATAGGAAGAAAAATAATATCATTAAAGAAAAACTTATGAATCCATAATTATGCACTCCCCAGAATCACATAATGTTTAGCCACACATATTCAATATACAATCCATGGGAAACATATTGATAATCATGGCTAACATAAAAAGAACAAAAGAAAAGAAGACTATTGACGCCCAAACGATCTTCGTTTATGTCTGTCTCTCTCTCTCTCTCTCTCTCTCTCTCTGATAACTTGGTTGGTTGACCTCCTTTATATCCTTGTTTCTAACCCTAAAATATGTTGTATATTGTGTTTTATCATGTCTATAATCTGATGTAGCTCCTCATTTTGTAAACAATTACTAGGGTTTTGATAGCCTCCGTATCTCTGATTAGAATGGGAAGATATGACTGAATCACACAAAATCTAGAAGATATGCTCGAATCACACCAAATCAAGAAGATATGTCCGAATCACACCAAATCACGATAGTTAAGATCATATCACGAGGAAAGCACGGTCCATGTGACTTGAGACGTAGTCTATACATCCTTAACTATTTGTTTTTTCTATCAAAACTTCAACAAACCCCTGACGTAACAAAATATAACAAAATCATAATGAACTCGTCACTTAAGTACATGCAATTGCCTAAAAACCTATACATAATAGCCCCAAATTGCACGTAAATCCTCTGTTTATCAACCCCCCAAACTTAACCTATTGTTCGTCCTCGAACAATGATAACGAGTCTTTATTTCAGAATGAAGGGGTGTTTTGACAGTACATGATGCTTCAAATACAAAAATCATTGTGATTATATCAAAATTAACCATATTGCAAAAAAACAACTTCATGCCATGCAACTAGTACTTATTTAACATCTTGAATCATTGATCCTCACCAGATTTGTGTATCTCTCACACTCAAGTGTATGGGGAAATATAAATGACACTCAAAGTTAAAATAAATGTAGAATTAACCATATGTTTGCCCATGATTTCATCTCGCCTTTACATGCAATAAGTGGATTAAGGATCATAAAGGACTTTAAATTTGGTTGTAATGTAGGCTTTTTGGTTAAGATAAGGAATATATGGCTAAGTGACTTAATCAACAGTGGACTCATTGAATTTGTTGGTCTTTACGACCTTTCACATTCAACTTCTTGCCAATGAGCACAACTAGATTCTTGTATAACTTTATTCCTCCTTCATCAACTCCTTTCCAATATTCAATCAACTTCGAATTTTACTTGTTTTATTAGTTATGGGGAGTCACTTCCGGTTTTCAACAACTTTTGTTGTTTGATTTTTTCTTTTTTAGGAAGTAACTCATCTCCCAATTTTTTTTTTTTAATATTTTTTTTTTGAGGAAGTGACTCGCCTCCCAATTCATAACTATTTTTCACAATCTTTCAATTCATTCCTTCTCCATTTTCCTAGGCCATGAAGTCTCATGCTTGGCTCTCTGCCATGCAACTCGAAATTGATGCACTACGGTTAAATTGGGATTTGGTCTTGCGTCCCCCTTACACGAATATTGTAGAAACCAATTTTCATGGCTCAGCCTCCCAATTTTGTGGATCCTCGATTTTCTAATCATGTCTATCGTTTGAAGAAGGCACTAAAGGTCTTTGTCAAGCCCTTTGGCTTGGTTCCAACGCTTTCATTTGTATATATTAAGTCTTGTTTTCTTGCGAGTCAGTTTGACTCGTCGTTGTTTTATTTACGTCGAGGTACCTTTATTATTTATCTACTGCTTTATGTAGATGATATTATTGTAACTGGCAATGACCCTACTTTGCTCCATCAGTTTATTGACTGCATTCACTCTAAATTAGCTATCATGGACCTTGGAAAACTTAACTACTTTCTTGGGCTTGAAGTTTTATATACTTCCACAGGTCTCTTTGCTAGTCAAGCCAAGTATACATGTGATATTCTGGAACATGCTCAGCTCTGGACTCCAAGCCAGTTACTACTCCTTGGCTGCTAAGGAATCTTTTGTCAATTCAGGTCCCTCATTTTATGGTCCAACTCTTTTTCGGTCTCTTGTGAGTGCTCTTCGGTATCTCACCATTACTCATCCAGACTTATCGTATGTTGTAAATGTAGTTAACCAATTTCTTCAATCTCCAACAGAGGATCATTTTTTGGATGTTAAGCGTATTCTTCGTTATGTGAAGGGCACTATCCACTTTGGTTTAGCTTGTTCTTCTCATCCTAACTCTGCCATTATTAGGTACTCTGATGCTGATTGGTCTCGTTGTGTGGAGATACGTTGTTCCACTTATGATTATTCTATCTTCTATGCAACAAAAAAAAGTGCAATATTTATTAAGTCAAAATCATGTGGCCCACAAACGGGCAAAGCATATTGACATCGAGTGTCACTTCGTCCACAAACTCGTCTTTGCTGGGAAGCTCTCTACCCATTTTGTCCCGTCTCATCTTCAACTTGCGGATATTTTCAAAAAAGTCTCCCTCATCTAGCTTTCGAGTTTCTTCAATCCAAGATTTGCATTGGTTATCACCCCTCGTACAGCTTGAGGGGGGTATTAAGGATAGTATCGACTAGGTTTTATTCTATTTTATTCTGTATTTCCTGAATATCTTTAAAGTTCTTATATTTTCTTGTACACCAAATACAAACTTCATTATATATAGTGAATACCAAGATCATGGTGATACAATTCTTTTCTCACACTTGGACAAAGGTGCTATTTGGAAACGCATAGAAAATTAAACCTCTTCGAATCTTGCCCATAACTGAAGCAATTATGTTGCCATTCCACGTCTTATCTATTTAGTGATTTGTTGACATAAGGGTTAATTACCAAAATAATGTAAAAATAAAAAAAATAACAAATTCACGTTTTGGGGTGATTTTGAAAAGATTTCCCAAAATAATGTAAAACATTAGGCCGGTGATACTTTTTGTTAAAAATGTTACCAAACATGACGTTTTAAATTTTGGTCAACTTAAAATTAAAAACGTTAGACTCATTAACATTTTTAATTTCAAAATATATGTATATATATGCACACATCACATATATATTGTATATAAATATATGTATCATATATATATATATATATATACACACACTGTAAACCACCACACACACATATATGCAATATATATATATATATATATATATACACACACACAAACACACACTGTGAACCACCACACACACATATATTGTATATAAATATATGTAACACCCGACACACGCATATTATATAATATATATATATATTTATATCTATATATAACTAATACTAATATGCAATTATATATAGAAAATAAATTTATTATTTATAAAATTTAAATAAAATATTTTCCAAAAAAATTGATAACGAAAAAAATTATATATAGATTTTAATAATTATAAAAAAACTTTGGTGTATATATATATTTTTACTATATTATATTAAAATTAAAAGTAATACCTAAAATGAAGAAATAATATATATATATATATATATATGATGATAGTAAATATATATTTTGTTAAGAATTTAAAAATAATATTATATATATTTTTGTTTTATTGTTTTATTTTATTGTTATATATTTTTTCAATCTATTATATTTTATTTTTTTGGTTGTTTTTTATTTTTTTTCTTTCTTTATTAGTTACTGAAAATATATATATTTATTTAATTTAATTTAATATAAATTATTTGTAAAAATACTATAAATGAATTAATACATAACATAATCAAAAAATTGGAAATATTATAAAAAAAAAAGATCAAATAGTAGACCTGCTCCAATGATTAAGCACTTGGGAAGGTTTAAGAAACGTCAGGCCCATGCATGCCGTCACACATATATATATATATATATATATATATATATATATATATTTATTTATGTATATATTTCAAAAAAATTGTTTTACTTTTTTTATTTAAATTATTATTCAAAATTTAAAAGAAAATAAAAATTTAAAAATTAAGATATATTGAATATTTTTTCTTTTTTAAATAAAATAATTGTTGTATTTTTACTTATTTAATATTTATGATATATATTTTATTATTTATACATAAGAATATATATATGATGTACATATTAACACATAAATAAAAATAAAACAAAGAAATTAAAATACATAATTATTAATAAGCATTATGTACAAATTCTTATTTTTTAAAATTATATTAAGTATTAATTTATTTATAATATTTTGTTAATTCTTTTACATTATTTTGATAATTAAGGCGTTGACACGAAGAATAAGGAGGGTTATTTGGAGAAATCCCACCCAATAAAAATACTTGATTCATTAGAAGAATAAAGGGGAAGGAAGGTGAGATTAGAATAAAATATTGATGGGTGTGAAGTTGGAAGGAACATGCTTGAGACATGTTCCAAAGGTGGAGATAAAAAGTGAGGGTGAAAAGGAAGGGGGCATTCCCCTACTCTAGGTTAAAAAGGTAATTAAGTAGAAACAAACATGTTTTGTGCCCATCACCAATCCTTTTATCATCATACCCCACCACCCACATTAACACAACAGAAATGCAATGAATCTGCCACCTCATTCAGGCATCATGCTTTCGGGCCTAATTTTCGGACCCTACCTTCCAATTCAACAGTCAATGGTCGGTAGTAGCCAACATTGTTTAACACTCACAAACTTGTCATTCCACCTACCAAGTAGCTGCTGCATTACAATAACATAAACATATTTATAATCTTTTTTATATAATTTCTGTGCCTTCCATCTTTTTCAGTCATCAATGGCTACTAGCTAGCAATGGGGACCCAAAATCAAAACAAAACTAAACAAAGCATATTTATGGAGTTGATGATGCTAATTTAGTTATTGTAGTAACACTTGAAGTACCAAGAGGATTAATTATATATTAATTTGTTTCTCAAAGTCGTCCTGGCCTTCATTTGGTGGAGCAGTGTGTGCCAATACTGATGGATTCCCAGAATACCATTTCGACCAGAATAGATAGTTGAAGAAGTTGACGAGGTTGAGTGCAGCCAGCAGCCAATAAAACAGGTCCAGCCTATCCTTGTTCAGGTCATTCTCACTCAGCCATCCACCTCCTCCTCCTCCGGAACTCACCTTGTTCACAAAAGCAACCAGAAGTGAGCTCAGATAGAACCCAAATGAATACGAACAGTAGGTCATCGCCGCCAGGAAAGACTGCATCCCTTGTATCGATTGTTTGTAGAAGAATTCGATGAGCCCAACCGCAGTGAACATTTCTGAGATGCCGAAAATCAGAAACTGTGGGGCTATCCAGAAGATGGACATGGTGTGGTTATCCTTCAAGGCGGAGATTCTTCTCTTGTGCTCCATGATTGCAGCCGAAACCATAGAAAAGGTGGCCATAAAAAGGCCGGTGCCGACCCTCTGGAGAGGTGAGATCCCGGAATCCCTCCCTGTGATTCTTCTGGCAAGAGGAACGAAGGCGGTCTCGTAGAGGGGGACGACGAAGACGAGCATCATGTAGGGTATGGCCTGGAGAGAGGCGGGAGGGATGTGGAAATTAGGGGTGAGACGAGTGTCCATGGAAGTTGCCTGTGTGACTGAGAAGGTTTGGAGCTGGGCCAAGATGGTGTTGAAGATGATGGTGCATGCAAATATTGGGACTAGGGACAGAAGTATCTTCACTTGCTCCACTTGTGACACGCTGCACAGCCTCCACCCGCTTTCCTTCCCGTTTTCGCTTTTTATGCAAGCTTTGTCCAGGAACCTGGAGTACAAATTTTAATTATTATCCAAGATCAAGCATTAATATCTTCAAATATGAGGTAATCATACCTGAATTTTTTGGTGTGGATGAGTGTGACGTTCCCGGATGATGGATGTATGGGGTTACCCATGTCGTTATGGTGCAGCATCTCTGGATTTGATGGGCAAATTTGCTTCCTCTTCAAAAACGCTGCTACAAAAACCTAATTAGGAAGAAGATTCATTCTCTTGCATTAGTATATTGCATTTGCATGAATTCTGCTACATCATCTTTTCTGTGTAGAAGAAGAAGAAGAATAGATTATATAGCGTACCTGGGCAATTGGTGTGAATATACTTCCACGGGGCGGACTATTTCTGTAAAGAAAGGAACCAGAAATCAGAAAGATCAAGCCGACGGCCATGGCAGCTGCAGAAAGTCCAAATCCTACATCCATCCCGGCGTAAGTTTGAACCCATACGAGAAGAGTGAGCGCGACAAGCTCGCCGCTGCAGAAGGCGAAGTAGGCGCAGTTAAAGAAAGTGGAGAGTTTCTTGGACTGGGGTCCACCCGCAAACTGATTGGCACCATGGGAGATTATGTTGGGCTTCAGGCACCCACTCCCCAGCGCCACCAAGTACAGCGCCCCATAGAATATCCAGGCCTCGTATCCTTGCGCCTCCTCACAATTACTGCCGCTGCTGCACGCCGGAGGCCGCAGTTCTCCGACGTGTGCTTGAACCGACAGAAGTATGAATCCCTGTCAATTCACAGCCCGTTATGAATATTGCAGTAACGATCGATCAGTAACATCAATGATTTACGTTGGACTTACGGAAAGCTCGACGAATCCGAAGATAAGCATGGTCCAGAAGTTGCCGAGGTAGGAATCGGCGAGGAAGCCGCCGAAGAGAGAGAGGAGGAAGACGGTCCCGACAAAGTTGGTGACGGTGTTTGCAGACTTTGACAGAGGGAAGTGCATCTCATTCAACACGTAGGTTATCAGGTTGTTCCCGACAGCAGCAACTGCCATCATCTCGAAACCTTGAAGCCCTGCCTTACCCACCCACCATAATATTTATTCAGTGCTCATACACCATTATTTCTTTAGTTGTGCAAAATTATTCAACAGCACTGATCACTAGCTGCTACGCTCCTCCCCACTATCTACCCACAGTTTTTTTAGGTAAATACAAAGTGCTAATGATGAAGGAACAACATTTATTAGATTAAAAAATTAAGAACATCCTATCAATGATCAGAAATGGGACAATAAATTAAGCAATTGATCAATCGAGGCATTATTTAATAAGCATCCATATATATATACTCCATGCATGTAGTTTATTAGTGAGTGTGTGTGTGTGTGTTGAAGCTAGAAGAGGGAAGATAAAGAAGAGAGAGGGACCTAATATAAAGACAGCAGCTGTCATCCCGCCATGTTTGTTAGGCTTGCAAGGTCTCCCTCTCCAATCAACTGCAGACATGTGAACAAGTGAATCTGATCCTTTGCTATTTGTCTCTTCCCTATCCATGTCCAACCTCAACAACTGTCTCCTCTGGTTTTATTTGTAAAGAAACACAACACAAAACAATAAATGTTTGTGCTTTAACGCACAAGAATATCTCTCATCTATGGACAAAGCAAAGCTACTCACACTTCCCTAATTATCCCTTCTCTCATAAAGGTGTGTTCTTTAGTGATTCAGAGACAAAAGTATTCGAGGTGAGTATTTATAATTGTCCTCACCCCCTGTTGAGTTGACTTTGCTGTAGTGGGTGGGGGCCCACCTGCCACAAAATTCAGCAAACTACTTTCTCAATTCATCAACTTTCTTCTAGGGAGCCGGAGGCAGATACAGTATGTATGTATGTATGTATGTATATATGGGTTCTGGCTAATTCTTTTTAACCAATGCAAGCCCCTCAACAATAAAATTCATAAGAAATGGGAAAAGGAAGCAGCATACATTTGTGCTGTGTAATGTGTTTGGTGGAAAGTCACAAAGGTAGTAGCAGACAGTAAGATGAGATTGGTACATCCATAGACAATAGTGGTGAAACTATTTATGTATTGTTGTTAATCTGAATGACAGAGTGGAGCAGCAGAGGCTTCTGTATTCTGTGCTTCCAATTCCAAATAGATTTACTCTGACTTTTCATTACAAGGGAGCCACATGAATTGCGTCCACTGTTTAGGTTTTATGATGACAATCTACACCAAAAAATATATCCAAATTTGCTTCAAAACCAAACCATCTTTCAAAACTTTTATCTTTCTCATTTTAAAATATTCAATTTTTTTTTTTTTTAGGAGTTAACTGTGCTGCGTAGTGATAGTACTTTCAGTAACCGGAAGCATAAACAACCTCTTGCATTTTCAATCAAATAAGTAACAAAGTAAATAAAATTTGAATGACATAACTACCTTCAAAATTTAAGATATCACAAGGACATTATGACATGGGCGAAGCCCAAAAGAAGGACGAAACATTTCTTGAAATTACATATATATATATATACATATTATATATAGAAATAATAGAAAAATGGATGAACTTCAAAGAAATTCATTCTTTTATAATTATAAAAATATAATTTTGCTTATTGCATTACTAATACTAAAAATTAATCACTTTTCATTTAACTTTAAAAAAAATTGTTTATTTTATAATATGACCTTTTCTTTTCCTTATGTTGTTAAAAAATTATAGTTATAGATAAGATTTAAAATAATAACGCAAATACACAATTTTGCATAGTACCCTATATTCCCGCTTTTGTTTCACTTAAAAACGACCTACAAGTATACGAGGCTAATTATAGTAAAAAACATGGTGAGAACAAATATCATATCCACAGAGACTGTCTAATGTAAACTCAACTAAATACATGATTATATTATCTTACTTTATCTAAAGCCTCGCGATAGATGATTTAAAAAAATAAAACAAAAGATAGAATAAAACAAGATTTGGATTCAAACAAGATAATATTTAAGAGATTTAATGGATTTTAGAGATATATACTCTTATGATCCATATGTGATAAATATAGGATTTACGTGCAATTTGGGGTTATTATATATAGTTTTTAGGAAATTGTATGTACTTAATTGACGAACTTATAATGATTTTGCTATATTTTGTTACGTCATGAGTTTGTTGAATTTTTAACAGAAAAATCGGTATTTGACGATTTGTACTTTATCATTTTTTTGCAAAGGATATTTTTGGGATCATGGTTTGAAATTATCGAATTCTTTCGAAGAAGATTTATAGAGATCACGATTTGTACTTATTTTTTTATTCCGAAGGATATTTTTAGGGAATTGAAACCCTAATCAACCCCTATAAAAGGAGTAACGTGGTAACAAGGATGATCATTAGATCATAGAGCTAGAAATGAGTATACAAACTAGAATCAATCCATCGATCATCAGAGATTGCAACAGAGAGAGGGAAACGAAGATTGTTTCGTTTCACTCAATAGTTTTATTTTCTCTTATTCATAAATGTCAGCTATGATTATCAATTATTTTCGGTGGATTCCGTATGAGTAGCTAAACACTAAATGTTATCTATGATTATCAATTTGTTTCCTCTGGATTTCGTATTAATTATGAGTAGCTAAACACTTGGTGAGTTTAGGGTTTACACAATTAGGATCATATGTTTCTATTTGATAATATTATTCATTTTCTATATTCGTTTATGCTTCCTTGATTTGCTTGTCTATGAAATTATATGGCGAATAATTGCATGTGTAGTTAATCCATTATTATCCGAGAGAGTAATTAATTAACGGATTAGGAATGCATAACATAAATTTGCTAGATAGGGATTGGTAAGTATTATGATGAGATATTCTAGGAACGATTGGAGTTAGATAACACTGTGATATCGAGAGATGATCAGTGGAGTCTAATCTACTGTTGGATCTAACTCAAGAGAGAGCGTCCGATTGTATTAATGATTCTCCTACACATATGAAAATTACAGATGGTTTGATATATTAAAAGAATACATATGAACAATAGGAGTGCATGTTCCTAGAATCTATTTAATTTCTGAAGTTTATTAGTTGTTTGATCTTGCTTTGTGATATTCATTTCTATCATTTGTTTTATTTTTGTTTATACAATCAATCCCAAATATCGAATATTTAGATAAAGTATAGTAATATAAACGAGTACTTAGTTGAATTTACTTTAGACAGTATACAATACTCGTTCTCACTACAGTTTACTGTAAATTGTCTCGTGCACATGCGAGTCGTTTTTTAGTGAAATAAAAGAACGAACAATATGACTTCCTTTAATATATTAAACAATATTTAATTCATATATTCGTAGGAGAAACATTTATATATCTAGACCATCTCTCTTGAGTTAGATCAAAATATGGATTAGACAACACTGATCATTGTCAAGATATTGTCTAACTCTTGATAGTTCCTAAAATTTATTCTCATCACCATATTTATAAATCTCTTGACCTAGCAAGTTTATGGTATGCATTCCTAATCTTATTAACCTCTCTTGGGTGATAATTAACTACACATATGTAATTGATGGTCAAACAATTTCACAAGATAATCATATCAAGGAAATATAAACGAATAAAGAAAATGAATAACATCATAAATCAAAATCATATGATCAATCCATAATTGTATAAACCATAGAATCTGTAATTGTTTAGCTACTCATTATCAACTCACAAACCATAGGACAAGAGTTGAAAATTATAGCTAACATCTATATAGAAAGAGAATATATAAAACTATAGCTTATGCCCAACGATCTTTGTTTTCTTCTTTGTTTTCTTCGTTTCTCTTCTCTCTGATGACTTGGTTGCTCATTTCTTCCTCATATATATATATATTTCTAATTGTGAAAAGTAATGATCAACTATGAAAATAGATGTCCTTCATTCCCACCTTACTTCTTTTATAAGGGTCGTTTAGGGTTTCAATCCTTCGAGAATCTCCTTTCGTACAAGAAGATAAGTACAAATTGTGATCCCTGATAATCTTCTTTGAAACGAGAGGATAAGTACAAATTGTGATCCGGCGCACGGTTCATGCGACCTCAAATGTCGATTTTTCTGTTAAAACTTCAATAAACTCATCGTGTAACAAAATATAGCAAAATCATTATAAATTCATCACTTAGCTACATGCAATTTTTCAAAAATTATGTATAATAACCCCAAATTACACATAAATCTTATATTTATCACCCTGCATTAGATCATAAAAAAAAATATAGTATGATTTTTCTCCTTATATGCTTCTAACATATCATTGCCAAGCACTTTAATTTATTTTCATATAAAAACTATTATTAGTTCACAATTCAAAGTGTTCAAAACTTTAGAGAAGAAATATAAGTATATTATAAGGACTCTTGCATTTTGTAATAAATAACAAAACCATCAAATGAATTTTAAATTACTTAAGTACCGTTCAATTTAATAAGAATAATTATAGGAATTACAAAAATTGACGGGAAAAAAAAAAGATGAAACTAAACTCTAATAACATATATTTATTCAAGGAGTAATCAATTTTTGTTACCCATTATTATTAAAATATTGTTAAATAAGAGATTGTATATGATTAATCGTATATAATTAAAAAATTAGAGTCATTTTTTCTTTATTATTTGACAACTCAAAACTAAAGAAAAAATTGATTTTTTTCTTTGAATTTTTGGTTTTTTTAGAGGATTATTTGATTATATTTGGATAGCTGGCAGCTCTTTCTTATAAATATATATATAAATATATATATATATATATATGTGTGTGTGTGTGTGTGTGTGTGTGTGTGTGTGTGTGTGTGTGTGTGTGTGTGTGTGTGTGTGTGTGTAATAGTGGTGAAGAAGGGTAACCTTGATGAGTAACAGTGTCTTAGGTAATGATGATTGATGAGTGACCAAATACCGATTCAAATTATCATCATTATCACTTTCTCAGTGCCAAACCCCCTTTTTTCTTTTCTTTTTTTACTTCTTACATTCTCTAATTTTTTTTTTTTTTTAAATACTTTATTTAGTCAAACTCGTGCATAATTACTAAAGCAATCTTAAACACACACACACACACACACACGCACTTGAATCTCTTTTTTTATTCTTCCATTTTTCTCTCAAGAAACGTTTATTATTCATCTTTATGATTATCTTATTACCATTTCAATTTAAAATAATTGTCTGTATTTGTAGCCAATTTGGAGACGGCCAAGTACCAAACACAAGCAAATAAATAATTGTTTGTAGTTGTAAAATTGATCCTATATTTTATTTTATATTTTAATTTTATTAGTATATATTATGTATTTATTCATCATATTATTCTATATATATATAATATATATTAATGAAGTTAGAATATAAAATAAAATAAATAATCTCATGTGTTATTATTGTACGCTTCAAAAATTATCCTAATCATATATATTGTGTAATTTTAGCGTTGTTAAAAGCTCATTTTGATTTTGTTTGTTATTTTTGTTGTTGTAATGTTGGTCTTGATGATGAAATAAAAATATAAAACAAAAAATGATTATCTTATTCATTATTATTAAGAAATTGAACCCAATAAATTAATGAGAGGAAGAGTTGGAAATCTTAACGTCGTTGTTTAAATTTTATAAAGAAAAATCTGGCTTAGTATATTTATATATACACACACATGTTTGTAATTGTCGATGTCAACAACATGAGACACAACTAGAATCCTCCAACAAATGTCAGCAACAGTGTCTGAAGAAGAAAAGATTTGGGATGATACTATGTTAGGTCTCCTCACAATACTGAGGATAACTAATCAAAAAATAACTTTTTAATTATATCTGGTTTTTTTATTAAAAAAAAATTATATATCTATGTAGTAAATTGGTGACATCGACGTGAGGCTTAAATATTTGTAATATCAACTAAAATTATTGGACTGGAGTAGCCCCTAAGAATTCATAAAGGTAACAATTTATATTGCTTGTTCGTTTTAAAAAAAAAAAAAAAAATCATGTTTAAAAAATAACTTTTGTCAAGAAAAAAATTATCTTTCTACTAAAGATAGAGATTGACTTGTAACTATTTCGAAATAATTGATTCTGTTTTCAATGTAATTTTCTTTTATTAGGAAATAATTGATATTGTTTCTAATGTATTTTTCTAGGAGTATTCTTCTAAATTTATTTGTTGTAATTTTCTTGTATACATTTTGTAATCTCTTTAGAAATAATGGAAATACTCATTCATCTAATTAACGGTGATAATATACTTATCTTACATGATATCAGACTCTTCATCGAACCCTAATTTTTTCTTCCCATAACCTCACAACCTCTCCCTCATCGTCGATCATGGGTGTTGCTGCCACCTCATCCATTCCTTCTTTTTTTATTGTTCATCTTCTTAATATCAAGCTTGTTTCTTCCAACTATATTGTTTGGAAAAGACAAATTATGCAAGTCCTTACTTCTCATGATCTGATTTCTCACGTCGATCCCACGACTTCCATGCCTTCAAAATCCATCGTTGTAGACGATGCTCATGTTTCGAATCCATCATTTCTCACTTAGTTTTCTCGCTTGGTTTGAAAAGGATCAAACTAAGTCTGATACAAGCTTCTCTATCAGAAGAGGCCATGGTATTACCCAATCTGTCTAGACTGCTCTCTTGTCCGGTTTCAGTCACTCTTTGGTTTCTCACATCAACCACCTTCACAACGAACTCATATCTCTTCATCGCCGCTCTTAGTCTGTTGAAGAATTTTCTTGCAATTTTTTATCGATCTGCGATCAACTCGTCTGGCTATGTCTTCAATGTCGTCATTCTGAGATCTCGTTCATCAGACAATCGACTATGAGCAGTTTACTCGTTCACTTTATGTCCCTGTTACATTAGTTCCTGTCTTTGTTTCTCAAAACACTGCCTCCACCACTCCTCGGTCTCGACAACCTTCTCAAGGTGGTGCCAATTTTTCCATCGTGTAACAGTGGCAAGGACACGGTCAATCAGTCCAATGGTCGAAATTGGAGGCCTTACACTCCCACTTGTCAGATTTGCAAGCAGCCCAAGCATTATGCCAATCGTTGATCGGCTCATTATATACAGCCTCCATCCGTCACAAATCTCGCTCAAGCCTTTGATACTGAATGCACTGTCAACCCTCTTGTATTTCAGATTGATATCTCGACTCTAGTGCGTCTGCTAATGTGTCTCCCACTGCATCTTTTATGGATGTTATTGAACCATATAACGGTAAGGATTTCGTTATTGTTGAGAATCGTACGTATGTTCTAATCTCTCACGTTGATTTTTGTCAATTGAGTACTCGTATGAAATTATTGGATGTTTTGGTGGTGCCACATATTACTAAGAATCTTTGTCAATTAGTAAACTCACATCTGATTATCCTGTTTAGGTATTATTTTCTGGAAATTCGTTTGTCATTCAGAGTCAGTTGACAAAAGAGCCCCTGGGTCGAGGCACCCATAGTAATGGACTTTACATCTTGTAGCAAGCCAAACCAACTTTAATTGTCGCTATGCACACTGCTCCTATGAAGGCATCTTTTGAAATTTAGCACCATAGATTAGGTCACGTACTTATTTCCATTATATCTTTGTTGAATAAATCGGGACAATTATATGTTACCTCTTTATTTCCAAACTTATCGTTTGTACTCTGTGCCAAATGGCCAAGAGTAAACATATCTCTGTTTCTCTAAACGATAAATGAGCTTCACAAGTTTTAGATTAAATTCAATGTGATTTATGGGGACCAGCTCCCATTTTCTCCAATGATGGATTTAAATATTATGATGTCTTTGTGGATGATTCTTCTCGATTTATATGGTTGTATCCTCTTCATGCCAAGTCGGTTTCTATGATGTTTTGGAGCGGTTCCATACATTTGTCTGGAATTAGTTTTCTCGTTTTGATAAGAATTTCCAGAGTGATGGTCGTACTGAATTTCTTAATACTCATATTCAGCAATTTTTTGACAAACATGGCATGTTTCATTAAGTTTCTTGCCCGTGTACTCCTCAACAAAATGGGCGTGCTAAACGAAAGCATAGGGACATAACTAAAACAGGTGTTTCCTTAATGTTTCATGTTAATGTTCATTCACCTTATTGGGTTGTTGTTTTTTCTACAGCAGTTTACATCATCAATCGTTTACCAACTCTGCCCCTTGGCAACAAATCACCTTTTGAGACATTGTTTCACGCATCTCCGAACTATGCGAATTTCAAGTCCTTCGGCTGTTAGGTCTTTACATACCATTGCAATTATGCGCCTCACAAACTTGCACCAGGAGCATCCTTTGTATTTACCTGGGTTATAGTTCGTCTAACAAAGGGTTTCAGTGTTACGATCCTGTCGCTTCCAAATTTTATACTACTTGACATACTCAGTTCGACGAGTCGTCATTTCCATTTACTAACTAATATGTCTCCATCAACACTGCTGATCTTGAATTATCTACCTTCTTCAAACCTTGTCTGAGTTTTCCACCTACCCTGCATTGCCCAGCTGCTTCAGTTAGGCTAATCCATGCGTCATCTACCAAGACACCTTGTGCCTTATGTCCGGTTTTGGAGTTTCATTTACCTGATATTGCCCAGCTACCTGATATCTTACCGAATGTCGCACAACTACCTGTTGATCTTCCTATTCAACCTCAACCTCCTCCGATTGATCCCTTGCATAAGCCCCATGCTCAGTCGCCACCTATCTCTCATTCAATGATTACTCGAGCTAAGTTAGGTATCTTTATACCTCGTTATGTTACTGATATTTCTACCACATCTCTATTATCTGCTATTTCTGTATCTAATGAGCCGAAGGGTTATAGGTCTACCATCAAACATCCTCATTGGCTTGCTGCAATGCATGATGAGCTAGATGCTTGGCACACGAATAACATGTGGGACTTGGTCCCACATCCTGCAAATGAGAATATTGTCGGCTTCAAATGGGTCTTTCATACAAAGTTTCTTTCAGATGGTTCTATCGAGTGTCATAAAGCTCGTTTAGTGGCTCAAAGGTTCTTTTAGTTCTTGGTTTTGATTTTACCCCCACTTTCAGTCCGGTCGTGAATGCGGCCACAGTTCGTGTCATTCTCTCCTTAGTTGTCTCTCTTGATTGACCTCTTCATCAGCTTGACGTGAATAATGTCTTTTTGCAAGGCGTTCTTCCAAAACCAGTTTTCATGGCTCAACCACCCGGCTTCAATGACCCTCGCTATCCAGATCATGTTTGTCATATGAAGAAAGCTCTATATGGTCTTCTTCAAGCGCCTCGAACTTGGTTTGTTCAGTTCAGTAATTTTCTTCTGAGTTTAGGTTTTTGATGCAATCGTGTTGACACCTCTTTATTTTACTTTATGGATGGTTGTGTCACTCTTTATCTTCTTTTATATGTGGATGACATCATCATCGTGGTAGTGACACTTCCACACTTCAATGGCTCATAAATCATGTGGATAAGGAGTTTAAAGTTAAAGATTTGGGTTGACTTAATTATTTTCTTGATTTTGAAGTCTCATTCCTCCAATAGCCACTTTTTTAGCCTGGCTAAGCATGTTTCTGAAATTCTCTCAAGGGAGAACTTGCTAGAATCTAAGCCCGTTTCGACTCCAGCAGTTGCAAGTCAATCTCTCGTTAGCTCGAGCCAAACTTTTGATAATTCTACTTTATATTCTTTTCTTATTGGTGCTCTGCAATATCATACCATCACTCGACCTAATTTATCTTATGTTGTTTATCATGTCAGTCAATTTTTGCAGTCCCCCACCATTGATCATTTCTCAGCTGTCAAGTGTCTTCTTTACTACATCAAAGAACACTCAATTTTGGCTTATCCTTTACTCGTGACTCCAAACTTTCTATCACTGGTTATTCCAACGCTAACTGGGCCTATTGTATTGAGACACGACATTACACGTATGGTTATTCTATTTTTTATTTTTACCTAATCTTGTTTTCTGGAGTGCCAAGAAGTAGCCAACTTATCGTGCTCTTGCTAACACAACTTAGGAAGTTGTTTTGCTTTCTCAATTATTACTTGAGTAAGGTTTCACCCCTAACTATCGACCTAGCTAACACAACTCAGGAAGTTGTTTGACTTTCTCAATTATTACTTGAGTAAGGTTTCACCCCTAACTGTCGAGCTCTTTTGCTCTATGATAACAAGAGTGATTTATTTCTAAGTAAAAAATCAATTGCTCACAAGCGTGCAAAACACATTGATATTGATTGTCACTTTATTCGTGAGTTGGTCACTTTAGGCAAGTTGGTCACTCAGTTTGTTCCTTCACATCTTCAGATAGCCGATATATTCATCAAGAGTCTTTCCCGTTCTACTTTTGAGTTGCTACGATCCAAGTTATGTGTTTAGCTTCACCCACAGCATCGCTTGAGGGGGTATTAGAGATGAAGATTGATTCATAAGTATTAGGAAATAATTGATATTGTTTCCAATGTATTTTTCTTTTATTGAGAAATAATTGATATTGTATCCAATGTATTTTTCTAGGAATATTCTTCTAGATTTATTTGTTGTAATGTTCTTGTATACTTCTTGTAATCCCTCTATAAATAGTGAAAATATTCACTCACCTAATTTATGGTGATAATATTATATTATTATTATTGTTATTATTATTATTTAGAATATTTATTTATTTATATTATTATTTATTTATTTATTATTATTATTATTGTTATTATTACTATTATTATTATTATTATTATTATTATTATTATTATTATTATTATTATTATTATTATTATTATTATTATTATTATTATTATTATTATTATTATTATTATTATTATTATTATTATTATTATTATTATTTTTGTTATTATATTTATTGTTGTTGTTGTTGTTGTTGTTGTTGTTTTTGTTGTTGTTGTTATTGTTATTTATGTATTTATTTATCATTATTATTTATTTATTTATTTATTTATTTATTTAGGATAAAGGGTTCACATGAATATTGCAGGGTATATAGAGCAGGACGGAAAATTCACGCATCCAAATGCTAAATGAGATGAAGGTTTGAGCGGGCATTCTAAAATTAGGAAAAAGTTGAGAAGAAAGGCATCATTTCCTGGAAAGAGCTTACATAAACATGCAACCCCTTCCATATGGATAGACACCATTCATTACCAATTACGATTCATTATATATCTAATACCTATTATATGTGGGTATCTATAAATGAGTGTGTGTGTGTGTGTGTGGGGAAGAAGAAACCTGAAACTTTAATTAATTAGAGGAGCCAGCTAGCTAGGAATTATGTCTGCATCACTACTAACATGGTTGCTCCTGAGTTTAATGTTGATGGGAGCATTCTCATCCACGACCAATAGCTCTACCGTCCGATCACAAGATGGTGTTGGTAAGGCGGCAGCAGCAGCACAGGCGACTGCGCTGTTCGTGTTTGGTGACTCTTCGGTAGATCATGGGAATAACAACTTCCTCAACTCTATTGCCAGGTCAAATTATTATCCCTACGGCATCGATTTAAACCAAGGCGCTACTGGAAGGTTCTGCAATGGATACACTTTTGTTGATTACCTTGGTACGTGCCTCTCTCTATCTCTACCTTACTAATTAATTATCGCCGCTACTCATTAATGCTATTATTCAGGTGCGTGGTTGGGTCTTGCAGCGCCACCTCCATTCGCCGATCCCACCACCACCGGAGCTAGAATTCTTGGTGGGGTTAACTACGCATCCGCAGCTGCCGGCATCCTTGATGAAACCGGCCAACACTACGTACGCAATATATCATTAAAGATTAATTGATTTTGATTCAAGAATTAATTGATTTTGATTCCATCCATGCATATTTTCAGGGACAAAGGTACTCATTGAGCCAACAAGTGATGAATTTCGAGACAACGTTGAGTCAGCTTCGGACAATGATGAGAGGCCCAAATTTAAACAAGTACCTCTCAAAGTCGATAGCAGTGCTGGTTTTTGGCAGCAACGACTACATCAACAACTACCTAATGCCGTCGATGTACCCGTCCAGCTTCAACTACAACCCGACCCAATTCGCCAACCTCCTCATCAACCACTATGCTCGACAGCTCGTCACGCTTTACAGCCTGGGCCTCCGCAAGCTGGTTCTCGCCGGGGTACCCCCGTTGGGGTGCATCCCCAACCAGCTGGCCACGGGCCAGGCCCCACCCGGGAGGTGCGTCGACTACGTGAACCAGATGCTCGGGGACTTCAACCAGGGCCTTATCTCGCTTGTGAACGTCATGAACAACGGCACACATCCCGGATCCATGTTCGTCTACGGCAACACTTACGGGGCGATTGGAGATATACTGAACAATCCGGGGAGGTACGGGTTTAAGGTGATCGACAGAGGGTGCTGCGGGATTGGGAGGAACCAGGGGCAGATAACCTGCATGCCATGGGTTGCGCCCTGTCCCAACAGGAACGAATATGTATTCTGGGACGCCTTTCATCCCACCCAATCCGTTGATGCTATTCTGGCTCACAGGGCCTACGCCGGACCACCTTCAGACACCTATCCCATTAACGTTCAACAGTTGGCTCTTCTCACTTTCTCTTGATCAAATTCTCTACATGTCTTTAATTTTCTGTCTGTAATTTTGCTTTGTTTCCCGACACACTATGCTATGTGATTGGTCCAAACGTGTTTTAACAGATTTTTATTATATATAACGAGTAAAAAAGAAAAAATGAAGCTTGACTTTAATGAACAAAAAAGAACAAGGCTCGAAGGTGGTGATTTTGTAGCACTTAAACCTTCGAGCCATATTATTATTATTACTTTCTGTTGAGGGAACCTAAAATTTGGTATACCCCATGTATCAACAGTGAAAAAGCCTTTAATTTAATTACAAAAATTTACATTCGAAAACGTTAAGCTAGAACCTATACTTATCGCCTTGTTTGCTAAGTACTCTGCCGCTCCATTGCCTTCTCAAAATAAAAGAAATGCACAAGTTCATTCTTCTTTTACATTGAATAAAAGCAGCCACCAATATGCTTAAACTCTAAAAAATTCGTAACAAATAAAGTGACCATGTCGTGGAGGCATGCAAAGTTAGTTATTTTTGGTTCACTCTCCTCTACTAACTAGTAGTAATGGGAGTAAGGATCGATCCAACATGAAGCAGATGAATTATTTGTATTTTTTTGTATTAAATGCAAAAGAGCGAGCGGTTGGTTTGATTAATCAACTATCTATGTTGCAATTCAAATAGAAAAATCAAATAAAGCATATAAAAAATTAAAGTTTTAAATATATAATGAAGTTCCACTTTTTAGTTCAATTTCATCTTATACTTGATTAAGCTCGAGAATAATGCGACATGTATATAGTTCAATCCTGTAATTTATACCCTTTAATAAACAAGAAGTTCTCTCAATTTAAATTGTCCCTACATATAATCAACTAAAATACAGTTTTTAGTTGGTCTATTTAACTTAACAATCTAGAATATGCTCTCCAGATTTAATATGTTTATGCTATAAGAAATTGGACACTAGGACAAACGAGATATTGAATTCATAAGATCGAATCAACTAATCTCGATTAAGACTGTCTTTTTTATTCATGAGTTGCTACTTATGAACATAAAGTCATAACAATTGTGGATTATGAGTTATATTGTAGCAATCAATGAATACAAGTTTTAATCTAGGTGATCAATCCAAAATAGTTCATACATATCAAACAATAAAATGGAATAGCATAAATAAATAATTATCAAGAATGGATGAAGAAAATGCTATATAATTATGACAAAGCAATCAAATTGTAATATCAAACATCCCTAAGAACAGGAAGAAAAGAAACTAGCCAAATATCACGTGGCTGAAGTATATCTAAAAGAGAAATAAATAAAAGAGTTAAAGAATTCTAAGTGGTAGGAAAATTGATAGTTTGAATACCTCTTTCTTCTCTCTCTTTCTTTGGCCATAAAAAAGATGAAAATGGTCGAATGCTGGTCTGCCCTTTCTTCTTAATTGGCCCTATTAATCCCCCCTCCCCCTTCCCCATAATTACATCCAAATAATGAACTTCTTCTTTTTTAGGCCCTTAACTCCTTCTCATGCATGTTGTTAATTGAAGCATTACGTGGGCCAAGAATGGTCCACCTCACATTTTTTTATGTATTTGGTCTTCACATGGTGACATACTGAATCACGTACTGTCAAGTCCAATTATTCAATCATGGCACTATTTTAATTTTAATTTATCTATAAATCACACTAAGAAATCCACAAAACCACAAATATAGTATTTCTAGATTAAAAATAAAAATTAAATTAAGTAGAAGTGCATACAAATAAAATGTATTAAAATGAAATTTTAGCAATTAAGAATAACCATATTTTTCTACTTATCATAAAACATCTAAGTTTAACCAAACATTGAAATAGCTCGACTCACTATAAAGTTTCAACTCTTTTACAATAGTACACAACTTTAAACACAAATTATTCTGAACACCGAAGAATGAATAAAATCAATGAACAAAAATAGAATTATGATTCCGTATAATGCCCCGGCACAAGATGGTTCGTGGTTTCCTTTTGAGGGCCTCAATATTTAATTTTACAAATTTCGTACGTGGCCTTCGACAAAGAGCAGAGAAGCCCCAAAGTCAGCCACATGCCAATACCTCTTTCAAAACCCAACCGGCAACATAGAAGACCAAAAACTTTCTCGGCTTCTAATAACCAAGGATCGGGCTTTGAAAGGAGTGCTCCCAACATTTTCAAACAAACTTTCATTTCATGCCCTGCCAAATGAACCAAAGAATATGCATGGGCAAAAGAGTACAAATGGTCATAATTTATTACCTTATGAAATCACAAAAAAATCAGTTGAGGCAACAAATAGTTATTAGGTATTCTAAATTGAGAAAATAAGGTTGAAAAATTGATTCATATCTATTTGGAAACATGACGGTGCATAAACAAACGTTCAGGATCCTCAAAGTGAGAGAACCACATTGGATATATAGTCACTACTTCAAATCTCTTACGCATGAGATTAGCATCAAGGAAAAGAAAATTATTACATAATCTCCAAAAAAAACAAGTGTCTTGGTTTTAAAGTAGGAATTTGGACCAGGTCAAAGATTTTGAAAAATGTGCATGCTTACGAAAACTCAGTGTGTTTCATGCAAAAGAAAAAGAGAGAGCTCTATTAGTATGTGGTTTTCAAACAGATAAGTTCAATGAATAATAAATAAAAAAAAACATGAAGCTTGAAGATGTCATAAATAACGTGGACACGAAAGATGCCAAAAATCATTCAAAGTCTGAGAAAATCAAAAGAATCCACATAATGACATAAAGGAATAGAATCACACCAACTATCAAACCAAAAAAATATCAAATTGTTACCTAATCTCCAAAAGTGATTATGCTTAGAAACTTCTCTCCCCCTCAACATTCTCCTCCAGAAATTGAACTAATTATAAACAAAGTCAGCTAAAGAGGGATGAATTCCCTTAAAATATTTAGTAAATGCACCAAATATTATTGGAAATTATTAATTTCCGCTGCGATTGAACCTCAAATGCTTTAAACAGATTAGTAAGGTTTCTAACCCCAATGCCCTTTCAACCAGCTTAAGAAAACACACTTTATATCAAAAATTAAAAATATGACTACTAAACGATCCAAAATTGTCGACCTCTAATCTATTAAAAAGATTATTAATTTATGTTTGCTATTGTATTTCAGTAATAAACGACTCGCAAGTGAACAAGGCAAATTATAGTAAAACTATTGTGAGAACAGGTATTGTATCCACATGAACTGTTCTATGTAACTGCAACTAAGTACTCATCTATATTATTTTATTTTATTTAAAGATCCAAATAACGATAGATTGATGATGTAAAAGAAAATAAAACAAAGATAGCAATGAATAACACAAATCAGGATCAAACAACTAGGGACATGCACTTATATGGTTCATATAAGTTCTTTTAATGTATCAAACCATATTTAATTCATACATACGTAGAAGAATCACTAATATAATCAGACTCTCTCTCTCTCTCTCAATTTAGATCCAAAAGTAGATTAGCCTCCACTGATCATCTCTCAATATTAAAATGTAATCTAACTCTCAATAGTTCCTAAGATTTATTCTCATCATAATACTTTTCAATCTCTCGATCTAGCAAGTTCATATTAGGCATTCTTAATCCGTTAATAAAATCACTCCCTATCGAGTAATAATGGCTTAACTACACATATGCAATTATTCATCATATAATTTCATACGACAATAAAATCTAGGAAGCATAAACGAATACAGAAAATGAATAATATCATCAAAGAAATCATATGAATCCATAATTGTGCAAGTTCTAGAATCACTAAGTGTTTAGACACTCATAATTAATATGTAATCCACAGGAAAACACATTGATAATCATACCTAACATCTATGAATAAGAGAAAACAAATAAAACTATGACTAAAGCCCAACAATATTCATGTCCCTCTCTAATGACTAGCTGCTCGACTCTACTTTGTATACTCGTTTCTATCTCTAAAATCTGATGTCTTTGTTGTTTCCGCACTCCTCCTTACATAGCTAATGATTATGATACGGCTCAATTTTATAAGGATTGAGCAAATCCTCCTAAAGCATTAATAAAGGAAAGGAAGAGAGATCTCTGAATAATTCTTCTTTTTCCCTCTATAAGAGTCAGTACAAGCATTATATAGCCTTAGCTAATGTGAATACCAAACGAAATGTAACAGAAGATATAAATTGATATTACAGCAAATCAAAGCTAATAAGAGCTAATAATAGCTAATAATAACTAATAATAGCTAATAATAGAATGGATTATTATTTGTAAAGAAGATGATCATTATACTTGGCTGGAAGCTTCTTGTTTCGGACAGGCCTTGTGGTAGCTGTATTGGGTTGTGCCTCAGGCCCATTATTAATAGTAGCAGCAACATTGGTGTCAACAGAAGCATTGGTGTCTATATCAACACCCACCCCATCAAATTCAACCTTGTCCTCAAGGTTGTAATTAACTTGCAAATCCTGCCAATTTTCCCAAGTGGTATCTTCAGGTGGCAGTCCATTCCACTGCACTAAAACTTGCTGCATCTGCTGGCCATTCACTGAAATAATACGTGAGTTGAGAATGGCAAGGGGAGTCACTAAAGGGTGATTGTCAACCGAGACAGCAGGAAGAATGGGTGTGTCCGGAGGGATAGGTCCCAAGTATGGTTTCAAAAGGGAACAATGAAACACATTATGAATCTTTGAATGTAAAGGGAGCTTCAACTTGTATGCTACTTGGCCAATACGTTCCAAAACACGAAATGGACCATAGTAGCGCTTTTGGAGCTTATTATACTTAACACCAGAAACAGAACTTTGCCTATAAGGCTGCAACTTCACATGAACATAAGAATTGACCTCAAACGATACCTCTCAACGGTGATTATCAACAAGAGTCTTCATTCTCTCCTGGGCCTTAGTTAA
This sequence comes from Caryopteris x clandonensis, assembly GCA_028749325.2. Taxonomy (NCBI): domain Eukaryota; kingdom Viridiplantae; phylum Streptophyta; class Magnoliopsida; order Lamiales; family Lamiaceae; genus Caryopteris; species Caryopteris x clandonensis. Next base: position 140,510 of record JAPYKT020000049.1, read on the forward strand.
ATTCTTGCGCAACATGGCAAGCACTTCTTCACGCTCATTGAGTAGATCATCAGTGGCAGCAATTTTGGAAGTACCAAGGACATACGTTGCAACTGTGGGAGGTTCCTTGCCATATACCACCTGGTATGGTGTTAAACCTGCAGCACTATGATATGAAGTGTTGTAGTGATATTCTGCCCAAGGTAAAAAACGATGCCAAAGCATTGGGCGCTGATGAACAAATGCCCGCAGGTACTGCTCAATTGTACGGTTAGTGACTTCCGTTTGACCGTCCGTTTGAGGGTGGTAAGAAGAACTCATTCGTAATAAAGTACCACTAAACTTAAATAGATCTGACCAAAATTTGCTGATAAAAACAGGGTCACGGTCAGACACTATGCTGCGGGGCATGCCATGTAACTTGCAAACCGTGTTGACAAACAATTCGGCAACCTTATAAGCAGTGAAGTGAGAGGGTAAGGCACCCAAATGAGTGTATTTAGAGAAGCGGTCCACCACAACCAACAAGACTGAATATCCTCCAGAAAGGGGTAAACCAGTGATAAAATCCAACGAAATGTCCTCCCAAACATTTGATGGTATGGGCAACGGCTGTAGTAAGCCACTTGGTTTGGCAGTAGAATACTTTGTTTGTTGACAGACCAAACACCGAGCAACAAAATCCTTAATCTCCTTACACATATGTTGCCAATAAAAATTAGCAGAGAGCCTTTTGAGTGTCTTGATAACACCAGCGTGACCACCCACAGGTGTTTCATGAAATTCTTTTAATAGGAGGACCTTAAATTTTGAATTGGCAGGGATCCAAATCCTTCCTTTCATCAACAATAAGCCATTAGATAAAACAAACTCAGGAAATTTGGTGGGATCAGAAATTACCTTCTGACATAATTCCTGATATGAAGAATTCTGCTGAAGTTCCTCATGTAGCTCATCGATGAACAAGAACTGAGGTGCTGAGAGTAAATTTAATTCGGCTGAAGGAGGGTCACAGCAGCGGGACAAGGCATCAGCAACTACATTCGTTTTTCCCGATTTATATTGAATGTCATAATGGTAGCCCAACAACTTGGACAAATAAAATTGTTGCTCAGGCATCTGAATTACCTGAGTAAGCAGCTCTTTCAAACTTCGATGATCAGTCTGAATGACAAAGAAGTGACCCAAAAGGTATTGGCGCCAACGTTTGACCGCACTTGTAATGGCATGAAGCTCTCTGATATATGTAGAAGCCTTAGAGAGGCGAGGGCAGAAAATTTTGCTAAAATAAGCAATAGGATGGTCGCCTTGTAACAATACAGCCCCCATTGCTTGTCCAGAAGCATCTGTTTGCACTACAAAGGGTATGGTGAAATCTGGAAGGGACAAAACGGGTGCCGTAGACAGAGCAATTTTCAACTGATCAAATGATTGTTGCGCAGCAGAGGTCCATTCAAAAGCATTCTTCTTCAAGAGGGATGTAAGAGGGTGTGCCAGGGTAGCATAATTTCGCACAAAGCGACGATAAAAACCCGAAAGACCCATAAAGCCACGTAAATTCTTCACAGATTTAGGAGTCGGCCAATCCAAAACCCCCTGAATTTTCTGAGGATCTGGCGCAACCGTTTCAGCAGTGACAATGTGACCCAGATAAGCAATTGTAGACTGGCAGAAGGAACATTTGGTAGTTTTCAAATGAAAGTGATGAGTTTCAAGAATCGAAAATACCTGAGAAAGATGTTCCAAATGAGTTTCCATAGAATCACTGAAGACCAAGATATCGTCGAAGAAAACAATAACTGTCTTGCGAAGAATTGAACGAAATATGTCGTTCATGGTAGCCTGAAATGTTGAAGGAGCATTGCACAAACCGAACGGCATTACTCGATACTCGTAATAGCCGTCGTGGGTCCTAAATGCTGTCTTCGGAATGTCTTGTGGTGCCACTCTAATTTGGTGAAACCCAGAGGTAAGATCCAGCTTTGAAAAAATGCGAGCATGGCCAAGTTCATCCAGAAGCTCATCAATTGTGGGTAATGGGAACCTATCACGGATCGTGAGTGAATTAAGAGCGCGATAATCCACGCACATGCGCCATGTACCATCTTTCTTCTTTAATAGCAACACAGGGGAGGAGAAAGGGCTATTACTGGGTTGAATCCATCCGGTGGAGAGAAGTTTAGATACCTGTAATTCGATTTCTCGTTTCTGCGAATGGGGGTATCGGTAAGGTCGTACGTTTACGGGCGAGGAGTTTGGTAATAAAGGTATGGTATGATCGGTTGTTCTGGGTGGAGGCAAGGTGGACGGGTTGGAGAAGAGGTCGCCGTGTTTAGCGATGAGTGTTTGGAATGGTGGATCCAGTGGTTCAGTTTTAGTGGGAGAGAGATTGGTTGAGGAAGATGGGTGTAGCGTTGATTTTGTGTCAGGTTGAGGTTCAATAATGGATAAAGAAAAGAACTGGGCTGATGAATCAAAATGGGCTGCTTTCTGGAAATAGTGGAGGCCCACAGTTGGGGCTGGAGACTCACCCTTAAGCTCAATGCATTGATCCTTGTAAAAGAAAGATAAACTCAGTGTGGCATAATTCATTAAAATTTGGCCAATTTGCTTTAGCCACTGGGCCCAAAGTATGATATCTGCCCCATGAAGACCCAAGCGATATAGATCTATAGTGAAGGTGTGTTGTTGCAACGTGATAGACACAGCAGGGCATATCTGAGAGCATAATAATTCTTGTCCACTACCCACCAAAACGTTAAATGGCGTGATAGAATCATGGACCAGGCCCAATACTTCAGCAATTGAATCTTGTATAAAATTATGCGTGCTGCCTCCGTCAACAAGGACACGCACTGGGTGTGACCCGATATACCCAAGGATTCGAATTGTATCAGCTGCAGGAGCACCAGACAGGGCAAAAAGGCTTAATTGCGCCGCTTGAACCTCCGGTTGTGGCGTCAGAACCCCTCCTGGATTAATGGAATCTGCGAGTAATTCCTCAGTAGCTGTAATAGAAAAAGAATCATCAGTGTCAGTAAGCATCAAGAAAACTCGGGCACCACATTTGTGCTGTTTGGACCATTTCTGATCACAATTGAAGCATAAGCCTTTCTCTCTTCGTTCATCCAATTCAGGGCCAGAGAGGTGCCGAAAACGTGGCTTTGCCGGAGGAGTGGGTAGCAAGCCTGATGTAGTTTTCGCTGGGGAAGTAATCTCAGGAGCCGTGTGAATAGGGCGAGTTGTGAAAGGTGGTTGCCAAGACGATGTAGGTCTGGAACGAGAAGCGCGCGCGATGTCATGCAACTTTTCTTCCTGCAGGCGAGCCAAACCCGCTGCTTGGGAGATCGAAGTGGGTTGTTGTGCGACTACCTCACGCCGTACATCACTCTTCAAGCCGGAAATGAAGCAACTAAGTAGATCCACGTTAGTAAGACCTTCCAAGCGATTTGCCAACGCTTCAAACTGGGCGAGATAAGCGGACACCGTAGTCGATTGAGACAACTTGAACAAGTTGCCACGAGGATCATCAAAGGCCGTTGGGGCGAAACGGGTTTGCAACTTTTCCAAGAATTGAGCCCAAGATGCAATTTGGCAATTTCGGTACATCCATTGGTACCAAGCTAGTGCTGCGCCGTCAAGATAAAAAGAGGCAATGGTAATGCGCTCCTCTTCTGGTGTTTGATGATATGTAAAGAACTATGAAATTTTGAAGATCCAGCCATGAGTATCAGTCCCATCGAAACGAGGCACATCGAGTTTCAGGCGAGGTCGATTGTCCGCAGAAAAACGCGATGAAGAAGCAGTATCTTCAATGCATTTACGAATTGCGTCAAATTGCGTAGTTAAAGAAGCAACCTGTCGGATCAAATCAGCCATGGTATCCGGAGGCGGATTTGGAGAACCCATGGAAGGAGGGAGAAATCACAATGAAAGCACCAATGATACGGCTCAATTTTATAAGGATTGAGCAAATCCTCCTAAAGCATTAATAAAGGAAAGGAAGAGAGATCTCTGAATAATTCTTCTTTTTCCCTCTATAAGAGTCAGTACAAGCATTATATAGCCTTAGCTAATGTGAATACCAAACGAAATGTAACAGAAGATATAAATTGATATTACAGCAAATCAAAGCTAATAAGAGCTAATAATAGCTAATAATAACTAATAATAGCTAATAATAGAATGGATTATTATTTGTAAAGAAGATGATCATTATACTTGGCTGGAAGCTTCTTGTTTCGGACAGGCCTTGTGGTAGTTGTATTGGGTTGTGCCTCAGGCCCATTATTAATAGTAGCAGCAACATTGGTGTCAACAGAAGCATTGGTGTCCATATCAGATTAGGGTTTCAAGGTTGTTGAATATCTGCTTTGAAATGAGAGGATAAACACGAATCACGACAAATCAAGACAGCAAGTAGTGGATCTCGTAATGGAGCACGGTACGTGCAAGGGATGCATGGTCCGTGCAAAATGATCGAGCACGGTCTATGCATCAAAGAGTACGGTCTGTGCTTCAAGGCTCCAAAAATGAGGTGCTCTGGAATGGAGAGCACAACCGTGCTTCACCGAGCACGGCACATGCTTCTGGGGCCCACTCCTCGATTCACGTGCATGGCTCATGTGACTCATGGTGCGTCTGTGCAACCTTAAATGTCCATTTTTGGGTCAAAACTTTAACAAACTCATGACGTGACAAAATATAGTTAAATCATTGTAAAATTGTCACTTAGGTTAATGCAATTTCCTAAAAACTATATATAATAACTTTGAATTGCACGTAAATCATATGTTTATCAATTGAGTAGACACAAGTTTGGCTTTTTGCAAACTGCAAAGGATTTTTTACCATCATTCCTTGGGTTTTCGGTAGATCTCCAGAGTAGAGTGAGAAACTCTATTACATTCATGGCCAGAACAGTCATCAATTCAACCAAAAACACTAAATTAAAAAACAAAAACTGGAAATGATAGTTACCCAGTCTATGATTTCATCAGCTGAGAACCATCATTGGTGATAGAACAAATTATAACCTAGAATCGAGAAAACAGACGCTCGAAAGAGGTTTAGCATATATAGGGTAAATAAAAAAAGAATATCAATTAAAGCTAAAAAAGCAGAAGATGAACTCCATCTAGCATAGCCCTTTTAAATTTACACGTAAGGCTCAAAATGAGCGAATATTGAGCCTTATTAATTTATTTTATAAAACAACACAAGGCTCGAAGCTCAAAAGGCTCAAAGCACATTAAGAAAAAGGTTCTTGATGTTAATTTTCATTTCACAATCGACATCTAATTTTTAGTCTAAAAAGATTTCTTAATTTTATAAAGAAAAGTTTGGGACCTAAAGATCTCGAAATGAGCATTACAATCGAGATGTGTAATTTAAATATGAAAATTAATTATAATTAAAAAACAAAAGAAAAATTCAAAAAATATCCTGATAGAAGAGACCATCGAATCCTTTTTTTCGAAGCAACATTCTCAAATTCAAACTCAAACCACCAAATTCATATATAATTTCATATTCAAAAATCAAATTTACATTCACGACATCATATTTTCTTTGTTGTAATTATTTCGGCCTCTATCGTGATCTTTATCATAGCCCTCTCAGTCGATCTAACATCTTCGCCAACACATCAAGAATTTTCAGATATATATATATATATTTTTTTTTTCTTTTTTTCTTTTTTTTTTTGAGAGAGAATAGGTTTGGGCTTGAATGGATTGAAAGAAGAATCAAGATTCAGTTGTGAAAGAGCAAATATTTTGGAAGGCAAACTTCAACAAATAATACACCTACAAAATAATGTGTACATCTGATATAAATATTTCTATTGGTTAAAAATTTTAATATTTAGTTTTTATTTGAAATTATTATTTAAAATATGAAAATCTAAGATTACAAATCAAATTAAACAGGTCAGATATTTACTTTTTAATTCGATTATATAGATTAGTTTTAAACAATGGTTCAGAAGTCGGGAATTGGTAGTCAGGCGCTTCCTAACCGCCTAGCGCCTAAGCTGTCTAGGCAGATCAATTTATTTATTTATTTTTTATTTTTTCATCAACCCCATAAATCTAATATATGATAAATTGATAATATAACAAAATTTTTATTCTTTTAAAAAAAATTCAAACTTCAATATAAAATATGGATGACATAATTATTAATTTCACAAAAAAATTAAATGGTAACAAAATTTAAGTAACACAAGTTACAACTTATGAGTTCCAACTTCTAATTTTTAACTACAAAAATTATAGACATTAAATTAAAGTTAAACACAAAGTCAAGTTCATCTAAGTTTGAAGTGCAAAGTGAAGACATCAAATTTTTTTTAATTATTAATTTATTGATAGAAAATATTTTACCGTCTAGACAATGCTTAATCCAACGGCAGAATTGTCAAATTATGGCAAAAAAAAAAATTAATAAAATATAGTGAAAAAAAAATTAAAAAAATGAGCAAAGTCGCCCCTGCGAGAGGCGACTTTGCTTACTTGGTCGAGTCACCACTCGGCCGGCCGAGTGGTACCTGACACTCGGCCCAGGCACTCAGTCTGCCACTTTACTCGGCTGGCCGAGTGACGTAAAGGATTTGAATTTCTAAATCCGTCCGTTTTTTTTTTTTTTTAAATTTCCACTTCAATATTTCTCTCTCTATCACATCTATTACCACCCACCCACACCACACATTTCTCTCTTCCTCATCTCTTTCTTCACTTCTTCTTCACTTCCCTTTCAAATTTTCTTCAATATTCACGGTTCGCTTATCTCCATTTCTCAAAAATTTGTTGAGGTAATTTTTTTCTACATTTTTATGTGTGTGTGTATGTGGTTTTTGTGTGGTGTTTTTGTGTGGTTGTGGTGTGTGCTTGTGCTTGTGCTGGTGTGTGTGTGCTGGTGTGTGTGTTTGTGTGTTTGTGTGTTGTGTGTGGCTTGCATTTGTGTGTGTGATGGGTGCTTGTGTGTGGTTGTGTGATGTGTGCGTGTGTGCCGTGTTTTGGGTATGTGTATGTCGGTCGGTATTATAATGAATAATTTGTAATAAATTTTGTTTAATTTTTTGCTATATAAATTGTTATAGATTTACCGTTAATAATTTTATTTTTTAAATTATTTGATGTAGGAACTGTTGAAATTGTTGCTGTTGTTGTGCATTTATCGCAACCCTCAAATTATTGCCGTTGCATTGAGATATTGCTTCATTTCAATATCAGGTTTGAATTTTACTAATTTATTAGTTGAAATTAATTTCATTATACTTTGTAATTATATAGCTTAATAATACCTCTTGCATGCAAAAAAATAGTTAACTCCATATTTTAAGTTCATTAATACATCTTTATTATTTAAGATATGGAGTCTTCAAACAATGTCGGTATTGTTGTTTATATTGGGGATAGTAGCGATGTTCCACCTGTTTGTGCAACAAGGGTACCTCGCGACATCGGATATTCTGGCTTGGTATCAAAATTCTTTCAACTGACAAGGATTGATAGCAATGAATATAAATTCAACATATCCGCTTCACTATATGCAAACAACAGATATCATCGTATACCAATCAACAACGATGATAATCTATGGTTTTTCTTTGCACCGGATGCGGATAATCAATATGTAGAATTTCATATTGATCCCAAAAAACTGCAAGATAATGCTCTTCCAGATATTCTCCCAAGCAATGAGTATTTTCAATATGCTTCTTACTTAAGAGGTGATGACATTAATAATTCAGCACTCGTCAGGCAAGAGCATACTGTTGGAACCTCAAGGTCCAATAATGAGGGTATTCCAAGTGAAAGAGAAAATGCTCATACAGAGGATCAAACACATGATCCATTGATTGACACTTTTGGTGTGAATGAACTAGAAGACTCTGAACCTGACGAAGACGAGTTGTCAAGTGAATCAGATGAAGATGGGGTGGATATTGGTGATATTCAAACTTTGTATTCCCCAAATCAACAGAGATCACCATCCAATCAACAACCACCATTTCCATCAAGTGCTCAGAGATATTCCATGGATCCGAATATCCCGTTCTTCAATGCATCGTCACATGAAATGCTTGTGGACTCATTTGATCTTCCAAAAAAATTTAGATATTATGATGCTTCTGAAGGAGTGCTCACAAAAGGCATGGTATTCAAAGATAAAAAGAATTTGCAGTCTGCAGTTAAAGACTTTTCAATTCGTATAGCGAGGCGTGAATATCGAGTAGAGGAAAGCACACCTCGTATATGGAAAATCAAATGCAAAAATAATAGTGAGACTACACATTGCAACTGGTGGTTGCGCGCAGGTTACAAACAAAAGATTGATATGTGGGAAATCACTAAGTATGGAGGCCCTCATACGTGCCTAATGAACGCGGTGTCTGTTGACCATCAAAACTTGTGCAAAAATATGATTGCTGCGTTGCTAACTGGAATGGTTCAGACAGATCCCGGATATGAGATTAAGTGTGTTCAACAACAAGTGTATGATAAATTTCAATATAAAATCTCATATCATAAGGCATGGCATGGTTTGAAACGAGCAAGAGAAAATGTGTATGGTACATGGGAGAGCTCAGTTTCAAAACTACCCAAATTTTTGGGAGCTTTACAAAAATGGAATCCAGGCACAGTTGTCGAGTGGCGCCACATGCCCGAAGAGACAAATGGTGTAAAAATGTTGAAATATGTGTTTTGGGCGTTCAAGCCATGTATAGATGGGTTCCAGCATTGCCGTAAAATTATTAGTGTTGATGGAACTCATCTTTACACTAGATACAAGCACAAGATGTTAATTGTTGTTTCCATGGATGCAAATCAACATCTTTTACCTTTGGCTTATGCACTTGTGGACGAAGAAAGTTTTGCTTCTTGGACATGATTTCTTCGTATGATATCGAAACATATTGTTCGCGGTAGAGAAGGAATGTGTCTGATTTCAGATAGACACGCCGGTCTTTTGAAAGCAGTGGAAAGAATTGCAGATTTTCAGCCACCTCTTGGAGTCCATCGTTTCTGTTTGAGACATGTCTGTTCGAATTTCAATAGCAAGGTCAAGAATGTGAAGTTAAAGGACATGTGTTGGCAAGCCGGCTCAGTGTTCACAATCAGAGAGTTTGAAAATGTAATGGATCAGATAAAGGCGTTGAATGAGAGGGCATATGATTACCTCTCGAAAATCGAAAAGGATCAATGGACTCTTGCATATGACGGAGGCTGGAGAAATGGAATTTTGACAACAAATTTGTCTGAGTGCATGAATGGCATGTTGAAAGGTGTACGACGGCTCCCAATCTGTGTGATTGTGCAGGCTACATGTTATCGATCGATAAAATATTTTCTTGACCGATTGACACTGGGCCGTGAAATGCAACAAATGAACCAACCATGGCCTGATAAGGTGTTTAAGAAGTATGATCAACGACAGCGGAAGGCAATGGAACATCAAGTCTATAAGGTTGATTTTACTGATCAAAGTGCTTCCGTGAAAACATTTGTGCCAGGAACAACGAGATGCTATACCCACATTGTCAAGTTGATACTAAGAGAGTGTAGCTGTGGAGACTGGAAGCAAAACGGCATACCATGTTCACATGCAATGCAAACTTGTCGACATTTTGGAGTCAATCCGATGATTTACATGAACTCATTTTTCAATACAAGTGCGTATGTGGACACCTATAGTGGTAAGTTTGAGCCATTGTCTGATGAATATTATTGGAATGAGGCTTCCTTCCAACTGTGTCATAATCCGGCATTGCGTGAGAAGAGGCATAAAGGAAGAGGCAAGACGACGAGAATTGAAAATGAAATGGATTGGGCACAAACACGCGCTAGGCAACAATATCGTGCACAAGATCAAGCTGCTTCCCAGACTGGAACTTCATATGACCGTAGATGAGATTGTTTTGTTTAGAAAGTTGTAATGTTGTTTGTTTTAGATGTAATCAATTTTTGATATGTATGGGGATTATGTGTATTCAATTTTGAATTAAGATTGATGTTAGTTTTCCACTGTTTTTATGTATACCATTTCAAATTTTATGTAATTTGTTCCATTACAAGATTTCAATTATGTATTGTTCTTCTAATAGATTTAATCTTATTGCAGTATGGAGTATTTCGGAGAATATGGCCCTATTAGTGGTGAGATTTTAAGGGAACAACACATACACCGATCTGAGGATGTATTTGCAGGAGAAGTTGACCAAAAATTGAGGTGCGGACACGGAAGTGGTATCTTTTGGAGACTTGATGACCATGATCCTTATGAGGATGACCTAAACGATGATGGCAGGGAAATACTCAGACGTACACAGAGGTTGCATTACCGAGTCATATACATGTTGTATCGTATGGGATTCTATGGTGTCTACAGATGTGGTGATTATACAATTAATAAATCATTAATCACTGCACTAGTTAAGAGGTGGCGGCCTGAAACTCATACATTTCATTTTAGAGTTGGAGAGGCGACCGTGACATTACAAGATGTCGCATTTATTTGGGGCCTGCCAATTGAAGGTGGGGCCGTTATAAGTTCAGATAATTCAAGCGGTAGGTCATATTGGACTACACGTTGTCAAGTGCTTCTGGGATGGGACCCTAATGCAGAAGACTTAAAAGGGTCACGATTTTCACTTTTAGCATTAGGTACACACCTAAGCATGCACCCTGTTACCGATAACAACCCACAACAACATGTTGTGCAGTATGCACGTGGATGTGCCTTGATTTTGTTAGGATCCATAATGTGCCCAGATACTTCTGGGAATATGGGGTCATTGGTATATTTGAATCAGCTAGAAGATATTGATGAATACTGTAATTTAAGTTGGGGTTCAGCGGTACTAGGTTATTTGTACCATCAGCTATGCAATGCATCACATAGAGGTCGTACACAAATTGGTGGGCCCATGCAACTACTGCAGGTAAATATGTTTCTATATTGTTAAATATAAATATGTTATATAAAAATGTGAAAATAATTTTACATATTATTATTTCATGATAGATATGGGCTTGGTCAAGAATTACTTTCCTTACGCCGCAAGTGTCGAGAGATAGACGCCTAAATACAGCGGCAATTGTTGGTGTGGATGGAGTTCTTCCTGTTGCACCGTATGGTGCTGAGTGGTTACAATACCACAACTTTACAAATAGTTTGACGAACAACTTAAGGGCTATTCGGGAGAGTTTAGACAGGCAAACTCCACAAGAGGTATGATATGTATTTGATGAGATTATGCTATATTTCTATTAGATTTTACTTAACTTTATATTTATGCAGTTCAATTGGCAACCTTACGACCCATACCCAACTGCTGTGAGGGCATATATTGACCTTGAAATTATCAGAGTCACGAATATGTGGATGTCAAGATGCCATATGATTCATTATTCGATTGTTGAGTTATATTACCCCGATCGGATATTGAGACAGTTTGGGATGAGACAACGAATTCCACTAGGCATTACTGATGTGCACGATACATTGCATAATATATGCCGTAGAGGGCGCTCCACTACAAATTGGGCTGAAACACATGCTTCATTTATAGAATAGTGGTTTAACAGAAATGATCATATTGTCTCCGCTCCTGCTATTGGTTGGAATGAGTCAGACGTCAAAGATGGTTATGTGACATGGTATGAAAGAATAACACGACGTCTAATAACTCCAGGGTTAAATATGCAAGTAGGGTACCAACCACAATCGAATGCATCTATAGAAGTTTTGGTATGTGGCTGTATTTTGGTATTCAAATTTCTATGTGCCTTGATTATGTAATTCATGTTTATGTTTTATATTGTGAATTTACTACAGGAAAGTCTATGGGAAAATTTGAATCAACTTGTCATAGACGAACAACCGTATCTTAGGGAGCCCTTCAGACGATCAGTAGAAGACATATACTCACAGGCTAGAGCTCACTTTCATGATCGTCGACCATCATTCCAACGCCATCACTCACAGTATGAGCCTGAACCACAACATGATCCTGAACCACAACATACATCACAATCAGCATCATGCAATTATGGGAATTTTCGGCCACAGTTCAATTCATCCCCCATTTCATATCCTCAAGCTGGCACTACATCATCATCTTCTAGATTGAATATTACAACAGATGATAATGAATCAGATGGCGAACCTGAGCCACAAGAAGATCGATGTAGAGGCAAAAGGAAAAAAACAAGGCGTCGTTGTTTTACAGGATCACATTATGAGTATTAATTTGTTCTCTATGTAATTAAACGTACCATGACTTAATTTGTTCACTATGTAATTAAACGTTCAATTACTTAGTGGTGATGTTCTAATTATTATTATTATTATTATTATTATTATTATTATTATTATTATTATTATTATTATTATTATTATTATTATTATTATTATTAAAAAAATCAACATATAAAATTACAAAGACTGATTTCCACTCGGTCGGCCGAGTAAAATGAGAGGCCGAGTGACCCGACCGAGTGCGAAGGTTTCTGGATTTCCTACGCACTCGGCCGGCCGAGTAAAATGAGAGACTGAGTGCGAAGCCGAGTGCGAAGGTTGTGCGAAATTTCAGCATTTCCTTCGCACTCGGCCGCCCGAGTAAAGTGCACGACCGAGTAACCTGACCGAGTGCAAAATTTCAGCATTTCCTTCACACTCGGCCGCGCGAGTAAAGTGCACGACCGAGTAAGCTGACCGAGTGCCAAATTTCAGCATTTCCTTCGCACTCGGCCGCCCGAGTAAAGTGCGCGACTGAGTAAGCTGACCGAGTGCGAAGGGTCGGACAGTTTTAAAAAGAGCCCTTCTCTTCATTTTTCTCAAACCCTCATCATTCGAAACCCTAGCCCCTTCAAATTTCTCCTCTTCAATCCGAAAAATTACCATCATACAACTGAATTTTTTCATTGAAATCATTCAACCCATCATTTTAAACAACAAATTATTCCAATCTTCGAAGAAATTGGTGGAGATTTGAAGGATTCAAGTAAGAACAACAATTTTCATCTTTTCACTCTTAAGGTATATTTTCGTTAACCATTGCTTTTGTTGATTAAATATGTTGATGATGGACTTATTTGGAGTATTTTGACATGAAACTTGATATGTTTTCTTGCAATTTTTCATTGAAGTTTTTTATCGAACACTTGTTATGCATGATATAATCTTCTATTTAGATATGTTTTCATTTAACATTGAGGTTGTTGTTTGAATATATTGATGAGGGACTAATTTGGAGCATTATGACATGAAAGAAGTTATGTTTTTTTGTAAGTTTTCATTGAAGTTTTTTATCGAACAATTGGTATGCATCATATAAATTGGGAATGTGCCATGATTTAATGTAGAACAATGATGAAATGATCTTAATATCCCATGAAATTGAATTTTGAATGATGAAATCCCATGAATTTCAATGTTGAATGATGAAATTGCTTGAGATGAATATTGTATTATACGACTCTTCAACTTTTTGAATGATTAAGTATGGGAGATGAATATTGTATTATATGACTCTTGAACTTGTTGACATGAATGTAATATTAATTCCATGTCATCTAGGTACCAATAATGGATCATACTATGGATGTTGTCGATACTACCTTCGAATGGAGTCAACACTCCATTGAAGAACAACAAGAGGAGTACCAAAGAATTTTATCCACCATGCCGGATGCCTACGGCATACACTTTGCAAATTGGGAGAATGAAAGTGTAAGGTGGTTTGAAGTGCAAAGGAAGAAAAGGTGAGCCACTCGTTGGGCCGATGTAGAATGCATGCAGGAAATTGGCATATATGAAGATTTGAAAAAATTGTGCAAGAATATCGGGTGGTCTAAATTCTTTGCCATGCATGAGAAGACGTATGAGCCCCTCGTTCTTGAATTCTTCTCACAGCTTCAAGTAGGATACAATGAAACGGTGCCGGAATCCATGATATTTTATGTGGGAAACGAGTCCACCATCTTTCAGCCGAAGAGCTCAATCATATTTATAGATTTCCGAAGAAGAAGTACTCGAATCTACCCAATGAGAGGATCAACTTTCCCGAGTTCAATGTAGTGAGTTTTTGGAAAGAAATAACACAGTCTCATCCAGAAAACCCATCGGTCTACCACTCTAGTAGATCGAAAGCATCGAGTATTCGAAGCCCGGTGATCCGATATTTTCAGAGGTTCATCTCCAATACAATTTTGGCGAAACCTGAGCCTGGAGTGGTCACCTTGGATGAGTTGTTCGTGCTATGGTGCTTGGTGAAAGGTAAGAAGTTCAATGTGGCACCAATGCTCTTGAGGCAGTTTGTCCGAACAAAAAATCAGGTGGCTAATCATATTGGAGGTTTGATCACTCCAATTGCTCGACACTACGGGGTCAACTTGGAAGGCATGGAAGAGACACCAGGCGAGACAAGTATAAACCTCGAATTGCTGTGTAACATGAAGATGTGCCAATTACATCCCGGCACCAGAAAATTGTATCTGATTTTATCAGATAAAAAGAGGTTTGCACTGCCCAATTCTCCCCTCACCAATATTGCTGGAGGGAAGGTCCCTAATATTTTACTGAATGGCTCGGTTCATATAGAAGCAATCGAGGAGAGTGAGAATGAATTAAAGAATAAGGAGGAACGGAGGAAGAGGAGGAGAAGAACTACGGATGCCAGAACAGAGCCTATGGACCTTGATATTGAACAACTACAAGCGGATGAAATGATGGGTGAAGCACAACTGCCCTCATACGATCAGGCAAGAACTTCTTCACAGCATCCACAGTATCCACCTCAGTATCAAGGGGGGTGGAACGATTGATCGGATTGGAGAAACGCTTTGGATGCGCGTGATGTGATCTCAAGGGTATCGAGAACACACTATTAAAACAAAGTACGCAGAAAATAGAAACGAACACACGACGGTAATGTAAGGGCTCAACACACGACTCAAATTATACCAATCGACGACTGGACGACTCGATTAAATAAACTATGAACGACACAAAGTGAAACACAACCAAATCTGAAATTAAGGCTCGAAGGGTTGAATATGGAGGAATATATGGTTTCGGTTAGGATTAGGGAAGGGTGGAGATGAGATAACTTACGGCTGGTTGTTGTTGTTGGCGAAGGCTGAAGGGTGGAGGAGGGGGGAGGCGATTGGCGATGGAGATCGGTAGAAGATCGGCCACCTTGTTCGAACCTCGACGATTCTAATGGCGAAACCCGAACACAAGTAACTTCACGAATTGCAGCAAGTTAACCCTAGATCTTGGAAGATCTAGAACGAACCTTTGATAAAACTTAAAAGATGTTATTCTTCTAAGAGTTGATAATTTCGAACACAAGGGGTGAGACAAGATCGGAATGCAAAAGCTTTATTTCTCAAAATATTGTCTGCCTCACAAAATAACATAGATCCCTTATTTATACTAAGGGATGGACGAAAATTAGGGTTACCTAATCAACTAGGATTGTGTCCTTAATGAAAAACTGTTTTTAAGGAAATAACTAAAATACCAAAAATAAGATAATAAAAGTCTAAACTAGGTTAAATAAATCCCAATTAGACTTGGGCCTTCATAATTAACAAATTTAATCAAAGATGGGCTGATCCAAACTCGTCAATTAATTAACTTGATCTTCTTGGGCTTGATCTTCAGTTGTCAACATAGTGATAATTCTTGGGCTGCATTTATCTTCTTGTTCTCCAACTTCGAACTTCCTTCTAATCAACACTTGTAAATATTGTTGAAGCTTCTTAGCACGAAGTCGGGTAACGGGTCCTTTGAATTGCAGCTCGACATCTTCTTCTTCATTGTTGCTTGGACTGTTCTCATCAGCGCGTCTTGCCAACATAGAAGGGGATGTTGCCAACATAAAAGAGTATGTGAATCGTGAAGCCTACAATTCTCAAATTTCACTTGACATGCAAAGGCAACAATATGAGTGGCATGTGCAACAAGGCCATTTTCAAGAAAGAGAATATCCAGCTTATCGACCATTCGGCCCATCCAACACACCGTACCGACCCCCTCAGTGACTACTTTTTAAGAATGTATTGCTTTCATTTGAACCTCTTTACTTTGTTGTTTATTGATGATTTCGAGTAGTAGTATTAAATTTGATTTGAAATTTTTTCTTATAAAGCATAATTATTGTTATTTGTTGGAAAATCAATTCATCAACACATTTCAAGAAATTATAACAATCTCATTTAACAATTTCATCAACTTTTTACCAAACTAAATAAATTAATAAATTCGACTACAACACGATAAAATAAAAATAAGAGAATGTACAAAAATGGGAGAACGAACGAAAAACCGAGAAGATGAATAAATCAGAAATTTCACTCGGTCGGCCGAGTAAAATGAGAGACCGAGTAACCGAGTGCCCTGACCGAGTGCGAAGGTTTTAGGATTTCCTTCGCTCTCGGCCAGCCGAGTAAAGTGGCAGACCGAGTGCTGTGGCCGAGTACATTCCTCGAACTCGGTTGGCCGAGTAATGTTGAGATCGAGTGTCTGGGCCGAGTGTCAGGTACCACTCGGCCGGCCGAGTGGTGACTCGACCGAGTAAGCAAAGTCGCCTCTCGCAGTGGCGACTTTGCTCATTTTTTTAATTTTTTTTCACTATATTTTATTAAAAAAATAAAATTTTGCCATATTTAATTAATTCTGCCTAATCCAACTAAGCGGTGCTTAAATCGTTCAAGCGGCCTCTACTGAAAAATAAAAATACAACCTGATTGTAAGAAGGGTTGGAATACCCGCGCCTAGGGCCTAAGCGGGCACCTGGCCCGACTTTTGCATAGATGGTTTTAAAAATCCTAAAATTCAATGTGATTTTGAAGCCGTTCTATTCCCAAACCGCCCTAATTTTGAATAAGTTGACCTCAGAAGAGTTTTTGTCTTTCCCTCTATAGGGTTCAATTTTGAGGCGGGGAAGCGGGACGGAGCTGAAAAATTAAATATGGCAGCCAGAAACTGTTTGTCAAAACTCACTCAAGCTTATGGCTTTCAGTTGCACTGTCGTCGTTTCTCCGGTAAGCCCTTTTCGTCATCGTCCTTTTCTGCTAACACTGGCAATACTAAATTGCAGCGAGAAACAAATTTTGGAACTGAAGATGACGTCATTCCCACCTCCGGTATAAGCAAACCCCTTTCCGATATTCTCAAAGAATTGAACAAGAAGGTGCCGGAATCCCTCGTCAGTTCCAGGACTGATCCTGATGGCGCCTCCGTCAAATACGTCCCCTGGTTTTTCCCGCCCCCAAATTCTGTATTTATGTCTAGCTATGTGGTTGTCGCGACTTCACTTATTTATGAATCATTCCTAGTGTTTGATTGTTGAATGTAAAAGTTTTCGTTCAAATTATGCCCAGTTTTGCCGTCCTATTATCTGTGTTATGATTAGATCAATCATTAGTGTTTTTGTTAGGGTATTAGAACTTGAGCTTTTTTTGTGTAAAAGACAATTTGCTATATTTGTTTGTGGAGAAATAGACTTGGTTTATAGTGGCTTGTTCATCTGAAAGCATGGGATAGGTATCAAATTCCCCATTAACGATGCCAACTTGTCTTTTTTCTTTTTTTCCTTGATACTGTTTTACAGTAATGCTGGGCTAATGTCCTCTAGAAGAAGAAAGATACATTTATGAACTAATAGGAGTTTTAGCATTGAGCTAATTAGTAAAAATTATTTCTTGCCTCTAATGAAAAATTGAATAAATGTATTACTTTGATGCACCTAAAAAGTAATCACAAACATGATTCTCTTTGGAAGAAAGCATTTTGTTTTTTTCTAACAAGTCCCTGTCTTTTTCTTATTAACTTCTATCCCTTGCAGGCACGTTCTGAATCGGATTTTGAACTTACATGCACCAGGTACGTTTTGTATCAATATGTGAGCAAAAATGTAATTGCAATGGCACACTGAAAGATGTTCTGTGCTGCCTATTTGTAGAATGGTCTGGTGAGGTCCGAAGCATCACCTATTCAGCAGACGGGAATTCTGTGTCCGTTGTCTATCGTGTAACACTTTATGGGACAGATGCAGAGGTATTGTCTCTCTAATCCAAGTATTCAGATGATATGTATACTTTGCTGATGATGCTGTTAGTAGGAAAGTCACAATATACTGGCACTACTCCATCATAAAAGCCTGGAAACGATCACTTAGTTTGCATTAGATTTTAGCACCGAAGAGTACTCCCTTCTTTCTTTCTTATGGCAATTGGATGCCAATAACCACCATGGGTACTGAGATTCCTGAGGATTATGCTATTACTCTTCAGTGTATGTGATAATGAGAAAGGATGTTAATCTATCTCTCTGAATAAATTCACACACTAAATATTTGATTGGATGAACCTAAACAACCTTATGTCATATGAACTTGAACTGGCTGCTCTGTTGATGGAATCTTCATTTTTCTCCTACTGCAATTGTAATCATGATAACAATATTCAAATCTGTCAATTATCTTGCATGCAAATACTGTCTCAGATCTCACTGTGTGAAGTCTTTGCAAAGCTTTGTCCTAGACCTAGTATGTGGAGGTTCAAGTCAATAGGTTTTAAGCAGTTTGCGAAAGTCACACTGCTACTCGATCTAAACCCACAAACCTGCCCCACCCACCTCTTTCCAAATTATTCTGTACATAGAAGTTGTGGTTGCGTCCATCTCTTTTGCGAGTACAGTATCCTAGGTTATTAGCCAATATTTAGTGAAGTTTGTTTTTTTCTTTTATCCGGATAATGTTGGACAAATTTCATGGACAAATTTCATGATGGGATTTGTTCCATATGAATTAGATCTATCGGGAAGCAACAGGGACTGCTTCAGTCAGCGACAAAAACTATGGGGATGGAGCTGCTTCAGTTAGGGATACAGACTATGCAGTGCAGAAGGCAGAAGCAATGGCCTTTCGTCGTGCTTGTGCTCGCCTTGGACTGGGACTTTATCTGTATCATGAAGACCTGGAGTAAGCTGGCCCTGTGGCAGCATCTGCCCAACTTCAGAATATTATATATGTTAATATATGGCTGGAGTTCCTCTTTTGATGCATCAGTCAACTGCCCGACTGATAATTTTGGTTGAAACCGACGAAGCCCTCTTAACTAGCAAGCTTTTATGTACTTATGTTACTTGCATTTTGTAATTGATCAAGTTCCAAAACTGGAGGATGGTCAGGAAAAAAACATTGGATTTGGTATGGAGTGAAGTTAGTTTTGATACAAATGCAATACTACTCACTGCAATAAGTAATTAGAAGTCACTTGAGCAAATCTGGAAATTAGCTGCCAAGTTGAACTATATGTGCATTTAGAGACAGGCCCTCCCTGCCGCAGTGTTACAGTGGACAATGAGTGGTGCTTGTTGAAATGCCAGGCTGACACTCCACAGGTCTGTATATTCCACCCATTTGTACACCTATGGATGAGTGTGTAAATAAATAATACTCAGTCCATCTTAAATAAATGGATCATCTATATAAGAACTAATATTTATTATTTTAATCTTTGGTTGATTGAACGAAAATATAAAGTTTTTAAAGTTATTAATCATATTTAACTTATAATTATATTTGTTATAAGGATATTAAAGAATTTCAAAATAAAAAATATCTTTGAAACCAAAAAATTGGACGGATAATGTGTTAGAAATATGTGTGTGAATTTTTTGTTGGGAGTAAATAATATACTAAAAATGCAATGTATCTAATTAATTTTAGTAAGAGTTATTTTCGCAAGATGATTGATTATATTCTTTACTGACATGAAGAGGAACACAAGTGGGCAGCTGCTGGGAAGTTAGGGTTGCAAAGAGCATGATATGTGTAGAGAGGAGAGAGAGAGTGTGTACAGAGGGAGTCATATGAGATGTTGGAGGAGGGTGGGGGAGATGCACTTTATTTTGGTCAAAGAAATAGCAAAATTGGAGTTGGAGCCAGCTTTGTGGGTATACCCTCACTCCTTTGCCAGGTTACTCTATTAATACTATAGTGCTGCTGCTGCTGCTGCTGCTGCTGCTGCTGTAAAGATAAAATAAATCACTGCTTTTCTAAAAGATGGGACTTTGAATATTCAACAACTATGCCCAATGCCCCTCCCACTACTTTTCCATATATCCAATGGCCTCACCAATATTACCAGATTTTAACACAAAAACTTATGTCCAATGCAACCCAAACCCGTGACCCGATACTTGCTACCGATTCTTCTGTTTCTCCCCACCTCTCATTCAGTCCAAGAATTTTCTTCGACCGTTTTTTGTTTTCATTCATTTTACAAAGGCATATCTTCACCATCATCCTCATTCCTCATTCATTCTACCAAAGATTTGTTCCCCTTCTCTTCACCCTCAGTGCATACGACTCACTCAAATTCATTCATAATGTGAGATCTAATACATTTGTATCGACTCAATTATCATAAAAATATTAATGTTTCTCATACATGGGTCTAAATGACAAAATATAGTCAACTCAGATGATAAATTTTTTTAATGATTGTTGTATTTTATATGTTTGTTGGAGAACACAATAAAGTAGTTGGATGGATTTTTTTTCCTTCCATTTTATATTTGTTAAATGTTATTATGTTCAAACTTAATTTCATAAATTAAACTTATTCTTCTTCTTTTTTCTTTTTTTCTTTTTTTTTTTTTTTAATTTTCAGTTGCACCATATGTAGTTCACCTCATGATGCATTGTCAAAAAATTATCAAAATTGTTGAGCGTGACCCGCACAAGTTGTACGTGTGTGCTGTAATTGAATTTTTTATTTTTTTCTATCACAAGAGACTCACTCAAATTATGCTGCAATTGAATTTTTTATTTTTTTCTATCACAAGAGACTCACTCAAATTATAAGAATGATGCAAAGTTTATACTAATTTATGAAATGTAAATTAAGGCGTTTTTAAGTTTAGAGTTATAAATTTAGAAATGAAAAGGAATCAAATAAAAAGTTGGGACAACAGAAATGAGTATTAGGTCCAGTTTTCAATAAATTAAAGGGTTAAATTGTCATTTACTCCGCTGGGTTGTATCATGAAACACATAAGTATATTTATTCATGAATATAAAATATTTTTAAAAAAATATGAATACGATACTTCACACATGTAAATCATACAATATTCTACTTATTTTAATTATTTAGATATTAAAGTTGTTTAATTGACAACCTAATCAAATATTACATAAATTAGAATTGAAAAATCGAAAAGAAAAATAGAATGGGAAATATAATATTATTACTAATTTATATTTTATGTGTAAGTTGAATAAGGTTAAAGGTAGTTTTGGATATTATACTGTTTCTTCCAACTAATAGTGCCCGCATGTTGTAGGAGTAGACCAGAACAACTCAGCGTCCCGTCCCGTCCACTGCTACGTAATATCCCTTGGTATTCTTGTAATTATTACATGCCATGTGGGCAATCCTTTGTAAGTAGCCATGGCAACCACAATAATGGCGGCCAGGATTAGCACCAACTTCATTTCCCAGCGCGTCCGCGTTAACGCTTTCTTTCTAAACTAAAGTAGTATTTGTAGGTACACAATTTATAATTTCATAATTTCATAATTATTATAAAATAATAATATAATTTTTAAAATAAAATATATAATTATATAAAATATATTTTGATAAAAATTGTTTAAAATAAAAATATCTAATAATATAAAAATATATCACAATTAATGTATGAATATATTGTTTTATATTTAAAAATTAACATTTTATTATTATATATGTAATATGCATATTGTAGATTATGAAAAAATAATTAATTTGATATAATTTCATAAAAATGAAGTTTTGAATGAAAAAATTATAAGCCTTTAAAAATTAGAGTAAAATAACAAATAAAAAGCTGGTTTTTTGCAGGAAAATAACATTTATTGTCACAATATTGCTTATCCTTACTTAATATAAAAAAGAAAATCCTAAAAAAAAAAAATTGTCACAAATCATTATTATAATAAATTCACTGAAAAATTATATCTATTTATATTTATTTATACTTAATATAAAAGAATAAATCCTAAAAATTTGCTAAAAAGATATATGTCACTTTAAGAAATTTTCTACAATTTTTACTTCAAATATATATTAAAAAAAATATACGTAAAAATAGTTTTTTTAACTAAAATTTTAAATTTCAAATCTGTAATTCGATATTAATATTGTATATATTGAAATAAAATATTGTATTTAAAATATGAAATATATGTTTTTAAATTTATTTGAAATATGAGTTAGGTTTAAATAAAAATAGATTAAATTTCCTTATAATAATACAAATAATAAATATTTTTTTATAAAATAAAAATATTATATTATTCAAGTTTTAATTCAGTTTAATATTTTTTACTAATTTAAAATATTTATATTGAATTTGAGAAATTATAATAGGTTCGATTGAGTTTGAATTCTAAAATTCAAATTCTTGTGCAATTTATTATTTATTGGAAAATATTTTTAGAAAATGACAATGCAGTATACATATAAAATTATACTTGAAATTGATTTGAGTGGAGTCCTAAAATTTTAATTTCTTATATCTATTACATATTGAAAATACTATTTAATATTTGATTTTATGAATATATATATAAAGAAAAACAAAAAAAACACAACTTATATTTAGAAAATGCAGGTTTTTTTGTTTCATTTAAAAAAATGATCTACTAAAAGATTTAAAAAAAAAAAAAAAAAAGACACTTGTGTTAAATAATACAAATGTGTGTCGGTCACAATAATTTTTTTATATTTTATATTTAAGTATTTTATTTGTTGAATGACCTTTTGCTTGTATAATTATATATTAATAAATCATATCACTTATATATTTTATAATCTTTTATAACATCAATATAATTTTATAACATATTATTAATATAATAAAATATATTTCATTTTGTGCACTGCACGCGCGAACATATAACTTAATATAAAAGTAGAAATACTGGAATATGTTATTACCACAAAAAATTATATTTAATATAAATATAAAAAACTCCTAAATATATGCTAAAAAGACACATGTCACTCTAAAAAATTTCAGCATTTTTTACTTAAAAAATATAGTTAGAAAAATTACATGTAAAAAAATAGTTTAATGTAAAAATAAGATAGGTTTTTTAAAACTAAAATTTTAAATTCCAAATAACCTTTTTGTTACAAATTCGTTTTTGACATGTAATATATCAACTTAATAGTCTTTGACAATCTTTAATTTGATATCAATATTGTATATATTAAAATAAAATATTATATTTAAATTATGAACTAATTTTTTATGAGTTAAATTATTTAATTTTATTTGAAATATGTGTTAAGTTTGAATTAAAAAATGGGCTATATTCTTATATGAATTTGAGACAAACAAAAATAATAATTTTTTTTATATTTTTATAGAATACTATAATAATTATTTTCATAAATTACAAATATTATATTATTGAAGTATATATTTAGTTGTTTTATTTTAATATTGTTTTACTAATTTTAAATATTTGTATTGACTTTGAGAAATTATAGTATATTAGATTGAGTTTGAATTCTAAAATTCACTTCGTTATATAATTTTTTATTTTTTTATTCATTAGTGAAACTTTTTGAGAGAATGACAATGCATACATATGAAACTATGCTTCAAATTGATTTGAGTGAAATTTTATAATTTCTTATATCTAATGCATATTGTGTAAGTTATTTGATATTTGATTTATAACCATAAAAAAAATTAAAATATAAAGAAAAATAAATATACACAAAATATTTTTAAAACATGCTGTATTTTAATTTCTTTTTTGTATCATGTAAAATCTACAAATATTTGTGTATGTCACACACAAAATTTGTTAATTTTTTTCTTTGTATTTTATATTTCATAAGTATTTTGTTTGCATTTTGATCTATTGTTTTTTTATATAACTATATATTCTTTTTTCAAAACACTTATATATTTTATAATATTATATAATAATAATAATATAATTTATAACATATTATTAATATAATAATATATATTTTGTCCCGGGTGTTGTATGGCGAATATATAGTTTAACTAAAAAATATTACTCGACCATTTTTTTAAGATAACAAATTGATAGTAATAAACAAGTAATACTTTTTACTTAAAGAATTTATGCTACATGGGTATCTGATACATACATATATATATATATATATATATATATATTTTAATTAAAACTTTACTAATACTTGAACAATGATTGGGAGGGGTTTTACGAATTTGCTAATATTCAAAGATATTCTTGCACTCAAAATAATTTTATTTGTCTTATTTATATATTATGATCAAGTTCCAATGTGTGCATGTCACCCGTCTAGCCCCTTTTTTGAGTATTTTTTCAAAGATATCTACATTGTAATGTTTTTTTTAAAGGAGTTTGTGAGTAAGAAATATGAATTTATTAATCGCAATAATAATTTTTTATTTCTTTGTTTAAGTTTTTATTATGAGATAAGGCTGATGTTATGTATTTTAAACTTTGAACTTATGATGTTATTATAACTGTATTTATTTAGCCTTTATTTAATAAGTATGATATTATTATAGTAAAATATTGTTAAATTTTAGAAATACATAAAATTATTATTTTAAAAAAATATATTATTATGTTCAATAATATTTATATATGTACCATGATTATAATAAGGATATAAATATTATATATAAATATTAATTATTTTTATTTATAAAATACAATTATCAAATTACCAAATATATAATATTTTTTTGAAATCAAGAAAATTGAATAAAAGCTAGTATATTTGTGTGAACATTTATTATTATTATTATCATATATAGCATTGAATTTGCCACAAATTCATAATTAATTTGTTAAAATCAAATAATTATGAAGATATATGAATTTTTTATTTAGTTTTGATAAAATTAGTAACATTACAAATATTAGCAAATAAAAATATAAGATTAAATGAAATGCTTATTCGTTAGCAATATAACAATATTTTCTAAAAGTTCATCTTTTCATTTGTGAAAAAAAAATAAAAGGAAAAATTATAATAATAAATATAGAAACAGTCAATTTACAATTATATATATATATATATATATATTCCTAAAAAATACTTTATTTTAAATTACTTTGTAGGTCTTTCATATGCTAGACTTACACCGATTCGACGCTAACGACTTTTAGAGCTCTAACTAAACATGTATTACCTATATTATACATGAATTGTTTCACATGCATATAATTGCTTCCTTTATTTCGGAAAATGTTACAATTTAAATTGAGATAATTTATAAAAGGTTATTATTGATATAATTATATATTTTTATTTTTGTCCCATATTTACTTTTATATTAATTAAACAATCATATCCTTACTTTTATTTCAATGTTCTATTTATTTGTTTAATTTTTTCATTTTTGCAATCACAACCACCTCTTACCCACCAATTGCCTAACTAACCCCTTGCAAGATTCCCCTCCCTGCTCCCTCCCTTCATTGGTTACAACAAGGCATCCTATTTCCACTTTAGAATATGACCATGTAACCCCAAAAAACGAAAAAAAAGAAAAGAAAAAAGAAATAATTGAAGTTGTAAGTGGTAAGGTTACAAAATCGAAAATTGATAACCAACATTTTAGGATCAATACATAATTTTAATATTTAATATGTATACATTTTAAACTAGAAAAATATGAAATTAAATATATATACATATATATATATATATATATATATATATATTTAGGGTGCCTAGGAACCTGTCGAGTCCAACTATTCGTATACCTAGTCCGCCATAACACATGTAATATTTATCAATACCATTTTGTATATAATCAAATCAGCTAAATATCATTAGCGCCTAGACGTTTGTCTAAGCCGATATTTTTGTTGCTCATAAGTTGTAAAATTAATAATCCAGAAATTTATTTTGGTACAAACGATAGTTGAACGAAAACAGAATTATAAAATGTGGTATTCAATCAACTTCACAATATTATATTTATGCTTGGCTGCATTGGTAAAGCTTTTGATTTTGGTAGTTGAAGGGTCTCCAAAATTGAATGAGAAAGGAGGGAGATTGGAAGCGCGTGAGGGGGTGGGGGTGGGGGTGGGGGTGGGGGTGGTGGCGGGGGCTGATCTCTACATAATTCATGTCCCTATTATCACAGACCCTTTCCTCTTTATCCACCTTTTCTTTTTTATTTCTTCCTTTCTTCCCTCCATCAATCTCCCCCAACACTTTCTCTCTCCTCCCCCCATTCCTTTTCTTCCCTCCCTTCTTTCTCTGACCTAATTGTCTCCCCATCTTCAGCCTCCATCGGAGATCCCTGCTCTCTCCTCATCTCTGTAAGTTTTCATTCTTAATACACTCTCTTCGTCAATCCTTTGTAGATCCATCACTGACTAACTCTGCAGTCAAATATTGTGGATCAGAAACTTACATCATCATCCGATTGAGATGACGCCAGCAAACATAGCAGGACAGTTCGGCGACACAACCTATACGAAGGTATTCGTTGGTGGCCTGGCATGGGAGACTCAGAAAGACACCATGAAGAAGTACTTTGAACAGTTTGGTGAAATCCTGGAGGCTGTGGTCATCACTGATAAGGCTACTGGAAGATCCAAAGGCTATGGATTTGTAAATATCTATATCTATATCTATTCTCCTCCCTCTTCCATTTTTTTTTCCGTTTTTCTGTGATCTAGCTTTATTCCTGAATATTTTCCTGCTGAATATTCTATATACACTAGTATAGTACGATTTATTCATCAGAAGATCTAGAAGTTGTTCTTTGTGTTTGTGTGTGAAAAGTATGAGTTTCTGGAAATCAGGTGACTTTTCGGGAAGCAGACGCAGCAATGAGAGCTTGTGTTGATGCAACTCCAGTGATCGACGGAAGGAGGGCTAACTGCAACCTTGCTTCCTTGGGTGTTCAAAGATCCAAGCCTTCTACTCCTAAACATGGTATATTGTATATCTTCATCGTTGCTTTTTCTTGTTTATTTTTCTTTTTCTTTTTTTAAAATACGCATGCATGGTAGTTGCCCTAAATAACACCTCCCAACTAATACCGCATACAATTTACTTCTCCACCACACATTAATTCATATCTTGAATGTTCAATATTCTTTTATTTAATTTTTTTTTTCTGGAAATGGAAATTAAGTATATATTAACGACCACAAGTAGTGTGTATGGTACTGGATATTATGTTTTAGAAAAGCAGCATTGACAGCTCATTTCTTCTGTTAGAGACACGCTTTAGCTTTTGTGGTCATGTTCTGTTGTGATGTTATATTTCTTGCCTTTCCTTTAGCAGTTGCCTTACTGTTACCACTGACATACCCAGCTGTATTATATATATATATATATATATATTGTCCAATAAAGATGGAAGACTTGTACTTTTTCTGCTTGAGTAAGGATCCAGCATCAAGTAGTACTAATCGATCTGGATTTTATTTGTCTGTTTGTTTAAATGTACAGCGACTCATCAGATTAATAACTGTAAAAAAATTGAGTGATAAGAGTATGTTTTGATCGATCATGATCAGGTGGTGGTGGAGGAGGAGGAGGGAGGAGCATAAGGGTGATGGGAGGGTTTCAGCAGGGAGGTTTTCAGGCAGGCAGCGCCGGCGGAGTGGGCACGGCGGCAGCATTTGCTTCGGCTGCAACCTTCCCTCATTATTCCATTCAACAAGGCATTCCTTACAATCTTTTTGGGTATGTTGCTGTCATTTACATTGTATGCTGTTTATTATTCATGTCGCAAGTCTGCACGTGCATTGCCAACTCACGCACACTCAGAGTCATTCAACCCTCGGTTTCGCATGCTTCTTCTTTACACACACACACACACACAAGGGTTTTCCCACCACCCTCCATCATCATCATCTGACATCCTCACCCCTCCCCCCCCCCCCCCCCCCCCACCCCCCCTCTCTCTCTCTCTCACACACACACACACACATGCTGAAACCCAATGAGTACAAACCAATAATACCCTGCTGCAATCTTTCTTGTTAAAGACTTCTCTTGATCATTGTGCGTTTTACTCTTTTTTGAGAAAACATGTACACTACAAAAGACTGTAGTTGGACCACCCCAATTGCTTCTACACACTGTCAATTTTTGTGGAAGGCTTCCTTCGTTCTTTCCATCATTCACCTCCTTATCTCTCTCACTCTCTCTCACACACACACACACACTGTGCGTACGTGCATCAGGGTTTTTATTCTGATTCTAACAATAGATTAACATGAATGATGATGATTAGTACGAAAGTATTGCTGATTGAGATCCTAATCCTTTCTTGTTTATGTTTTGATGAATCTTGATCAGGTACTCCCCATACTCGGCTGATTATGCCTACCCTACGGTTTGTACATACATCTCTCCTTTCTCTTTGGCCCGTTCATTACGTGTATTATTTACAAAATTAATTTTGTCCCATTGGGATTATTAGCTAATACTCAGACAAACAAATCTTTAATTAATTTGCTTTGTATACTACTAAAGATTATATTTTAAAGAGAAAGATAATCGTCCCAAGTGTAAGATATATGGCAGCGCATGTAGGTGTCATTAATATGTCTTACACCCAAAACTTCCGTACATAGAAACAGACATTGACCTTAGTCTTGTATATGTCTCATACTCCAGCAATACATTATTGTTTATTAGTTTAAGAAAACAACGTTTTACAACTTTCCCAATTTTCTCTCTACAAAATATTCCCATTTTGCATAATTTTGTTCGTCTGCAATTTCTTGCCAATTAAAGACTCCATTCATTACTAATTATTTTTAACGACACATTCACGCACAATGTATGTTGTACATGGTGTAGCATTTAAGTGACCTTCCAAAACGCTTCAAGAAATATGATTGATATAAAAATAACAAAACTTTGTATCTTCAGTACCTCGTAATTTTAATTAAACCCATTTACTAATTAGTAAGCAGTATATAGTTGTCATGTAATTGGCCAACAGCCATTCTCCTGGGAGCTTACATACCATATTTTCTGACTAGCTCGTCTAAGTCTGAACTAAAAGGGACGCAATTCTTGGTTGTAATTGGAAGGAAGATTGAAAACTTTGCTTATAAGGCAGTTTTACTTTTGCGAGTCAAAGTTATTAATTACAAACTGGCATTGAAATAAGTATAATTTGTTTTTTTTTTAGAGCTACTATGGTCTGTATGGAGGAGCAAGCGCACAGTATTCCATGTATGGATCTGCAGGAAGCAGTGGACTTGTCTCAGGTGCTGCTGCTGCTTACTATCCATATCTCAACTTCAGCGAGGGGACCGGAGCAGCCACGGGCTACTCTGCCAGCCAGGGCTATGGTGTTCAGTACCCGCACCACCTCTTCCCGTACTCTGCCATTAACTCAACCGGCATCTACCCCCCGCATTATGGCACACCTGTATCCCTTGCGCCTCCAACTCCACTCCAATCAGGTTTGTCTGATATAACATCATTGTTTTTAACGAATAAGATCTTCTGTCCCACTTTGTGGAGTGTCGTACTAATTCCTTGACAGTTTGTTTTGCTGTGCCGCAGGCGTAACCATGGCTCTGCATGCACCAATTCCTCATCGTTGAGAGACTCGTGTGCCAATTGATCAAGCAAGATTCATTCCTTTCAATTCGGTTCACTTCATCTTGAAGTACACCTTTGGCCTAACCATGGTTATCTTTCTACTTGCATACCTCTCTCTCTATCTTCTCTCTGTCTCTCTCTCTCTCAAGGCCAATGCATGTGGGCATTTGGCCATATCCCCACACATGGATGAGCCCCCCATAGGGGTTACAATCCAGAATGGAGTACTCCTTCTCAAACTTCTTAATCTCATCTCTTTGTTGGAAAGGTTCCTACAAGAGAATGAAATTGCATGCATGTGCATCTCTTCTCCCAACTCAAGCCTCTCAGAGGGAAGGCCGAGTTGGTCAGAATATTCGTCGCTTCTGCCCCGGAAAGGTGAAGCAAGACAGAAGTGTTGAAATCATCTCCCTGATAGGGTGCTGCACAAAATGGTCTTTTTTATTCATGTTTGTCAAATAACATATATTAATAACAACTTCATCGCAAAATATGATCGGTCCTTTTCATTTTCAAAATGTTGATCTTGAAATGGCTTATCTTTGATATTGTAGATTGTAGTAGTAGATTAGGAAACCAGGGCAGGGGATGCCCCAGATTTTGTTTCCAATTAACCCCTAGTCTCAGGATTTTAAAAACTCTGACTAGTAATAGTTTTGCAAATCGCAACTTAGTTTTAAAACTGTTTTTTTTGTTAAGAAATTGATCTTCTCGTCTTTGGAAAAGGGAGATGATCTTCATGATTTCTGTTTTTTTCCTCTTCTTTTTTTGTGTAAAAATATGGAATCATGGGCGAAGCTTTTGGAGACGGAGCCCAGTGACAGAACAGTCCTTAGCATTTTTTGTTGTTTTCATTTTAGCCACTAACTACATTCTGAGAAGCTCCACTAATTGGCTGTGGAGTTTCAATGCATTGGAAGATACCCTAAGATATTTTTGGTACTCTCTTAGGGTTCTTCTACCCTAACATACCAACCATGGTTAGGACTCGGGTCACCTTCATGCTCATGCCGCCTCTCTCTCTCTCTCTCTCTCTCTCTCCCCATCACTTCGTTCTCCATCTCAAGAATTTCTGTGTTTTTGAAACTGGAACTAGAACTGGAACTTGACGCACTTTCAGTTAAGTCTATGGTTTGTAATTGTAGTATAGGAAAGAAGGGTCATTTATTTTCAAGTAATTTAGTGACTGCTTGTTATTAATTCCTGCTCAACTCCTTGGATTATGTAACATAATCTGTACTTTCTATGCTCAGACTTATCTTTATTAAATAATCCCTACAGACTGCTTTGTCCTCTCGAAAATTTGAGAAGCCATTTAGCAAATGCTGCTTTCTCAATTCCGAATTTGGGTCTTCAACTATGGGGTTATTTACCCAAATGATGCAGAAAAAAAAAAAGAAGATTTCATAAAATAGGAAAAAGTGTTCTTAAAATAGGGTAACGTCACATTTTCTAACGTTTTATGGTAAAAACATCAGCGGGTCTAACGTTTTAATTTTGAAAATAAAAATATCAGGCCAGCTAATGTTTTTATTTTCAATATATATATATATATATATATGTATATGCAGTATGCATGCTAGGATCCACATCCATATATATATGTATATACATATGTATATGTGTGGTGTATATATATATATATATCAAGTATATATATATATGCAAGTATATATATATATATATTTGCAATTTGTTTTATATTATTTATAAAGTGATATTTATATTATTAGAATTTTTTTTATATTTACTGAAACTAAATCAAATATAATATTAATATATTTTTATACTTTTTAATATATAAATATATATTTATTTCAATACTATATAAAATAATTATATATTTGTAAATTAATAAAAAATTTAAATTTAAAAAAATTATATTATAAAAAACATTTTTAGAAATATTTTTAATTAATTTTGATATTTATATTAATAATTTAAATGTATATATATATGTAATAATAATTAAAAAAAATACAATAAACGTCAAGCCCACTGACGTTTCAAACGTCAGTGGGCCTGACGATTCTTTTAATTTTTTTAATTTTTTTAATTTCTATTTAATATATTATTAATATATATATATATATATATTATTTCTTATATATTCTGATTAAAGTAAATTTAATTATCGTTTATTTTTTTTGTTATATATATATATATATAGAAATCTAAGTATATATATTTTATATAAAAATATATTATATAATTGTAAATAATAAAATTTTATATTATTATTTAAGATAATTAAATAATATTATAAAAAAATTATATAATTTAAAGGATATTTTTTAATAATTATTATACATTTATTTTAAGTATAATTTGAATATTTGAAATATATATATTTTTATACATAAATATATTATAAAATATGTATATATATTAATACATAAATACATACATATATTCATAAATATATAAAAAAAGCAAAAATAATATATCGTTAGGCCCACTGACGTTTTAAAGAAACGTCAGTGGAACTGACGTTTCTTTTGAAATATTTTATTTTTTGTAATTTGTATATAATATATATTATTAATTTCTTATATATTCTGATTAAAGTAAATATAATTGTCGTTTATTTAATTCTTTTTGTTATTTAAATATATATATATATGTATATATAGAAATTTATGTATATATATTTTATATAAATATATATTATATAATTGCAAATAATAATATTTTATATTATTATTTAAGATAATTAAATCATATTATAAAAAATTTATATAATTTAATGAATATATTTTAATAATTATTATACATTTATTTCAAGTATAATTAGAATATTTGAAATATATATATATATTAATACATAATATATTATAAAATATGTTTATATATATGAATACATACATATATTCATAAATATAAAAAAGAAAAAAAGAAAAAATAATACATTGT
Organism: Caryopteris x clandonensis; assembly: GCA_028749325.2. Classification (NCBI taxonomy): domain Eukaryota; kingdom Viridiplantae; phylum Streptophyta; class Magnoliopsida; order Lamiales; family Lamiaceae; genus Caryopteris; species Caryopteris x clandonensis. The sequence continues at coordinate 173,047 of JAPYKT020000049.1, forward strand.
CGGCCCACTAATGTTTTAAAGAGGCCTGACGTTTCTTTTGATTTTTTGATTTTTTTAATTTGTATATAATATGAATATATATATTTTTTTAATTTCTTATATATTCTGATTAAAGTAAATATAATTATCGTGTATTTTATTTTTTTGTTATTTAAATATATATATATATATATATAAAAATTTATGCATATATATTTTATAGAAATATATATTATATAATTGCAAAGTATAAAATTTTATATTATTATTTAACATAATGAAATTCTATTATAAAAAATTATATAATTTATAGGATATTTTTTAATAATTATTATACATTTATTTTAAGTATAATTTGAATATTTGAAATATATATATATATATATATTAATACATACATATATTCATAAATATATAAAAAAGAAAAAATAATACATCGTCAGGCCCACTGACGTTTTGAAACGTCAGTGGGCTTGACGTTTCTTTTGAATTTTTTTATTTTTTAATATTTTTAATTTGTATATAATATATATTATTAATTTCTTATATATTCTGATTAAAGTAAATATAATTATCGTGTATTTAATTTTTTTTGTAATTTAAATATATATAAAGAAATTTATGTTTATATATTTTATAAAAATATATATTATATAATTGCAAATGATAAAATTTTATATTATTATTTAACATAATAAAATTATATTATAAAAAATTTATATAGTTTATAGGATATTTTTTTAATAATTATTAAACATTTATTTTAAGTATAATTTGAATATTTGAAATATATATATATTAATACATAAATATATTATAAAATATGTATATATATTAATACATAAATATTACATATATTCATAAATATAAAAAATTATATATCGTGAGGCCCAGTGACATTTTAAAGAAAAGTCAGTGGGCTTGAAGTTTATTTTTATATTTTTTTTAATTTTTTAAATTGTATATATTATATATTATAAATATATATATATATATATATTATTTCTTATGTATTATAATTAAAGTAAATATAATTATATTTTATTTGTTATATAAATATATACCTATATATATATATAGAAATTTATTTATATATATTTTATAGAAATATATATTATATAATTGTAAATAATAAATTTATTTTATTATTTAAAATAATTAACTCATATTATAATTTTTTTATATAATTTAAAGGATATTTTTTAATAATTATTATACTTATATTTTAAGTATAATTTGAATATTTGAAAAATATTAATATATATACACACACACACACATATATATATATATATACATATTTACATAAAATATATAAAAAAATAAAAAGATATCGTGAGGCCCCTTGACGTTTTAAAGAAACGTCCCTCACGTTTCTTTTAGATTTATTACTTTTTTTTTATATTGTATTATATATATTAGTTATATTTAATATATATATTGTTTTAATAATTATTACATTTATATTTTAATAGTTTATTTTGATTGTTATTTGAATAATTTTTAAAAAATATATACATTTATATTTTTAATAATATATGTAATATTTTAATTATTAAATTATTTCTAAAGAACAAAAAAAATGAACAGAAATTAACAAAATTTATATAAATTATACATATTAAAATAAAATAATTTTGTTTTCAATACAAATAAAATAATAAAAAATATCACATGATCATATATATATATATATATATGTTATTTCAAAAAATAATATCACACCATATATTTTTATAACACGATAGTATCATATTATATATTTTTTTATAAAAATATATATCACATGTTAAATATTCTTACAACAAAATTATATCACATAGTATAAAAGTAAAAGCACGAAATTACATTTAAACTGCAACAATACTGAAATAAAAGCAGGAACTAACCTCTAACCATTACCGCAGAAATGACATTTCATGCTTTTGACTGTAATTTCACATGTCATTCATTGCAATTTCACATGCCAATTTACTGCATGCATTCAACAGTAAATGAATGACACTCACTGCCATTTCACATGTTCTGTGAAATTTTCACATGTTTTCACAGCAAAGTCATTCTCTCTCTCTTCACTCTCTTCACTCTCTTCATTTATATCGGTCTATCGTAAAAAAGTCTACAAGTTTGGTGCAATTAAGAATACGTAATCAACAACTAAAATAAGAAATAGAGGGATTGAGGAGAAAGAATATTGCTGCAAATATCATATCCAACATGCAAGAACAAGAAATACAAAAATTACGGCGGCGTGTAAAGATGTGTTAAGTTGAATTAGAGTGGTTATCTAACCGTGTCTCTGTTTTAGAAGGTTGCATTCGGCAACAAGAAGACGTCTTAGGGTAGGAAATAAATTTCCTACGTGGTACTTTAAGTACCACGACAATGGAAAAAAATAATATGATAGAGCAGCTTGGGGTTAGAGACGGACATATAAACGCCCTTGAAAACGAGGTTCATGAGTTATGTGCTCAATTGGATAATGAGAGACACCAAAATGAAATTATCCAACAAGAGAGTATGACTTACTTTCATCACGTGAATATGATGCGATCACACATACTAGATCTTATAGATGTCACCCCTGGCTTAAATATGTGGCAAGATCAAGTTGAGAACGAAAATGTTGATATAGAAATCATGACGAAAATTATGTTGTAGAAATTTTTCCCGCTAATGATCATTCAAAAAGTGATGTATATTCCATGTAATTGTATCTTTGTTGTGAAATGTAATGCATTATTTATCATAATTTTCATACGTACTATGTGGTCCACACTTACTCATTCAAATTTATTTGTTGTTCATGTTTTTATGAAATTTTCATATTTCATAGTGAAACAAATTTCAAATGTCACTTTGAAGCATTGACGAGTCACAGACGAGTCACAATTAGAGTATATAGCGGAGACAAAATTATACAAGAAAATGGAAAACTATCGTATAGTTGTGCGCCCAATGGTTACACATGAATTAATCGAAATACAAACTTATCTGCATTGAAAGATCATATTTACCAATTTCTTGGTGTGCCTAAAGACCAGTTTCATCTGAAACTTTTCACAAAATGGGGGGAACTTTACGGACACAATAATGTTATAGAGTCTATAGTTCAGATTGAGAATGATGATAATCTTAGGTTCTTCCTAGATCCTAATGATGGATTAAACTCTATGGACATTTTCGTTGAGAAAGAACCATGTCGAAATCTTAGCGACCATGAAGTAATGCTTATAAGCCAAGACTGGGGATATTATATGTCGTTGATGTCCCAATAAGATGTGTCCATCACATCAGTCCAAGATTTCAGTAACCTTTGTGATTATGCGCCCGAAATCACTCAAGGCTTAGAGAACCTTGCTTTAAGAAACACTGTTTTCAGTGGTTCTAGGTTATTTAGTGTCCAAAAGTATTGAATATTCTGCTTAATGGCTCAATCCACACTGAAGCCATCGAGGAGAGCAAAAGAGAACTGAATAATGAAGAGGAAAGAAGGAAGAGAAGGAGAAGAAGTACAGATACAAGAACACAATCTATGGATGTCGATATCGAAGAACAAAATGAAGATGAGATGATAGGGGAAGCAGAACTACTTGCATACGCACATGGAAGAAGAGGGGAAAATCTCCCACAGTATGAGGCCGAGACTTCCCAGCTGGCCCACCCTTCACATGAACTTCATACATGTTGGAACGATTGATCAGAATGGAGAAATATCTTAGATACACGGGTTGCCAACATCGAAGAATATATGCATCGTCAAGCATATAATTCTCAAATTGCACTTGACATGCAGAGACAACAGTACGACTGGCACGTGCAGCAAGGCCATTTTGAGGAGCGTGAATATCCTGCATATCAACCTTTCAACCCATCAAACACTCCGTATCGACCATGCATTTATTCTATCTAGAAGTAGGTGGTCCAACTGTTCTTCTTGTTTTGTCTCTAAACTCACATTCATTAGTATTGTTAAAATGATAGCAAATCTGCTTGACTATGTTTATTTATTATAATAATAATCCAGTATCATTTGTTGCATTAACCAAAAAAATGGTTTGTATATTTATTTATTTTAATATATTAATAACATATGAAATCAAACGTCCCATCAACAACACACCAAACAGTTAATGCACAATACAAATGTGTACAGATCCAGCAAGATGTTAGCATTATAAATACGTGTGTGGTGACATTCATTTTACTTACATACATAGATGGATCACCCATTGGAATTCTCTCATCTTCCTCCACAATCAAAATGCTATAACTTGCAAGAAGCTGAGTTCTACTCGGACACCGACTGGACAAAGGAGATGTAGACAGTGCTTGTGAATACTCTTGTCAAGGACGTTGAAGCAGGTGATTGGAAAATCGGTAACCATAATAGCAACTGCTTACTGAACAGAAGAAATGTTTTGAAGAACCAATTCAAGGAGCGTAAATTTCAGTTATGCTGACGTGAAAAGCCGAGTTGATATGCTACAATTCCGTCACTACACGTTCAAAAAACTGGTAATCATGGCTGGAGTTCGTATGGTTGGTGAACGACAGTTTATAAACTCTACACCGGATCATTGACGTTTATGGGTAATTTTTTCTAAACGTTAAGCAACCATTCATTTTCTTGATTGTAAATATTCATTTTACACTTATATTAATTATTCTTATTTTTATAGGATCGTGATCTCAAAATGAAAATACAATTGCATACTTAATGGATGGCAAACCATTCTTTGACCAACTAGAGAAGCTTTTCAAGTTTGAAGATAGTGATATCGTGAGTGGACCATTTTTCTCAAGTATGGAGAGATCCAAGACAAAGAAAAAATAATTTGGTATAGCTACGATTGTTGCTTCAGATGTTGAATTTTCATGACAATTGCAATAGTATTAGGGTATTATTTATTAAGCGTTATAGTATATGTTAAGCTACTAGGTGTTGTAATCGCCGTTAATTCACCTTAGCTAATCTTCATATATATTATTTATTTCTTCATCTTACTGAACACCAAGAATTATATTTAAATAGCAATATTATGAAAAATTATAATAAATTAATTTTATCATTACACAATAACATAAATATAAAAAACCATACACTATTACACCGAATAAAATTTTCCTAAAAAACACAACAAACAAAATAAAATCCTTATTAGCAATTTTTCATAGACACAATTAACCACATGAACCGCCACTTGTACCCGATACGTCTCGAGACAATAATGAAGCGCTCAGCCTGACCAAACCAATTTTAAAAGTGACTTTCGTTCGAGTATTTTCAACAAATGAGAAATTACATAAATCTCCCAAATTCAATTTCGCGTCCACAAAGCGCCCCCAACTTGCATTATCAAATTTCAGTTTTTTGTGGTTTCCATGGTATCGCATTGTCCATGACTTTCCCAGACAATATAAAACAGCTGGTACTTCAATGTTAGACAAGAGTTTGATCATCTCCTTAAGTATTGACTGCAAGAAAATTTATAAAAAATAATTTTTTAAAATAAATAATATACACACCTTACTATAGTTCTTCTAAAAGAAAATTTACCAGAAGATAGTGCGGGACAAAATATGATTTAAACAATGTAATATTGAAATAAGGCTTATTTTCATCCCAAATTGGCGAGTCATCGGTCTATACTTCATCACTCGTAAAAGCACGCCCTTTTCCCTTACTCATTCTCTTTACGCATTTATGTATTATGCTAAGACATTCCTATTTATATTAGTTCAGGAGTAAATATTATTACTGAATTGACTGCAGGATTTGGTGCAGATTTCAGTGGAATTTGAAAAGACGTGCACGCTATAAAAACTGACCTCATTTCACGAGACTCCCTGTAAAAGAAAATATACAAATCTCTTTAAAAGAAAAGATGGATTGACAAATATCTAAAAAGTAAAAAGACATTGAATGACAATTCATTTATTCATTCATAGCAGGTATTATTATTTAATATAATAAAAAAAAATATATACTTTATATATATATAATAATATATAAAATATTATAATTATACTTGAAAAATTATTATAATTATTAATAAATATTATTTATTTTATAAATTATTTATATTATGATTTAATTATCTTAAATAAAAATATAAAATTTAATTATTTGCAAATATAAAATTTATATTTATATAGAATATATATATATTTCTAAACTAAAATTTATATAAGAAAAAATAATATACACGATAATCATATATATTTTTAAAATAATAAATAAGAAATAATATATATATATATATATATAATGTATAATATATATATATATATATAATTTTTTTTTCAAAAATTCAAATTATACTTAAAATAAATGTATAATATTATAAAAAAATATCCTATAAATTATATAAATTTTTTATAATATTAAATAATAATATACAATTTAATTATTCACAATTATATAATATATATTTCTATAAAATATATAAATAAATTTGTATATATATATATTTATATTGACGTTTCTTTAAAACGTCAGTGGGCCTGACGATATATTAATTTTTTTATATATATTTATGAATATATGTATATATTTATGTATTAATATATATACATATTTTATAATATATTTATGTATTAATATATATTTATATATATATTATTTGTTTTTCAAAAATTCAAATTATACTTAAAATAAATGTAAAATAATTATTAAAAAACATCCTTTCAATTATATAATTTTTTTATAATATGATTTAATTATCTTAAATAATAGCATAAAATTTTATTATTTACAATTATATAATATATATTTCTATAAAGTATATATACATAAATTTCTATATATATTAATATAACAAAACAAATTAAATAAACGATAATGTAATTTACTTTAATCAGAACATATAAGAAATAATATATATATATATATATTTATAATACATATTATATAAAAATTAAACAAAATAAAAAAAATAAAAATATAAAAAGAAACGTCAGGCCTACTGACGTTTCTTTAAAACGTCAGTGGGCCTGACGATATATATATATATATATATATATTTTATATATTTATGTATTAATATATATACATATTTTATAATATATTTATGTATTAATATATATACATATTTTATAATATATTCAAATTATACTTAATATAAATGTATAATAATTATTAAAAAATATCCTTTAAATTATATAATTTTTTTATAATATTAAATAACAATATAAAATTTTAATATTTAGAATTATATAATATAATTTCTATAAAATATATATACATAGACTTCTATATATATATATATATTTATATAACAAAAAAATTAAATAAACACAAATGTTATTTACTTTAAATAGAATATATAAGAAATAATATATATATATTTATAATATATATTATATACTAATTAAAGAAAATAAAAAAATATAAAGGAAACGTCAGGCCCAAGAAACGTTAGTGGGTTTGACGTTTATTTTATGTTCTTTTTTTTAATTATTATTGCATTTATACGTATTATTATTATAATTATCAAAATTAATTAAAAATATTTCTCAATATATTTTTTTATAATATGATTTTTTAAAATTTAATTTTTTTATTAATTTATAAATATATTATTATTTTATATAACATTGAAATAAATATATATTTATATATGAAAAATATAAATATAAATATTATATTTGATTTAGTTTCAGTAAATATAAAAAAAATTAAATTCTAATAATATAAATATCAATCAATAAATAATATAAAAATTATATAAAACAAATTACAAATATATATATATGTATATATATATATATATATGGATGAAGGGCATGGATGATGAAGATGAAAGCTGGCTGACATGCATACTGCATATATATAAATTTTAAAAATAAAAACGTCAGCGGGCCTGACGTTTTATTTTCAAAATTAAAACTTTAGGCCCGGTGATATTTTTAATATCTGCAGACCTGACGTTTTTATTTTTAAAATTAAAACGTCAGGCCCGATTTTACCAAAAAACATTATTGGGCGTGACGTTTTACCCTACTTAAAAAACCCTTTCCAAATCAACCCTATTTTACAAAATCTTTTTTTTTTTTTTAATGCATTATTTGGGTAAATAACCCTCAACTATGAGTCACTTTACAGCACACACCCATTTTTCCATAACAATACCGATCAAATAAATTTCAAAATCCTCTATTATTATTTTTTTATAAAAATATTTTTTACAACAGAAATAAAATGTTTGTTTAGGGATGATAATGGGTGGGTCAAGTTGGTACTTGAAGATTTATGAACACTCATTCTTAAAGGGGTAGGGATGCGGCTTGGTGTGGGTCTAACTTTGATTCTTCATCTTTTAGGTGTGGAAAAAAACCATATCATACTCCAACAAAAAAAAAAAAAAAAAAAAAAGTTCTAGTTAAACATATCTTATATATTTAGTGGTCAAGAATTTTATTTGTATAAAATAAATTAATTATTTTGGACTCTTTTCTATACAAAAAAAAATACACATTTTATTTCATACAAAATACTCCATTCGTACAAAAAAAAAAAAATTATTTCATAAAAGTACACTTTTTATTTTTAGTTAATTTTGATGAAAGTCTTTAAACTCATACACATTTTTTTATTTATTGATTAAAATTATTTAATTATATATAATTTGTTTGTAAATAGAAAAAAATACTTTAACTAATAAAATGAGATTTTAACTTTTGAAATAATTTTTTTTTAATAAATATATTTTTTAAATATTAATTATTTTGTTTTGAAATGAAGAAAAGTACTACAAAATATTTTCTAGTGAAATAATTAATTAAATATAATATACTCAATTAAACTAGTATTATATAGAAAATGAATAAAATATGGTCAACATATTTGCTAGCATCAATTTTCATAACTTTCCAAGCATCATAACATGGGCGAATCATTAAATTAAAACATGTGCAATGATTGAGTTAAACGCGGTTTGCTAAATTTATTTTTGGTGCGGCGACATCTCCAAATTTTCTGAAATATCCTTTCTTTAATAAATATATTTTATTTATGATAATGATATTTTTATAATTAAAAATAAAAAATAAAATATAAAAACAATCGTATGCTGTCAAACACGACTTCAGCTATTTGGTAGAATATTTTGATGGAGGCCAACATATTTATCTTTGTTTGACAAATAACTAGTTACGAATATGAATATATATTTTTAACCAATCTTATCGAATACAAATAAATGTGTTTGACAAATTAGGTCGAATATATACAAACAGACGTACAATGAATTCAAAATAAAATACCAGAAAAACAAACAAAATACGAATATTCTAGTTCTCTTTTTTCTTTAATGCTTCTTTTTTATGTTTTGTTTTTTAATTAAAATAATATAATTATTATAAATAAAATATATTTTATCGGATTAAAAGTAGTGGGGATGCAAATAATTTATTTTACCAGTCATATTAAACAATTTTTAATGAAAATGGTAAAGTAAAAGAATTTAATGACATAAAGACTGGACAGTTGGATGTAACCATCACAATCAGGTCATTACACTATTCGATCCTGACCCAAATTTGGAAGGAATAGTTCCAATGGATCCCCGGAGCTAGCCCGGCCCACTGTAAACTTGGGCTTAGAGCAGGCCTGGCGACCAAAATTGAAATGGGGAGAAGAAAATGAGCGGGCGTCTTAATTTTTTACCTTTTTGGAGACTGAGCGACCACTCTATTTGATGAAGTTGAATTGAAGAAAGTGCGTGTGTCTCTCTCGTTGCCATCATGTTCAAGCTCTCGAGGCTGCTTCTGCACTCCTCCAGGTAAACTACGCTCTCTCTCTCTAACAATCCTGCTTCACTGTTTACTTCACTGTTTACACGATTCATTCAACTTCTCCGGTTATGTTATAGGTTTTCCATTTTTCCTGCACTCCGGTAATACCCCATGTTAGGGCTTATTTTTATTTTGTATATGTCGTTAGGCATTTGATTGTGTGTAGTTTAAGCTTATATTTATTGGCTGTAGGGTTTGGGGTTCTGGGTTTCTTCGAACAAAGCCTTTCCTCAGACTTTTTTATTTATTTTATTTTATTTTATTTTATAAATTTTATGGATTGGGGGTAAAAGTGAAGCGATTCAAATGCCTTCAGACATGAAATTATTATATTTATAATTGTCAAAAATATTTTGCTCATACCTTTCGGGTCATGGTACCTTGCTTTTGGTTAGTCAGGAAGCCAGCATATGGTATTTTGAGTCTGTTAAGATTGTTTAAGGTTATCAGCTTCAGCCTTCATAAATACTTCTTCATGCCAGTTATTCTTTTTGGATATGTTACAGGGATGTGCTATCCCGAAAGAGTCTTATCAATGAAGCTACTAGAGACTTCAAATTGTTACGTTGCATAACCACCCAGTCAGGCAACACTGCTGCTATCGCAAAAGTTGGCCCTGGTGGTAGCAAATTGTTAACTACTAATTTCCATATTACCTCTTCCTGAAGTTTGATTCGTCTTTCTGATGTTCGTTTTTTGGGAATCTGCAGGTAAAGTTTTTGCACCTTACTCAATTTTTAAGGGCAAAGCTGCACTATCTGCTGACCCTTGTCTTCCTACGTTTGGTAAATTGGATGTATGTTATTTATATCCAAAAGTATTGTTGTTATCATGATAAATTTCTTCCTGCCCACCCCGGTTGAAGTTTGATAATGTTGCTTTGCCCCCCCCCCCCCCCCCCAACCCATTTGTAGTCTGGAGATTACAGAGTTGAACGCAGTGGTGTCATCATGTTGACATTCTGGCCTGCCATTGGTGAGCGCAAATATAATTGGGAGAAGAGACAGGTAAATAAATTTTATCTGTTTTCCAGTGTTTTATTTTTGTATTTCCCTGAACTACAACAATCTTCATGCACACTGCAGCATTTTGCTCTCTCTGCAACAGAAGTTGGGGCCTTGATCAATTTGGGTGCAAAGGATTCATGTGAATTCTTCCATGACCCATCTATGAAGTCGAGGTTAATTTCCTATTTGGTTCTGAATTATTTGCTTCCTTTTTAAAATTCTGGATCCATTCCTGATTTTCTCATTCTATCTTTGTCTGATATACTGTAGTTTAGTTTTGATTATGAGATTAATTGAATTTTTTAATCCTCAGCAATGCAGGTCAAGTTAGAAAGAGTTTATCAGTTAAAGCCCATGCTGATGGTAGTGGTTACTTCTTTACTCTGAGTAAGTACTCCTTTATTATATGAAAATGTTCAAATGAATTACCAGAGTTCATGAACATTGCTTTGTGCTGAAAATAATCAAAGTTTGTCTCTCTCACCAAATGACACTGACTGACACATAACAGAAATTTAGTGTCGTTACCTTGGTTGGTAGTTTTGCTTTCTGTATTCCCCTAATTGTTAATCTTCAGTAAAGTCTCAGGACAACCTAATTTATCCTCAATACTATTCTATTTTTGCTTTGCAGGTGTTGTCAACAATGTCATCAATACAAATGATCGGGTTAGCGTTCCTGTCACTGCTGCTGAGTTTGCGGTCATGCGAACCGCTTTTGCTGTAAGTCATTATCTGTAATAAATATTTCTTTCTTTATTGTTGCCGTTGTTGTTTATTATTGAGCATTTATAAATAAGGATAAATTACAAATATCCCACGATGTTGCATTTCTTGATGCTAGTAGATCAGTGGCATATATACCCAAATTCCAGAGCAATCTTCTTCACAGCAGTAGACCAAGTCAATATCTTACTTCTTTTCAGTATTACCCGATATTTGGCATTTAATAAATCCCAACCAACTGGTTGGCATAGTGTACAACAAATAGAAGACATTCTGGGACTTAAATACTTGGTGAAGTTCATTATATAGGACCCAGGTCCCAGGAGGAGATAGTATTTTGTTAATCAAGAGTGGTTTGGGAAAAATGAATTTTTAAGTGCCTTTAGGTGCATAACTGTTGAAAAGAAACGGTAAATGTCTGGTCCAGTGCAGCGAAATACTAAGGCTTACGAATAGATGACTGATCATGTAATTTTTAGCAGTCAATTGGAGAATTCTGTAGTATTATTTGCCTCTTCTATCTGTTGAAACATGGAAATTTGTTTCATTTCTACAAGTTTTATATTTTGACTTTGCTATTGATTTCATCTTGTTTGTGTTGTGGGTTGGGTGCAGTTTGCTTTGCCTCACCTCATGGGTTGGGACCAATGTACCAATCAGCATAGTCTTTTGGATCGAAGTTCTCCTATGGCGGTTTCTCAATCTCCAACCTCTGAGTGGGCTAGATGAATGTATGTTCATATCTGTCGATCATGAGACAGAGGACGTCCATTTTGTTACTTGATGATGCCCTTGCTTCTTCAGCGCACAAGGCTCTTGATGTTTTCTTGGTTACCAATTTCACATATGGTTGTTTGGCGATGTTATTTCAGTCAGGACTGTTTGATGCGTGTGTATAAAGAAGACAACTTCCGAGCTGGCTGTTTGCAGTAATTAGACCTCAAAATTTGACTCTTTCAACTGGGAAGCAGATTATGTGTGGTTATCCACTTGGTATAAAATTTATTGTCTGTAATGGAATTTGCGTTTATAGGCTATTTCGTTCTTTCCCCGTCTTCACCACTTATTTACTCTCTTCTTCTTGCAACAATATCCTTCTGTGTATCTATCCATTTCATTAAATACTCAATTCTCTTTTCTAGGTTCATAATGAAAATCGAAAGGACTGCTAATTTTCACCAAATGCATAGATTCATGCAATAAAATACAACAAAATAGGTAAATAAATATTGAAATACTTGCAAAAATGGGGTTGGATTGTATACACTTCCTGCCTAAATTTGTAAGGAACGCCATACTATAGCTATCTATTCTAGGCCCACTTCAAAAGAATTTCATAATAAACTTGGGCTTGGGCTTTTGAAAAGTCTCCTTCTATGAGAGGAGGGAAATTTAGGAGAACGGGAAAGAAAACGAGGGGGCGGGCGGAGCGGAGTAATCTTTTGGTATACAAAGTGCCAGCCTTCTCCGGAAAACATGTACATTCGACCTAGTTGAAGTGAGGAAAGAGTGCGCGTCTCTCTCGTCGCAATGATTTCGAAGCTCTCGAGGCCTGCTTCTACACTCCTCAAGGTGTAAAGATCTCTCTCTCTCTCTCTGCACATTTTAAAGCCCTGCTTTATTGTTTATCACGACTCATTATATATTTTTTCCTACAGCTCCCGTAGTACCCCAAAGTTGGGGCTAATGTTTATTTAATATATATTTCAAGCTTAATCCTATATTATTGACTGTTGGGTTTGGGGTTCTGGGTTTTTGGGATCATGGAGCCTTACTTCAGATGAACATACCTGGTTAATGATGTTTCTAATTCTTTTAGTCGTCTAGAAGCCAGCATATAATTCGCTATTTGAAATTGTTTTAAGGTAATCAGCGTCAGCCTTCAGAAATGCTTCTTGATGATAGTTATTCTTCTTCTTCTATATGTTACAGGGATCTCCTCTCCCAAAAGAGTCTTATCAATGAAGCTACCACCAACTTCATATTGTTGCGTGGCATGACCACCCAGTCTGGCAACACTACTACTATTAAAAGATTTGGGCCCAGGGGTATCAGATTGTTTAACCATCAAACCTCTTCCTGAAGTTGATTAGTCTTTCTAATGTTTCTTTTTTTGGGAAATCTGCAGCTAAAATATTTGCCCCTTATTCAATTTTCAAGGGTAAAGCTGCACTCTCTGCTGAACCTTGTCCTCCGACGTTCTGTAAATTGGATGTATGTAATTAATATGCAAAGTATTTTGTGATCGTGATTCATGTTTCTCTCTGAATCTGGATAATGCTGCTGTGTTTTGGGCCCCTTACTTGCAGTCAGGAGATTACAAAGTTGAACGACGTGGTGCCATCATGTTGAAATTCATGCCTGCCATTGGCGAGCTCAAATATAATCCGGAAAAGAGGCAGGTAGAATAAATTTTCCCGTTTTCCAACTTTTTTATTTTTGGGCTAAAGAATCAGGTAAATAAATTACAAAAGTCTTCATGCATACTGCAGGTATTTGCTCTGTCAGCTACAGAGCTTGGGTCCCTGATCAATTTGGGTCCAAAGGGTTCATGTGAATTCTTCCATGACCCATCAATGAAATCAAGGTTGATTGCCAATTTTGTTGTGAATTATTTATGGCCTACTGATTTTATTAGATCTGTCCCTAGTTTCTCATCCTATCATTGTTTGATATACTTTAGTTTAGTTTAAATTATGTAATTAGCTGAAGTTTTTAATCCGCAGCAATGCAGGTCAAGTTAGAAAGAGTTTATCTGTTACAGCACTTGATGATGGTAGTGGTTACTTCTTTACTCTGAGTAAGTACTCCTTTATTATATGAAGATAGTCAAATGAATTTATGAGAGTTAATGAGCATTTTTTTATTGAAATCAAGTGGAACGACATTGCTGTTCGCTCAAAATAAACAACAGTTCATCTCACTGAGCAAATGAAACTGTCCGGCATGTATTAGAAATTTATATGTCAGTTCCTTGGTTGGTGGTTATGCTTTCTGTATTCCTTAAATCTTTAATTTTCAGAAAAGAGCCTTAGGAGAACCTAATTTATGCTCGATACTTATCCTTTTCTGCTTTGCAGATGTTTTCAGCAATGTCCTCAATACAAATGATCGACTTAGTGTTCCGTCACTGCTGCTGAGTTTGCAGTCATGCAAACCAGCTTTGCTGTAAGCCATTATCTATCATAGTATTTCCTTCTTGCTTTCTTTCTGTCTTTCCATCTTTTTTCCTTTTCATTTTGTTGTTATTGATGTATATCTGATTATGTGGGAACTTATGGAGATGATAAATTAAAAATACCATGCTATTGCATTTGTAGATGCTAGTAGATAGTGGGATATATACCCAAGATCTAGAGTAATCTTCTTCTCAGCATTATCCCAAGTCAATATCCTTCTCTTATTATATGATCAAGAGAAACATTGGCGTACTAGATAGGTCAGCTTTAATTTGGTATTCCAGGATATTTAGCACTGAGTAAATCTTTTAGATAGGTCAGCTTTAATTTGGTATTCCAGGATATTTAGCACCGAGTAAATCTTAACCAAGCCCCTTGCAGTTGTTGGTCAAGTATACCAAAAATATAAGACAATATTGGGACTTTAATTCTCAGGTGAAGTTTATTATGTAGAACCCAGGAGGAGATTTAATTTTATTTATCTAGACTGGTTTGGGAAAAATCAATTGCCAAGTACCTCTATTGGCATAATTGTTGAAGAGAAAGTGGGGAGTCCTGGTCACTGCAGCTAACTATTAAGACTTATGAATAGATGATTGATCATGTAGATAGCAGTTATTTGCCTAATTATGTGTTACCTTTCATTTACTTGCTCTCCTTAACTGCTGGAACATGGAAAATCATCTTATGTGGCCATTAATTTCATTTCTGCAAAGTTTTTATTTTGACCACCTCATTGTTACTTGTTTGTGTGGTGCAGTTTGCTTTGAACATCATGGGTTGGGACCAATGCACCCATCAGCCTGCTCTTCATCCCAATCAAAGTTCACCTACCGTGGTTCCTGCTTCTTCGATCTCCGAGTGGGATAGATGATTTTACGTGCATGTGTCTACCATCAGAGGAAGAAGATCCATTTTGGTATCCTTGCTTCTTTGATACTTTAGACTAGGTTAGTTTCTTCACTTACCAATTTCGTTTGATGTGTATGTTTGGAGCAGACAACACCCTAGCGGGTTGTTTGTATACTACGCAGCTGGTGGCAGTAATTACTAATTAAAGGCAGTAATGAGACGTTGGATTTGACATGGTTTTGAGTACTTTTATATCCGTAGGTTGCTACTTGGGTTTTGCTTGCCTAAGCTGTTTTAACTTGGAAATATAGAATAATCGAGTTGATATATTTATGTAAGAGAGAAGAGAAGCTTTCCTAGCCTTCACTATTCACAAGTAACACTGATCAATTTATGACGAGGCCAATGAATTCCCCCAACAGAAACATTGGATTAGATTTTATGGATGGGTAGTTGCATTTTTTTTTTTTGGTAAATTTCTAATGAATTTTGGATAGAGTGACATAAGTATAAAAGATGTGTGGGATCCAAATTTTCTATTTTAATTAATAGTATCTTTCGTATTTTTTCCCTTTCTGGATTCACATAGTGAAAAGTAAAGGTGAAATAAACTATAAAGTAAGGAGTTGGGAGAGCAAAGCAAAAAATTACTCAACTCGCAAAACTTTCACTCTTGTACTAGAAAATAAACAAACTGTAACAAAGCAGATGCAAATTGATTGCAAAGCCTGAAATATGGCTAGTCACTTATCCTATTACTTATATGTGCAAATATATTCAGATGCAAATGCCTAACCATATCCTCAGACTACTTGATCTATATCAAATTGTGAGAGAGAGAGAGAGAGAGAGAGAGAGAGAGAGAGAGAGAGAGAGAGATGAGGCTCCATGATCTTCAACCGTCAAGTCTGATTTTCACTGAAGGTGGTATTTTAACGAATGCACTGGATGCCACGGCATATTACCAACCAAATTACCAACAAAATAACACAAACTGCAGCATCAATGGCAATAACAATCCTCACCTGGCGACACCACTTCTTTTGTAGATTAGACTTGCTCCTTGAACTACTGAAATCCTTCTGCGAGGCGGACGTTCCTTGATTGTCAGCATCCGATGCTCTGGAATCATTCCTCACACTTCTATCTGAGGATCTCCTATGCTCCTCCATCTCAATATCTCTTATGACAATGGCGTGATCCTTCATCTTCTTCTTCCCCAGTTTGCTAGGCTTTACCAACAATGGAGCTTTGGTTGAAGCTCCACCTTCAATGTGCCCGTTGGCATTATTACACGGTGAAGGATTTTCAGCAGGCCATGCAGTTTCAGTTCCTGAAACTCGCTCCAGTGAAGCAACCAAGCGATCAACGATGGGCCGCAACTTCTCTTGCAAACAGAGTGCATCGAGACTCGTAAAATTTATTTTAGAATAGTTTTTACCAAGCTTCTTGAACTCATCTCTCAATTTTTGGAGGAATCTGAGAACTCCTGAATTGCCATAACTCTCACTTACAATTGCGAAATATACGAAGCCTTCATCCATAAAGAAGCCGAAAGTATTTTTACCAATGGTTTCGAAGTACCACAGGTGATAAGGAGGAGTCCTCTCCAAGCATAGCGAAGCAAAGTGGTCAATCTCAGGGTTTCCGACGCTGTAAGTGTACAAAGCTCGATTGTCTTTCCATATACAGCAGTAAGAAACAGTATCCCGAACAGAATCCATTAATGGAAGGATTGAAAGCAATTGCAAAAATCGGGAGAGGATCGAGCCTGATTGATTGAAAAGATTCAACTTTTTGGATTCTAATCTAAACAATCAAATATTTATAGGGAAATCAGTAACCCTAGAAATTCTTCAATCAAAGAGGCGGAAAGCAATAGGAGAAGTAAAATATCTTGGGGAAAAGCGGGAAGCCACCCGTCCGCTAAGTAGTCCAAGTCGAGAATGGAGCCTCATACCAGGTAGAGATAAGATCTTACGGAAGAGAAGTTTGTTGAATCAAAGGCGCAATATCAGGTAAATCGCGTGAGGGGATACAAATCCAATTTCAAATTGTGATCTTGGATAAGAATAGGGAGCGAAGTAGATGGTATGAGAGGGAGAGAGAGAATTCACCTAAATTGCCGCGCCAGGTCGTAGAGTGATTCTACACCAGAGGGGAGTTGGTAGACGAGTGAGAAGTTAGAGAGGGAAAGTCAACAGATAAGTACTTGCAGTTAGAGAGAGAGAGTGATGATGAGTATAAGAAAAGTGGTAGCTGGTCATGATTGTTGACTCGGTCATTTCCCAATTCAAGGTTTCTGAATCTCTCTCTCTCTCACTAGTTTTTTTTTTTTTCTGAAAGAGAGAAATTTTCAAAAAACTCAAAAATTTCTGAAAGAGTGAGAAATTTTCAAATAACTCAAAAATTTAAGTACATCTAAAAGTCTATTGACTATTTGTTTCCATATTCACGGAGAAACTTCATGGCGGAAAATGAGAGCCCCAATTTTGGAAAGAGGGGCTCGAAATTGCAATAGAGGCAATCGAAGCAACAGAGGAAATTAAATTCTTATTGACGTAATCAAAGTATAATGATTAAAAAGATTACAAAGAAGTTTGATGTCGTTGGCTATTGTACTACTTCTAGCATCAAATGACTTGCTCGACAATAATCATCTTGCAATATCCTGAAGATCAAGCCTCGTATGTATATCTTTCCATTCCATTTTGAAAGCCAGCAAATCTAATAGCCTGCCGACACAACTCCACTGGATTGGGTGAAGAATCCCTAGAGATTGCCCAAGCTCCCTTGATCACCATTCTCTCATCTTGTACCAAGATACCGTAACTCACTTTGAACTTTTCGACAAACAATGTACTGATGAACAGATCCGTACACCCTACTCTTGTTTTCAAAACTCCATTACTTGAACAAAGTGGAGAAGCATTGGAAAGATAGCTGTGGATTCATTTGATGAAATAACAAGAAATTCATGCCATTCCGGGACAGCTCTTTCCACAATCTCTCTTTCTGACAATCATTCTCTTTCAAAAATTCAAAGATTTCTGGATTTCCAAATCCACCAAAAAAGATAGGCAGATAGTTGCATACGATCTTCAACTAATTTTAACTTCTCACCTTCCCATAGATTCCTCAACCACAGGGGGAACTTCTAAAATATGATTTTTGAACCACATTACGCGTAAGAAAATTTCACGTTAAAATTTAATTTTATTGACGAATGCACCATAACTCTTATACCTTTGGTCATAACACTTTGTAATTTGTAGAATATCACTAAAGTAATATGTGGAATCTACTGTATAAATTTCCAGAAAAATTAAATTTCATGAAAAATTACGATTTTGCTCAATAGGGTAAAAAAAATTGTATTTGTTAAATTTTATAATATTTCAACAAACATTAGATTACAAATTGATTAAATTAATAAATTTATTAGTAAATGATCTAATTTTAAGCAATGTTTCATCAAAACTATGATTTTTTGAACCATATTACGCGTAAAGAAATTTTACTTTAAAATTTAACTTTATTGATGAAAAATGCACTATAACTCTTACACCTTTGGTCAGAACACTTTGTAATTTGGAGAATCTCACTAAAATAATGTGTGAAATCTACTGTAAAAATTTAAAAAAAAATTAAATTTAATGAAAAATTACGATTTTGCCCCTACAGGGTAAAAAATTGAGTATTTGTTAAATTTTATAATATTTCATCAAACATTAGATTACAGATTGATTAAATTAATGAATTTATTTGTAAATGATCTAATTCTAAGCAATGTATGCATCAATAATATTATTTTTGAACCAGATTAGGCGTAAAGAAATTTTTCGTTACAATTTAACTTTAGTTACGAAAAATGCACTATAACTCTTACACCTCTGGTCAGAACACTTTGTAATTTGGAGAATATCACTTAAATAATGTGTGGAATCTATTGTAAAATTTTCAAGAAAAATAAAATTTTATAAAAAATTATGATTTTACCCCTATAGTGTAAACAAACATAGTATTTTATAATATTTTAGCAAACATTAGATTACAGATTGATTAAACTAATAATAGAAAATGATAAAATTCTAAGCAATGTATGCATAAAAAATATGATTTTAGAACCACATTACGCATAAGGAAATTTCACATTAATATTTAACTTTATTGACGAAAAGTGCACCATAACTCTTACACTTTGGCTCAGAACAATTTGTATTTTAAAGAGTATCACTAAAATAAAGTGCGGAATCTACTGCAAAAATTTTAAGAAAAATTACAATTTTGCCCCTATATGTTAAAAAAAATTGAGTATTTGTTAAATTTTATAATATTTCAGCAAACATTATAATACAATTTGATTAAATTAATGAATTTATTAGTAAATAATCTAATTGTAAGAAATGTATGTATCAAAAATATGATTTTTGAACCACATTACGTGAAAGAAAATTTCACGTTAAAATTTAACTTTATTAACAAAAAATGCACCATAACTCTTACACCTTTGGTCAGAAGACTTTGTAACTTGGAGAATCTCACTAAAATAATGTGTGGAATCTACTATATAAATATTAAGAAAAATTAAATTTCATGAAAAATTACGATTTTGCATCTATAGGGTAAAAAAACTGAGTATTTGTTAAATTTTATAATATTTCATCAAATATTATATTACATATTGAATAAATTAATGAATTTATTAGTAAATGATCTAATTCTAAGCAATGTATACATCAAAAATATTATTTTTGAGCCATATAACGTGTAAAGAAATTTCTCGTTAAAATTTAACTTTACTACGAAAAAAGCACCATAACTCTTACACCTTTGGTCAGAATACTTTGTGATTTAGAGGATATCAATAAAATAATGTGTGGAATCTACCGTGAAATTTTCAAGAAAAATAAAATAGGGTAAAAAAACTGAGTATTTGTTAATTTTTAAATATTTCATCAAGTTTTAGATTACAGATTGATTAAATTAATGAATTTATTAGTAAATGATCTAATTCTAAGTAATGTATGCATCAAAAATATGATTTTTGGACCACATTACGAGTAAGGAAATTTAACGTTAAAATTTAACTTTATTGATGAAAAATGCACCATAACTCCTACACCTTTGGTCATAACACTTTGTAATATGGAGAATATCACTAAAATAATGTATGGAATCTACTGTAAAAATTTCAAAAAAATTAAATTTCATAAAAAATTACAATTTTGCCCCTATAGGGTTAAAACACTAAGTATTTGTTAAATTTTATAGTATTTCATCAAGCATTAGACTACAGATTGATTAAATTAATGAATTTATTAGTAAATAATCTAATTCTAAGCAATGTGTGCATAAAAAATATAATTTTTGGACCATATTCCGCGTGAGGAAATTTCACGTTAAAATTTAACTTTATTGACGAAAAATGCACCATAACTCTTACACCTTTGGTCAGAACACTTTGTAATTTGGAGAATATCACTAAAATAATGTGTTGAATCTACTGTTAAAATTTCAGGAAAATTTAAATTTCACAAAAAAATACGATTTTGCTCCTATAGGGTAAAAAAACTGATTATTCGTTAAATTTCATAATATTTCATCAAACATTAGATTACAGATTTGATTAAATTAATGAATTAATTCATAAATGACTTAATTCTAAGCAATGCATGTATAAAAAATTGATTTTTGGACCACATTCCGCGTAAAGAAATTTCACGTTAAAATTTAATTTAATTGACGAAAAATGCACCATAACTCTTACACCTTTGGTTAGAAGACTTTGTAATTTGGAGAATATAACTAAAATAATGTGTTAACATAATGTGAAAATTTCAAGAAAAATTAAATTTCATCAAGCATTAGATTACAGATTGATTAAATTAATGAATTTATTAGTAAATGATCTAATTCTAAGCAATGTGTGCAACAAAAATATTTTTGGGCCACATTCCGCGTATAGAAATTTTACGTTAAAATTTAACTTTATTAACAAAAAATGCACCATAACGATTACATCTTTGGTCAGAACACTTTGTAATTTGGAGAATATCACTAAAATAATGAGTGAAATTTACTGTAAAATTTCAGGAAAAATTAAATTTCATGAAAAATTACAATTTTTTTCCTTTAGGGTAAAAAAATTGATTATGTGTTAAATTTTATAATATTTCATCAAACATTAGATTACAGATTGATTAAATTAATGAATTTATTTATAAATGATGTAATTCTAAGCAGTGTATGTGTAAGAAAGGGATTATGATCACCGATGATTTGGTGATTGGGCCTTCCACTATATATAATTAAGATACAGTTGGTTACAAAAGGAAAATATAATGAAATATACAATATAGCTAAGTCAACTATTTTCTTTATTAAAAGGAAAATAAATATGGACAATATACAATGGAATATACAATATGGCTAAGTCAACTATTTTCCTTATTATCCCCCTGCAAGCCTTGCATGGGATGTGGACGAACGCAAAGCTTGGATCGTAAGAAGGCAAACGCCGGACGAGGAAGAGCTTTTGTGAAGATATCTTCTAACTGAAGATGCGACGGGACAAATTGAGTAGATAGTTTGCCTGTAGATACCAACTCCCGAACAAAGTGATAATCAATGTCAATGTGCTTAGCCCTCTTGTGAGCCACCGGATTCTTGCTCAAGAAAATGGCACTCTTGTTGTCATATAAGAGAATTGGATGACCAGAGGAGGCGATCTTGAGTTCGCCCAAAAGGTTAGTCAACTACACCACCTCAGAAGCCGCATTAGCTAGGGCTCGGTATTCAGATTCACAACTAGAGCGGGCCACAGTAGGTTGCTTCTTAGCACTCCAAGAGATAAGATTTCCACCCAGAAAAATAGAATAACCATATGTGGACCGTCGTGTCTCAACACAACGAGCCCAGTCTGCATCTGAGTAGCCGATAATAGATGACTCCGTATGACGATGAAAATCAAGACCAAAGTGAAGAGTACCCTTCACATAGCGCAAAATGTGCTTAACCGCAGAAAAATGATCGACTTTTGGAGTATGCAGAAACTGACTAACAAGATTGACTGCAAAGGCAAGGTCTGGACGTGTAATCGTCAAGTACTGTAAAGCTCCCACAAGAGACCGATATAGTGTTGAATCCAGAAATGGGTCACCTGTACTGACAAGAGTTTCACCAGCAGCAAGAGGAGTAGCAACAGGATTTGAGTCGAGCATATTCGCCCGATCTAAGATATCACGAGCATATTTGGCTTGCCCAATAAAGAGACAAGAAGGCAAATATGATAGTTCAAGCCCCAAAAAATAATTCAAATGACCAAGATCCTTCACAGCAAATTCAATATGAAGATGAGAGATGAATCGATGAAGTACTTGCTCATTATTGCCAGTAACAATGATATCATCCACATAAAGTAAGAGATAGATAACAGAGGTACCTTGATGAAGATAAAAGAGAGATGAGTCCGAACGACTGGCACAGAACCCGAGGCTCATCAGAAATGAACTGAACTGATGAAACCGGACAAGAGGGGCTTGACGAAGACCGTATAAAGCTTTCTTCAGCCGACACACATGATGAGGAAACTGTGGATCAACAAAGCCCGGAGGCTGAGCCATGTAAACTGGTTTATGAAGAATACCATTCAGGAAGGCATTCTTTACATCCAATTGATGAAGGGGCCAATTATGCTGAACTCTATCTAAAATCACACGAACTGTGCTAGCCTTGACCACAGGACTGAATGTATGATGAAAGTTTGAACCTGGAACCTGAGTAAACCCCTGGGCCACAAGCCTAGCTTTGTGTCGCTCAATAGAACCGTCTGCATGATACAAACACCCATTTTGACCCAACAATATTAATATTTGGAGGTCTGGGAACCAAGTCCCAGGTAGCATTAGATCGAAGGTCATCAATCTCCTCCTGCATAGCGGAGACCCAAACAGGAGACTTCCAAGCAGATTTGAAGCCTCGGGGCTCAGAAGCTGCAGTCAAAGCAGAGAGGAGAGCTGTAAATGCAAGATTGGTTAGATAACGAGGTTTAAATATGCTGGATTTAGCCCGAGTCTGCATATGATGTGTTGGCACCACTGGAGGTGGTGAAGGACCCGGCACAAGAGGAGTGGTAGGAGCCGGATCAATTTGAGGAGCATCAGCAGGTGGCACAATAGGGCACGTGTCATCAGAACACACACGATAGGGTGAGGCAGGTGGTAAGAGAGGTGTAGAAGCCGTGGGTCGTGTAGAAGATGCAACACCGACACATGAGCCATCATCCAAAAAGGTAGACACCTCCGGAGAGGGTGTCGATGTTGTGTCAACAGAGCCTGAAAAAGAAAACTGAAACTCATCAAATTGAGCATGATAAGTTATGTAAACACGTTAGGTATCAGGATCGAAGCACCGAAATCCCTTGTGAGAACTGCTATAACCCAAAAATACACAAGGATGACTGCGAGGAACCAAGTTGTTAGTAGAATAATCATGTAAATATGGGTAAACACGACACCCAAAGGGTCTGAAATTAGCATAATTAGGAACAGTACCATAAAGTAACTTGAAAGGAGACTTGTTACCCAAAACTGTGGATGGGAGACGATTAATGACATGAACCGCTGTGGCAAAGGCATCAAACCAAAAACATGCAGGAGCATGAGCATGAAATAACATAGATAGACCAGCCTCAGAAATAAGACGATGCTTTTGTTTAGCCCGACCGTTCTGCTGAGGAGTGTAGGGACAGGACAAACGATGATGAATGCCATGTAAGGAAGTAAATTCTCCGACTCTATTGTTAACAAATTCAGTGCCCCCATCACTTTGGAAAACCTTAACAGAAGTAGAAAATTTAGTGCAAACAAATTTATGGAAGCGTACAAACACCTCGAAGAAATCAGACTTAACTTGTAATGGATATATCCAAGTAAAATAAGAGTAGTCATCCACAAAAGCCACATAATAACGATATCCATCAGATGAATAGACGGGCACCGGGCCCCACAAATCGCAATGAATTATATCAAGTACTTTATTCGCACGCTTCTCATTCAAATCAAAAGATAAACGTTTGTTCTTTGCTAACTGACAAGAACCATAAATACTAGGATTCGGTAATAAAGAAGTAACTGACAAGTGTCCTAACTTATTCATAAGTGAGAGAACAGAAAGCGGGACATGCCCCAAGCGTAAATGCCATAAATCAAAATTGCCCTTCAACTCTTTTGAACGAAGAGCAGCAACTAAAGCCGGATGCCCCCGTTCCAAAACATATAACCCTTGATCACATTTTCCTCGAGCTAGAACTGTCTTGGTCATGCGATTCTGAATTTCAAAGGACTTGTCAGAGAAAACAATATCAACTGGAAAATCATGTGTGAGCTTACTAATGGATAATAAATTTTTGGTTAAATGTGGAACCACCAAAACATCAAGCAATTGAATACCATTAGATAAACCACGAGAACCAATATGAGATATTGAAAGACAATTTCTGTTACCCACAACAACGTGACCATTACCATTATAAGGCACAAAGGAATTCAAACTGGAAGTTTGAGCAGTCATGTGAGAGGAAGCACCCGAATCTACAAACCAATCAGAAGATGCCTGGGAGATGTTGCATGAAGCAATGAATGCTTGTGCGAGTTTAGCAGACTGGGAAGAGGTAGCACGGGCTTGCAAGAACTGAGGGCATTTATCTGTGTAATGCTCACCATGGTAAATTTGACAACGGGAAGGACGACAACTACCACCGTGACCGCCGTTACTCCAACCACCGGATTTGAACTGGCCTCCAGAATTCTGCCCACAACCACCAGATTTGTTTTGATAAGAGATGTTGCGAGAGGAGTTGTAACAAAAGCCGCCAGAGTGGGAGCAGCAGGCTCCATGGAGCGAAGAAAGAGTTCAAAACTCTGAGCTTTCGGTAGCAACTCAGGGAAGGTAGGTAAGGGTTGTAGTGCCATTTGAGAAGTGGAGAAATTTGATAAATGAGAACCAAGACCACAAAGAAACCAATGGGATTGGTCGGCGGCATCAAACGGATGACCGATGGCAGTAAGACGGTCGCACAGCGTTTTGAACACCTGACCATACTCGGCAACATATCGTTCCCCAATTTTAATAGAGTGCAATTCATCCTTAATCTGGAACTCACCCGATTTAGAATCATGACTAAAAGCCCACTCCAAGGTTAGCCAGATTTCGCGCGACGAGGAGCAGCCCACAACTAGGGCAAGAGGTTCCTCTGTGAGAGATGTGAGAAGGAGACTTGCGATGCGTTTATCTTTTTTCTTCCAGGCGAGAAATTCAGGATTTGTATCAGAGGAGGATGAAGGAACGACAAATGTGCCGTCAAGAAATCCAAGCAAATCTTGACATTCAAAAACTGATGTAACTTGCGTCCTCCAAATAAGGTAATTGGTAGAGGTAAGTTTAATATGGAGAAGATGGATAAGAGTGTTTACAGAGAGAGTTTCAGTGGTGAGGGAATCTGTGGTCGCCATGGATGAGAGCTGTCGAGAAGAAGAAGAAAGGGATTACGATGTTAGTCTGATACCATGTAAGAAAAGGATTATGATCACCGATGATTTGGTGATTAGGCTTTCCGCTATATATAATTAAGATACAATTGGTTACAAAAGGAAAATACAATGAAATATACAATATAGCTAAGTCAACTATTTTCCTTGATAAAAGGAAAATAAATATGGACAATATACAATGGAATATACAATATGGCTAAGTCAACTATTTTCCTTATATGCATAAAAAATTAGAGTTTTGAACCACATTATGCATAATGAAATTTCACGTTCAAATTTAACTTAATTGACGAAAAATGCACCATAACTCTTACACCTTTGGTGAGAACAATTTGTAATTTGGATAATTTCACTAAAATAAAGTGTGGAATCTATACAGTAAAATTTTTTCAAGAAAAATTAAATTTCATGAAAAATTATGATTTTGCCCCTCAAGGGTAAAAAAACTGAGTATTTGTTAAATTTATAGTATTTTATCAATCATTAGATTATAGATTGATTAAATTAATGAATGTATTAGTAAATGATCTAATTCTAAGCAATGTATGCATAAAAAAATATGATTTTTGGACCACGTTCCGTGTAAAGAAATTTCACATTAAAATTTAACTTTATTGACGATAAATGAACCATAACTCTTACACCTTTGGTTAGACATTTTTTCGTTTGGAAAATATCACTAAAATAATGTGTGGAATCTATTGTAAAAATTTCAAGAAAAATTAAATTTTATGAAAATTACATTTTTGCCCCTATGGGGTTAAAATACTGAGTATTTGTTAAATTTTATAAAATTTCATCAAACATTAGATTACATATTGATTAAATTAATTAATTTATTAGTAAATGATTTAATTCTAAGCAATGTATGTATAAAAAATATGATTTTTGAACCACATTGCGTGTAAGGAAATTTGATGTTAAAATTTAACATTATTGACGAAAAATGCACCATAACTATTATACCTTTGGTCAGAACATTTTGTAATTTAAAGAATATCACTAAAATAATTTGTGGAATCTACTGTAGAAATTTTAAGAAAAAGTAAATTTCATGAAAAATTACGATTTTGCCCCTGTAGGGTAAAAAAACTGAGTATTTGTTAAATTTTATAATATTTCATCAAAAAGTAGATTACAGATTGATTAAATTAATGAATTTACTAGTAAATGATCTAATTCTAAGCAATGTATGCATAAAAAATATGATTTTGGACAATATTGCACTTACAAAAATTTTACGTTAAAATTTAACTGTATTGACGAAAAATGCTCCATAACTCTAACAGCTTTTGTCAGAAAACATTGTAATTTGGAGAATATCACTAAAATAATATGTGGAATCTACTGTAAAAATTTCAAGAGAAATTAAATTTCATGAAAAATTATGAGTTTGCCCTATAGGGTAAAAAAACTGAGCATTTGTTATATCTTATAATATTTCATCAAGTATTAGATTACAAATTGATTAAATTAATGAATTTATTAGTAAATGATCTAATTCTCAGTAATGTGTGCATCAAAAATATGATTTTTGAACCGCATTACGCATAAGAAAATTTCACGTTAAAATTTCACTTTATTGACGAACAAAGCTCCATAACTCTTACAGCTTTGGTCAGATTACTTTGTAATTTGGAGAATATCACTAAAATAATGTTTGGAATCTACTGTAAAAATTTCAAGAACAATTAAATTTCATGAAAAATTATGATTTTGTCTTATAAGGTAAAAAAAGTGAGTATTTATTAAATTTTATAATATTTCATCAAAAGTTTGATTACAGATTGATTAATTTAATGAAATTTCTAGTAAATAATCTAATTCTAAGCAATGTATTCATAAAAATATGATTTTTGAACCACGTTACGCTATGAAATTTCACGTTAAAATTTAAATTTAATGACGATAAATGCACCATAACTCTTACACCTTTGGTCAGAACAAATTGTAATTTGAAGAATATCACTAAAATAATGTGTGGAATCTACTGTAAAAATTTTAAGAAAAATTAAATTTAATGAAAAATTGCAATTTTGCTCCTAGAGGGTAAAAGAATTGAGTATTTGTTAAATTTAATAATATTTCATTAAGCATTAGACTACAGATTGATTAAATTAATGAATTTATTAGTAAATGATTTAATTCTAAGCAATGTATGCATCAAAAATATGATTTTTGAACCACATTACGTGTAAGAAAAATTTTCGTTAAAATTTAACTTTATTGACGAAAAATTGCACCATAACATTTACATCTTTGGTCAGAACACTTTGTAATATGGAGAATATCACTAAAATAATGTGTGGAATCTACTATTAAAATTTCAAGAAAAATTAAATTTCATGGAAAATTACGATTTTGCCCCTATAGGGTAAAAAATTGAGTATTTGTTAAATGTTATATTATTTCATCAAACAATAGATTATAGATTAATTAAATTACTGAATTTATTCGTAAACGATCTAATTCTAAGCAATGTATGTATAAAAAATATGATTTTTGAACCACATTATGCGTACGAAAATTTTACGTCAAAATTTAAATTTATTGACGAAAAATACACCATAACTCTTACACCTTTGTTTAGAACACTTTGTAATTAGGAAAATATCACTAAAATAATATGTGGAATCTACCGAAAAGTTTCAAGAAAAAATAAATTTCATGAAAAATTACGATTTTGCGTATATAGGGTAAAAAAATGGAGTTTTGTTAAATTTTATAGTATTTCATCAAACATTAGATTATAGATTAATTAAATTCTTGAATTTATTCATAAATTATCTAATTCTCAGCAATGTATGCATCAAAAATATGATTTTTGAACCACATTAAGCATACGAAAATTTCACTTTAAAATTTAACTTTATGGAGAAAATATGTACTAGAACTCTTACACCTTTGGTCAGAACACTTTTTAATTGGGAGAATATCACTAAAATAATATGTGGAATCTACTATAAAAATTTCAGGAAAAATTAAATTTTATGAAAAATTTCAATTTTGCCCCTATAGGGTAAAAAACTAAGTATTTATTATATTTTATAATATTTCATCAAATATTAGATTATAGATTGATTAAATTAATGAATTTATTCATAAATGATATAAATTTAAGCAATGTATGCAAGAACAATATGATTTTAGAACCACATTACGCGTATGGAAATTTCACGTTAAAATTTAAGCTTTTTGAAGAAAAATGCACCATAACTCATATACGTTTGGTCAGAACACTTTATAATTTGGAAAATATCACTGAAATAATGTGTTTAATCTATTGTAAATATTTCAAGAAAAAAATAAATTTAATGAAAAATTACGATGTTGCCCCTATATGGTAAAAAAACTGAGTATTTGTTAAATTTTATTATATTTCATCAAGCATTAGATGACAGACTGATTAAATTATGAATTTATTCGTAAGTGATCTACTTCCAAGCAATGTATGCATCAAAAATATGATTTTTGGACCACATTACGCGTAAGGAAATTTTACGTTAAAATTTAACTTTATTGACAAAAAATACACCGTATCTCTTACACCTTTGTTCAAAACACTTTATAATATGGATAATATCACTAAAATAATGGGTGGAATCTACTGTAAAAATTTCGGGAAAAATTAAATTTTATGAAAAATTACGATTTTGCCCCTATAGGGTAAAAAACCTGAGTATTTGTTATATTTTATAATATTCAATCAAACATTAGATTACAGATTGATTGAATTAATGAATTTATTTGTAAATGATATAATTCTAAGAATTGTATGCAAGAAAAATATTATTTTGAACCATAGTTAGCGTATGGAAAATTCACATTAAAATTTAACTTTTTTGACGAAAAATGCACCATAACACTTATACCTTTGATCAGAACACTTTGTAATATGGAGAATATCACTTAAATAATGTGTGGAATCTACTCTAAAAATTTCAAGAAAAATTAAATTTAATAAAATAATACGATTTTGCCCCTATAGGGTAAAAAAACTGAGTATTTGTTAAATTTTATAATATTTTATCAAGCATTAGATTATAGATTGATTAAATTAATGTATTTATTAGTATAAGATATAATTCTAAGCGATGTATGCATCAAAAATATGATTTTTGGACCACATCACGCGTAAGGAAACTTAACGTTAAAATTTAACTTTATTGAAGAAAAATGCACCATATCTCTTACACCTGTGGTTAGAACACTTTGTAATATGGAGAATATCACTAAAATAATGTGTTGATTCTACAGTAAATATTTTAGGAAAAATTAAATTTCATGAAAAATTATCATTTCGCCCCTATAGGGTAAAAAAACTGATTATTGTGAATTTTATAATATTTCATCAAGCATTAGATTACAGATTAATTAAATTAATGAATTTATTAGTAAATGATCTAATTCCAAGCAATGTATGCCTCATAAATATGATTTTTGGACCACATCACGCGTAAGAAAACTTAACGTTAAAATATAACTTTATTGAAGAAAAATGCACCATATCTCTTACACCTATGGTTAGAACACTTTGTAATATGGGGAATATCACTAAAATAATGTGTTGGTTCTACTATAAAAATTTTAGGAAAAATTAAATCTCAAGAAAAATTACGATTTTGCCCTAATAGAGTAAAAAAACTGATTATTTGTGAAATTTTGTACTATTTCATCAAGCATTAGATTACAGATTGATTAGATGAATGAATTTATTAAATGATCTAATTATAAGCAATGTATGCATAAAAAATATGAGTTTTGAACCACATTACGCACAAGGAAACATAACTTTATTGACGAAAAATGCACCATAACTCTTACACCTTTGGTCAGAACACTTTGTAATTTGGAGAATATCACTAAAATAATGTGTGTAATCTACTGTAAAAATTTCAAGAAAAATTAAATTTCATGAAAATTACAATTTTGCCCCTATAGGGTAAAAATCTAAATATATGTTAAATTTTATAATATTTCATCAAGCATTAGACTACATATTGTTTATATCAATGAATTTATGAGTAAATGATCTAATTTTAAGCAGTGTATGCATCAAAATTTTTTATTTTTGAACCACTTTACGCATAAGGAAATTTCACGTTAAAATTTAACTTTATTGACGAAAAATGCTCCATAACTCTTACACCTTTGGTCAGAATACTTTGTAATTTGGAGAAAATCACTAAAATAATGTGTGGAATCTACTGTAAAAATATCTAGAAAAAATCAATTTCATGAAAAATTATGATTTTGCCACTATAGTGTAAAAAACCTGAGTATTTGTTAAATTTTATAATATTTCATCAAACATTAGATTACAGATTGATTAAATTAATGAATTTATTAGTAAATGATCTAATTCTAAGCAATGTATGAATCAAAAATATAATTTTTGGATCACATTACGCATATGAAAATTTCATGTTAAAATTTAATTTAATTGACGAAAAATGCTCCATAACTCTTACACCTTTGTTCAGAACACTTTGTAATGTAAATAATATCACTAAAATAACATGTGGAATCTATTTAAAAAATTTCAAGAAAAATTAAATTTCATGAAAAATTGCGATTTTGCTCCTATATACTAAAAAACAGAGTATTTGTTAAATTTTATAGTATTTAGATTACGAATTGATTAAATTTATGAATTTATTAGTAAATGATCTAATTCTAAGCAATGTTTACATCAAAAATATGATTTTTGAACCACATTACGCATCATAAAATTTCACGTTAAAATTTAACGTAATAGACGAAAAATGCTCCATAACTCTTACATCTTTGGTCAGATTACTTTGTTATGTGGAGAATATCACTAAAATAAGGTGTGAAATCTACTATAAAAATTTCATGAAAAATTAAATTTCATGAAAAATTACGATTTTGTCTTATAAGGTAAAAAAACTGAGTATTTATTAAATTTTATAATATTTCATCAAAAGTTTGTTTACAGATTGATTAAATTAATGAAATTTTTAGTAAATAATCTAATTCTAAGCAATGTATTCATCAAAAATATGATTTTTGAACCACATTCGTGTAAGGAAATTTCACATTAAAATTTAACTTTATTGACGAAAAATGCTCCATAACTTTTACACCTTTGGTCAGAACACTTTGTAATTTGGAGAATTTCACTAACATAATGTGTGGAATCGATTGTAAAAGTTTCAAGAGAAATTAAATTTCATGAAAAATTACAATTTTGCCCCTATAGGATAAAAAATTGTGTAGTTGTTAAATTTTATAATATTTCATCAAACATTAGATTACACATTGATTAAATTAATTAATTTAGTAGTAAATGATCTAATTCTAAGCAATGTGTGCATCAAAAATATGATTTTGAACCACATTACAGGTAAGGAAATTTCACGTTAAAATTTAACATTATGGACTAAAAGTGCTGAACAACTCTTACACCTTTGGTTAGAAAACTTTTGTAATTTGAAGAATATAACTAAAATATTATGTGGAATCTACTTTAAAAATTTCAAGAAAAATTAAATTTCATGAAAAATTACAATTTTGCCCCTATAAGGTAAAAAATTGTGTATTTGTTAAGTTTATAATATTTCATGAAAAATTAGATTACACATAGATTAAATTAATGAATTTATTACTAAATGATCTAATTTAAACAATGTATGCATCAAAAAATATTATTTTTGAACAAAATTATGGGTACGGAAATTTCACGTTAAAATTTAACTTTATTGACAAAAAATGCTCCATAACTCTTACACTTTTGGTTAGAATACTTTGTAATTTGGAGAATATCCCTAAAACGATGTGTGGATTCTTCTATAAAAATTTCAAGAAAATTAAATTTCATGAAAAATTTTTATTTTGCCCCTTTCATTACACATTTGAATGCGGATTGATTAAATTAATGAATTTATTAGTAAATGATCTAATTCTAAACAATGTATGCATCAAAAATATAATTTTTTAACCACATTACGCGTAAAGAAATTTCACGTTAAAATTTAACTTTATTGACTAAAAATGCATCGTAACTCTTACACCTTTGGTCAGAATACTTTATAATTTGGAGAATATCACTAAAATATTGTGTCAAATCTACTGTAGAAATTTCAAGAAAAATTTAATTTCATGAGAAATTATGATTTTGCTCCTAGAAGGTTAAAAAACTGAGTATTTGTTAAATTTGATAATATTCATCAAACATTAGATTACAGATTGACTATATTAATGAATTTGTTAGTAATTGATCTAATTCTAAGCAATGTGTGCATCAAAAATATGATTTGTGAACCACATTACGCTTAAGGAAATTTTACGTTAAAATTTAACTTTATTGACGAGAAATGCTCCATAACTCTTACACCTTTGGTCAGAACTCTTTGTAATTTGGAGAAAATCACTAAAATAATGTGTGGAATCTACTGTAAAATTTCAAGAAAATTACGATTTAGCCACTATAGGGTAATAAAACTGAGTATTTGTTCAATTTTATAATATTTCATCGATCATTATATTACAGATTGATTAAATTAATTAATTTATTAGAAACTGATCTAATTCTAAGCAATGTATGCATCTAAAATATGATTTGTGAACCACATTACGCGTCAGGACATTTCACGTTAAAATTTTACTTTATTGACAAAAAATGCACCATACCTCTTGCACCTTTGGTTAGAAAACTTTGTAATTTGGAGAATATCACTAAAATAAACTGTAAAATCTACTGTAAAAATTTCAAGAAAAATTAAATTTCATGAAAATTTTTGATTTTACCCTAGTAGGGTAAACAAAGTGAGTATTTGTAAAATTTTATAATATTTCATCAAATATTAGATTACAAATTGATTAAATTAATTAATTTATTAGCAAATGATTTAATTTGTAATGTGGTTCAAAAATATGCGTAATGTGGTTCAAAAATCATAATTTTGAAGAATTCGTTTCATAGAATTAGATCATTTACTAATAAATTTATTAATGTAATCAATCTGTAATCTTATGTTTAATGAATTATTATAAAATTTAACAAATACACGTTTTTTTACCTTATCGGGGCAAAATCATAATTTTTCATGGAATTTATTGTTTCTTGAAATTTGTACAGTAGATTTCACACATTATTTTAGTGATATTCTCCAAATTACATAGTGTGTGACCAAATGTGCAATAGTTATGGATCATTTTTCGTCAATAAAGTTAAATTTTATTTCCCTACGCGTAATGTGGTTCAAAAATCATATTTTTGATGCATACATTGCTTAGAATTAGATCATTTACTATTAAATTCACTAATATTATCAATATGTAATATAGTGTTTGATGAAATATTCTAAAATTTAACAAATACTTTAATTTTTACCCTATAGGGGCATAATCGTAATTTTTCATGAAATTTAGTTTTTCTTGAAATTTTTACACTAGATTCCACACATTATTTTAGTAATATTCTCTAAATTTCTAAGTGTTCTGACCAAAAATGTAATAGTTATGGTGCATTTTTCATCGATAAAGGTAAATTTTAACGTGAAATTTCCTTACACGTAAATCAGTTTAAAAATCATATTTTTGATGCATATATTGCTTAGAATTAGATCATTTACTAATAAATTCATTAACTTAATTAATTTGTAATCTAGTGTTTGATGAAAGTTTATAAAATTTAACAAATACTCAGTTCTTTTACCCTATAAGGGAAAAATCGTAAATTTTCATGAAATTTAATTTTTCTTGAAATTTATGCAGTAGATTTCACACACTATTTTGGTGATATTCTCCAAATTACAAAGTGTTCTAACCAAAGGTGTAATAGTTATGGTGCATTTTTCGTTAATAAAGTTAAATTTTAACGTGACATTTCCTTATGCGTAATGTGGTTCAAACATCATATTTTTTATGCATAAATTGCTTAAAATTAGATCATTTACTAATAAATTCATTAATTTAATCAATTTGTTATCTAATATTTGATGAAATATTATAAAATTTAACAAATACTTAGTGTTTTTACCCTATAGGGGCAAAATCATAATTTTTCATTAAATGTATTTTTTCTTGAAATTTTTACAGTAGTTTCCACAATTTATTTTAGTGATCTTCTCCAAATTACAAAGTCTTCTGACCAAAGGTGTAATAGTTATGGTGCATTTTTCGTTAATAAAGTTAAATTTTAATGTGAAATTTCCTTACGCGTAATGTGGTTCAAACATCGTATTTTTTGTGCATACTTTGCTTCAAATTATATCATTTACTAAAAAATTCATTAATTTAATTAATTTGTAATCTATTATTTAAGGAAGTATTATAAAATCTAACAAATACTCATATTTTTTATCCTATAGGGGCATAATCATAATTTTTTATGAAATTTAATTTTTCTTAAAATTTTACAGTAGATTCCACACATTATTTTAGTGATATTCTCCAAATTACAAAATATTCTGACCAAACGTGTAATAGTTATGGTGCATTTTTTGTCAATAAAGTTAAATTTTAATGTGAAATTTCCTTACGCGTAATGTGGTTCAAAGATCATATTTTTGATGCATTCATTGCTTAGAATTAGCTCATTTACTAATAAATTCATTATTTAATTAATCTGTAATCAAATGTTTGATGAAATATTATAAAATTTAACAAATACTAAGTGTTTTTACCCTGTAGAAGCAAAATCTTAATTTTTTGTGTAATTTAATTTTTCTTCAAATATTTATAGTAGATTCAACATATTATTTTAGTGATATTCTCGAAATTACAAAGTGTTCTAACCAAAGGTGTAATAGTTATGGTGCATTTTTCGTCAATAAAGTTAAATTTTAGCGTGAAATGTCCTACGCGTAATGGGGTTCAAAAATCATATTTTTGATGCATACATTGCTGAGAATTAGATCATTTACTAATAAATTCATTAATGTAATCAATCTGTAAACTATTGTTTGATGAAATATTCTAAAATTTAACAAATCTTCAGCTTTTTTTTATCTTATAGGGGTACAGTTTAATTTTTCAGGAAATTTATTTTTTCTTGAAATTTTTACAGTAGATTATACACATTATTTTAGTGATAATCTCCAAATTACAAAGTGTTCTCACTGAAGGTGGAAGAGTTATGGTGCATTTTTCATCAATAAAGTTAAATTTTAACATGAAATTTCCTTACGCGTAATGTGGTTTAAAAATCATATTTTTGATGCATACAATGAGTATAATTAGATCATTTACTAATAAATTCATTTAGTTAATTCATTTGTAAAATAATGTTTGATGAAATATTATAAAGTTTAACTAATACTTAGTTTTTTTACCCTATAGTGGCAAAATCATAAATTTTCATGAAATTTAATTTTTCTAAAGTTTTATCGAACATTTCACACATTATTTTTGTGATATTCTCCAAATTACAAAGTGTTATGATAAAAGGTGTAAAAGTTATGGTGCCTTTTTCATCAATAAAATGTTAAATTTTAACGTGAAATTTCCTTACGCATAATGTGGTTAAAAAATCATATTTTTGAAGAATTTGTGGCATATAATTAGATCATTTACTAATAAATTTATTATTGTAATCAATCTGTAATCTAATGTTTGATGAAATATTATAAAATTTAACAAATGCTCAGCTTTTTACCATATAGGGGAAAAACCGTAATTTTTCATAAAATTTATTTTTTCTCGAAATATTTACTGTGGATTCCACATATTATTTTAGTGATATTCTCTAAATTACAAAGTTTTCTAATTAAAGGTGTAATAGTTATGGTGCATTTTTCGTCAATAAAGTTAAATTTTAACATGAAATTTCCTTACGCAGAATGTGGTCAAAAAATTATATTTTGATGCATACATTGCTTAGAAGTAGATCATTTACTAATAAATTCATAAATGTAATCTATCTGTAATCTAATGTTTGATGAAATATTCTAAAATTTAACAAATACTCAGTTTTCTTACCTTATAGAAAAAAAATCATAATTTTTCATGAAATTTATTTTTTCTTGAAATTTTTACAGTAGATTCCAGACATTATTATAGTGATATTCTCCAAATTACAAAGTGTTCTAATCAAAGGTGTAAGAGTAATGGAGCATTTTTGGTCAATAAAGTTAAATTTTAACGTGAAATTTCTTTATGCGTAAAGTGGTTCAAAAATAAAATTTTTTGATGCACACATTGCTTAGAATTAGATCATTTACTAATAAATTCATTAACATAAATAATCTGTAGTCTAATGTTTGATGAAATATTATAAAATTTAACAAATATTCAGATTTTTTACCTTGTAAAGGCAAAATCAAAATTTTTCATGAAATTTAATTTTTCTTGAAATTTTTTACAGTTGATTTCACACATTATTTTAGTAATATTCTCCAAATTACAAAGTGTTCTCACAAAAGGTGTAATAGTTATGGTGCATTTTTCATCAATAAAGTTTAATTTTAACGTTAAATTTCCTTACGCATAATGTGGTTCAAAAATCAGATTTTTGAACCATACATTGCTTAGAATTAGATCATTTATTTATAAATTTATTAATTTAATTCATATGTTATCTAATATTTGATGAAATATTCTAAAATTTTACAAATACTCAGTGTTTTTACCCTATAGGGGCAAAAACATAATTTTTCATGAAATTTAATTTTTCTAGAAATTTTTACAGTATGTTTCACACATTATTTCAGTGATCTTCTTCGAATTAAAAAGTGTTCTAAAAAAAGGTGTGATTGTTATGGTGCATTTTTTGTCAATAAAGTTAAATTTTAACGTCAAAATTTCCTGACGCGTAATGTGGTCCAAAAATCATATTTTTTATGCATTCATTGGTGAAAATTTGACCATTTACTAATAAATTCATTTATTTAATCAATCTGTAATCTAATGTTTAATGAAATATTATAAAATTTAACAAATACTTAGTTTTTTTACCCTATAAGGGCAAAATCTTAAATTTTCTTAAAATTTTTACTGTAGATTCCACTCATTATTTTAGTGATATTCTCCAAATTAAAAAATGTTTTGACCAAATGTGTAATAGTTATGGTGCATTATTCGTCAATAAAGTTAAATTTAAAAGTAAAATTTTCTAACGCGTAATATGGTTCAAGAATAATATTTTTGATGCATACATTGCTTAGAATTAGATCACGTACTAATAAATTCATTAATTTAATCAATATGTAATCTAATGTTTGATGAAATTTTCTAAAATTTAACAAATAGTCAGTTTTTTTACCCAATAGGGGCAAAATTGTAATTTGTTATGAAATTTAATTTTTCTTGAAATTTATGTAGTAGATTCCACACATTATTTTAGTGATATTCTCCAAAATTACAAAGTTTTCTTACCAAAGGTGTAATAGTTATGGTGCATTTTTCGTCAATAAAGTTGAATTTTAACGTGAAATTTCCTTACGCGTATCGTTGTTCAAAAGCCATATTTTTTATGCGTACATTGCTTAGAATTAGACCATTTACTAATAAATTCATTAACTTATTCAATCTGTAATCTAATGTTTGATGAAATATTTTAAAATTTAACAAATACTCAGTTTTTTACCATATAGGGGAAAAATCGTAATTTTTCATAAAATTTAGTTTTTTCGACATTGTTATTGTAGATTCCACACATTATTCTAGTGATATTCTCTAAATTACAAAGTCTAACTAAAATTATAATAGTTATGGTGCATATTTTGTCAGTAAAGTTAAATTTTAACGTGAAATTTTCGTACGCGTAATGTGGTTCAAAAATCATATTTTTGTTGCATACATTGCTTAGAATTAGATCATTTACTAATAAATTCATTAATTTAATCAATTTGTAATCTAATGTTTGATGAATTATTCTAAAATTTAACAAATACGCAGTATTTTTACCCTATAGGGAGAAAATCGTAATTTTTCATGAAATTTAATTTTTCTTGAAATTATTTTAGTAGATTCCACACATTATTTTAATGATATTCTCCATTTTACAAAGTGTTCTGAAAAAGGTGTAATAGTTATGGAGCGGTTTTATCAATAAAGTTAAATTTTAACGTGAAATTCTCTTACCCGTAATGTTGTTCAAAAATCATATTTTTGAAGCGTACGGTTCTTAGAATTACATCATTTACTAATAAATTTATTAATTGAATCTATCTATAAACTAAAGTTTGATGAAATATTATAAAATTTAACAAATACTTAGTGTTTGTACCCTATAGAGGCAAAATCAAAATTTTTCATGAAAGTTATTTTTTCTTGAAATTTTTACAAGATTCCACACATTATTTTCGTGATATTATCATAATTTACAAAGTGTTCTAACCCAAGGATTAATAGTTATTGTGCATTTTCGTCAATACAGTTAAATTTTTACATGAAATGTCCTTACGCGTAATGTGGTTCAAAAATTATATTTTTGATGCATATATTGCTTAGAATTATATCATTTACTAATAAATTCATTATTTTATTCAATCTGTAATCTAATGTTTGATGAAATATTATAAAATTTAACAAATACTTAATGTTTTTACCCTATAGGGGCAAAATCATAATTTTTCATGAAATTTAATTTTTCTTGAAAATTTTACAGTATATTCCTCACATTATTTTAGTAATATTCTCCAAATTACAAAGTATTCTGATCAAAGGTGTAATAGTTATGGTGCTTTTTTTTATCAATAAAGTTAAATTTGAACGTGAAAATCCTTACGCGTAATGTGGTTCAAAAATCATATTTTTGAAGCATATAGTTTTTAGAATTAGATGATTTACTAATAAATTCATTAATTTAATCAATCTGTAATCTAAAGTTTAATGAAATATCATAAAATTTAACTAATACGCAGTGTTTTTACCCTATAGGGGCAAAATCATAATGTTTCATGAAATTTAACTTTTCTTGAAATTTTACAGTAGATTTCACCTATTATTATAGTGATATTCTCCAAATTAAAAAGTGGTTTTACAAAAGGTGTAATAGTTATGGTGCGTTTTTCATTAATAAAGTTAAATTTGAATGTGAAATTTCGTCAAGCGTAATATGGTTCAAAAATCATATTTTTAAGCATATGGTTCTTAGAATTAGATCATTTACTAATAATTTCATTAATTTAATCAATATGTAATCTAAAGTTTAATGAAATATCATAAAATTTAACAAATACACAGTGTTTTTACCTTATAGTGGCAAAATCGTATTTTTTCATGAAGTTTAATTTTTCTTGAAATTTTAACAGTGGATTCCACACATTATTTTAGTGATATTGTCAAAATTTCAATGTGTTCTGACCGTAGGTGTAATAGTAATGGTGCATTTTTCGTCAATAAAATTGAAGTTTAACTTGAAATTTACTTACCCGTAATATGGTTCAAAAATCATACTTTTTATGTATACTGTGCTTAAAATTAGCACATTTACTAATAAATTCATTAACTTAATCAATCTGTAATCTAATTTTTATTAAAATATTATAAAATTTAACAAATTCTTAGTTTTTTTACTCTATCGGGGCAAAATTATAATTTTCAATAAATTTATTTTTTCTTGAAATTTTGAAAGTAGATTTCACGCATTATTCTATTGATATTCTGCATATTACAAAGTGTTCTAACAAAGGGTGTAATAGTTATGGTGAGTTTTTCATCAATAAAGTTAAATTTGAACGTGAAATTTCCTTACGCATAATGTGGTTCAAAAATCATATTTTTGAAGCATACAGTTCTTAGAATTAGATCATTTGCTAATAAATTCATTAATTTAATCAAGCTGTAAACTAAAGTTTAACGAAATATCATAAAATTTAACAAATACGCAGTGGTTTTACCTTATAGTGGCAAAATCGTAATTTTCATGAAATTTCATTTTTCTTAAAATTTTTACAGTAGATTCCTCACAAGATTTTAGTGATATTAACTCAATTACAAAGTGTTTTGACCAAATGTGTAATAGTTAGGTGCATTTTTCGTCAATAAAAACAAATTTGAAAGTGAAATTTCCTTACGCGTAATATGGTTCAAAATCATATTTTTGAAGCATACGGTTCTTAGAATTAGATCATTTACTAATAAATCCATTAATTTAATCAATCTATAATCTAATGTTTAATGAAATATCATAAAATATAACAAATACGCAATGTTTTTACCCTATAGTACCAAAATCATAATTTTTCATGAAATCTAATTATTCTTGAAATTTCTACAGTAGATTCCACACATTATTTTAGTGGTATTATCCAAATTACAAAGTGTTCTCACCAAAGGTGTAATAGTTAAGGTGCAATTTTCGTCAATAAAGTTGAATTTTAATTTGAAATTTACTCACCTGTAATATGATTCAAAAATCATATTTTTTATGTATACATTGCTTTGAATTCGATCCTTTACTAATAAATTTATTAACTTAATCAATCTGTAATCTAATTTT
This sequence comes from Caryopteris x clandonensis, assembly GCA_028749325.2. NCBI lineage: Eukaryota > Viridiplantae > Streptophyta > Magnoliopsida > Lamiales > Lamiaceae > Caryopteris > Caryopteris x clandonensis. The sequence continues at coordinate 214,549 of JAPYKT020000049.1, forward strand.
TGATGATATATTCTAAAATTTAACAAATACTTAGTTTTTTTACCCTATAGGGGCAAAATTGTAATTTGTCATGAAATTTAATTTTTCTTGAAATTATAACCATAGATTCCACACATTATTTTAATGATATTCTCCAAATTACAAAGTGTTTCTGACCAAAGGTGTAATGGTTATGGTGCATTTTTCGTCAACAAAGTTAAATTTTAACGTGAAATTTTCTTACGCGTAATGTGGTTCAAAAATTATATTTTTGATGCATACATTGCTTAAAAATCGGTCATTTACTAATAAATTCATTATATTAATCAATCTGTAATCTAATGTTTGACAAAATATTATAAAATTTAACAAACACTCAATTTTTTAGCCTATAGGGGCAAAATTGTAATTGTTTATTAAATTTTATTTTTCTTGAAATTTTTACATCAGATTCCACACATTATTTTAGTGATATTCTCCAAATTAAAAAGTGTTCTGATCATAGGTGTAAGAGTTGTTGTATATTTTTCGTTAATAAAGTTAAATTTAACGTGAAATTTCCTTACGCGTAATGTGGTTAAAAATTATATTTTTGATGCATACTTTCCTTAGAATTAGATCATTTACTAATAGAATCATTAATTTAATCAATCTGTAAACTAATGTTTGATGAAATATTATAAAATTTAACAAATACTCAGTTTTTTTACCCTATAGAGGCAAAATTGTAATTATTTTATAAATTAATTTTTCTTGAAAATATTGCGGTAAATTCCACAAATTATTTTAGTGATATTCTCCAAATTTCAAAGTGTTCTAACGAAAGGAGTAAGAGTTATGGTGCATTTTCCGTCAATAAAGTTAAATTTTAACTAGAAATTTTCTTACGCGTAATGTGGTTCAAAAATCATATTTTTGATGTATACATTGCTTAGAATTATATCAGTTACTAAAAAATTCATTAATTTAATTAATCTCTAAGCTAATGTTTGATGAAATATTATAAAATATAAAAAATACTCAGTTATTTTACCCTATAAGGGAAAAATCATAATTTTTAATGAAATTATTACTGTAGATTCCACTCATTATTTTAGTGATTTTGTCCAAATTACAAAGTATTCTAACCATAGGTGTAAGAGAGTTATGGTGCATTTTTCGTCAATAAAGTTAAATTTTTCTTATGCGTAATGTGGTTCAAAAAACATATTTTTGATGCATACTTTGCTTGGAATTAGATCATTTACTAATAAATTCATTAATTTAATCAATCTGTACACTAATGTTTGATTTAATATTATAAAATTTAACTAATACTCATTTATTTTCCTATAGGGGCAAAATCATAATTTTTCATGAAATTTAAATTTTCTTGGAAGTTTTACAGTAGATTCCACACATTATTTTAGTGAAATTCTCTAAATTACAAAGTGTTCTGACTACAGGAGTAATAGTTATGGTGCATTTAACGTCAATAAAGTTAAATTTTAACATTAAATTTCCTTATGTGTAATGTGGTTCAAAAATCATATTTTTGATGCATACATTGCTTTAAATTAGTTCATTTACTAATAAATTCTTTAGTTTAATCAATCTGTAATCTAATCTTTGATAAAATATTATAACATTTAACAAATACTCAATATTTTTACCCTATAGGGGTAAAATTGTTACTTTTCATGAAGTTTAATTTTCCTTGAAATTTTGACAATATATTCCACACATTATTTTAGTTATATTCTCCAAATTACAATGTGTTCTGACCATAGGTAAAAGAGTTTTGGTACATTTTTCATCAATAAAGTTAAATTTCAACGTGAAATTTCCTTATGCATAATGTGGTTCAAAAATCATATTTTTGATGCATACATTGCTTAGAATTAGATCATTTACTAATAAATTCATTAATTTAATCAATCTGTAAACTAATGTTTGAAGAATTACTATAAAATTAACAAATTCTCAGTTTTTATACCGTATGTCTCCGTTTACTTTGAAGGAATGGTATTAGGTTGAATAGGATTAGGTTGTATTGTTTATGGGATTGGTGGCCTGATTATTTATATTATCCAACGTTTACATGGGATGATTTGCATTAGGTATTAATTATATCACGTATTTACTTCATGGGATTGTATGTAAGGATGTAGGATAATTTACTTAATTACCCCTGTCACTTACCTTAAGTTATCAGCGAAAATTTCCCCTAGCCGATTAAATCTCCATTTCCGTCTTTGGTCATCCGGCCCTTTGTCCGGCAGCTTTGACATCTGGCAGCTAATTCCCTGTGTCGCAAAACCTTCATGTAAGCCTTTGCTCAGCCGCCTCCTTTCTCCACCAGTCGGTCGCATAAAAAAAAAAAGGAGTTGTAACATCCGACAGAAGGGTTAGCTAGAAATTCTAGCCGGTGTGTGATTGGTGGATAATTCTGAGTTGATGAAAACATTTCCAAGGTACTGTTACTCCTTCTTTCCAAAATTGTGTTATTTGTAGGAGTTGTATGGAATATAAAAACCCTAAGTACTGTTCTTGTTTGTCCCACTTGTTTGTTTGGGTTGAATCCGCAGGCGGTACACCAGTAAAACACAAAGCAATATCTAAAGCATCATCACAAATGGAAGAATCGGAAAAAGGTATACCTTGTTCTCTTCTGTTTGGTTCTCCCATCTTATAACCCCCCTACATATGAAAGCTCTTTTAGTCTTTATGATGTTGTTGATGTGTGGGATATCATATTTGTAGTTAGTCTCCCTATCTAACCTTTTATCCTCGAAGAAATTTTCGTATGTATAAACCTTTGATCCCGGAAGAATCAAAGATTGTAGATGCCAAAAAATAAGGGAAAATGAAGGTTGGGTTGGTGGTAAAGCCTATGGAGAGACCGAGATTGGTGTTGAAATTCGTATGGTGAAAAAAAAAAGACTTCTTTCCCTTGACATTTTATTATTTGGTGTAGATAGAGGGATTGCGTATGCTGTTGCTTATTTCATACAAAAGCCTATACCCTGTATTTCATTTTAATCTTCACTGATGGCATGTATGAATTGTATTGGGCATTGAACTCATCCTTAACTTTTTGTGCCTTGTATGTTTTCCCTAACTGTGCATTTAGTATTCTAGTTTGATGGCACACTTGTGTTGGGTGTGTCATGTGATCGTGCATTCACACTTGAGATGCAAACCCAATACGTTTTAATTGAAATATTATATCAGTGGGTGTGTAGGATTATGTGTGATAATTTAAATGAGCTGTGTAATACATTTTGTTAATGGTTGTATTGGGTATATCTAATTCCATTTGACACGTATGCTGGTTTCTTGTTGAATTATTGAAACATGAATATATTGTTTTTGTAACATTCATTTAATCACATTTTCACGCAGCGATCGCCGATAGTTACATTTCATCCATCTCATGTTCGAGCGGTATGAACTATAAATCTCATGGACTAGCTGTGGGCAGCCTTATTCGACGCGGTCGTACTATGTTTACATATTTGTTAGAGACGATACAAAAGTAGGAGGTCGTACTATGTGCACTCAATTAACTAAGTGGAAAAATATTTCAGGATTGTTGGCCGCTCGGTCGCACCTGACTCGGTGACGGACTCAGTTAACTGAGGTATGGAATGCACTCGGTCAAACAACTCATTCAACAAGTGAACTCGATCGATCGAGGTATTTTTTTTCTGGAAACTGACCGCTCGGGCTCGGGTGATTCGGGCGACGTACTCGATCTACTGAGCAATTGAAACAACTCAATTCTTTCACTCGGTCATTAATGTAACTCGGTTGGCCGAGGCTAAAAAATATTCTGGAACTGATCTTCTCGGCCTCGGGTGACTTGGGCGACGGACTCGGTCCACCGAGAAGTTGAAACAACTCGGTACTTGCACTTGATCATTAATGTAACTCGATTGGCCGAGGCCTAAAAAGTTTTTGGAATGAACATAGCTCGGTGAATAACCTTGGTCAACTCGGTCGTGCATTTTACTCGGTCGGCCGAGGTCAGATGCAATTTCTGAAAAACTCCAAAAATGTTGAGGAATAATAGTGTCAAGTTCTTTTTGCTTCGCTATAATTATATATTTTCCTTGATATGTTCTTATATAAATGTTAATTATTAAATATAGGAAATAAAACCCAATACAAATTATAAATGGCTATTTATACACTCACATATAGATATATATATATATATATACATATACAGATGGTATATATAGGGCCATATATATGCATCACATGTATGTGCTGGGTGACATGAGTGTCACATATACGTAATTTTATATATATTGAATTAATACAACCTCAACATTTAACCTATTTAGAAAAATACTACTTTTGATAAATGCATAATGGCATTGGCCGTAAGAGGATCATGAAGTTGGGGTGCAATACATGAGTGCAAGTAATACTACTTTGACAAAACAAAACAAAATAACAAAAAATTCCCTAAAACACACAATTGACATCCATTAAACGACATATTGTAAAGCTAAATGCTTCAAAATACTACCTGAACAATGAGAAATCAAGAATATTACAAACAAAAATATTACCAACCTATCATACCATACCACCAACATAATATCAATCCATCACATACACATGCAATGTAACAGGAATTCAGAATGAATACTCCCCAACAAATGGATAAAATATTCACATATATTCACGACCATATAGTAAAGTTCAGAAATGTTGGGTAACACAATAGCAAATTCCAATAATATACATAAAAAAGATTCAAATCAAAGTAAGAATTTGGATTTTAATTAAAAACAATCATCAGCAATCCGATGGCTCATTGCTGGAGGCTTCGTCCTCACACTCAACTTTCACTGAAGTTGTGGATTCACCCTCACATGCAACACCGTCTGAAATCTCCATCACATTGCTATAGCTTTCCCCATGGAAAAGGTCCCAGTTCTCATAGCAGCTCGTCTAAAAAATAACAACATTAACAGTTGTTTCATTGATGACATGGAAGAAGATGAAATCCCCCAGGTAGATTTGATTCTGTATAAGAAATATGTCCAACCCGGTTGTCAACACAACACTTGTTGGAGAAGGATTTTCCACACCAACCACCCACCGGGCACCGTACCTGTTGACCAGTGCCACATTGGTCGGTCGTGTATTAGCGAAGTTAGGCATGGCATATGGGGGTAGTTCCTTCATGATAGATAACATAAATACATTCAGGAATAATGTGTAGGCAACAAAAACAAGATAGACAAAGGTGGAAAACTATGAAGTTGGATACCTTAAAAAACCTCTTCTATATTGGAGGTTGCTGCAAATGACCTACAGGAGTGTACAAATGTCAGTAAAATGGTGAACTTCAAGCAAAATAAAGTACTGAAATAGAGGGCTAACCTTGTTGATTCGGGGGAAATTTTTGACACGCATTTTGCGTGAAGACGCAAACGTAGAAGTTATAAGCAGAGTTGTACGAGAAGAGGCATATGTCCTGATGCTTGACATCGTTGTCTTCACGAAATTTTGGCCAGCCTTCCATTAGGAGTATGGACCCATCATCATCTACCCCAGTAAATACAACACACTTCTGCCCCAACTCATTGTTAAGGACAACAGACGGAGAAAGCCTGCCACCCACTTCGCTGGAAAATTTTGGAGGTAGTCTCTGCAATAATCGGAATTCACAGATTGTGAAAAAATGAATATAAAATAGTAGTCATTAGAAGAACAAAAATTAACAATACGATGCATGTTCTAAGAAAAAAATTTTAGTTGCTCATTTAAGAAATGTATGGAATTTCTTACCAAACCTTTGGGATGATGATAAACCTATCCCAGAATAGTTTCTTGCAGTTGAAATATCCTTTAAAGTCCATGATACCTGTTTCAAGTAAGTGGTACAATATTTATGTCACAATTTGTATAAACTTATCCGTCCCTATGAACAAGATATTCATGTATCGTAATGTAACAACACAACATAAGGGTTTAACTATTTATTTCATAACATTCTTTCAAAATGCAAAGTTGTGTTACTGAAAGTTGTTTTCTTTGTAAGAAACATACACTATCTAAATTCACAGGACCAATGAACGACCTAATGCTTTATAGAGAATAATGATTACCAACCAACCAATAATAACAAGTACAAACACAGCTTTCCAATTATACGGTCTGACCTCCTCATTTTTATATTAAAGAAAGTTTCTTTACATTACATGCACTCCCTATACATTCTTTTAATCTTCACTGAATACAATAAAAAAAACTAAGTTCCAAGCCTTTAAATACATTAACACCCAATTCAAGGTAGAGGCAGAGAGATCAATTAGCGCAAGCAAATCATAAAGGACATGTTTGAAGTTCAGAACTCAGAAATAATTTCACAGCAAACAAAAATAAGTTGGAAGCCTAAATTACACAAAATCAATTCATGGCAGGGGCCGAGCGAACCAGTATGGGAAGTAAATCACAAAGCAGTTATTTCAAATGATGTAATTGCCCCTACATTAACACAAACTAAACCTGGACCAACAAACAACTGGAAAGAACGAATTCATGGTCAGCCTGTGTGTGATATTATTACTTGTTTCCCACAAACTCATGCACATATATATGTTATAAAGACAATAAAGAGTGGATATCAAACAAATTTAATAAGGACAATCATTTCCCCCAAATCAAATGGTCCACTTGCCAACAACAGAAGGCCGAAATAATAGGAAATTTTCTAATTTGCAGAGAAAGAAAATCACCTTATTACGAATACACAGAAGTTGAAGAATTCTTAAACATACAGAGGTTTCTGCATCATTGTCCCATTCTAGATGTTCGCGCAGCGTCATTGAAAAATACGAAACAAAATAAAAAAACTTAAGAGATGAGAAATGAATAGGATAGCCCAAAAACAACACTCTACAAACCAATCCCACAACTCAAATAAGAATCAAAACTGTGTGTGCAATACCATACCGAAATCGCAACCAATAGATGGGGAAGGAACACTATCATGATGTGCTGTGGCGTAGGGACATGATTTGCAAAAATTGATGGTGGTGCGGCACGGTGATTGGGTACGCGAAGAAATGATGAGGAGCGGTGCTGGACAAGTTTTCGATCGGCTAGGGTTAGCGAGGAAGATGTGCTGCGGCGACGCGTGGCGGGGCAAGGGTTGACGGAGGAGAGATGGTACGGCGTGGGCCCGGGCAAGGGTTCAGGGAGGAGAGATGCGGCGTCGCGGGGCAGGATGAGGGTTTGTGAAGGGCAGATGTGGCGGCGCGGGCCGGGACAAGGGTTCTCGAAGGGCAGACGCGGCAGCGTGGGACGGGGAAAGGGTTCGGGAAGGAGAGTGCGGCGTAGTGGGGCGGGCTAGGGTTCTCGGTTTAATTCCAAGCTGATGAAAGTTTGATTTTAGAGAGAAATAATTTATTTAGGTAAGTATGAAGGGTAAAAGAGTAATTTCATCATATGGGATTGGGGAGGATAAGTTATCAGCTTAAACCTGGATGGATTCTGAATCCCACATTTTTGACTTGAAACCTGTGCCAATCCTGGGGCCCAAGATTGAAACACCTTTTTTGACCCATGAAGTAAACTGTGGATAATGTCAGATAACTTGTCCTAATCCCATATTACCCCTTTAAGTAAACGGAGCCTATAGGGGCAAAATCATAATTTGTCATGAAATATAATTTTTCTTCAAATTTTTACATTATATTCCACATATTATTTTTGTGATATTCTCTAAATTATAAAGTGTTCTAACTAAAGGTATAATAGTTATGGTGTATTTTTCGTCAATAAAGTTAAATTTTAACGTAAATTTTTTGTACGCGTAATGTGGTTCAAAAATCATATTTTTGATGCATACATTGCTTAGAATTAGATCATTTACTAATAAATTCATTAATTTAATCAATAAGTAATCTAATGTTTGATGAAATATTCTAAATTTAACAAATACAAGGTTTTTTTACCCTGTAGGGAAAAAATCATAATTTTTCTTGAAATTTATTTTTTCTTGAAATTATTACAGTAGATTCCACACATTATTTTACTAATATTCCCCAAATTACAAAGTGTTCTGACCAAAGGTGTAAGAGCTGTGGTGCATTTTTCGTCAATAAAGTTAAATTTTTTAACTTGAAATTTCCTTATGCGTTATGTGGTTCTAAAATCATATTTTGGATAGATACATTGCTTTGAATTAGATCATTGACTAGTAAGTTCATTACTTTAATCAATATATAATCAATGTTTGATTTAAGATTATAAAATCTAACAAATACTCAATTTTTTTACTCTATAGGGGCAAAATCGTAATTTTTCATGAAATTTATTTTTTCTTAAAATTTTTACAGTAGATTCCACACATTATTTTAATGACATTCTCTAAATTACAAAGTGTTCTGACCAAAGGTGTAATACTTATAGTGCATTTTTTGTCAATAAAGTTAAAATTTAACGTAAAATTTCCATACAAGTAATGTGGTTCAAATATCATATTTTTGATGCATACATTGCTTAGAATTAGATCATTTAATAAAAAAACATTAATTTAATCAGTCTGTAATCTAATGTTTGATGAAATATTATAAAAGTTAACAAACACTCAGTTTTTTACCATATAGGGGCAAAATCATAATTTTTCATTAAATTTAATTTTTCTTGAAATTTCTATAGCTGATTCCATACATTATTTTAGTGATATTCTATTAATTACAAAGTGTCTGACCAAAGGCGTAAGAGTTATTGTGCATTTTTCGTCAATAAAGTTAAATTTTAACGTGAAATTTCCTTATACGTAATGTGGTTCAAAAATCATATTCTTGATGCATACATTGCATAGAATTAGATCATTTACTAATAAATTAATAAATTTAATTAATTTGTAATCTAGTGTTTGATAAAAGATTATAAAATTTAACAAATACTCAGTTTTTTTATCCTATAGGGGCAAAATCGTAATTTTTCATGAAATTTAATTTTTTGTTGAAGATTTTACTGTAGATTCCACACATTATTATTGTAATATTCTCCAAATTGCAAAGTGTTCTGATTAAAGGTGTTAGAGTCATGGTGATTTTTTCGTCTATAAAGTTAAATTTTAACGTGAAATTTCCTTACACGTAATGTGGTTCAAAAATCTAATTTTTGATGCATACATTTCTTAGAATTAGATCATTTACTAATAAATTAATTAATATAATCAAGCTATAATCTAATGTTTGATGAAAGATTATAAAATTTAACAAATACTCAGTTTCTTTACCCTATAGGGGTAACATTGTAATTTTTCATGAAATTTAATTTTTTCTAAAAATTTTACAGTAGATTCCACACATTATTCTAGTGAGATTCTCCAAATTACAAAGTATTCTGACTAAAGGTGTAAGAGTTATGGTGCATTTTTCGTCAATAAAGTTAAATTTTAACGTGAAATTTCCATACTCGTAATGTGGTTTAAAAATCCTATTGTTGATGCATACATTGCTCAAAATTAGGTCATTTATTTATAAATTCATTAATTTAATGAATCTGTAATCCATGTTTGATGAAATATTATAAAATTTAACGAATGCTCATTTTTTTTTACCATATAGGGGTAAAATCGTAATTTTTCATTAAATTCAAATATTCTTGAAATTTGTACAGTAGATTCCATATATTATTTTTGTGATATTCTCCAAATTACAAAGTGTCTGACTAAAGGTGTAAGAGTTATTTTGCATTTTTTGTAAATAAAAGTAAATTTTAAGGGAAATTTTCCTTACACATAATGTGGTTCAAAAATCATATTTTTGATGTATACATTGCTTAGAATTAGATCATTTACTAATAAATTAATTTATTTAATTAATATGTAATCTAATGTTTGATGAAAGATTATAAAATTTAACAAATACTCAGGTTTTTACCCTATAGGGGCTAAATCTTAATTTTTCATGAAATTTAATTTTTCTTGAAATTTTTATTGTAGATTCCACACATTATTTTAGTTATATTCTCCAAATTTCAAAGTTTTCTAACCAAAGGTGTAAGAGTTATGGTGCATTTTTCATCAATAAAGTTAAATTTTAACGTGAAATTCCCTTACGCGTAATGTGGTTCAAAAATCATATTTTTGATGCATATATTGTTTAGAATTAGATCATTTACTAATAAATTAATTAATTTAATCAATCTGTAATCTAATGTTTGATGAAAGATTATAAAATTACAAATACTCAATTTTTTTATCCTATAGGGCAAAATCGTAATTTTTCATAAAATTTATTTTTTCTTGAAATTTTTACAATAGATTTAGTACATTATTTTAGTGATATTCTTCAAATTACAAAGTGTTATGACCAAAGGTGTAAGACTTATAGTGCATTTTTTGTCAATAAAGTTAAATTTTAACGTAAAATTTCCTTACGCGTAATGTGATTCAAATATCATATTTTAATGCATACATTGCTTAGAATTCAATTTTTTTACCAAAAAAGTATTAATTTAATCAATCTGTAATCTAATGCTTGATGAAATATTATAAAATTTAACAAATACTCAATTTTTTTTTACCTTATAGGGCAAAATCTTAATTTTTCATGAAATTTAATTTCTCTTGAAAATTCTACAGTAGATTCTACACATTATTTTAGTGATATTCTTCAAATGACAAAGTGTAAGAGTTATGGTGTATTTTCCATCAATAAAGTTAAATTTTAACGTGAAATTTTCTTTCGCTAAATGTGGTTCAAAAATCTTATTTTTGATGCAAAAATTGCTTGGAATTAGATTATTTACTAAAAAATCATTAATTTAATCAATCTGTAATCTAATGTTTGATGAAATAATATAAAATTTAACAAATACTCAATTTGTTTAAACTATAGGGGCAAAATCGTAACTTTTCATAAAATTTAATTTTTCTTGAAACTTTTACAATAGATTCCACACAATATTTTTGTAATATTCTCCAAATTTCATTTTTCATGAATTTTAATTTTTCTTTAAATTTTTTTAGTAGATTCCACACATTATTTTATTAATATTTTCCAAATTACAAAGTGTAGAGACTAAATGTGTAACAGTTATGGAGCATTTTTAGTCAATAAAGTTAAATTTAAAGGTGAAATTTTCTGACGGGCACTCTGCTTCAAAAATAATATTTTTGAATACATTGTTTAGAATTAGATCATTTACTAATAAATTCATTAATTTAATCAATCTGTAATCTAATGTTTGATGAAATATTATAAAATTTAAAAAATACTCAGTTTTTTTAAACTATAGAGGCAAAATCGTAACTTTTCAGGAAATTTAATTTTTCTTGAAACTTCTACAGTAGATTCCACACATTATTTTTGTAATATTCTCCGAATTTCAAAGTGTTCTAACCAAAAGTGTAAGAGTTATGGTGCATTTTTCATGAAATTAAAATTTTTTTTTAAAAAATTCTTATAGTAGATTTCACACATTATTTTAGTGATATTCTCCAAATTATAAAGTGTTATGACCAAAGGTGTAAGAGTTATGGTGCATTTTCGTCAATAAAGTTAAATTTCAACGTGAAATTTCCTTACGCGTATTGTGGTTGTAAAATCATATTTATGATGCATACATTGCTTAGAATTAGATTATTTACTAAAATAATTATTAATTTAATCAATTTGTAATCTAATGTTTGATGAAATATTATAAAATTTAATAAATACTCAATGTTTTTACCCTATAGAGCAAAATTGTAATTTTTCATGAAATTTAACTTTTCTTGAAATTCTTACAGTAGATTCCACACATTATTTTAGTGATATTCTCCAAATTACAAAGCGTGCTCACCAAAGGTGTAACATTTATAGTGCATTGTTTGTCAGTAAAGTTAAATTTAAAGCTGAAATTTCCTTACGCGTAATGTGATTGAAAAATCATATTTTTTGATGCATTCATTGCTTAGAATTAGATCATTTACTAATAAATTTATTTATTTAATCAATCTGTAATCTAATATTTGATGAAATATTATAAAATTTAACAAATATTCTTAGTTTTTGTACCCTATAGGGGCAAAATAATAATTTTTCATGAAATTTAAATTTTCTTGAAATTTTTATAGTAGATTCCACAAATTATTTTAGTGATATTCTTCAAATGACAAAGTGTAAAAGTTATGGTGTATTTTCCATCAATTAAGTTAAATTTCAACGTGAAATTTCCTTACGCGTAATGTGGTTCAAAAATCATATATTTTGATGCATACATTGCTTATAATTAGATTACTTACAAAAAAAAATCATTAATTTAATAAATATGTAATCTAATGTTTGATAAAATATTTAAAATCTAACAAATACTCAGTTTTTTACTTTTTAGGGGCCAAATAGTAATATTTCATGAAATTTAATTTTTCTTGAAAGTTTTACAGTAGATTCCAGTCATTATTTTAGTCATATTCTCCAAATTACAAAGTGTGCTGGCCAAATGTGTAACAGTTATGGTGCATTTTTCGTTTATAAAGTTAAATTTAAAGGCTAAATTTTCTTGCGCGTAATGTGGTTCAAAAATCTTATTTTGGATGCATAGATTGCTTAGAATTAGACCATTTAATAATAAATCCATGAAATTAATTAATCTGTAAACTAATATTTGATGAAATATTATGAAATTTAATAAATACTCTGTTTTTTACCCTATAGGGGCAAAAATTTAATTTTTCATGAAATTTAATTTTTCTTGAAATTCTTATAGAAGATTCCACACATTATTTTAGTGATATACTGCAAATTACAAAGTGTTTTGACCAAAATGTATAAGAGTTATGATGCATTTTTTGTCAAGAAAGTTAAAAGTTAACGTGAAATTTCCTTATTTTGTATGCATACATTGCTTTGAATTAGATCATTTACTAATGAACTTATTAATTTAATCAATGTATAACCTAATGTTTGATGAAAGATTATAAAATTTAACGAATACTCAGTATTTTTACCCTATAGAGGTAAAATCGTAATTTTTCATGAAATTTATTTTTTCTTGAAATTTTTACAGTAGATTCCACACATTATTTTAGTGATATTCCCCGAATACCAAAGTGTTATGACCAAAGACGTAAGAGTTATGGTGCATTTTTCGTCAATAAAGTGAAATTTTAATATGAAATTTCCTTCGCGTAATGTGGTTCATAAATCATATTGTGGATTAATACATTGCTTAGAATTAGATTATTTACTAAAAAAATTATTAATTTAGTTAATCTGTAATCTAATGTTTGATGAAATATTATAAAATTTAACAACTACTTAGTTTTTTAATTTATAGGGGCAAAATCGTAACTTTTCAGGAAATTTAATTTTTCTTGAAACTTCTACAGTAGATTCCACACATTATTTTTGTAATATTCTCCGAATTTCAAAGTGTTCTAACCAAAAGTGTAAGAGTTATGGTGCATTTTTCATGAAATTAATTTTTTTTTAAAAAATTCTTATAGTAGATTTCACACATTATTTTAGTGATATTCTCCAAATTATAAAGTGTTATGACCAAAGGTGTAAGAGTTATGGTGCATTTTCGTCAATAAAGTTAAATTTCAACGTGAAATTTCCTTACGCGTATTGTGGTTGTAAAATCATATTTATGATGCATACATTGCTTAGAATTAGATTATTTACTAAAATAATTATTAATTTAATCAATTTGTAATCTAATGTTTGATGAAATATTATAAAATTTAATAAATACTCAATGTTTTTACCCTATAGAGCAAAATTGTAATTTTTCATGAAATTTAACTTTTCTTGAAATTCTTACAGTAGATTCCACACATTATTTTAGTGATATTCTCCAAATTACAAAGCGTGCTCACCAAAGGTGTAACATTTATAGTGCATTGTTTGTCAGTAAAGTTAAATTTAAAGCTGAAATTTCCTTACGCGTAATGTGATTGAAAAATCATATTTTTTGATGCATTCATTGCTTAGAATTAGATCATTTACTAATAAATTTATTTATTTAATCAATCTGTAATCTAATATTTGATGAAATATTATAAAATTTAACAAATATTCTTAGTTTTTGTACCCTATAGGGGCAAAATAATAATTTTTCATGAAATTTAAATTTTCTTGAAATTTTTATAGTAGATTCCACAAATTATTTTAGTGATATTCTTCAAATGACAAAGTGTAAAAGTTATGGTGTATTTTCCATCAATTAAGTTAAATTTCAACGTGAAATTTCCTTACGCGTAATGTGGTTCAAAAATCATATATTTTGATGCATACATTGCTTATAATTAGATTACTTACAAAAAAAAAAATCATTAATTTAATAAATATGTAATCTAATGTTTGATAAAATATTTAAAATCTAACAAATACTCAGTTTTTTACTTTTTAGGGGCCAAATAGTAATATTTCATGAAATTTAATTTTTCTTGAAAGTTTTACAGTAGATTCCAGTCATTATTTTAGTCATATTCTCCAAATTACAAAGTGTGCTGGCCAAATGTGTAACAGTTATGGTGCATTTTTCGTTTATAAAGTTAAATTTAAAGGCTAAATTTTCTTGCGCGTAATGTGGTTCAAAAATCTTATTTTGGATGCATAGATTGCTTAGAATTAGACCATTTAATAATAAATCCATGAAATTAATTAATCTGTAAACTAATATTTGATGAAATATTATGAAATTTAATAAATACTCTGTTTTTTACCCTATAGGGGCAAAAATTTAATTTTTCATGAAATTTAATTTTTCTTGAAATTCTCATAGAAGATTCCACACATTATTTTAGTGATATACTGCAAATTACAAAGTGTTTTGACCAAAATGTATAAGAGTTATGATGCATTTTTTGTCAAGAAAGTTAAAAGTTAACGTGAAATTTCCTTATTTTGTATGCATACATTGCTTTGAATTAGATCATTTACTAATGAACTTATTAATTTAATCAATGTATAACCTAATGTTTGATGAAAGATTATAAAATTTAACGAATACTCAGTATTTTTACCCTATAGAGGTAAAATCGTAATTTTTCATGAAATTTATTTTTTCTTGAAATTTTTACAGTAGATTCCACACATTATTTTAGTGATATTCCCCGAATACCAAAGTGTTATGACCAAAGACGTAAGAGTTATGGTGCATTTTTCGTCAATAAAGTGAAATTTTAATATGAAATTTCCTTCGCGTAATGTGGTTCATAAATCATATTGTGGATTAATACATTGCTTAGAATTAGATTATTTACTAAAAAAATTATTAATTTAGTTAATCTGTAATCTAATGTTTGATGAAATATTATAAAATTTAACAACTACTTAGTTTTTTAATTTATAGGGGCAAAATCGTAACTTTTCAGGAAATTTAATTTTTCTTGAAACTTCTACAGTAGATTCCACACATTATTTTTGTAATATTCTCCGAATTTCAAAGTGTTCTAACCAAAAGTGTAAGAGTTATGGTGCATTTTTCATGAAATTAATTTTTTTTTAAAAAATTCTTATAGTAGATTTCACACATTATTTTAGTGATATTCTCCAAATTATAAAGTGTTATGACCAAAGGTGTAAGAGTTATGGTGCATTTTCGTCAATAAAGTTAAATTTCAACGTGAAATTTCCTTACGCGTATTGTGGTTGTAAAATCATATTTATGATGCATACATTGCTTAGAATTAGATTATTTACTAAAATAATTATTAATTTAATCAATTTGTAATCTAATGTTTGATGAAATATTATAAAATTTAATAAATACTCAATGTTTTTACCCTATAGAGCAAAATTGTAATTTTTCATGAAATTTAACTTTTCTTGAAATTCTTACAGTAGATTCCACACATTATTTTAGTGATATTCTCCAAATTACAAAGCGTGCTCACCAAAGGTGTAACATTTATAGTGCATTGTTTGTCAGTAAAGTTAAATTTAAAGCTGAAATTTCCTTACGCGTAATGTGATTGAAAAATCATATTTTTTGATGCATTCATTGCTTAGAATTAGATCATTTACTAATAAATTTATTTATTTAATCAATCTGTAATCTAATATTTGATGAAATATTATAAAATTTAACAAATATTCTTAGTTTTTGTACCCTATAGGGGCAAAATAATAATTTTTCATGAAATTTAAATTTTCTTGAAATTTTTATAGTAGATTCCACAAATTATTTTAGTGATATTCTTCAAATGACAAAGTGTAAAAGTTATGGTGTATTTTCCATCAATTAAGTTAAATTTCAACGTGAAATTTCCTTACGCGTAATGTGGTTCAAAAATCATATATTTTGATGCATACATTGCTTATAATTAGATTACTTACAAAAAAAAAATCATTAATTTAATAAATATGTAATCTAATGTTTGATAAAATATTTAAAATCTAACAAATACTCAGTTTTTTACTTTTTAGGGGCCAAATAGTAATATTTCATGAAATTTAATTTTTCTTGAAAGTTTTACAGTAGATTCCAGTCATTATTTTAGTCATATTCTCCAAATTACAAAGTGTGCTGGCCAAATGTGTAACAGTTATGGTGCATTTTTCGTTTATAAAGTTAAATTTAAAGGCTAAATTTTCTTGCGCGTAATGTGGTTCAAAAATCTTATTTTGGATGCATAGATTGCTTAGAATTAGACCATTTAATAATAAATCCATGAAATTAATTAATCTGTAAACTAATATTTGATGAAATATTATGAAATTTAATAAATACTCTGTTTTTTACCCTATAGGGGCAAAAATTTAATTTTTCATGAAATTTAATTTTTCTTGAAATTCTTATAGAAGATTCCACACATTATTTTAGTGATATACTGCAAATTACAAAGTGTTTTGACCAAAATGTATAAGAGTTATGATGCATTTTTTGTCAAGAAAGTTAAAAGTTAACGTGAAATTTCCTTATTTTGTATGCATACATTGCTTTGAATTAGATCATTTACTAATGAATTAATTAATTTAATCAATGTATAACCTAATGTTTGATGAAAGATTATAAAATTTAACGAATACTCATTATTTTTACCCTATAGAGGTAAAATCGTAATTTTTCATGAAATTTATTTTTTCTTGAAATTTTTACAGTAGATTCCACACATTATTTTAGTGATATTCCCCGAATACCAAAGTGTTATGACCAAAGACGTAAGAGTTATGGTGCATTTTTCGTCAATAAAGTGAAATTTTAATATGAAATTTCCTTCGCGTAATGTGGTTCATAAATCATATTGTGGATTAATACATTGCTTAGAATTAGATTATTTACTAAAAAAATTATTAATTTAGTTAATCTGTAATCTAATGTTTGATGAAATATTATAAAATTTAACAACTACTTAGTTTTTTAATTTATAGGGGCAAAATCGTAATTTTTCATTAAATTTTTTTTTCCTGAAATTTTTACAGTAGATTCCACACAATATTTTAGTGATATTCTCCAAGTTACTAAGTGTACTGACCAAAGGTGTAACAGTTATGGTGCATTTTTCGCCAAT
Source organism: Caryopteris x clandonensis (assembly GCA_028749325.2). Taxonomy (NCBI): domain Eukaryota; kingdom Viridiplantae; phylum Streptophyta; class Magnoliopsida; order Lamiales; family Lamiaceae; genus Caryopteris; species Caryopteris x clandonensis. The sequence continues at coordinate 231,995 of JAPYKT020000049.1, forward strand.
AAAGTTAAATTTAAATGTGAAATTTCTTACACGTAATGTGGTTTAAAAATCATAATTTTGATATATACATTGCTTTGAGTTATATCATTTACTAATAAAATTATTAATTTAATTAATCTGTAATCTAATCTTTGACGAAATACTATAAAATTAAACCAATACTCAGTTTTTTTTACTTTATAGGGGCAAAATAGTAAATTTTCATGAAATTTTATTTTTCTTGAAATTTTTACAGCAGATTCTGCACATTATTTTAGTGATATTTTTCAAATTATAAATTTTTCTGACCAAACATGTAATAGTTATAGTGCATTTTTCGTCAGTGAAGTTAAATTTTAACGTGAAATTTTGTTACGCGTAATGTGGTTCAAAAATCATATTTTGTATGCATACATTGCTTAAATTTATATCATTTACTATTAAATTCCTTAATTTAATCAATCTGTAATCTAAGGTTTGATGAAATATTATAAAATTTAACAAAAAAAACCTTAGTGTTTTACCCAATAGGGGCAAAATCGTAATTTCATGAAATTTAATTTTTCTTGAAATTTTTATAATAGATTCCACTCATTATTTTAGTGATATTCTCCAAATTACAAAGTATTCTGACCAAATGTGTAAGAGTTATGGTGCATTTTCTGTCAATAAAGTTAAATTTTAACGTAAAATTTCCTTAATCGTATTGTGGTTCAAAAATCATATTTTTGATGCATGCATTGCTTAAATTTATATCATTTACTAATAAATTCATTAATTTAATCAATTTGTAATCTAATGTTTGATGAAATATTAAAAAAATTAACAAATACTAAGTTTTTTTACTCAATAGTGGCAAAATCGTATTTTTTCATGAAATTTAGTTTTTTTTGAAATTTTTACAGTAGATTCCACACACTATTTTAGTGATATTCAATAAATTACAAAGTGTTTTGACAAAAGGTGTAATAGTTATGGTGCATTTTGTGTTAATAAAGCTAAATTTTAACGTGAAATTTCTTTACGCGTAATGTGGTTCAAAAATCATATTTTTGATGCATACATTGCTTAGAGAATTTGTTCATTTACTAAAAAATTCATTAATTTAATCAATCTATAATCTAATGCTTTATGAAATATTAAAAAATTTAACAAATACTCTGTTTTTTACCCTATAGGGACAAAATCGTAAGTTTACATGAAATTTAACTTTTTTTTTTTGAAATTTTTACAGTAGATTCCACACATTATTTTAGTGATATTATATAAATTACAAAGTGTTCTGACCAAAGGTGTAATAGTTATGGTGCATTTTTCGTCTATAAAGTTAAATTTTAACGTGAAATTTTTGTACGCGTAATGTGGTTCAAAAATCACATTTTTGATGCATACGTTGCTTAAATTTATATCATTTACTAATAAATTCATTAATTTAATCAAAATCTGAAATATTATATTATTTAACAAATACTCAGTTTTTTTTCCCTATAGGAGCGAAATTAGAATTTTTTCATGAAATTTAATTTTTCTTGGAATTTTTACAGTTGTTACCACACATTATTTTAGTGATATTCTCAAAATTACAAAGTGTTCTTACCAAAGTTGTAATAATTATGGTTCATTTTTCGTCAATAAAGTTAAATTTTAAATTGAAATTTCCTTACGCGTAATGTGGTTCAAAAATCATATTTTTGATGCATACATTGCTTAAATTTATATCATTTACTAATAAATTCATTAATTTAATGAATCTGTAATATAATGTTTGATGAAATATAAAAAAAATTAACAAATATTCATTTTTTTTTACTCTATGGCAAAATTGTAATATTTCATGAAATTTAGTTATTTTTTGAATTTTTTACAGTAGATTCCACACATTATTTTAGTGATATTCAATAAATTACAAAGTGTTATGAACAAAAGTATAATAGTTATGGTGCATTTTTCGTTAAGAAAGTTAAATTTTAGCGTGAAATTTCTTTACGCGTAATGTGGTTCAAAAATCATATTTTTGATGCATACATTACTTAGAATTTGATTATTTTCTAATAAATTCATAATTTAATCAATCTATAATCTAATTATTTATGAAATATTAAAAAGTTTAACAAATACTCCATTTTTTTACTCTATAGGGACAAAATTGTAAGTTTACATGAAATTGAATTTTGTTTGAAATTTTTACAGTAGATTCCACACATTATTTTAGTGATATTATCTAAATTACAAAGTGTTCTGACCAAAGGTGTAATAGTTATAGTGCATTTTTCGTCTATAAAGTTAAATTTTAACTTGTAATTTTCGTACGCGTAATGTGGTTCAAAAATCACATTTTTGATGCACACGTTGCTTAAATTTATATCATTTACTAATAAATTCATTAATTTAATCAAAATCAGTAATATAATGTTTGATGAAATATTATATTATTTAACAAAATAATAATTTTTCATGAAATTTAAATTTTCATGGAATTTTTACTGTTGATGCCACACATTATTTTAGTGGCTGAGTTTGGAAGAGATCTTGTAGCTGCTGCTCTACGAGATGTAGCCAGGAGCTTCTTTCTTTCATAAAAAGCTGCTTCCTCAGCCTTTAGTTTCAATCCTTCATTGGAAAAATTCAAAAATTACCGATTATTAATCTTGTTCCAAGTGGGGAATCCTCTTGAATCAGAATACTCTGGAACATAGTGGCCCTTGAATGGACCTGCATTTGCAGCTGCTATTCTATATAAATCTTAAATAAAGAAAGACGTCCGCTAATTTTCTAGAGGTGCCAAAGGATATTCTCCAAATTACAAAGTGTTTTGACCAAATGTGTAATAGTTATGGTTCATTTTTCTGCAATAAAGTTAAATTTTAACGTGAAATTTCCTTACGTGTAATGTAGTTCAAAAATCAAATTTTTGATGCATACATTGCTCAGAATTAGATCGTTTACTAATAAATTCATTAATCTAATTAATCTGTAATCTAATGTTTGATGAAATATTATAAAATTTAAAAAATACCTAGTTATTTTACCCTTTAGGAGCAAACTCGTAATTTTAATGAAATTTAATTTTTCTTGAAATTTTTACGGTAAATTCCACAAATTATTTTAAAATAAAAGAATCAACCTTTTATTAGTTATGCAAAACTAAAATTTTCATAAGTTTTCATTAACTTTTGCAAAACTAAAATTTGCAACAACTAAGTTATAAATTTCATGTGAATGCTTTTATCATGATTGACATCACACATAATTAGTAATCAACAATATGAAGATTTTATAAGCTATACCACATATTTCATTTTTTCGGAAGAATCCTAGGAAGCGGTACAATATACTTCACAAAATTTTGTGTATATTTTATAATGATTTATATCATACATAATTGAAAATAAAAGCTATCATGATTTTATGAGTTATACAACAGTTGGTTTAATTTTAGGGAAAAATTCCCAGGCACTTGTACATCAGATTTCGTAAATTTTTGCAAAACTTAAATTTGCAAAAAATGAGTTACAAGCACATTTCTGGTGAATATTTTCTAATGATTTACATCATACATAATTTAAAATCAAAGATAGCTTTTATGAGTTATACAACAAACTTCATATTTTGGGAAAAATCCCTCGGCAGCAGTTTATGAGTTTTCACAAACTTTTGTAAACCTTAAATTTGCAAAAATTGAGTCACAAACACATTTCTTGTGAATATTTTATAATAATTTACATCATACATAATTTAAAATAAAATATATCAGACTTTAGTTAGTTATACAACATATTTCATGTTTTGGGAAAAATACCTATGCAGCGCTAGAAAACTTTTTGTAAAATTTGGCAAAATTGAAATTTGCAAAAAATGATTTAGAAACATATTTCTTGTAAATATTTTATCATGATTTACATCACACATAATTTAAAATCAAAGATATCAAAACATTTTATAAGTTATACAACAAACTTTATTTTTTGGGAAATAGCCCTAGACAACGGTAATTCAGTTTTCGCAAAATTTTGTAAAAATAAAATTTGCAAAAAGTGAGTCACAAATACATTTATTGTAAATATTTTATAATTATTTAAATCATATGTAATTTAAAATAAAAGATAACATGATTTTATAAGTTATACAACAAACTTTATTTTTTGATAAAAATACCAAGGCAAGGGTAGAACAATTTTCGTAAAATTTGGTAAAACTGAAATTTAAAAAAAATGAGTTAGAAACACATTTCTTGTGAATATTTTATCATGATTTACATCTAACATAATTTAAAATCAAAGATATCAATATTTTATGAGTTATATAATAGACTTCATTTTTTGAAAAAAAAAAATCTCTAAGCAATGGTAAATTAATTTTCGTAAAATTTAGTAAAACAAATATTTGCAAGAACTGAGTTACAAACACATTTCTTGTGAATATTTTATAATGTTTTACATCACACAAAATTTAAAATTAAAGATATCAAGGTTTTATGAGTTATACAACAAACTGTATTTTTTAAGAAAAATCTCTAGGCCGCGGTACATCAGTTTTCATAAATTTTGCAAAACAAAAATTTGTAAAAATTGAGTCACAAACACATTTCTTGTGAATATTTGATCATGATTTACATCAAACATAATTTAAAATGAACAATATCAAGCTTTTTCGAGTTATTCAATAGACTTCATTTTTTGGAAAAAAATCCCTAAGAAGCGGTACTTCATTTTTCGCAAACTTTTGTAAAACAAAACTTTGCAAAAATTGAGTCACAAAAATAATTTTTTGTGAATATTTAATAATTATTTACTTCAAATAATTTAAAATAAAATCTATCAAGCTTTAATGAGTTATCAACATACTTCATATTTTGGGGAAAATCCCTGGGCAGCGGTATATTAGTTTTCATAAAATTTTGTAAAACTAAAATTTGCAGAAAGTGAGTTACAAACACATTTATTGTGAATATTTTATCATGATTTAAATCACATATAATTTAAAATCAAAGAAATCAAGCTTTTATGAGTTATTAAAATAGGCTTCATTTGAAAAATTCCTAGGCAGTAGTATATCACTTTTCGTAAAATTTTGCAAACTATAATTTGAAAAAATTGAGTCACAAATAGTTTTTCTTGTGGATATTTTTTCATGATTTACATAGAACATAATTTAAAATCAAAGATATCAAGCTTTTATGAGTTATATTATAGACTTCATTTTTTGGAAAAAATCTCTAGGAAGTGGTTTATCAGTTTTTGCAAAATTTTGTAAAACTAAAATTTGCAAAATATGAGTTAAAAACACATTTCTTGTGAATATTTTAGAATGATTTACATCATACATAATTTAAAATAAAATATAGAAAAGTTTTATGAGTTATACAACATACTTCATTCTTTTGGAAACAGACCTAGGTAGCAATAGAACATTTTTCGTAAAATTGGGCAAAAATTGAAATTTGCAAAAAATGAGTCAGAAACACATTTCTTGTGAATATTTTTTATTGATTTACACTACGCATAATTCAAAATCAAAGATATCAAGATTTTATGAGTTATATAACAAACTTTATTTTTTGAAAAAAATCTCTAGACAACGGTAAATCAGTTTTCGCAAAATTTTGTAAAAGTAAGCTTTTCCAAGTTTTCATCACAAACACATTTCTTGTTAATATTTCATAATGATTTATATCACACATATTTTAAAATAAAATATATCAAGCTTTAATTAGTTATACAACATACTTTATTTTTTGGAAAAAATCTCTTGGCAGCGTTACATCTGTTTTCATAAAATTTTGCAGAACTTAAATTTGTTGAAAACATAGTCACAAACATGTTTCTTGTGAATATTTTATCATGATTAACATCACACATAATTCAAACTAAACAATATCACACTTTTATAATTTATACAATAGACTTCATTTTTTGGGAAAAATCACTAAGAAGCGGTACATCATTTTTCGCAAAATTTTGTATAACAAAACTTTGCAAAAACTGAGTCACAATTTTATTTTTTTTGTGAATATTTTATAATGATTTACATCACACATAATTTATAATAAAATTTATCAAGCTTTCATGAGTTATACAACACACTACATTTTTCTAGAAAAATCCCTAGGTAGCGGTACATTAGTTTTGATAATTTTTTTCAAAACTGGGTCATAAACACATTTCTTCTGAATATATTGTCATGATTTACATCACACATAATTTAAAATGAAGGATATCAATATTTTATGAGTTACAAAATATACTTTCTTTTTTGGGAAAAATCTAGGCAGCATTACATCAGTCACATTCACATTTATAGCGAATAATTTTTTAATGATTTACATCATACATAATTTAAAAGATATCAAGCTTTTATGAGTTATACAACATACTTTATGTTTTGGGAAAAATCCCTAGTCAGCAGTACATCAGTTTTCGTAAAATGTTGCAAAACTGAGATTTGCAAAAACAGAGTCGCAAACACATTTCTTGTCAATATTTTATCATGATTTACATAAAAAAAATTTAAAATCAAAGATATCAAGATTTTATGAGTTATACACCATATTTCATTTTTTGGGAAAAATATTTAAACATCGTTATATAAATTTTCGCAAAAATTTGTAACACTAAATTTTGCAAAAACTGAGTCACAAACACATTTCTTGTGAATATTTTATAATGATATAAATAACACATAATTTAAAATACAAGTTATCATGCATTTATGAGCTATACAACCGACTTTATTTTCAGGAAAAAATCCCAAGCACCTGTCATAAGTTTTTGTAAAACTATGCAAAATTGAAAATTACAAAAAATGAGTCACAAACATATTTCTAGTGAATATTTTATAATGAATTACAGAACACATAATTTAAAATCAAAGATAGCCCTTTTGAGTTAGACAATAAACTTCATGTTTTGGGAAAAATCCCTCGGCTGTGGTTTATTAGTTTTTGCAAAATTTTGTAAAATTAAAATTTGCAAAAATTGAGTCACAAATATATTTCTTGTGAATATTTTATAATTATTTACATCATAGATGATTTAAAATAAAAGATATCAAGATTTCATTAGTTATACAACATACTTCAATTTTTGGGAAAAACACCTAGTTAGCGGTAGAATAGTTTTTGGAAAGTTTGGAAAAAACTGAAATTTGCTAAAAATGAGTCAGAAACAAATTTCTTGTGAATATTGCATCATGATTTACATCACAGGAAAGTTAAAATCAAAGAAATCAAGATTTTAAGAGTTATACAACATACTTCATGTTTTGGGAAATAGCCTCAGGGAGCGGTACATTAGTTTTCGTAAACTTTTGCAAAACTGAAATTTGTATAAATTGAGTCGCAAACACATTTCTTGTAAATATTTTATAATGATTTACATAAAAAATAATACCAAATGAAAGATATCATGCTTTTTATGAGTTATACAACCCCCACTTCATTTTTAGGGAAAAATCCCCAAGCAGCTGTACATCATTTTTTGTAAAATTTCGCAAAACTGAAATTTTCAAACATTGAGTCGCAAACACATTTCTTGTGAATATCTCATCATGATTTACATCACACATAATTTAAAATCCATGATATTAAACTTTTATGAGTTATACAACTGACTTCATTATCTCTAGGCAGTGGTACATCAGTTTTTGCAAAATTTATTAAAACTAATATTTACAAAAACTGAGTAACACAAACATTTCTTGTTAATACAACAAACTTCATTTTTTAGAAAAAATTCCCTAGGCAGCAGTACATCAGTTTTGTAAAATGTTGCTAAAATGAAATTTTCAAAAAAGCATAGTCACAAACACATTTCTTGTAAAGTCACTTAGCAACGGTATATCAGTTTTCGTAAAATTTTGCAAAACTAAAATTTGCAAAAAATGTATCAAAAATATATTTCTTGTGAATATTTTCTCTTTATTTACATCACATATAATTTAAAATAAAAGATATCAAGTTTTTATTAGTTAGACAACATATTTTATTTTTTGGGAAAAGTCCTTAAGCAGCGGTAAATTAGTTTTCACAAAATTTTGTAACACTAAAATTTGCAAAACCTGAGTCACAAAGACATTTCTTGTGAATATTTTATAATGATTTATATCACACATAATTTTTTTTAAAAAAAGTTATATGCTTTTATATGTCATACAACCAACTTCATTGTTTGGAAAAAAATCCATAGGCGTACATCAGTTTTCATAAAATTTTTCAAAACTGAAATTTACTAAAATTGAGTCACAAACACATTTCTTGAGAATATATTTTCATGATTTACATAAAAAATAGTTTGAAATAAACAATATAATGCTTTTATGAGTTATACAACAAACTTCATTTATTAGGAAAAATTCCTATTAAATTTTTGTAAAATTTTTGTAAAAGTGAAATTTGCAAAACCTTAATCACAAACACATTTCTTGTGAATATTTGATCATTATTTACATCACACATAATTTAAAATCAAAGATATCAACCTTTTATAAGTTATACAACTGATTTCAATTTTTGGGAAAATCCTTAAGCAGCAGTAAATTAGTTTTCACAAAATTTTGTAACACTAAAATTCGTAAAACCTGAGTCACAAACAAATTTTTTGAATATATTTTCATGATTTACATCACACATAATTTAAAATAAAAGATATCAAGCTTTTATGAATAATACAACAAACTTCATTTTTTGGTAAATATTCCTAAGCGCGGTACATCAGTTTTTTGTAAACTTTTACAAAACTAAAATTTGTAAACTGAGTCACAACATATTTCTGTTGAATATTTTTTTAAGATTTACATAATATAAAATTTAAAATAAGAGATATCAAGCTTTTATGAGTTATAAAATAGACTTCATTTTTTGGGAAAAAATCCCCAGGCAGTAGTACATCTGTTTTCGTAAAATTTTGCCAAATTGAAATTTGCAAAACTATGTGAGAAACACATTTCTTGTGAATATTTTTGCATGTTTACATAACAAATAATTTAAAATAAAAGATATCAAGCTTTTATGAGTTATATAATGGACTTTTGTTTTTGGGAAAAATCCATGGGCAGCTGAACATCAGTTTCTGTAAAATTTTTCAAAATTGAAATTTGTAAAAATTGAGTCACGAACACATTTCTTATGAATATTTTCTGATTATTTACATCACACATAATTTAAAATCAAAGATATCAAGTTTTTTTGAGTTATACCACTAACTTCATTTCTTGGAAAAAGTTCATAAACAGCGGCATATCAGTTTTCGTATAATTTTACATAATTTAAAATAAACAAATATCAAAATTTTATGAGTTATACAAAATACTTTATTTTTTGAAAAAAAATTCCTAGGCAACAGTACATCATTTTTCATAAAATTTTGCAAAACTGAAATTTGAAAAACCTGAGTCACAAATACATTTCTTGTAAATATTTTATTATGATTTATTTCACACATAATTTTAAATAATAGATATCAATCTTTCATGAGTGATACAACATATTTTATTATTTGGGAAAATCTCTAGGCAACGGTACATTTGTTTTCATAAAATTTTGTAAAATTGAAATGTTCAAAACTGAGTCACAAACACATTTCTTATGAATACTTTATCATGATTTACATCACAAATAATTTAAAATCTATATCTAGCTTTTATGAGTTACACAATATATTTCATTTTTTAAGTAAAGTTCCTGAGTTGCGGTAATCAGTGTTTGCAAAATTTTGTAACACTAAAATTTGCAAAAACTGAGTCACAAACACATTCTTTTGAATATTTTATAATGATTTACTTCACACATAGTTTAATATACAAGATAGCATACTTTTATGAGTTATACAACCGACCTCACAGCTAAAATTTGCAAAAAATGAGTCACAAACACATTTCTTGTGAATATTTTATCATGATTTACATCACACATATTTTAAAGTTGAAGATGTTAAGCTTTTATGAATTATACAACAAACATAATTTTTTCGGAAAAATTCCTAGGCAGCGTTACATCAGTTTTCATAAAAATTTTCAAAACTAAAATTTAAAAAAATTGAGTCACAAACACATTTCTTGAGTAATAAAATAGACTTTATTTTTGGGAAAAATCTCTTCGCAATGATACAATAATTTTCATAAAATTTTGCAAAACTGAAATTTCCAAAAACATAGTCAGAAACACATTTCTTGTGAATATTTTATTAGTATTTACATCACACATCATTTAGAATCAAAGATATCAAGCTTTTATGAGTTATATAACTGATTTTATTTTTTGATAAAAATCCCTCAGCAGCGGTAAATTAGTTTATACAAAATTTTGTAACACTATAATTGGCAAAAACTCAATCACAAGCACATTTCTTGTGAATATTTAATAGTGATTTACATCACACATAATTTAAAATTAAAGATATCAAGCTTTTATGAGTTATACAACAAATTCATTTTTTGGAAAAAAATCCCTAGGTAACAGTCCATTAGTATGCTCAAAATGTTGCAAAACAGAAATTTGTAAAATCTAAGTCACAAACACATTTCTTGTGAATAATTTATCATGATTTACATCACACATAATTTAAAATCAAAGATATTAAGTTTTATGAATGAAACTGACTTTCATTTTTTGGGTAAAATCCCTAAGAAGCGGTACATCAGTTTTCGTAAAAGTTTGCAAAATTAAAATTTGCAAAATTAAGTCACGAACACATTTCCCATTAATATGTTTTTCATGATTTACATCACACATAATTTAAAATAAAAGATATCAAGCTTTTATGAGTTATAAAACAAACTTCATTATTTGGGCAAATATCTCTAGACACAAACTCATTTCTTATGAATATTTTACAGTAATTTACATCATTCATAATTTAAAATAAAAGATATCAAGTTTTTATGAGTTATAAAATAGACTTTGTAAAAACTAGGTCACGAACACATTTCTTGTGAATATTTTTTCATGATTTACGTCACATATGATTTAAAATCCCTAGGTAGCGGTACATTGGTTTTTATAAAAATTTCATAACTAAAATTTACAAAAATTGAGTCACGAACACATATCTTGTGAATAATTTTACATGATTTAAATCACACATAATTTATAATAATAGACATCAAGCTTTTATAATTTATACAACAGACTTCACTTTTTAGCAAAAATCTCTCGGCAGCGGTACAAAAGATTTCGTAAAATTTTGCAAAACTGAAATTTGCAAAAACTGAGTCGCGAACATATTTCTTATGAATATTTTATGATTATTTACATAAAAAATAATATAAAATCAAAGGTATTAAGGTTTTATGAGTTATACAACAAACTTCATTTTACAAAAAAATCCCTAGGCAGCAATGCATAAGTTATCATAAAATTTTACAAAACTAAAATTTGGAAGCACTGAGTCACAAACAAATTTCTTGTGAATATTTTATAATGATTTAAATCACATATAATTTAAAATAATATATACCAATCTTTCATGAGTAATACATAAGATTTTATTATTTGGCAATAATCTCTAGGAAGCAGTACATTAGTTTGCATAAAAATTGAAATCAGCAAAACCTGAGTCACCAACACGTTTCTTGTGAATATTTTATCTTGATTTAAATCACACATAATTTAAAATCTAAGATATCAAACTTTTATGAGTTATACAATAGATTTCATATTTTAAGAAAAGTCCCTAACCAACGGTAAATCAGTTTTCGTAAAATTTTGTAATACTAAAATTTGCAAAAACTGTGTCACAAATACATTTCTTTTAAATATTTTATAATGATTTACTTCACACACAATTTAAAATATTATATATCATATTTTTATGAGTTATAAAACCAACTTCATTGTTTGGAAAAAATCTCTAGGCAGCGGTATATCAGTTTTCGAAAAAATTTGCGCAATTGTAATTTGAAAAAAATGAGTCACAAAAAACCTTTTTGTTAATATTTTATCATGATTTACATCACACATATTTTCAATTAAAAGATATCAAGCTTTTATGAGTTATACAAAATAACTTCATTTTTTAGGAAAAGACCCTAGGCAAAAAATTTCAAAAATGAAATTTGAAAAAATTGAGTCACAAATTCATTTGTTGTAAATATTTTCATTATTTACATAATACATAATTTAAAATAAAAGATATCAAGCTTTTATTATTTATACAACATACTTTGTTTTTTTAGAAAAAATTTCTTGGCAACAATATATTAGTGTTTCCATAAAATTTTGCAAAACTGAAATTTGAAAAAAATGAGTCACAAACACATTTATTGTTAATATTTTATCATGATTTACATCACAGATAATTTAAGATCCCTAAGCAGTGGTACATTGGTTTTTATAAAAATTTCATAACTAAAATTTACAAAAATTGAGTCACGAACACATATCTTGTGAATATTTTACATGATTTACATCACACATAATTTATAATAATAGACATCAAGCTTTTATAATTTATACAACAGACTTCAGTTTTTAGCAAAATCTCTCGGCAGCGGAACAAAAGATTTCGTAAAATTTTGAAAAATTGAAATTTGCAAAAATTGAGTCGCTAACATATTTCTTATGAATATTTTATGATTATTTACATCACAAATAATATAAAATCAAAGATATCAAGGTTTTATCAGTTATACAACAAACTTCGTTTTATAAGAAAAAATCACTAGGCAGCAATACATAAGTTATCATAAAATTTTACAAAACTAAAATTTGGAAAAACTGAGTCACAAACTAATTTCTTGTGAATATTTTATAATGATTTAAATCACATATAATTTAAACTAATATATACCAATATTTCATGAGTAATACATAAGATTTTATTATTTGGCAATAATCTCTAGGAAGCGGTACATCAGTTTGCATAAAGTTTTGTGAAAAATTGAAATTAGCAAAACCTGAGTCACAAACACGTTTCTTGTGAATATTTTATCTTGATTTAAATCACACATATCTAAGATATCAATCTTTTATGAGTTATACAATAGATTTCATATTTTAAGAAAAGTCCCTAAGCAACGGTAAATCAGTTTTTGCAAACTTTTGTAACACTAAAATTTACAAAACTTGAGTCACAAATACATTTTTTTTAATATTTTATAATGATTTACTTCACACATAATTTAAAATATTAGATATCATATTTTTATTATTTATAAAACCGACTTCATTGTTTGGAAAAAATCTCTAGGCAAGTGGTATATCAGTTTTCGAAAAATGTTTGGCAATTGAAATTTGAAACAAAATGAGTGACAAACACCATTTTGTGAATATTTTATCATGATTTACATCACACATATTTTCAATTAAAAGATATCAAGCTTTTATGAGTTATACAAAAAAACTTCATTTTTTAGGAAAAGTCCCTTAGCAAAAATTTTCAAAAATGAAATTTGCAAAAATTGAGTCACAAATTCATTTGTAGTAAATATGTTATTTATTTACATAATATATAATTTAAAATAAAAGATATCAGGCTTTTATTAGTATCTATCATACTTCGTTTTTTGGGAAAAATCTCTAGGCAACGATAGATTAGTGTTTCCATAAAATTTTGCAAAACTGAAATTTGCAAAAATGAGCCACAAACATATTTTTTGTGAATATTTTATCATTATTTACATCACACATAATTCAAAGTCAAAGATATCAAGTTCTTATGAGTTATATAACATATTTCATGTTTTGTTGAAAATCCCTAAGCAGAGGTAAATTAGTTTTCACAAAATTTTGTAAAACTTAGAATTGATAAAACTGAGTCACAAACATAATTCTTGTGAATATTTAATAATGATTTAAATCACACATAATTTAAAATAAAACTTATCATGCTTTTTCGTAAAGTTTTGCAAAATCTAAGTCACAAACACATTTTTTGTGAATATTTTATCATGATTTATTTCACACATAATTTAAAATTAACCATATCAAGCTTTATGAGTTATAAAACCAACTTTATTTTTTGGAAAAATCCCCAGGCAGCGATACATCAGTTTTCGTAAAGTTTTGCCAAACTGGAATTTGCAAAAACTGAGTCACGAACACATTTCTTGTGACTATTTTTCATGTCTACATCACACATATTTTAAAATCAAATATATGAGGCTTTTATTAGTTATATAACAAAATTCATGTTTTGGGAAAAATCTCTAGGGAGCTGTTTATTAGTTTTTGTAAAATTTCGTAAAACTAAAATTTGCAAAAACTAAGTTAAAAACACATTTCCTGTGAATATTTCTTCATTATTTACATCACCCATAATTTAAAATCAAAGATATCAATCTTTTATGAGTTATACAACAGACTTTATTTTTTGAAAAAATTCCCAAGGGAACGGTTTATTAGTTTTCGCAGAATTTCTTAAAAACTAAAATTTGCAAAAATTGATTCACAAACACATTTCTTGATAATAATTTATCATGATTTATATCATACATATTTTAAAATAAAATATATCAAGATTTTATGAGTTATACAACATACTTCGTTTTTTGGAAAAAATCCCTAATAAGCGGTACATCATTTCTCGTGAAATTTTCCAAAACTGAAATTTGTAAAAATAGAGTCACGAGCACATTTCTTGTGAATATTTTTTCATTATTTACATAAAAAATAATTTAAAATAATAAATATCAAGCTTTTGTGAGATATATAACATACATCATTTTTTGAGAAAAATCCCTTGGCCATGATGCATTAGTTTTTGTAAAATATTGCAAAACTGAAATATGCAAAAAACTGAGTCACAAACACATTTCCTGTGAATATTTTACATGGTTTGCATCACACATAACTTAAAATCAAAGATATCAAGCTTTTATGAGTGATACGACATACTTCATTTTTTGGGAAAAATCTCTAGGCGGTACATAAGTTTTTGTAAATTTTGCAAAACGTAAATTTGCAAATACTAGGTCACAAACACATTTATTTTGAATATTTAATAATTATTTACATCACACATAATTTATAATAAATTTTATCATGCTTTTATATGTTATACAACTAACTTCAATTGTTTGAAAAAAATCCCTAGGCCGTACATCAATTTCCGTAAAATGTTGCAAAACTAAAATTTGCAAAAGTTGAGTTATAAACTGTTTTTTTGTGAATATTTATAATTATTTACATCATACATAAGTTAAAATAAAATATATCAAGCTTTTATGAGTTATAAAACAAACGTCATTTTTTGGGAAAAATCCCTACGAAGCGGTAAATCAGTTTTCCTAAAATTTCGCAAAACTGAAATTTGCAAAAACAGAATCAAGAACACATTTGTTTTGAATAGTTTTTCATGATTTACATAAAAAATAATTTAAAATAATAAATATCAAGCTACTGGAAGTTAGACAACTTACTTCAGTTGTTGGGAAAAATCCCTAAGCAACGTTACATTAGTTTTCGTAAAATTTTGCAAAACTGAAAATGACAAAAACTAAGTTACGAACACATTTCTTGTGAATATATTTTCATGATTTACATCACACATAATTTAAAATAATATATATCAATCTTTTATGATTTATAGAACAGACTTCAGTTTTTGGAAAAAATCCTTAAGCGGTAGTACATAAATTTTCTTAAAATTTTGCAAAGCTGAATTATGCAAAACTTCAGTCACAAACATGTTTCCTGTGAATATTTAATCTTCATTTAAATCACACATAAATTAAAATCTATGATATCAAGCTTTTTATGAGTTATACAATAGATTTCATATTTTAAGAAAAGTCCCTAAGCAGCGGTTAATCAGTTTTTGCAAAATTTTGTGACACTAAAATTTGCAAAAATTGAGTCATAAATACATTTCTTTTGAATATTTTATAATTATTTACTTCACACATAATTTAAAATATAAGATATCATACTTTTATGAGTTAAAAACCGACTTTATTTTTTGGAAAAAATCTCTAGGCAGCGGTATATCAGTTTTCGAAAACTTATGCACCATTGAAATTTGAAAAAAATGAGTCACAAACACATTTTTTGTGAATATTTATCATGATTTACTTCACACATATTTTCAAGTAAAAGATATCAAGTTTTTCTGAGTTATACAACAAACTTCATTTTTTTGGGAAAAGTCCCTAGGCATCGATACGTCGGTTTTGATAAAAAAATTCAAAAATGAAATTTGTAAAAATTGAGTCAAAAATTCATTTCTTGTGAATATATTTTCATTATTTACATAACACATAATTTAAAATAAAATATACAAAACTATTATGAGGTAGACAACATACTTCATTTTTTGGGAAAAATCTCTAGGCAACTATATATTAGTTTCCATAAACTTTTGCAAAATTGAAATTTGCAAAAAATGAGTCAAAAACACATTTCTTGTGGATATTTTATCATTATTTAAATCACACATAATTTAAAATAAAAGTTATCATGCTTTTATTTGTCATACAACCGATTTCATTTTTTAAAAAAATCCCTAGGCAGCGATACATTAGTTTTCATAAAATGTTGCAAAACAGAAAATTTGCAAAATCTAAGTCACAAAAACATTTCTTGTGGATACTTTAACATGATTTATAGCACACATAATTTAAAATCAAAGATATCAAGCTTTATGAGTTATAAAACCACTCATTTTTTGGAAAAATCGAAGGCAGCGGTACATTAGTTTCCGTAAAGTTTTACAAAACTGGAATTTGCAAACTGAACCACAAACACATTCTTTGTGAATATTTTTTCATGACTTAGATCACACATATTTTAAAATCAAAGATATCAAGCTTTTATTAGTTATATAACAGAATTCATTTTTTGGGAAAAATCTCTAAGGAGCAATTTATTAGTTTTTGTAAAATTTCGTAAAACTAAAATTTGCAAAAACTAAGTTACAAACATAGTTGTTGTGAACATTTATTCAATATTTACATCACCCATAATTTAAAATTAAAGATGTCAAACTTTTATATGTTATACAACAGACTTCATTTTTTGGAAAAATTCCCAAGTTAACTGTTTTTTAGTTTTCGTAAAATTTCTTAGAAACTAAAATTGCAAAAATTGAGTCAGAAAGACATTTCTTGAGAATAATTTATCATGATTTACACAAATAAAATATATCAAGCCTTTATGAGTTATAAAACAAACTTCATTTTTTGGGAAAAATCCCCAATAACCGGTACATCATTTTTTCGTAAAATTTTACAAAACTGAAATTTGCAAAACCTGAGTCACGAACACATTTCTTGTGAATATTTTTCATGATTTACATAAAAATTAATTTATAATATTAAATATCAAGATTTTGTGAGTTATACAACATACATCAGTTTTTGGGAAAAATCCCTTGGCCACAATGCATTAGTTTTCGTAAAATTTTTCAAAACTGAAATACGCAAAAACTGTGTCACAAACACATTTCTTGTGAATATTTTATCTTGATTTGCATCACACTTAATTTAAAATAAATCTCAATACAACTTTCAGTCAAATCAGAAAAAATACTCATCATACATCTTTGGAAAATGCTAGGAGCACTACACAAACCAAAAGGCATACAATGACAAGCAAAAGTACCAAACGGACAAGTGAAAGTCATTTTTTCTTGATCCTCTTGTGCCAAAAAAATTTGAAAATATCCAGAATAGCCATCAAGAAAAGAAAAGAATGATTTTCCAGCCAGTCTTTTGAGAATCTCATGAATAAAAGGCAATGCTAAATGATCTTTCCTAGTAGCATCATTCAATTTCCTAAAGTCTATGCACATACGCCAACCAGTTTGAAGTCTCATTGGGATCAATTCATTATCTTCATTCTTAACCAACTGAAATTCAGATTTCTTAGGAACCACATGAATAGGACTAACCCAAACACTATCAGAAATTGGATAAATAATCCCTAACTCTAATAATTTAAGAATTTCTTCAAGCACAACCTCTTTCATGACAGGATTTAATTTTCTTTGTGGGTTCTCTAGAATATTTATAATTAGGTTCAAGTAAAATTTGATGTATGCACATAGAGGGGCTAATATCTTTTATGTTGGCTAAAGTCCACCCAATTGCAGTTTTATGCTTCTTTAAGTGCTTGACCAACCTTTCCTTTTGCTCCTTGCAAAGATCATTGCTTATGATGACAGGCAGTGACTCCTTCTCACCCAAGAGTACATATTTTAGATGTTGGGGCACTACCTTCAATTCCAACACTGGAGCCTTCACTGAAGATGGTAAAATTGGTTTAGAATTGGTTGGTATAGGCATTTTGCTCAACACATGCCGAGTGGAGAATTCACTGGTGAAATACAACTGCATCATGACATATCAAATCTCATCTTCTTCTTCAGTTGCTACATCTGTTTCAGTCATCCCACTAAGAAGTACCAGCTCTAACTTGTTTTCCCTAAAATGATTTTCAACAAAATCGTCAAATAAAGAATCAACAACATCAACCATATACAAACCTTCACGATCCTCAACATGCTTCATAGCTTCAAAATATTAAATGTGATAGTATCACCATCAAATTCAAATCTAAGTATGCTTTTATCAACATCAATTTTTGTTCTTGCAGTTTTCATAAACGATCTTCCTAAAAGAATCAATGATCTATGTGCAGAAAAAGCATCAACATGTAAAATATGTAAAAATCCACAGGAAAAAAAGTCATTTACCTTCACTAAAAGATCACACATAATTTATAGTAAATTTTATCATGGTTTTATATGTTATAGAACCAACTTCATTTTTTTGAAAAAATTCCCTAGGTACCGGTACATCAATTTCCGTAAAATGTTGCAAAACCAAAATTTGCAAAATTGAGTCACAAACTAATTTTTTGTGAATATTTTATAATTATTTACATCATAAATAAGTTAAAATAAAATATATCAAGCTTTTATGAGTTATAAAAAAAATTTCTTTTTTTGGGAAAAATCCCCAAGAGCGGAACAACAGTTTTCGTAAAATTTTGCAAAACTGAAATTTGCAAAAACATAATCAAGAACACATTACTTGTGAATATTTTTTCATGATTTACATCACAAATAATTTAAAATAATAAATATCAAGCTATTGTGAGTTAGACGATATACTTCAGTTGTTGGGAAAAATCCCTAAGCAACGTTACATTACATTAGTTTTCGTAAAATTATGCAAAACTGAAAATGACAAAAACTAAGTCACGAACATATTTCTTCTGAATATATTTTCATGATTTACATCACAAATAAATTAAAATAATATATATCAAGCATTTATGAGTTATACAACAGACTTCAGTTTTTGGGAAAAATCCTTAAGCTACATAAATTTTCGTAAAATTTACAAAACTGAATTATGCAAAAATTGAGTCACAAACACGTTTCTTGTGAATATTTTATCTTGATTTAAATCAAACATAATTTAAAATCTAAGATATGAAGCTTTTATGAGTTATACAATATATTTCATATTTTAAGAAAAGTCCCTAAGCAGCGGTAAATCAGTTTTTGCAAAATTTTGTAACACTAAAATTTGCAAAAACTAAGTCACGAATACATTTTTTTTTGAATATTTTATAATGATTTACTTAACCCATAATTTAAAATATAAAATATCATACTTTTATGAGTTATAAAACCGACTTCATTTTTTGGAAAAAATCTCTAGGCAGGGGTATATCAGTTTTCGAAAATTTTTGCACAATTGAAATTTGAAAAAATTGAGTCACAAACATATTATTTTGTGAATATTTTATCATGATTTACATCACACATATTTGCAAGTAAAAGATATCAAGCTTTTATGAGTTATACAACAAACTTAATTTTTTGGGAAAAGTCCCTAGGCATCGGTACATTGGTTTTGATAAACATTTTCAAAAATGTAATTTGCAAAAATTGAGTCACAAATTCATTTCTTGTGAATATATTTTCAATATTTACATAACACATAATTTAAAATAAAAGATATCAAGCTTTTATGAGTTATACAACATACTTCATTTTTCGGTAAAAATCTCTAAGCAACGATATATTAGTTTCCAAAAACTTTTGTAAAATTGAAATATGCAAAAATGAGTCACAAACACATCTCTTGTGAATATTTTATCATTATTTACATCACACATAATTTAAAAATCAAAGATATCAAGCTTTTATGAGTTATATAACATATTTCATTTTTTCGGAAAAATCCCAAAGCAGAGGTAAATTAGTTTTCAGAAAATTTGGAAACACTTAGATTTGCAAAAAATGAGTCACAAATACATTTCTCGTGAATATTCTTTCATGATTTACATCACCCATAATTTAACTTAAAGATATCAAACTTTTATGAGTTATATAATAGACTTCATTTTTTGGGAAAATTCCTAGAGAACGGTTTCTCAGTTTTTGCAAAATTTCGTAAAAACCAAAATTTGTGAAAATTGAGTCACAAACACTTTTCTTCTGAATAATTTATCATGATTTAAATAAAAAATAATTAAAAATTAAAGATATCAAGCTTTATGTGTTATGCAACAGATTAATTTTTTGGGAAAATTCCAAGGCACCGATACATTAGTTTTCGTAAAATTTTGAAAATTTGAAATTTTCAACAACTGAGTCACGAACATATTTCTTATGAATATTTTATGATTATATACATCACAAATAATTTAAACTGAAAGATATCAAGTTTTTAAGAGTTATACAACAAACTTCATTTATTGGGAAAAATCCCTAGGCAGCGGTACATCCGATTTCATAAAATTTTGCAAAACTGAAATTTGCAAAAATTGTGTCACAATAATATTTCTTGTGAATATTTTATAATGATTTAAAGGACACATAATTTAAAATAATAGATATCAATATTTCATGAGTAATACATAAGATTTTATTATTTGAGAAAAAACTCTAGGCAACGGTACATCAGTTCTCATAAAATTTTGTAAAATTGAAATTTGCAAAAACTCAGTCACAAACACATTTCTTGTGAATTTTTTTTATAATTATTTACATCATACATAATTTAAAATCAAAGGTACCAAGGTTTTATGAGTTATACAAAATATTCATTTTTTTGGGAAATATCCTTAAGTACCGGTAAATTAGTTTTCACAAAAGTTTGTAACACTACAATTTGCAAAAACTGATTTACAAACACATTTTTGTGAATATTTAATAGCTATTTGTATCACACATAATTTATAATAAAATTTAACATGCTTTTATATGTTATATAACCAACTTCATTTTTTGAAAAAAAATCCCTAGGCAGCAGTACATTAGTTTTGGTAAAAATTTGCAAAACTGATATTTGCAAAAACTGATTCACAAACACATTTTTTGTGAATAATTTATAATGATTTACATCACACATAATTTAAAATAAAAGATATCAAAATTTATGAATTATGAACAAATTCATATTTTGGAAAAATCCCTAGGCAACGGTATATCAATTTTCATAAACTTTTGGAAAACTGTAATTTGCTAAAACTAAGTCACAAATACATTTCTTGTGAATATGATTTTATGATTTACATCACACATAATTTAAAATCAAAGATATCAATTTTTTATGAGTTATACTAGAAACTTTATTTTTTGGGAAAAATAATAGGCAGCGGGACATCCATTTTCATAAAATTTTGCAAAACTGAAATATGCAATAATTGAGTCACAAACAAATTTCTTGTTAATATTTATATTGACTTATATCACATATAATTTGAAAATAATAGATATCAATATTGCATGAGTAATGCATAAGATTTTATTATTTGGGAAAACTCTCTAGGCAACGGTACATTAATTCTCATAAATTTTGCAAAATTGAAATTTGTAAAACATAAGTTAAAAACACATTTCTTGTGAATATTTTATCATTATTTACATCACAAATAATTTAAAATCAAAGGTACCAAGCTTTTATGAGTTATACAACATGTTCATTTTTTGGGAAATATCCCTAAGTAGCGGTAAATTAGTTTTCACAAAGTTTTGTAACACTACAATTTACAAAAACTGATTTACAGACACATTTTTCTGAATATTTAATAATGATATCACACATAATTTATAATAAAATTTAACATGCTTTTATATGTTATACAACCAGCTTCAATTTTTTGAAAAAATCCCTAGGCAGCGGTACATTTAGTTCTAGTAAAATTTTGCAAAACTGAAATTTGTAAAAACTTAGTCACAAACACATTTTTTGTGCATAATTTATCATGATTTACATCACACATAATTTAAAATAAAAGATATCAAGCTTTATGAATTATAAACAAATTCATTTTTTGGAAAAATTCATAGGCAACGGTATATCAATTTTCGTAAACTTTTGCAAAAGTGTAATTTGCAAAACCTGAGTCACAAACACATTTCTTGTGAAGATGATTTCATGATTTACATGACACATAATTTAAAAATCAAAGATATCAAGCTTTTATGAGTTATGTAACATATTTCATTTTTTGGGAAAAATCCCAAAGCAGAGGTAAATTAGTTTTCAGAAAATTTGGTAACACTTAGATTTGCAAAAAATGAGTCACAAACACATTTCTTGTGAATATTCTTTCATGATTTACATCACCCATAATTTAACTTAAAGATATCAAACTTTTATAAGTTATATAATAGACTTCATTTTTTGGGAAAATTCCTAGAGAACGGTTTCTCAGTTTTTGCAAAATTTCGTAAAAACCAAAATTTGTGAAAATTGAGTCACAAACACTTTTCTTGTGAATAATTTATCATGATTTAATTAAAAAATAATTAAAATTAAAGATATCAACCTTTATGAGTTATGCAACAGATTAATTTTTTGGGAAAATTCCAAGGCACCGATACATTAGTTTTTGTAAAATTTTGAAAAATTGAAATTTTCAACAACTGAGTCACGAACATATTTCTTATGAATATTTTATGATTATATACATCACAAATAATTTAAACTGAAAGATATCAAGTTTTTAAGAGTTATACAACAAACTTCATTTTTTGGGAAAAATCCCTAGGCAGCGGTACATCCGTTTTCATAAAATTTTGCAAAACTGAAATTTGCAAAAATTGTGTCACAGTAATATTTCTTGTGAATATTTTATAATGATTTAAAGGACACATAATTTAAAATAATAGATATCAATATTTCATGAGTAATACATAAGATTTTATTATTTGAGAAAAAACTCTAGGCAACGGTACATCAGTTCTCATAAAATTTTGTAAAATTGAAATTTGCAAAAACTCAGTCACAAACACATTTCTTGTGAATTTTTTTTATAATTATTTACATCATACATAATTTAAAATCAAAGGTACCAAGGTTTTATGAGTTATACAAAATATTCATTTTTTTGGGAAATATCCTTAAGTACCGGTAAATTAGTTTTCACAAAAGTTTGTAACACTACAATTTGCAAAAACTGATTTACAAACACATTTTTGTGAATATTTAATAGCTATTTGTATCACACATAATTTATAATAAAATTTAACATGCTTTTATATGTTATATAACCAACTTCATTTTTTGAAAAAAAATCCCTAGGCTGCTACATTAGTTTTTGTAAAAATTTGCAAAACTGATATTTGCAAAAACTGATTCACAAACACATTTTTTGTGAATAATTTATCATGATTTACATCACACATAATTTAAAATAAAATATAACAAACTTTATGAATTATGAACAAATTCATATTTTGGAAAAATCCCTAGGCAACGGTATATCAATTTTCATAAACTTTTGGAAATCTGTAATTTGCTAAAACTAAGTCACAAATACATTTCTTGTGAATATGATTTTATGATTTACATAACACATAATTTAAAATCAAAGATATCAATTTTTTATGAGTTATACTAGAAACTTTATTTTTTGGGAAAAATCATAGGCAGCGGGACATCCATTTTCATAAAACTTTGCAAAACTGAAATATGCAAAAATTGAGTCACAAACAAATTTCTTGTTAATATTTATATTGACTTAGATCACATATAATTTAAAAATAATAGGTATCAATATTGCATGAGTAATGCATAAGATTTTATTATTTGGGAAAACTCTCAAGGCAACGGTACATTAATTCTCATAAATTTTGCAAAATTCAAATTTGTAAAACATAAGTTAAAAACACATTTCTTGTGAATATTTTATCATTATTTACATCACAGATAATTTAAAATCAAAGGTACCAAGCATTTATGAGTCATACAACATATTTATTTTTTGGGAAATATCCCTAAGTAGCGGTAAATTAGTTTTCACAAAGTTTTGTAACACTACAATTTACAAAAACTGATTTACAGACACATTTTTCTGAATATTTAATAATGATATCACACATAATTTATAATAAAATTTAACAAGCTTTTATATGTTATACAACCAGCTTCAATTTTTTGAAAAAATCCCTAGGCAGCGGTACATTTAGTTCTAGTAAAATTTTGCAAAACTGAAATTTGTAAAAACTTAGTCACAAACACATTTTTTGTGCATAATTTATCATGATTTACATCACACATAATTTAAAATAAAAGATATCAAGCTTTATGAATTATAAACAAATTCATTTTTTGGAAAAATTCCTAGGCAACGGTATATCAATTTTCGTAAACTTTTGCAAAAGTGTAATTTGCAAAACCTGAGTCACAAACACATTTCTTGTGAAGATGATTTCATGATTTACATGACACATAATTTAAAAATCAAAGATATCAAGCTTTTATGAGTTATGTAACATATTTCATTTTTTGGGAAAAATCCCAAAGCAGAGGTAAATTAGTTTTCAGAAAATTTGGTAACACTTAGATTTGCAAAAAATGAGTCACAAACACATTTCTTGTGAATATTCTTTCATGATTTACATCACACATAATTTAACTTAAAGATATCAAACTTTTATGAGTTATATAATAGACTTCATTTTTTGGGAAAATTCCTAGAGAACGGTTTCTCAGTTTTTGCAAAATTTCGTAAAAACCAAAATTTGTGAAAATTGAGTCAAAAACACTTTTCTTGTGAATAATTTATCATGATTTACTTAAAAAATAATTAAAAATTAAAGATATCAAGCTTTATGAGTTATGCAACAGATTAATTTTTTGGGAAAATTCCAAGGCACCGATACATTAGTTTTCGTAAAATTTTGAAAAATTGAAAATTTCAACAACTGAGTCACGAACATATTTCTTATGAATATTTTATGATTATATACATCAAAAATAATTTAAACTCAAAGATATCAAGTTTTTAAGAGTTATACAACAAACTTCATTTTTTAGGAAAAATCCCTAGGCAGCGGTACATCCGTTTTCATAAAATTTTGCAAAACTGAAATTTGCAAAAATTGGGTCACAGTAATATTTCTTGTGAATATTTTATAATGATTTAAAGGACACATAATTTAAAATAATAGATATCAATATTTCATGAGTAATACATAAGATTTTATTATTTGAGAAAAAACTCTAGGCAACGGTACATCAGTTCTCATAAAATTTTGTAAAATTGAAATTTGCAAAAACTCAGTCCCAAACACATTTCTTGTGAATTTTTTTTATAATTATTTACAACATACATAATTTAAAATCAAAGGTACCAAGGTTTTATGAGTTATACAAAATATTCATTTTTTTTGGGAAATATCCTTAAGTACCGGTAAATTAGTTTTCACAAAAGTTTGTAACACTACAATTTGCAAAAACTGATTTACAAACACATTTTTGTGAATATTTAATAACTATTTGTATCACACATAATTTATAATAAAATTTAACATGCTTTTATATGTTATATAACCAACTTCATTTTTTGAAAAAAAATCCCTAGGCAGCAGTACATTAGTTTTGGTAAAAATTTGCAAAACTGATATTTGCAAAACTTGATTCACAAACACATTTTTTGTGAATAATTAATCATGATTTACATCACACATAATTTAAAATAGAAGATATCAAACTTTATGAATTATGAACAAATTCATATTTTGGAAAAATCCCTAGGCAACGGTATATCAATTTTCATAAACTTTTGGAAAACTGTAATTTGCTAAAACTAAGTCACAAATACATTTCTTGTGAATATGATTTTATGATTTACATCACACATAATTTAAAACCAAAGATATCAATTTTTTATGAGTTATACTAGAAACTTTATTTTTTGGGAAAAATCATAGGCAGCGGGACATCCATTTTCATAAAATTTTGCAAAACTGAAATATGCAATAATTGAGTCACAAACAAATTTCTTGTCAACATTTATATTGACTTATATCACATATAATTTAAAAATAATAGATATCAATATTGCATGAGTAATGCATAAGATTTTATTATTTGGTAAAACTCTCTAGGCAACGGTACATTAATTCTCATAAATTTTGCAAAATTGAAATTTGTAAAACATAAGTTAAAAACACATTTCTTGTGAATATTTTATCATTATTTACATCACAGATAATTTAAAATCAAAGGTACCAAGCTTTTATGAGTTATACAACATGTTCATTTTTTGGGAAATATCCCTAAGTAGCGGTAAATTAGTTTTCACAAAGTTTTGTAACACTACAATTTACAAAAACTGATTTACAGACACATTTTTCTGAATATTTAATAATTATATCACACATAATTTATAATAAAATTTAACATGCTTTTATATGTTATACAACCAGCTTCAATTTTTTGAAAAAATCCCTAGGCAGCGGTACATTTAGTTCTAGTAAAATTTTGCAAAACTGAAATTTGTAAAAACTTAGTCACAAACACATTTTTTGTGCATAATTTATCATGATTTACATCACACATAATTTAAAATAAAAGATATCAAGCTTTATGAATTATAAACAAATTCATTTTTTGGAAAAATTCATAGGCAACGGTATATCAATTTTCGTAAACTTTTGCAAAAGTGTAATTTGCAAAACCTGAGTCACAAACACATTTCTTGTGAAGATGATTTCATGATTTACATGACACATAATTTAAAAATCAAAGATATCAAGCTTTTATGAGTTATGTAACATATTTCATTTTTTGGGAAAAATCCCAAAGCAGAGGTAAATTAGTTTTCAGAAAATTTGGTAACACTTAGATTTGCAAAAAATGAGTCACAAACACATTTCTTGTGAATATTCTTTCATGATTTACATCACCCATAATTTAACTTAAAGATATCAAACTTTTATAAGTTATATAATAGACTTCATTTTTTGGGAAAATTCCTAGAGAACGGTTTCTCAGTTTTTGCAAAATTTCGTAAAAACCAAAATTTGTGAAAATTGAGTCACAAACACTTTTCTTGTGAATAATTTATCATGATTTAATTAAAAAATAATTAAAATTAAAGATATCAACCTTTATGAGTTATGCAACAGATTAATTTTTTGGGAAAATTCCAAGGCACCGATACATTAGTTTTTGTAAAATTTTGAAAAATTGAAATTTTCAACAACTGAGTCACGAACATATTTCTTATGAATATTTTATGATTATATACATCACAAATAATTTAAACTGAAAGATATCAAGTTTTTAAGAGTTATACAACAAACTTCATTTTTTGGGAAAAATCCCTAGGCAGCGGTACATCCGTTTTCATAAAATTTTGCAAAACTGAAATTTGCAAAAATTGTGTCACAGTAATATTTCTTGTGAATATTTTATAATGATTTAAAGGACACATAATTTAAAATAATAGATATCAATATTTCATGAGTAATACATAAGATTTTATTATTTGAGAAAAAACTCTAGGCAACGGTACATCAGTTCTCATAAAATTTTGTAAAATTGAAATTTGCAAAAACTCAGTCACAAACACATTTCTTGTGAATTTTTTTTATAATTATTTACATCATACATAATTTAAAATCAAAGGTACCAAGGTTTTATGAGTTATACAAAATATTCATTTTTTTGGGAAATATCCTTAAGTACCGGTAAATTAGTTTTCACAAAAGTTTGTAACACTACAATTTGCAAAAACTGATTTACAAACACATTTTTGTGAATATTTAATAGCTATTTGTATCACACATAATTTATAATAAAATTTAACATGCTTTTATATGTTATATAACCAACTTCATTTTTTGAAAAAAAATCCCTAGGCTGCTACATTAGTTTTTGTAAAAATTTGCAAAACTGATATTTGCAAAAACTGATTCACAAACACATTTTTTGTGAATAATTTATCATGATTTACATCACACATAATTTAAAATAAAATATAACAAACTTTATGAATTATGAACAAATTCATATTTTGGAAAAATCCCTAGGCAACGGTATATCAATTTTCATAAACTTTTGGAAATCTGTAATTTGCTAAAACTAAGTCACAAATACATTTCTTGTGAATATGATTTTATGATTTACATAACACATAATTTAAAATCAAAGATATCAATTTTTTATGAGTTATACTAGAAACTTTATTTTTTGGGAAAAATCAAAGGCAGCGGGACATCCATTTTCATAAAACTTTGCAAAACTGAAATATGCAAAAATTGAGTCACAAACAAATTTCTTGTTAATATTTATAATGACTTAGATCACATATAATTTAAAAATAATAGGTATCAATATTGCATGAGTAATGCATAAGATTTTATTATTTGGGAAAACTCTCAAGGCAACGGTACATTAATTCTCATAAATTTTGCAAAATTCAAATTTGTAAAACATAAGTTAAAAACACATTTCTTGTGAATATTTTATCATTATTTACATCACAGATAATTTAAAATCAAAGGTACCAAGCATTTATGAGTCATACAACATATTTATTTTTTGGGAAATATCCCTAAGTAGCGGTAAATTAGTTTTCACAAAGTTTTGTAACACTACAATTTACAAAAACTGATTTACAGACACATTTTTCTGAATATTTAATAATGATATCACACATAATTTATAATAAAATTTAACAAGCTTTTATATGTTATACAACCAGCTTCAATTTTTTGAAAAAATCCCTAGGCAGCGGTACATTTAGTTCTAGTAAAATTTTGCAAAACTGAAATTTGTAAAAACTTAGTCACAAACACATTTTTTGTGCATAATTTATCATGATTTACATCACACATAATTTAAAATAAAAGATATCAAGCTTTATGAATTATAAACAAATTCATTTTTTGGAAAAATTCCTAGGCAACGGTATATCAATTTTCGTAAACTTTTGCAAAAGTGTAATTTGCAAAACCTGAGTCACAAACACATTTCTTGTGAAGATGATTTCATGATTTACATGACACATAATTTAAAAATCAAAGATATCAAGCTTTTATGAGTTATGTAACATATTTCATTTTTTGGGAAAAATCCCAAAGCAGAGGTAAATTAGTTTTCAGAAAATTTGGTAACACTTAGATTTGCAAAAAATGAGTCACAAACACATTTCTTGTGAATATTCTTTCATGATTTACATCACACATAATTTAACTTAAAGATATCAAACTTTTATGAGTTATATAATAGACTTCATTTTTTGGGAAAATTCCTAGAGAACGGTTTCTCAGTTTTTGCAAAATTTCGTAAAAACCAAAATTTGTGAAAATTGAGTCAAAAACACTTTTCTTGTGAATAATTTATCATGATTTACTTAAAAAATAATTAAAAATTAAAGATATCAAGCTTTATGAGTTATGCAACAGATTAATTTTTTGGGAAAATTCCAAGGCACCGATACATTAGTTTTCGTAAAATTTTGAAAAATTGAAAATTTCAACAACTGAGTCACGAACATATTTCTTATGAATATTTTATGATTATATACATCAAAAATAATTTAAACTCAAAGATATCAAGTTTTTAAGAGTTATACAACAAACTTCATTTTTTGGGAAAAATCCCTAGGCAGCGGTACATCCGTTTTCATAAAATTTTGCAAAACTGAAATTTGCAAAAATTGGGTCACAGTAATATTTCTTGTGAATATTTTATAATGATTTAAAGGACACATAATTTAAAATAATAGATATCAATATTTCATGAGTAATACATAAGATTTTATTATTTGAGAAAAAACTTTAGGCAACGGTACATCAGTTCTCATAAAATTTTGTAAAATTGAAATTTGCAAAAACTCAGTCCCAAACACATTTCTTGTGAATTTTTTTTATAATTATTTACAACATACATAATTTAAAATCAAAGGTACCAAGGTTTTATGAGTTATACAAAATATTCATTTTTTTTGGGAAATATCCTTAAGTACCGGTAAATTAGTTTTCACAAAAGTTTGTAACACTACAATTTGCAAAAACTGATTTACAAACACATTTTTGTGAATATTTAATAACTATTTGTATCACACATAATTTATAATAAAATTTAACATGCTTTTATATGTTATATAACCAACTTCATTTTTTGAAAAAAAATCCCTAGGCAGCAGTACATTAGTTTTGGTAAAAATTTGCAAAACTGATATTTGCAAAACTTGATTCACAAACACATTTTTTGTGAATAATTTATCATGATTTACATCACACATAATTTAAAATAGAAGATATCAAACTTTATGAATTATGAACAAATTCATATTTTGGAAAAATCCCTAGGCAACGGTATATCAATTTTCATAAACTTTTGGAAAACTGTAATTTGCTAAAACTAAGTCACAAATACATTTCTTGTGAATATGATTTTATGATTTACATCACACATAATTTAAAACCAAAGATATCAATTTTTTATGAGTTATACTAGAAACTTTATTTTTTGGGAAAAATCATAGGCAGCGGGACATCCATTTTCTTAAAATTTTGCAAAACTGAAATATGCAATAATTGAGTCACAAACAAATTTCTTGTCAACATTTATATTGACTTATATCACATATAATTTAAAAATAATAGATATCAATATTGCATGAGTAATGCATAAGATTTTATTATTTGGTAAAACTCTCTAGGCAACGGTACATTAATTCTCATAAATTTTGCAAAATTGAAATTTGTAAAACATAAGTTAAAAACACATTTCTTGTGAATATTTTATCATTATTTACATCACAGATAATTTAAAATCAAAGGTACCAAGCTTTTATGAGTTATACAACATGTTCATTTTTTGGGAAATATCCCTAAGTAGCGGTAAATTAGTTTTCACAAAGTTTTGTAACACTACAATTTACAAAAACTGAGTTACAGACACATTTTTCTGAATATTTAATAATGATATCACACATAATTTATAATAAAATTTAACATGCTTTTATATGTTATACAACCAGCTTCAATTTTTTGAAAAAATCCCTAGGCAGCGGTACATTTAGTTCTAGTAAAATTTTGCAAAACTGAAATTTGTAAAAACTTAGTCACAAACACATTTTTTGTGCATAATTTATCATGATTTACATCACACATAATTTAAAATAAAAGATATCAAGCTTTATGAATTATAAACAAATTCATTTTTTGGAAAAATTCCTAGGCAACGGTATATCAATTTTCGTAAACTTTTGCAAAAGTGTAATTTGCAAAACCTGAGTCACAAACACATTTCTTGTGAAGATGATTTCATGATTTACATAACACATAATTTAAAAATCAAAGATATCAAGCTTTTATGAGTTATGTAACATATTTCATTTTTTGGGAAAAATCCCAAAGCAGAGGTAAATTAGTTTTCAGAAAATTTGGTAACACTTAGATTTGCAAAAAATGAGTCACAAACACATTTCTTGTGAATATTCTTTCATGATTTACATCACCCATAATTTAACTTAAAGATATCAAACTTTTATGAGTTATATAATAGACTTCATTTTTTGGGAAAATTCCTAGAGAACGGTTTCTCAGTTTTTGCAAAATTTCGTAAAAACCAAAATTTGTGAAAATTGAGTCACAAACACTTTTCCTGTGAATAATTTATCATGATTTACATAAAAAATAATTAAAAATTAAAGATATCAAGCTTTATGAGTTATGCAACAGATTAATTATTTGGGAAAATTCCTAGGCACCGATACATTAGTTTTCGTAAAATTTTGAAAAATTGAAATTTTCAACAACTGAGTCACGAACATATTTCTTATGAATATTTTATGATTATATACATCACAAATAATTTAAACTGAAAGATATCAAGTTTTTAAGAGTTATACAACAAACTTCATTTTTTGGGAAAAATCCCTAGGCAGCGGTACATCCGTTTTCATAAAATTTTGCAAAACTGAAATTTGCAAAAATTGTGTCACAATAATATTTCTTGTGAATATTTTATAATGATTTAAAGGACACATAATTTAAAATAATAGATATCAATATTTCATGAGTAATACATAAGATTTTATTATTTGAGAAAAAACTCTAGGCAACGGTACATTAGTTCTCATAAAATTTTGTAAAATTGAAATTTGCAAAAACTCAGTCACAAACACATTTCTTGTGAATTTTTTTTATAATTATTTACATCATACATAATTTAAAATCAAAGGTACCAAGGTTTTATGAGTTATACAAAATATTCATTTTTTTGGGAAATATCCTTATGTACCGGTAAATTAGTTTTCACAAAAGTTTGTAACACTACAATTTGCAAAAACTGATTTACAAACACATTTTTGTGAATATTTAATAACTATTTGTATCACACATAATTTATAATAAAATTTAACATTCTTTTATATGTTATATAACCAACTTCATTTTTTGAAAAAAAATCCCTAGGCAGCAGTACATTAGTTTTGGTAAAAATTTGCAAAACTGATATTTGCAAAAACTGATTCACAAGCACATTTTTTGTGAATAATTTATCATGATTTACATCACACATAATTTAAAATAAAAGATATCAAACTTTATGAATTATGAACAAATTCATATTTTGGAAAAATCCCTAGGCAACGGTATATCAATTTTCATAAACTTTTGGAAAACTGTAATTTGCTAAAACTAAGTCACAAATACATTTCTTGTGAATATGATTTTATGATTTACATCACACATAATTTAAAATCAAAGATATCAATTTTTTATGAGTTATACTAGAAACTTTATTTTTTGGGAAAAATCATAGGCAGCGGGACATCCATTTTCATAAAATTTTGCAAAACTGAAATATGCAATAATTGAGTCACAAACAAATTTCTTGTCAATATTTATATTGAATTATATCACATATAATTTAAAAATAATAGATATCAATATTGCATGAGTAATGCATAAGATTTTATTATTTGGGAAAACTCTCAAGGCAACGGTACATTAATTCTCATAAATTTTGCAAAATTCAAATTTGTAAAACATAAGTTAAAAACACATTTCTTGTGAATATTTTATCATTATTTACATCACAGATAATTTAAAATCAAAGGTACCAAGCATTTATGAGTCATACAACATATTTATTTTTTGGGAAATATCCCTAAGTAGCGGTAAATTAGTTTTCACAAAGTTTTGTAACACTACAATTTACAAAAACTGATTTACAGACACATTTTTCTGAATATTTAATAATGATATCACACATAATTTATAATAAAATTTAACAAGCTTTTATATGTTATACAACCAGCTTCAATTTTTTGAAAAAATCCCTAGGCAGCGGTACATTTAGTTCTAGTAAAATTTTGCAAAACTGAAATTTGTAAAAACTTAGTCACAAACACATTTTTTGTGCATAATTTATCATGATTTACATCACACATAATTTAAAATAAAAGATATCAAGCTTTATGAATTATAAACAAATTCATTTTTTGGAAAAATTCCTAGGCAACGGTATATCAATTTTCGTAAACTTTTGCAAAAGTGTAATTTGCAAAACCTGAGTCAGAAACACATTTCTTGTGAAGATGATTTCATGATTTACATGACACATAATTTAAAAATCAAAGATATCAAGCTTTTATGAGTTATGTAACATATTTCATTTTTTGGGAAAAATCCCAAAGCAGAGGTAAATTAGTTTTCAGAAAATTTGGTAACACTTAGATTTGCAAAAAATGAGTCACAAACACATTTCTTGTGAATATTCTTTCATGATTTACATCACACATAATTTAACTTAAAGATATCAAACTTTTATGAGTTATATAATAGACTTCATTTTTTGGGAAAATTCCTAGAGAACGGTTTCTCAGTTTTTGCAAAATTTCGTAAAAACCAAAATTTGTGAAAATTGAGTCAAAAACACTTTTCTTGTGAATAATTTATCATGATTTACTTAAAAAATAATTAAAAATTAAAGATATCAAGCTTTATGAGTTATGCAACAGATTAATTTTTTGGGAAAATTCCAAGGCACCGATACATTAGTTTTCGTAAAATTTTGAAAAATTGAAATTTTCAACAACTGAGTCACGAACAAATTTCTTATGAATATTTTATGATTATATACATCACAAATAATTTAAACTGAAAGATATCAAGTTTTTAAGAGTTATACAACAAACTTCATTTTTTGGGAAAAATCCCTAGGCAGCGGTACATCCGTTTTCATAAAATTTTGCAAAACTGAAATTTGCAAAAATTGTGTCACAATAATATTTCTTGTGAATATTTTATAATGATTTAAAGGACACATAATTTAAAATAATCGATATCAATATTTCATGAGTAATACATAAGATTTTATAATTTGAGAAAAAAACTCTAGGCAACGGTACATTAGTTCTCATAAAATTTTGTAAAATTGAAATTTGCAAAAACTCAGTCACAAACACATTTCTTGTGAATTTTTTTTATAATTATTTACATCATACATAATTTAAAATCAAAGGTACCAAGGTTTTATGAGTTATACAAAATATTCATTTTTTTGGGAAATATCCTTAAGTACCGGTAAATTAGTTTTCACAAAAGTTTGTAGCACTATAATTTGCAAAAACTGATTTACAAACACATTTTTGTGAATATTTAATAACTATTTATATCACACATAATTTATAATAAAATTTAACATGCTTTTATATGTTATATAACCAACTTCATTTTTTTGAAAAAAAATCCCTAGGCAGCAGTACATTAGTTTTGGTAAAAATTTGCAAAACTGATATTTGCAAAAACTGATTCACAAACACATTTTTTGTGAATAATTTATCATGATTTACATCACACATAATTTAAAATAAAAGATATCAAACTTTATGAATTATGAACAAATTCATATTTTGGAAAAATCCCTAGGCAACGGTATATCAATTTTCATAAACTTTTGGAAAACTGTAATTTGCTAAAACTAAGTCACAAATACATTTCTTGTGAATATGATTTTATGCTTTACATCACACATAATTTAAAATCAAAGATATCAATTTTTTATGAGTTATACTAGAAACTTTATTTTTTGGGAAAAATCATAGGCAGCGGGACATCCATTTTCATAAAATTTTGCAAAACTGAAATATGCAATAATTGAGTCACAAACAAATTTCTTGTTAATATTTATATTGACTTATATCACATATAATTTAAAAATAATAGATATCAATATTGCATGAGTAATGCATAAGATTTTATTATTTGGGAAAACTCTCTAGGCAACGGTACATTAATTCTCATAAATTTTGCAAAATTGAAATTTGTAAAACATAAGTTAAAAACACATTTCTTGTGAATATTTTATCATTATTTACATCACAGATAATTTAAAATCAAAGGTACCAAGCTTTTATGAGTTATACAACATGTTCATTTTTTGGGAAATATCCCTAAGTAGCGGTAAATTAGTTTTCTCAAAGTTTTGTAACACTACAATTTACAAAAACTGATTTACAGACACATTTTTCTGAATATTTAATAATGATATGACACATAATTTATAATAAAATTTAACATGCTTTTATATGTTATACAACCAGCTTCAATTTTTTGAAAAAATCCCTAGGCAGCGGTACATTTAGTTCTAGTAAAATTTTGCAAAACTGAAATTTGTAAAAACTTAGTCACAAACACATTTTTTGTGCATAATTTATCATGATTTAAATCACACATAATTTAAAATAAAAGATATCAAGCTTTATGAATTATAAACAATTTCATTTTTTGGAAAAATTCCTAGGCAACGGTATATCAATTTTCGTAAACTTTTGCAAAAGTGTAATTTGTAAAACCTGAGTCACAAACACATTTCTTGTGAAGATGATTTCATGATTTACATAACACATAATTTAAAATCAAAGATATCAAGTTTTAATGAGTTATACAACAAACTTCATTTTTTGGGAAAAATCCTTAAGTAGCATACATTAGTTTACATAGAATTTTGCAAAATTGAAATTTGCAAAAACTGAGTCACAAACAAATTTCTTGTGTATATTTTTTCATTATTTACATCACATATAATTTAAAATTCAATGATATCAAACTTTTATGAGTTATACAACATAGTTCATTTTTTGGAAAAATTCCCTAGGTAATGGTTTATTAGTTTTCGCAAAATTTCATAAACCTAAAATTTGCGAAAATTGAGTCATAGATTGGTGAATATTTGTAACATCTTCTAGGAGATTTTTTGTGTATTTTTTATTATCAATATCCCCTTGGCATATATGTTATCGAGCTAATTATATTTTGTAAATAATTGTAGGTGAATGTTTCAATTTTGGAGAAAAAAAGGAGAGTTTCTAGAAGAAATTACCTAATGGACAGGCAGTATGTCTATACTGAGAGACGGGCAGTACGCCTATACCAGCAAGTCTGACTTGAAGAAATTTTCTACAACCCAGGAATTAATTTGATGGCCCACTTCCATTCCACAACTGGGCTGCCCACGAGAGTAAACAGTAGGATATGGGCTTAAACTTGTAGTTATGGGATTTATTAACATTAAACTTGGCCTTCTTATTTTCCAATATGTATATATAGTTTAATTAGGGTTTTAATTACACAATAATCATATCTATCTTAGCCCCTTCTCCAAGAAAGCAAGAGCAAGCAGCGATTCCTTCTCTCCATCAGCAGTTGATCGATTTTATTTTATTTTTCATTTTGTTGCTTAATTGTAGCATGAATTCTAGCTAACTTCTTTTATTCCGGTGACGATTAATGAAGCTTTAGCTAATCTATTTTTATGAGATCGAATTTGTCTGCATACTTTATTTTATGCAATCATCTGTGACTCTCTAATTTTAGTGTTGTTAATGTTTTGGTTCTACTGGGTAGTTCGAATATTCATTAGTCCGGGATTAATTAGTAGCCAATTAAATCGGCTATCCGTAATTGTGGTTTAGATTTAATTAGTGGTACATTGATTCTTCAGAATCATGGGAATATCGGTCTTGATTTGGTAATCTTGTGTTAGAGTTTACTTATATTGAATCGGGTCTCTCTAGTCATTAATGTTGTTGGCTCATATTCCGTAGAGCGTCTCTTGGGTTGTCTGTCGATCAGAAAAATAATTGGTGAAGCATCTTCCTGATTATTGAGAAATTAAGGAGATATAAGACCATGTCAGAAGCATCTTCGGTGGTTATTACTGATTTGTACATATGAATTAAAGTCACTTTTGCATCGATGATTGAAATAGTTAGGTAGGGTGGAATTAATCGGAAATTGGAATGCTTTGCCTCTTTGATACAAAACTCATTCTCTCAATTATAGCTATTCAATTACACTCTCAAATTATAAATAGCGGACAGTAACTTTGAAATTAATTGACAGACCAAAAGATTAGAAAACTTTTTTTGGTCCTTTGGGAGAAATCTCTAGGCAAACAATACATGAGTTTTCATAAAATATTAAAAAACTAAAATTTGCAAACGCTGAGTCACAAAAATACATTTCTTGTGAATGTTTTATCAATATTTTCATCACTCATAATTTAAAATCAAAGATATCAAGCCTTTATGAGTTATTCAACAAATTTCATTTTTTTGCGGTAAATTAGTTTTCACAAAATTTTGTAGCACTAAAATTTGCAAAACCTGAGTCAAAAACACATTGCTTGTAAATATTTTATAATTATTTACATCACATATAATTTAAAATAAAATATATTAAGTTTTTATGAGTTATAAAAATATCTCTTTTTTTTTTTTTTTTTTTGGAAAAGTCCCTATGCAGCGATAAATCAGTTTTCGCAACATTTTGTAGAACTGAAATTTGCAAAAACTGAGTCCCTGACAAATTTCTTGTGAATATATTTTCATGATTTAAATTCGACATAATCTAAAATAAAAGATATCAAGATTTTATTAATTATAAAACAAACTTCATTTTTTGAGAAAAATCTCTAGGCGGTACATTAGTTTTCGTAAAATTTTGCAAAATTGAAATTTGCAAAAACTGAGTCGCGAACACATTTCTCATAAATATTTTTTTCATGATTTACATCACGCATAATTTAAAATAAAATATATCAAGCTTTCATGAGTTATAAAACATATTTCATTTTTTGGGATAAATCTTAAGCAATGGTACATAATTTTTCGTAAAATTTTGCATGACTGAAATTTGCAAACAGTGAGTCCCAAACACATTTCTTGAGATTATTTTATCATGATTTACATCACCCATAATTTAAAATAAAAGAAATCAAGCGTTTATGAGTTATATAACAAATTTCATTTTTTGGGAAAAATCTCTAGGCAGTTTCAAAACTGAATTTTGCAAAAATTGAGTCACAACTACACCTCTTGTGAATATATCTTCATGATTTACAGAACACATAATTTAAATTAAAATATACCAAACTTTTATGAGTTATACAACATACTTCAAAAGTTTATTTCAAAATTTTGCATAAGTTTTCGTAAAATTTTCGTAAAATTTTGCAAAACTTTTGCAAAACTGAAATTTTCAAAAGCTGAGTCACAGACACATTTCTTGTAAATATATTTTTCATGATTTATATCACACATAATTTAAATTAATGATATCAAGATTATATTAATTATAAAATAGACTTTATTTTTTTGGGATAAATTGTATGCAGCGGTACATGAGTTTTCGTAAAATTTTGCAGGACTGAAATTTGCAAAAACTAAGTCACAAACATATTTCTTGAGATTATTTAAACATGATTTACATCACACCTAATTTAAAATAAAATAAATCAAGCTTTTATGAGTTATATAACAAATTTCATTTTTTTTGGAAAAATCTCTAGGCAGTGGTACATCATTTTTCGTAAAATGTTTCAAAACTGAAATTTGTAAAAATTGAGTCACAACTACACCTCTTGTGAATATATCTTCATGATTTACATATTTTATTTTTTTCGATAAATTAGTTTTCACAAAATTTTGTAACACTAAAATTACAATAACTGAGTCACAAACACATTTCTTTTTAATATTTTCTAATGATTTACATCACACATATTCATACTTTATATGTCATACAACCAACTTCATTTCTTGGAAAAAAATCCCTAGGTAGCGGTACATCAGTTCTCATAAAATTTGCAAAACTGAAATTTGCAAAACTGAAATTTGCAAAAACTGAGTCAGAAACACATTTCTTGTGAATAACTTATCATGAATTACATCCCTCATAATTTAAAATTAAAGATATCAACCTTTTATGAGCTACAACATATTCACTTTTTGGAAAAAAATCTCCAGGCAGGGGTACCTAGTTTTCACAAAATTTTGTAAAACTAAAATTTGCAAAAATTGAGTCACAAACACATTTCCTCTGAATATTTTATATGATTTACATCCTACATAATTTAAAATAAAATATATCAAGATTTTATGAGTTATAAATAAAATTATATTTTTTGGGAAAAATCACTGTGCAGCGGTACATCAGTTTTCATAACATTTTGCAAAACTGAAATTTTCAAAAACTGAGTGACGAACATATTTCTTGTGAATAATTTTTCATGATTTAAATAAAACCTAATTTAAATAAAAGATATCAAGCTTTTATGAGTTATAAAAAAGATTTCATTTTTGAGAAAAATCCGTAGGCTGTGTACATCAGTTTTCGTAAAATTTTGCAAAGCTAAAATTTGCGAAAATTGAGTCACGAACACATTTCTTGTGAATATTTTTTCATGATTTACATCACACATAATTTAAATAAAATATATCAAGCTTTTATGAGTTATACAACATACTTCATTTTTTGTGAAAAATCCTTAGCCAGCGGTGCATAAGTTTTCGTAAAATTTTACAAAACTGAAATTTTCAAAAGCTGAGTTACAAACACATTTCTTGTAAATATATTTTTCATGATTTATATCACACATAATTTTAAATGATGGATATCAAGATTATATTAGTTATAAAACATACTTTATTTTTTTGGGATAAATCCTATGTAGCGGTACATGAGTTTTCGTAAAATTTTGCAGGACTGAAATTTGCAAAAACTGAGTCACAAACACATTTCTTGAGATTACATCACACCTAATTTAAAATAAAATAAATCAAGCTTTTATGACTTATACAACAAACTTCATTTTTTCGGAAAAATCCCTTAGCAGCGGACATCATTTTTCAAAAAAAATTCAAAACTAATATTTGCAAAAATTGAGTCACAAACACATTTCTTGTGAATATATTTTCATGATTTACATAACACATAATTTAAATAAAAGATAAAAAGTTTTATGATTTATACAACATACTTCATTTTTTGCGAAAAATCTTTGGGCAACGATACATCATTTTTCATAAAATTTTGGAAAACTGAAATTTGCAAAAACTGAGTCGTAAACACATTTTTGGTAAATATTTTATCATTATTTACATCACACATAATTTAAAATCAAATATATCAAACTTTTATAAGTTATACAACATATTTCATTTTTTGCGGTTAATTAGTCTTCACAAAATTTTGTAACACTAAAATTTACTATAACAGAGTCACAAACATATTTCTTGTGAATATTTTATAATGCTTTACATCACACATAAGTTAAAATAAAAATTTTCATACTTTTATATGTCATACAACCGACTTCATATTTTTGAAAAAATCCTTAGGTAGCAATACATCAGTTCTCGTAAAATTTTACAAAACTAAAATTTGGAAAAACTAAGTCAGAAACACATTTCTTTTGTATAACTTATCATGACTTACATCCTACATAATTTAAAATCAAAGATATCAAGCTTTTTTTAGTTATACAAAAGATTCATTTTTAAAAAAACTCCTTGGGCAGCGATAAATCAGTTTTCACAAAATTTTGTAAAACTAAAATTTGCAAAAACTGAGTCACAAACTCAGTTCTTCTGAATATTTTATAATTATTTACATCATGCATAATTTAAAATAAAATATATCAAGCTTTTATGAGTTATAAAACATACTTCATTTTTTGGGAAAAATCGCTGTGTAGCGGTGCATTAGTTTTCGTAAAATTTTGCAAAACTGAAATTTTCAAAACTAAGTCATGAACAAATTTCTTGTGAATAATTTTTTATGATTTACATCACACATAGTTAAAAAAATCTTGTATGAGTTATGAAACTGACTTCATTTTTTGGGATAAATCCCTAGACAGCTGTATATAAATTTTCATTAAATTTTGCAAGACTGAGATTTGCAAAAACTGAGTCTCAAACACATTTCTTATGAATATATTTTCATGATTTAGATAACACATAATTTAAAATAAAAGGTATCAAGCTATTCTGAGTTAACCAACATACTTCATTTTTTGGAAAAAAATATCTAGGCAACGATACATCAGTTTCATAAAATTTTGAAAAACTGAAATTTGTAAAAACTTAGTCGCAAACACATTTTTGATGAATATTTTATCATTATTTACATCACACATAATCTAAAATCAAAGATATCAAGTTTTTATAAGTTATACAACACATTTCTTGTGAATATTATTTCATGATTTAAATCACACATAATATAAAATTAAATATATAAAGCTTTTATGAGTTATAAAACATACTTCATTTTTTGGGATAAATCCTAGAATGCGGTACATAAGTTTTCGTAAAATTTTGTTTGGAATAAATCCCTAGTATGCGGTACATAAGTTTTCGTAAAATTTTGTAAAACTAAAATTTGCAAAACCTGAGTCACACACACATTTCTTATGATTATTTTATGATTTATACAACAAATTTCATTTTTTGGGAAAAATCCCTAGGCAGCGGTACATCATTTTTCATAATAACTGAAATTTGAAAACCTGAGTCACAAACACATTTCATGTGAATAATTTATCATGATTTATATTACACCAAATTTAAACTCAAAGATATCAAGCTTTTATGAGTTATACAACATACTTCATTGTTTGTGAATAATCCCTTAACAACGGTACATGAATTTTCGCAAAATTGTAAAAAAAAAAACTAAACTTTGCTAAATCTGAGTCACAAACACATTCCTTTTGAATATTTTATCATCATTTAAATTACACAAAACTTAAAATCAAAGATATCAAGCTTTTATAAGTTATACGACATACACCATTGTTTTGAAAAAATTCCTAGGTAGCGGTACATCAGTTTTCTTATTTGCAAAATTAAAATTTACAAAAACTGAGTCACAAACACATTTCTTGTGAATATTATTCTTTGATTTACATTACACATAATTTAAAATAAAAGATATCAAGTTTTTATGAGTTATACAACATACTTTATTTTTTTGGGAAAAATTCATAGGCCGTACATGAGTTTTCGTAAACTTTTGCAAAACTGAAATTTGCAAAAACATAGTCAAAAACACATTTTTTGTGAATATTTTATCATGATTTACGTCATACATAATTTAAATTAAAGATATCAAGTTTCTATGAGTTATACCACATACTTCATTTTTTGGAAAAAATCTCTAGGCAGCGTTACATCAGTTTTCGTAAAGTTTTGCAAAACATAATTTTACAAAAGTTGAAACATAAAAACATTTATTGTGAATATTTTCTCATGATTTACATCACACATAATTTAAAATCTAAGATATCAAGCTTCGAATGAGTTATACAACAGACTTCAGTTTTCGCAAAAATTTGAAAAACTAAAATTTGCAAGAACTAAAATTTGCAAAAACTGAGTCACCAATACGTTTCTTGTGAATATTTTATAATGATTTATATCACACATATTTTAAAATAAAATATATTAAGATTTCATAAGTAATACATATTTCATATTTCGGGAAAAATCTCTAGGCAGCGGTACATCAGTTTTCATAAAATTTTGCAAAATAGAAATTTGCATAAACTAAGTTGAAAAACACATTTCTTGTGAATAATTTATCATTATATACGTCACACATAATTTATAATCAAAGATATCAAGCTTTTATTAGTTATATAACAAATTTCATTTTTTGAAAAAAATCTCTTGAGCGGTAAATCAGATTTCACAAAATTTTATAACACTAAAATTTGCAAAAATGGAGTTTCAAACAAATTTCTTATGAATATTTTATAACGATTTACATCACACATAATTGAAAATAATATATATCATGCTTTTATCTGTCATACAACCGACTTCATTTTTTGGTAAAAATCCCTAGGTAGCGGTACATCAGTTTTCGTAAAGAATTGTAGAACTGAGTCACAAACACATTTCTTCTGAATCATGATTTCCATAAAAAATAATTTAAAATAAAATATATCAAACTTTTAC
Source organism: Caryopteris x clandonensis (assembly GCA_028749325.2). Lineage (NCBI taxonomy): Eukaryota > Viridiplantae > Streptophyta > Magnoliopsida > Lamiales > Lamiaceae > Caryopteris > Caryopteris x clandonensis. The sequence goes on from JAPYKT020000049.1 coordinate 275,424, forward strand.
GAGTTATACAACAAACTTTATTTTTTTTAAAAAAAAATCCTTAGGCTGTGGTACATCAGTTTTTGTAAACTTTTACAAAACTGAAATTTGCAAAAACATAGTCACAAACACATTTCCTGTGAATATATTTTCATGATTTACATCACACATAATTTAAAATAAAATATATGAAGCTTTAATGAGTTATACAACAAACATCATTTTTGGGAAAAAAATCCTTAGGCAGCGGTAAATCAGTTTTCGTAAAATTTTACAAAACTGAAATTTGCAAACACAGTTATAAACACATTTTTTGTTAATATTTTTTCATAATTTAGATAAAACATAATTTTCAATTAAATATATCAAGCTTTTATGAGTTATACCACAGACTTCATTTTTCTGAAAACTCCCTAGGCAGTGGCAAATCAGTTTTCGTAAACTTTTGCAAAGCATAATTTTGCTAAAATTGAGTCAGAAAAACATTTATTATGAATATTTTATCATTATTTACATCACACATGATTTAAAATCAAAGGTATCAAGTTTTTAATGAGCTATCCAACAGGCTTCAGTTGTTGGTAAAAACCCCTGGTTAGCGGTACATCAATTTTCGATAAATTTTGGAAAACTTGCACAAATTGAGTCACAAAAACTCTTTTTGTGAATATTTTATAATTTTCTACACAAAATATATTTTACAATAAAATATATTAAGCTTTCATGATTAATTCAACATACTTCATATTTCATGAAAAATTTCTAAGTAGCGGTACATCAGTTTTCATAAAATTTTGCAGAATTGAAATTGCAAAACCTGAGTCACAAACACTTTTTTTGTGAATATTTTATCATTATTTACATTATCCATAATTTAAAATCAATGATATCAAGTTTTTATGAGTTATACAACACATTTTATTTTTTGGGGAAAATTCCTGGGCAACAGAACATCAATTTTCGTAACTTTTTGCAAAACTAAAATTTAAAAAATTGAGTCACGCATATATTTCTTGTGAATATTTTATCATTATTTACATCACATCAAATTTAAAATCAAAGATATCAAACTTTTATGAGTTATACAACAGACTTCATTTTTGTGAAAAATCCCTTGAAAACGGTACATCAATTTTCGTAAAATTGTATAAACCTAAAATTTGCTGAAATTGAGTCACAAATAAATTTCTTATGAATATTTTATCATGATTAATATCACACATAATTTAAAATCAAAGATATCAAGCTTTTATGAGTTAAACAACATACTTCATGTTTTGAAAAAAATCCCTAGGCAGAGCGGTACATCTGTTTTCGTAAACTTTTGCAAAACTGAATTGCCACAAACAAATTTCTTGTGAATATTTTTCATGTTCTACATCACACATAATTTAAAATAAAACATCAATTTTTTATGACTTATACAACATACATCATCTTTTGGGGAAAATCCATGGGCAGCGGTACATGAGGTTTCGTAAACTTTTGCAAAACTGAAATTTGCAAAAACATAGTCAAAAACACATTTTTATAAATATTTTATCATGATTTACATCACACATAATTTAAAATAAATGATTTCAAGCTTTTAATGAGTTATACCACAAACTTCAGTTGTTGGGAAAAACCTTAGGTCACGGTACATCTGTTTTCGCAAAATTTTGAAAAACTAAAATTTACAAAAACTGAGTCACAAAAATATTTCTTGTGAATATTTTAAAATGATCACACATATTTTAAAATAAAATATATTAAGCTTTCATGAGTAATACATACTTTGGGAAAATTCTCTAGGTAGCGGTACATGAGTTTTCATAAAATTTGGCAAAATTGAAATATTCAAAAACTGTGGCACAAATACATTTCTTATGAATATTTTATTATTATTTAAATCATATAAATTAAATACAAGATATCAAGTATTTATGAGTTATACAACCGACTTCAGTTTTTTGGAAAAATCCCTACGCAGTACATTAGTTTTCGTAAACTTTTGCAAAACTAAAATTTGAAAACCTGAGTCATAAACACATTTCTTGTGAATATTTTATCATGATTTACATAAAATAAAATTTAGAGTCAAAGATATCAAGGTTTTATGAGTTATACAACATATTTCATTTTTTGTGAAAAATCTTTTGACAACGGTACATCAATTTTCGCAAAATTGTATAAAACTATAATTTGCAAAAACTGAGTCACAAACACATTTCCTGTGATATTTTATCATGATTACTATCACATAGAATTTGAAACAAAGAGATCAAGCTTTTATGAGTTTTACAACAGACTTCATTTTTTCAAAAAAAAATCCCTAGGTTGTACATCAGTTTTTGTAAACTTTTGCAAAACTAAAATTTGCAAAAACTAAGTGACAAACACATTTCTTGTGAATATTTTATCATGATTCACATCACATATAATTCAAAATAAAAGATATAAAGCTTTTTTAAGTTATACAACAGACATAATTTTTTGGGAAAATCCCTACGCATTGTATTCAAATAGGATAATAAGTTTAAAAAATATCTATGTAAAAAGAAAATTTTGAGGGTAATTCCTAGGGGGTCACCCATCCTTGCATTGTATTCAAATAGGACAGTAAATTTAACAAATATCTATGTAAAAGAAATTTTTTAGGAGAATTCCTAGGGGGTCACCCATCCTAGTAACACTCTCATCCAAATACGCTTAACTTTAGAGTTCTGATAAGACTCGATATATTAGTTCTTTGATGATTGCATTTGAAATGGATGGAGCGCTTAATTCTCTTATAGAGGTGTAACACAAGGACTTCCAAAGTGTCACCCATCCTAGTACTACTCTCACCTAAGCACGCTTAACTTCGGAGTTAATATTGGATTCGGTGCATTAGTGCTGATATGATCACTTCTGACATGGAGGAAGCACTTAATCCTCTTATATTGACTCAAATGACTCTTCTGGAAGCTCCACTATTCAAAAGCACGTAACTTCGGCTCGATTAGAGTTACGGTGATTACAATATATCCACGTAAAGCTCTTTTCGAGTCCAACAGTGTGTGCTATCAGGGGACCAAATTGGGCCTAATTTTTCAGGTCAAATATTGTTTTTAGCATCCATTTTGGTCATTTTCGTCCTCAAATGGATTCAGGCCTGGCCCAATTGTGTTTTCCAGCCCAACGAATATTCAATAATCATTTGCATGCTCTTAAGGCTCGTTTTTGCAATGTATTCCAAAAATATGGTGAGTTTAAAAATAATCTATGTAAAAATTAACTTATGAGGTGGAATGTTGTAAAACAATGGGTGCAACACGAGGAGAGGCCACCCATCCCAGTAATACTATCACCCAAGCACACTTAACTTTGGAGTTTGATGGGATCCAGTGCATTAGTAGATGTAAGATTGCACTCTTTTATTTTTTGATGGGATCCCAGTTCATTAGTACTGGTATGATCGCTCCCAACATAAAGTGAGCACCTTATCGAGACTAACAATATGGCTATCTGGGGACCCAATTGGGCCCAATTTCTTAGGCCAAATTCTGATTTTTAGCAGTTGGTTTGGTCCTTTTCGTGTGCAATTGGGTTCAAGCCCGTCCAAATTGCATTTTTAGCCTAATGAGATACTTAATATTCATTTGTATGCTCCTAAGTCTCACATTTGCATCGCATTCCAAAAGGGCATTGAGTTTTAAAATATCTATGTAAAAAGACCCTTCAAACGTGCATAACGTTCGACTTGGTTGGAATTATGGAAACTACAATATATCCACACGAAACTCTCTTTGAGACCAATAATGTGGGCTATCGGGAGTCTGATTGGTCCAAAGTTCCAAGGTCAAATTCTAATGTTTAGCACCCATTTTAGTTCTTTTCATCTACAAATGGGTTTGGGCCTGTCCCTATTGTGTTTTCCAAGTCATCAAGATACTCAGTAATCGTTTGTGTGCTCTAAAGGCTTGCTTTTGCATTATATTCCTAAAGGGCAGTGAGTTTAATAAATATCTATGTAAAAAGAAAATTTTGAGGAGGAACGTCGTAATTAAAGAGATGCAACAACAGGACTTCCCAAAGGTCACCCATTCTAGTACTATTCTTGCCCAACACTCTTAACTTCGAAGTTCTTATGGGATCCAGTGCATTAGTGCTGGTATGATCGCACAATCTTGGGAATGCTATCTAGGTTCAGTAAGTACCCTTTAAAAGGGATGGTGGTCTAAATTGAAAAAATATGACCTTGTTCTACATGTTAATAGATATGTTTTGGTTTCATATTTTCCCAAATAAGAATGCATTTCTTCATACAAATGTAACTTTCTTCAATGAAAAAAATGGAAGAATGTGAATTTTAATAGTATGGTTCTTTTAGACAAGATTTAGAAAAAAAAATCTAGTTTATCAAGTCTAGTGTTCTGCACCACACCTACTTAGTTTGAATTTGTTTAATCTATTGGTGTTTCTTGTTGGATGTAGTGGGATAGAAATAATGTTCCACATACTACATCTGTTGATTTTTGAGTAACTAATGTAGAACTAAAATATGATAAAGTAGTGGGAAAATGACATTTAATTCAACTGAATAGGAATTTTCATAGTTGAGATGAAATGAGAATTTTTTTTTTCTTTTTTTTTTTTTTTTGTGAAGAATATTTTGAAATTGTTATCATTGAACAATAAAGTTTCTAAAGTTAATCTTGGCAACTTTGATGGTTTTAGATATTGATCATAGTTTATAATTTAAGTATACTAATTCATTCTGGAATCTTATAGAGAGTTTCTATGAGATAGAATCAGATGGTTTATACAAAATGTCAAAGTGCATATAATGTGCAGATTGATTAAGTTCATTCACAAATATAATTACATGTTAATATCCTTGTGGGATGTTTGTGCTGGGCTAGGCCCATTTGGGTTGGGGATGGGCCCAGCCCCATTGATTTTTGGCTATAAGATGTGGATGGAGGATGGCTTATCCTACATTGAAAAACCCTAGCCGTCTTGTGGCCCCAAAGTGAAATGCCCATTTTCTGACTTTTCATTTTCTTTCATTTCCACAAAGGATTTTCTCTCTCCTCCATTATCATCCTAAGTGTGGACGATTCTCTCTTCTCTCTTCTAAGAGAAAAATTGTTTTCCTCCATTATCGTCCTCATTGTAGACGATAACCTTCATCTCTTTGTTGATAGTCTATCTCTCCTTACCTCTAACTATGGTATTGTGCCTTCAAAGTTCGTCGCTTTTGAAGGTGTTTAATGGCTCCCAAGCACCTCTATATTTAAGAAGATATATTATCTTCTCTGATATAATCAAAAGCTCTCCCTACTTTTTCATCCTTATGTCTTCCACCTTGACTAGAACTTTGAAATGCTATTTGTATTTTTGCTTTTTTGTGTTTTTGTAATATAATGTTATTATTTTTCTTGTATATCATAGATATGTGTTTATTGTGCTTGTTGAGTTCACATGCATAATAGTGTACGATTGATTCTCATGTATTTATAGCGAGTATATATGGAGAGCAACCACATACAATCCACATGCTATGTGGACAAAGCCCATTTAGATTAAGTTTCCAATGGGATATGTTATTGGGAAGAGGTTGAACCAACTGCATCTAAAGAGTATGTGTGTAGGAGTCTCCATCCTCTGCTCTGTTGTAGGAAGGTACTAAATTTTTTTTTTTTGATTGTGTGGATATTGTGTTACTTGTTTTGTTAGTTGTTTGTTTATTGCTCATATTTTCATATATATATATATATATATAATATCTTTTTTTGTTGATTTGTTATGTTTATGATAGATTATTTGATGTTATGTATATTATGCCCGAATGATGTCATAATATTGTTCATTTCGTTTTTGATATTATCGGGGTTGTTTTGTTTATATTCATTTGGTCATTTAGTCTTTTGATCTTATGTTTCAATTTATTTATTTATATTTTTTTTGTTGAGTTCAATATGTCCAACTTGATTTTCTTCAAGTGAAAAACTAAGACTCTTTGCAAGTCTGCTTGTTAATCCTGTTTTATTCATGTTCATTGCTAAGTTTTGTTTATATTCATTGTTCAGTTTTGTTCTTGTTCATTGTTTAGTTTAATTTTGTTCTATTATTTTGTATATTATTAATGGGGTTACTAGGTATGAGAATTGTTCTTTTCTATGTTTGTCTTTGTTAAATTTAAGCTATATATGTTTTTTTTTTTCTTGATTTCAATATGTCCAACATGATTTTCTTCAACTGAAAAACTAAGATTCTTTGCAAGTATGCTTGTTAATCCTGTTTTCTTCACATTCATTGTTCAATTTTGGTCATGTTCATTGTTGAGTTTTGTTCTTGTTCATTGTTTTGTTTTTTGTCGGTTAATCGGGTTGCCATCTATGAGAACTATTGTTTTCTATGTTTGTCTTTGTTAAGTTTAAGCTACAAATGTTTTTTTTTTTTTTTTTTTTTTTTTTTTTTTTTTTTTTTTTTTTTGTAGAGTTCATATGTCCAGTGTGATTTTCTTCAACTAAAAAACTAAGATTCTTTGCATGTATGTTTGTTAATCGTGTTTTCTTCATGTTCATTGAACACTTTAAATGTGTTCTACTTTTTGTCTATTAATGGGGTTACTAGCTATGAGAACTGTTGTTTTCTATGTTTGTCTTTGTTAATTTTAAGTTATAAATGTTTTATTATTATTATTTTTTTGTTGAGTTCAACATGTCTAGCCTGATTTTCTTCAACTGAATTCTTTGCAAGTATGCTTGTTAATCCTATTTTCTTTATGTTCATTGTTCAGTTTTGTTCATGTTAATTGCTAAGTGTTGTTCTTGTTCATTGTTCTGTTTTTTGTTAATTACTGGTGTTACTAGTTGTGAGAAATTTTGTTTTCATTGTTTAATCTTTGTTAAGTTTAAGCTACATATGTTGTTTTTGTTGAGTTCAATATGTCCAACATGATTTTATTCAACTGAAAAACTGGGATTCTTTGCAAGTATGTTTTTTAATCATGTTTTCTTCATGTTCATTGTTTAATTTATGTTTGTTCTGCTTTTTGTCTATTAATGGGGTTACTAGCTAGCTATCAGAATTGTTATTTTCTCTATTTGTCTTTGTTAAGTTTAAGTTCTACTTTTTTTTTTTTTTTTTTTTTTTTTTTTTTTTTTGAGTTCAATATTTCCAACATGATTTTCTTTCAACTGAAAAACTGAGATTCTTTGCAAGTATGCTTGTTAATCCTACTTTCTTGATGTTCATTGTTCAGTTTTGTTCATTTTCCTACTTTTTGTCTATTAATGGGGTTACTACCTACGGGAATTGTTGTTTTCTCTATTTGGCTTTGCTAAATTTAAGTTATACGTATTTTTTATTTAATTATGGACTGCTTAGTTTTGCAAGTATACTTGTTTATCCATGTTTTCTTCATGTTCATCCCACTACACTATGAATTGAGATATTTTTTTTTTGCACAAGCCATTAGTTTTAGTCCATCATGGTTAAGGTTCTCTCACCTTTTGAGTAAGGGAGTAAGTCATTCCCCCTTGATAGATTTAGGTTATCTTGTTTTCAGTACATATATATATATATATATGTATATTTTATTTTATTTTGAGGTGGAGGAGAGCAAAGTGATCACATTCATATACTTTCCAATTTTTTATGGCCAATTATGTGTTCATTGTATTAATATGTGTTTTGTTTTTGATATATTTTGTTTAACTATACTGGTGTATGGAAAGTGATCACTTATATAAATATGGATTTGTTTCCATTTACTTTGCATTATTTGTTCTTTCGTAATTGTGAACGCTCCAACATTTCTTTACCAATACTTTGTTGTCTGCTAAATTAAAATTGATATATGATGTAGTTTGTTGAATATTTAATAAAAATGATAATTTTCATTTGATAATGTGTCATTCAGAGTTTATTGCATTTTTTTAGTTTAATTGTGAAGTTTCTAGCAATTTCTTACGCCAATAATAATTTTGCAAAGTATGATGCTCATTTGAACTTCACTTACAAGAACTGAATAAAAATAAAAAATAAAAAATAAACTTTATCGAAAGTTGGCAAAAATTGAAAAATAAGATGAAATTTATTAGAAAAATTGCTTCTCGAAAATCAGCGGATTATAATTTTGATTAATTTTGTACACTTACTAACTTATAAAGTTATGATTTTGTAATTAATCAAGAATGTTTTTTGACCGAAAGTAATCAAGATATATAGATTTTTTGGTTAATTTAAATGTAATTTGAAAAAAAAGTTTTGGAAATTATCCAAATTGAAACTTACATATATTTGGTTAATATAGATAAGTGTTTTTTTTTTTTTTTCAATTTGGAGAAAATGATTGGGTTTGTAAATTACATATGTTGTTCAATTTGGTGAAAATAAATATGATTATATTGTATAAAGTATGAATTTTTTTCCATAATTGTGCTCGTTTTGTATAAAATATGTTAATAATCCCTTTAATTTATAAAACAAGCATACAAGGTATAATTTTACGTTTATTTCAAACTAGTTTACAAGTTATAATTTTACATTAGCACATTCATGGAGAATGTTAAACCCAACCCCTTCAACCTTGTTCTTTACATGTCTAGGGTGAACGTCAACGATAAAGTAACATGATCTTGTGAAAATTAGTCCAACTTCATTTTCTTGTATTACCTAGTGTATCAAAATGGTCATTTTGTCACAATAACTTTTTCCAACCAAGAAATGAATTACATTTGCCTAAAACTGAATGCTATGTCCACTGATCTAACAACGTACATGCCTCACCATTGCAAAATCAAGTACAAGAGCTTAAAGCGGTCATGGAAGTTGTTGTATAATATACGATACACAAGTGACTCAGGTTTATCATGGTCTGAGTAACGAGAGACAATCACAGGCTCAAGATGTGCTAGTGTTTATTTATGAGGTAGTTAATAATTTAACTAATTATACCAATAGATCTATTGAACATTGTAATAAAATTATTAACAATCTATCACTGCATAACCTTTTTAGGAGCACCGTGACAACAAAGCTATTATTAAAAGGGGGCTTCCACATTTCGACTTGTGTACAGACCTGATAGGTGATTATTTGATACATCTTTTTGGAGATTTTGGTGTAATTTTGATGATCAATATCCCTTCAACACATATATTTTCAAGCTAATTCCAATTGGTGAATGATTGTAGGTGAATATTCAATTTTTGAGGAAAACTAGCAGAATTTTCGAAAGAATCGAGCAGGGGATTTACCTGTGGACGGGCAGTATGACCATACCGACCAGTCGGGCCTAAACAAAATATTTTTTTAGTGGCCCAAGATCAATTTAAAGACCCAATTCCACCACAGATATGGACTCCTACGAGATTTAACAGCAGATATCAGTTTAAACTTGTAATTATGGGCTTCATTAACATTAAAAACATGGCCTTTTTGGTTTTGGATTTGTATATATAGTTAAACTAGGGTTTCATTATAATCAACATCACAGTTAGCCCTACTCCAAGGAACCAAGGGAGGCAGCCATTCTTCTCTCCAAGCAGCTGCCCGGTTTTATCATTCTATTTTCTTATTTTGGTTTCTTGATTCTATTATGGGTTGTAGCTAAACTCTTTTATTCCTATAACAATTAAGGAAACTTTAGCTATTCTATTTTATGAGATCAAATATATTCGTATACTTTATTTTATGCAAGTATCTGTGATTCTCTGTGTTTACTGTGGTTAATTATCTCGGATCTATTGGGTAGTTCGAAATATTCATTAGTCCGGGATTAATTAGTAGCCAATTAAATCGGGCATCCATAATTGTGGTTTAGATTTAATTAGTGGTACATTGATTCTTCATAATCAAGGGAAGATCAGTCTTAATTCGGTAATCCTGTGTTAGAGTTTATTGGTTTTGAATCGGGTCTCTCTAATTATTAATGTTGTCGGCTCATTAAATCCATAGAGCATCTCTAGAGTTATCAGTCGATTAGGGAAATAATTGGTGAAGCGTCTTCCTGATTATCAAGAAATTAGGGAGAGATAAGATCGCGTCAGAAGTGTCTTCGATGGTTATAACTAATTTATTTGTATGAATTAAAGTCAATTCTGCATCAATGATTGAAATAGTTAGCTAGAGTAGAATTAATTGGAACCCAAAATATTTTACATATCTGATACAAACCCTTTTTCTCAATTTTAGTTTTTAAATTTCATTCTCAAACTACAAATATTTGCTACTGATTTTCATGATTATTGGTAGATCAAAAGATTAGAAAAACCTCACTGGTCCTTTGAGAGACGATGTTGCTTGCTACTGTTCTGTTTCAGTGAGGGCATACCGACCGCTGGTCGGATTATTTTTGGTGGAGAAACAACGCTACCAAATTTTGGCGTCGTTGCCGAGGATTGGTTTTAAGTAGTGATTATTCTGATCTACTGATTTGACATTTTTTTATTTTTTTCAAATTTACGCCCCGTTCTTTACGTACAGGAAAATTGCTTTTTGATCCGAAAATGGAGAAAACTTCCAAGAACTTAAGGAAAAGAGCCAAGGAAGCTATTATTTCAGAAAATATGGCTGATAATGAAGAACGTAGACTCTTACCAATTGAAGAAGTTGAACCCCTTATAAAGGAATTGGGTCGTCACTGCGATAATCGACCGATTTTCATTGTACTTCCACATATTGCACCAAACGCTGAAATTATGCCTGGTTTTATCCAGGTGTTGCCCAAGTTCGGTGATCTACCCAGAGAGAGTGGACACAAACATCTTGCTGAATTTGACTTAGTTTACTCCACTCTACGCCCTCAAGGTTTTTCTAAAAATAATTTGAGATTACTAACTTTTTCTCATACATTGCAAGGGAAGGCCAGAGACTGGCTGTTTGACCTACCATCGGGCTCAATTCGGACTTGGAATGATTTGGAGGAGCAGTTCTTGCGAAAATTCTTTCCAAAATCGAGGGCTGCTAATTTAAGAATGGCTATCAGCAAAATAAAGCAAAAATCAAGAGAGAGCCTGGTTGATTATTGGAAGAGATTCCAGCAGCTATGTCATAAATGCCCCGACCACGGATTTTCTGAATATCAATTGCTAACTAATTATTTTTATCGTGGTATATGTCCATTTGACAGGAAAATCATTGATGTTGCTTATGGAGGATCCTTAACCAACAAGATATTGACCGAAGCAAAACAACTCATTGTGGAAATGGTTTCTAATGCCCAACAATATGAAGATGAGGATGATGATAGATATCGGCTTGTGAAAGGAACCGAAGGAATAGAGAGTTCAAGTGTCAATGATAGGATTGAGGCTCTCACCTCTTTAGTTAGAGGACTTGCTGTTGCTCAAACTCAAAAAAATATATGTGAAATTTGTTCGGAAAATGGTCATACTACTGATTTTTATCCTATTTTGCAGAATTCTCAACCCGAACAAGTATGCTATGGATCGGAGGATGCCCAATACGATGCACTAAGGAATAAGAGGAATGATCCATTCTCGAACACATATAACCCAGGCTGGAGAAATCACCCAAATTTCAGCTAGAAACAGCAAAATCCAAAAATACCTGGGAATCTGCCGTTCAGTCAGCCGCAGGTCGGGCACTATGGGCATACTGACCGATCAGAACCCAGCATGAACGATATTCTGAAGACTCTGGCACACAACAGCAAAATTGTTAAAAATATGGTGCGGAGTCAGCAAGCTTTCCAGCAGGAGACACAAGCTGCCTTGGGCAGTATGGGCACATAAATCACCCAACTCGCTACTCAAATGAAAAAAATGCAAGCGAATCAAGGCAAACTTCCATCCCAAGCTGAGATAAATCCTAAGGAGAATGTTAGTGTTGTAAATTTGAGAAGTGGAAAGGAGCTTTTCGAGTAAGAGGTTGGGAAGAAAGATAAAGAGGCAAAAGACAATGTTGAAGATCAAATGAAGAAAGTTGTTGATGAGGCACAACAATCGAATCAACCTCTTCGCCCTAAGGTAATCATGAATTCTAAAATTTCTAATTCTCAATCTATTATGGAAGCCCCTTTTCCTTCTAGGTTGGTTCGAAACAAGAAAGAGGATGATGAGAAAGAAATTCTTGAGTTGTTCAAAAAGGTAGATATTAACTTGCCCTTGATTGATGCCATTAAGCTAGTGCCCAGGTACGTAAAATTTTTGAAAGAATTATGTGCTAAAAAGATGAGGTATGGGAAAGATGCAAAAATTAAGGTTAGTGAAAATGTTTCAGCTGTTATTCAAAGAAAATTACCGGAAAAATGTAGGGATCCAGGCATGTTTACTATTCCCTACATCATTGGTAGAAAGAAAGTTGAGAGAGCTATGCTAGATTTAGGTGCTTCCATCAATATTATGCCACTCTCTATGTATAAGGAGTTACAGTTAGGAGATATGAAGGAAACTTGTGTTATAATTCAATTAGATGATAGGTCTAATACATATCCAAAAGGTGTGGTGGAAGATGTTTTGGTGAAAGTAAATGATTTAATTTTTCTGGTGGAATTTTACATTGTTGATATGGATGATACTTTTTCTGTACATAGGCCTTTAATTCTATTAGGAATGCCATTCATGAAAACTGCAAGAACTAAAATTGATGTTGATATAGGCATTCTTAGCTTTGAATTTGATGGTGATACTGTTACATTTAATATTTTTGAAGCTATGAAGCATGTTGAGGATCGTGAAGGTTTATATATGGTTGATGTTGTTGATTCCTTAATTGACGATTTTGTTAAAAATCATTTTAGGGAAGACAAATTGGAGCAGGTATTGCTTAATGGGACAACTGGAACAATAGCAGCAGCTAAAGAAGATGAAGAAATTCGTGATGCCAGGATGTAGCAGTGTTCCACCACTGAACTTCTGACTCGGCATCTGTTGAGCAGAATACACATACCGACCAGTTCAGAACCTATTTTACCATCTGTAGCGAAAGTTCTAGTGTTGGAACTAAAGGTACCGTCCTAGCATCTGAAATACGTATTCTTGGGTGAGAAGGAGTCATTGCCTGTCATCATAAGCAATGAACTTTGCAAGGAGCAAGAGGAAAGGTTAGTTGAGCTCTTAAAGAATCATAAAACGGCGGTTGGGTGGACTTTAGCCGATATAAAAGGTATCATCCCCTTTATATGCATGCATCGAATTTTACTTGAACCCAATTGTAAACCTTCTAGAGACCCACAAAGAAAATTGAATCCTGTCATGAAAGAGGTTGTGCTTAAGGAAATCCTTAAATTGTTAGAGTTAGGGATTATCTACCCAATTTTTTAAAGTGTTTGGGTTAGTCCTGCTCATGTGGTCCCTAAAAAGTCTGGATTCCAGCTGGTAAAAAATGAAAATAATGAATTGATCCCAATGAGACTTCAAACTGGTTGGCGTATGTGCATAGACTTTAGGAAATTGAATGATGCTACTAGGAAAGATCATTTTCCATTGCCTTTTATTGATGAGATGCTTGAAAGATTGGCTATAAAGTCATTCTTTTGTTTTCTTGATGGTTATTCAAGATATTTTTAAATTTTGTGGCACAAGAGGATCAAGAAAAAACAACGTTCACTTGTCCATTGGGAACTTTTGCTTGCCGTCATATGCTTTTCGATTTATGTAATGCTCTTGGCACTTTCCAAAGATGTATGATGAGTATTTTTCTGATTTGATCTAAAATTGCATTGAGATTTTCATGGATGATTTTACTGTTCATGGTGTTAATTTTGATCATTGTTTGAGTAAATTGGAACAAGTTTTGGAGAGGTGTGTTGAAACTAGCCTTGTGTTAAATTTTAAAAAATGTCCTTTCATGGTAAAACAAGGTATAGTACTTGGACATGTTATATCTAAAAATGGGATAGAAGTGGATAAGGAAAAGATTGATATGATTGTCAAATTACCTTACCCGCCTAACAAAAAAGATATTTGAACTTTCTTAGGCCATGCAAGTTTCTTTAGATGTTTTATTCAAGATTTTTCGAAGATTGCACAACCCCTAACAAAGTTGTTGCAAAAAGAGGTTCCATTTGTCTTTGATGAAAAGTGCAAGGAAGCTTTCAATCTCTTGAAGAGCAGGTTGACTTCTACTCCCATAATCCAACCACCGAGACGGGGAATGCCGTTTGAGATCATGTGTGATGCAAGTGATTTCGCCGTTGGAGCTGTGCTTGGGCAAAATAATGGGAAAGAAAGTCATATGATATATTATGCTTCAAAGACACTCAACCCTGCCCAATACAATTACACGACGACTGAAAAGAAGCTACTTGCTGTTGTTTTTGCTTGTGAAAAATTTAGATCTTATCTTATTGGTTCTAAAGTTGTTGTTTATTCCGACCATGCAGCTTTAAAGTATTTTCTCTCCAAGAAGGAATCCAAACCACGTCTCATCCACTGGATACTGCTGCTACAAGAATTTGACTTGGAGATCAAAGATAAAAAAGGGGTGGAAAATAAAGTTGCTGACCATTTGACCAGACTGAAAACAGAGTCGGACAGTGTGGCCATATCAGACGATTTTCCTGATGAGCTGTTTCTAACAGCTGAAGGTACGATCCCTTGGTACGCTAATTTAGTTAATTATTTAACCACTGGAATTTTTCCAAATGGGACTGAAACAACTAGAAAGAATAAGTTGAAGAGCCAAGCAAAATATTTCATATGGGATGACCCTTATTTGTGGAAGACTTGTGCCGACCAAGTGATACAGACATGCGTTCCTGAAAATGAAATTCCATCCATTCTGAATTTTTGTCATGCCCATGCGTGTGGTGGTCATTTTGGACCAAGAAGGACAGCCCATAAGGTTTTTTATTCCAGTTTTTATTGGGAAACCATTTTTAAGGATGCTTCTTTTTACTGCAAAAATTGTGACCGCTGTCAAAGAACATGTAACATCTCATCTCGAAATGAAATGCCCCAAACCCCTATTTTGGTGTGTGAAATTTTTGATGTGTGGGGGATGGACTTTATGGGTCCATTCCCAAGTTAGTTTGGAAATTCTTACATCTTATTGGCAGTTGATTATGTGTCCAAGTGGATTGAAGTAAAGGCTACTCACACCACTGATTCTAAGGTTGTTGCATGTTTTCTTAAGACTAACATTTTTAATAGGTTCAGTGTGCCACGTGCTATTATAAGCGATCAAGGAACACATTTTTGTAATCCAACGTTAGAGGCTCTTTTTAAGAGATACGGGGTTCACCACCGAGTTGCTCTTGCATACCACCCACAATCGAATGGACAAGCTGAAGTGTCCAACCGGAAGATAAAAAATATTCTTGAAAAAATAGTAAACCCAAACACAAAAGACTGGAGTCTCCGACTGGATGATGCAGTATGGGCATACCGCACGGCTTATAAGTCACCCATCGGGATGTCCCCTTACCGTCTAATTTTTGGGAAGCAGTGCCATTTACCAGTCGAATTAGAGCATAAGGTGTTCTGGGCAAGAAAAGAAACTTCAATTGCAAGAATTAGAGGAGATTCAGTTGGAGGGGCCGAATTGGTGAAGGAGAAAATTTGGGGACTTAATTGCAAAAAAAGAAAGGTTTTAATTTGGGAGGGGATTGTGCCCTAATTCCCAACACAGCCGCACGCACCCCTCTCTTCTCTCTCCCCAACACAGTAACCCACATTTCTCTCTCTAGCACAACAACCCATTGTTCTTCTCTGTACACACATGCACAATTTTCTCTCTCTAACACAACACCCACGTTTCCCTCCCCTTCGCACCATACTCCCTCGCCCAAATGGCCCCCAAACACTGTAATAGGTGATAAGAGGCATCGTCATTTTCAGCCACTGCACTGTCAACACCGATGCAAAACCCAACTGCCGTGGACGACACATTCTTCCTTTTGTTCGCGCCAGCCACCCATCAGATGATGCTACGTCACATAGCCACTGAACGTACGAATGTCGAGGTCCCAATCACCAGGTGCACCCGCTCCTGGGCGCCCACCCCTGAGCCACTGTGGGACGACGATTCAGATGCGGAGCTTGCTACTCCAGCCTCATCGCGCTCCCCGTCGCTGGCCCACTTCCAGTCACCCCAACCGAGCCCTCCTACTTCCCCACCCAAATTTCTTTCTCCCGAGGAAGTAGACACTTGACTCAGTAAGAACTACTTTTGTCAACTTATCAATGTTCGTATGTTTGACTGGGATGCTATTGAATATCTAGGTGTTAACGATTCCATTCGGCAGTATTTTGCAAACATTGGTTGGTCTCCCTTCCTTGACATATCTGAACTTGTGTACAAAGAAATATCACTGGAATTTATTTCTTCATTTGTTTTTGACCCATCTCGCCCATTATCTGATCCGCATGCAATATTATCTGAATTGAAGGGTCACAAATTTTATCTTTCTGTGGACCAATTAAATGTGTTGCTTGTCTTTGAAACTGAAGACTCTTTACAATCTTGTGAATATGATGATGTTGTGTGTTATGTGCCTGAATATCTGTCTTCCACCATTCATGAAAAATGGTGTGCTTTTTCTGTGGAACCATCGTATGAAAAGGGGTGTTCGAAAAGTGCCAATATTTTTTATAATGGATTACGTTTGTGCCTTGACTTTTTGTGCATAATCTGTTTGCTAGACTTGACTCATTGAACATTGTGACCATGAATGATATTTTCATCCTAACCAATATGCTTGCTCGTATAAAAATGAATTTTGGTTTTTGGGCTGCCAAGCAACGGCGTGCAAGCTCCACCCATTTCAATGGGAAATTTCCCTTAGGAGCTTTTGTTACTAGGTTAGCCCATAAGTTAAATGTCTTTGAAGTCGAGTCTGTGTTTTCCCCCTTATTATTTCACCCTTAATGATCTCCACAACATGCGCTTGATGTTTGTCAATAACGAAGGGAATTATCAATTGTTGAAGCCAGGTGTTTCGGCCCCGAGCAATCCTCTTCCTTCAGGTTCTTCTTCTGCAGGTTCCTCGGCCGCCCCGTCTCTAGCCAACATCAGGGAGTTGTTCGAGAACTTTGTCCCTCACTGGGCCGTGGCTTTGGAGGACAAGATAGGGACCCAGATTGATGCTCTCAGTGACTGCGTTACAGCTGTTGAACAAGCGGTCCACCGGATGTCCCGTTCCTCGAAGCCTTGACACTTTATCCAGGGGAGTTTTTCGTTCCTTTTCCCTTTTCTTAGGCCTTGTTTGTTTTTAGTTTTTGTCGTATCTTTTCCCTTTTTCCACAGTGAGAACACTGCAGTTTCCAAAGTGTAGGGGGGGATTATACGTATATATAAAAAAAACAAGAGTCTTGGTTGAGTCGTTGGCAGCATGGACATGGTCAATATGAAAAGTTGGTTTGTGGGATTGTTTGGTTGATTGTTCTTTTGTGGTGAAATTGTGACTATGCTCACATGTATTATAGGATGAAACAAATATGCATAGTCGATCACATGATTACAACTTTATATATTGTGAGAATTGAGCCTGATGAGCATTATTTTATATCTAAAAATTGCTCGATTTGTTTCTGAATGAGTGTATCAAACTTGTATGCTGGATTTCCTATTTGCCCGGTTACCATAGTTGAAACCCTTTTGAGATTCTTGCGTGAAAGTGATTTAGGCATTTAGGATTAACCTAGTTTTGGCCTGAATATATTATGCAAACCCTACATATCCACTAGTGAGCCTGTTGTGCCTTAGCCGTGCTTTATTGATTACAGCCACTAAACCATTAATCCATAACCTGTTTTAGCCTGCTTTTGTCCCATGGAAGTATGCGAGTATGTTAGAATGTGCTGAAAATGAAAACTCCAACACTTAGAAAATACTATGTGCTGAAATGCTGATTCTTGTGAATATATGTTCCTGATTTGTGAATAGCAAACTGCTGACTGCTGAGACATAAAAAAAAAAAAAAAAAAAAAAAAAAAAAAAAAAAAGTCACGACATCCAGTCCCTTGTCTATCGAAAAAAATTCATCAGTTTCTAGAGTAACAGTACTCCGATTACTGTTCTGCCAAAAAAAAAGAAAAAAAATCATTAGTTTCTGGAGCAACAGTACTCCGATTACTGTTCTGCCGAAAAAAAAAATAAAGGGATTATGAATGTTAATTGTTTTATGTCGGTCATGCGTTGTTCAATTGAAAATCATCTTGTTTTTAGGAGTGGCTCGAATATTTTGAGATGCTCATATATTTTCATAATTTTAACCATTCTATCCTTCCATCCTACCTTTTCCCCTAACCCCATTACAACCCTGCAAGGACCTTTTGATTTGTGCATTTATCTCATATTTCGGGTAGAGACGGTGACATAAAGGAAAAAATGTGTTTGATAGTATCAAGTTGTGATTTGAGTGAATAAAACTATCCTTATTTCTTATTTGAGGGAATTTGAGTGAAACTTGGAAGGGCAGAATTGACTACACATAAGCTTGACTTGAATGAAGAGCTAATGCACATTTTTTACACAAGAGAAGGGTTAGTGGTTTATGGATGATCATGCTTTGATTATTGTCTGTTGAAATGTTGCCAATGATTATTTTGTCTTTTGAGTATCGAGTCAAGTTTTCATTTTTTGGTGAGTTATGCTCGAGGGCGAGCATTCTTTAAGTGTGGGGGGATTTGATGGGTGATTATTTGATACATCTTTTCGGAGAGTTTTGGTGTAATTTTGATGATGAATATCCCTTCAACACATATATTTTCGAGCTAATTCCAATTGGTGAATGATTGTAGGTGAATATTCAATTTTGGAGGAAAAGTAGCAGAATTTTCAAAAGAATCGAACAGGGGATTTACCTGGTGGACGGACAGTATGACCATACCGGCCAGTCGGGCCTGAACAGAATATTTTTTTTGTGGCCCAGGATCAATTTAAAGGCCCAATTCCACCACACATATGGGCTGCTACGGGATTTAACAGCAAATATCAGTTTAAACTTGTAATTATGGGCTTCATTAACATTATAAACATGGCCCTTTTGGTTTTGGATTTGTATATATAGTTGAACTAGGGTTTCATTAAAATCAACATCACAGTTAGGAAAACTCCAAGGAACCAAGGGAGGCAGCCGTTCTTCTCTCCAAGCAGCTGCCCAGTTTTATCATTGTATTTTCTTATTTTGGTATCTTGATTCTATTATGGGTTATAGCTAAACTCTTTTATTCGAGTAACAATTAAGGAAACTTTAGCTATTCTATTTTATGAGATGAAATTTGTTCATATACTTTATTTTATGCAAGTATTTATGATTCTCTGTGTTTACTTTGGTTAATTATTTCGGATCTATTGGGTAGTTCAAATTATTCATTAGTCCAGGATTAATTAGTAGCCAATTAAATCGGCCATCCATAATTGTGGTTTAGATTTAATTAGTGGTACATTGATTCTTCAGAATCAATGGAAGATCAGTCTTAATTCGGTAATTCTGCGTCACAGTTCATTGGTTTTGAATCGGGTCTCTCTAATTATTAATGATGTCAGCTCATTAAATCCATAGAGCGTCTCTAGGGTTGTGAATAGGGAAATAATTAGTGAAGCGTCTTCCTGATTATCAAGAAATTAAGGAGAGATAAAACCGCGTTAGAAGCGTCTTTGGTGGTTATAACTGATTTATTTACATGAATTAAAGTCAATTCTGCATCGATGATTGAAATAGTTAGCTAGAGTGGAATTAATTGGAACCCGAAATATTTTACATATCTGATACAAACCCTTTTCTCAATTTTAGTTATTAAATTTCATTCTCAAACTACAAATATTTGCTATTGATTTTCGTGATTATTGGCAGATCAAAAGATTAGAAAAATCCTCGCCGGTCCTTTGGGAGACGATCTTGCTTGCCACTGTTCTATTTCAGTGTGGGTATACCGACTACTGGATGGATTATTTTTGGTGGAGAAATGATGCTACCAAGACCTATTGGAAAAAATACGACCACGGGAACCAACGTCCATTCTCATAGTGCTCCACTCATTCTTACGATAAAGATGGCTCACCCTAAGAAGGCGAGACTGAGTTTGATATGCTCGGTAAAGTCACCAATGATCTTTTTCCCAAAATCATGAATCAAGATGGTGTTGGTGGTTCTCACATAGCATCTCACATATGAGGGATTTGATTTGCTAAGAAAGATGTTGCTCTTACTCGTGTTCTCAACAACTTTGATACATATCTCATAGCCAAGAGCCTCGCGCGAGATATTGGGTGGTTCAAGACATTCTTTGAAGTCATTCGTGACATAACTAGAGTTTCAATGACACAGAAGCCCGCAAAGTGTTTGAAGACCGGCGTTACCCATTGCATGTTCATGTCTTTCTCGCCCAAGGAGCAGCACAATGGGATTAACTCCCTTATCTTAGTCTTTCACCTCCCATTTCAAAGAATAATCTAGTTTATTATTAAATTAGGCATGTATTAATTATGACAATCTATTGCTTACAATGCTTATTTGTTTTTTTTTTTTTTTCGAACAATGTGGCTTCATGGGTTAATGCCACTTATTGTACCTATTATTTGTATAAATCTTAAAGGGGTAAGTGTCCCGATTTTCCTTATATTGGTCACTTTTATTTTCATTCATGTGATATTTTCCCTCTACTTTTCATATAGTACACTTATGATATTTTGTGATATTTAAGAATGATGGACGATAATAGGGATGATCACTTGTTGTACGAATATATGCCCTGTCATCCAATTGTTAGGCTAGCCTAAAAGACATATTCCAAGTACATTATGAATATAAATAAAATTTTAAGACATTTTTTCTTTATAGTATTTATTTGTACTTACATTTATATGATATTGTAATTTCATGATTTCATTAACTAGGAGACATGGATACACATGGGTTGGTGGTCATGGAATAAGTCTCGATGGTTGAGATCATAAATCTTCCAAGTCATAGAATATACGAGATGGATATCGTAGGATTCAGATAGGCTTGCAATGAGCATTACATCGCTTAGGGAGTGGATATCTTATTCTAAGGATATGGGTGTTGAGACACCTCGTAGCTAGTGGATGTGATGTTCATCCCAAATGATCACATTAAACTGATCCTGCAACAGAATTCGAACCATTTGGTAGACATAGTGGCAATGAGAAAATTGAGGTTCTGATTTTTGTAGGTGCTTTAATTAATCTTGAGAATGTACGTATGCATGTGGTACTGCATGAAGGAAGCCATATATTTAACGGATTCATTAAACCTCTCTTGAGAGGCCAAACAGGGGCTCGTTGGTTACTGTGGTACTATGTTTCAGATTAGTGTATTGGCAAGACATAATTCGTTGGCCCATAGAGTAATTTATTGGGATTGTTTCAGTATATTTCATATACTCGTCGTATCCAATGAAGACCTTGTGCAAGTAGCCCGACCAGATTATAAGTGATGGGTCTCGTTATAGGCCAACGGATCGACAAAGTATGTCAGGATCATTATAGTTACTAATATCAATCAAAGGTCCGTAAGAAATAACTAAGCCCTATACATTAATCAGAGAATCAAGTGAAGGGACCACATTTACATGGTAACTACTGACGGAAGATTCGCACGTTGAATTTATCTTTTACTTATGAGTCCTTCTAGTAGTGTTTCGTAGACATAAAAAAGGTTGTCTTCAGTACCTAAGGATTGGGAATCCAAATGTGATTAATTAATTGCATTAATTAATCTTATAATTGGATTGTTTGCTCTTAGACTATGTGAAGTAATGAACCCAAAGGGTCACATGCATAAACAGATTTTGGTGCGTTGGAACGGATATAAATGAGTAATTAATCATGGATACATTAATTATTGAGCTATATAATTTTTTTGTACAAATTAATTATTTGAGCCCAAGTAATTAATTAATCATGGAAAGAACTAGGTATTTGGCTAATTTTATTTATTGGACAAATAATAAATTAGTCCCAAATAATTCTAGAATTAAATAAATTAATTCGAAAGTAGTCTTTTGTACTTAGAAATTAATTTTAGGAATTAATTAAACCCAAGAAGACAACTTAAGGCATTATCTTGGAAATAGGCCCAACAAACAAGGAGTGCACAAGAGGTAGGACTCCTAAGCCCACAAGTAGTCCACAATGAGTGGGACTCCTAAGCCCATGAAGAGTGAAACTCCTAAGCCCATTAGAAGTGGGACTCAAAAGTCTACAAAGAGTAGGACTCCAAAGTCCAGATGGAGCCTACAAGGAGTGGGACTCCTAAGCCCACAATGAGTATAACTCCTAAGCCTATAAGAAGAGATTAGGGGATCAATATAAATTGAACCCCAAAGAGAGATTTAAAGAGTAATGATCGACGGCAAAAAGAAGAAGAAGAAGATGATTATTTTTCCTCTTCTTGTTTTTGTTCCTTCACTCTTATCGCTCGTCTCATGTGTTAAGATTCTCAATTATATTTTGGTTCTAGACTATTAGTCTCATTCTATATAGATACACCATAATCAAGTTATATTGTGTGTCTACGAATCACAGCAGGGTGTTGATAAACTTGGAGAGAAAATCACAAACGTCCTTGATTAACTGTTAAGGTAAAATTGATAATACACATACAATAGAAAACGCACGAAAAATAAACAACACAGAGATTTACGTGGTTCACACAATCAGGGTGATTTTGCTACGTCCACGGTGGAAAGGAAGAGGTATTTTATTGACCTGTTGTTACAACTTGAGTTTACAAGATACAAAGAAGGTATTTATAACAATTGTCAAGACCTAATACTGCCAAATGGGCCAGACCCAAAACTGCTCTGATATAATCCAAAACGGCTCCTGTAGGTCTAAAACTGATAAAGAAATAGACCTAATGCTGCCAAGCGGGACCCCAAGGGTCGAAGGGTGATCAGTCTCCACATCTTAACAATCTCCCACTTGGAGGCTCGATCAACATTCTGCTGCCATCCAACCAACCATGTACCTTCTGTAAATCCAAACTAACTCTCTCTCTCCCTTTCCGCGCCTCCTCTTCAAGTTTCTTGAAGCCCAGTTGAAGCCATACATAGCTTTAACTTCTCTGTTGTCACCGCCTTGGTAAGTATATCTGCTGGATTCTTCGTACCAGGGATCTTCTTCAGATTTAGAGTGCCATTAGAAATCTGCTCTCAAATGAAATGATAACGCAAATTAATGTGTTTCATTCTGCTGTGAAACACTGGATTCTTCGCAAGATGAATAGCACTCTGGTTATCACAATATAGGACACAATCTTCCTGTTCCATGCCCAACTCTGAAAGAAAATTCTTCAACCAGATCAGCTCCTTGGCCGCTTCAGCAATGGCCATATACTCTGCTTCTGTAGTTGAAAGAGCAACACTCTTCTGTAATCTGGACATCCAGCTGATTGCCGTACCCCCAATAGTGAACACATAACCTGTAGTGCTTTTGCCCTAGTCAGTACATCCTCCCAAATCAGCATCACTGAAACCTTCTAAAACCACCTTCTTCTTCCTGAAACACAAGGCAACCTCAGAAGTGCCTTTCAAGTAGCGTAACAGCAACTTGACTCCTTCCCAATGCTCCTTACCAGGATTAGACATGAATCTGCTAACAACTCCCACTGCATGAGCGATATCCGGTCTGGTGCATACCATAGCATACATCAAGCTACCAACTGCTGAGGAATAAGGAACTTTAGCCATCTCTTCCTTGTCTTCATTTGTCTTTGGAGATTGCTCCTTGGAGAATTTTAAATGACTCCCCAAAGGCGTGCTTCTGGCTTTAGCATCTGTCATGTTGAATTTCTCTAAAACTCTCCGAATGTACTTCTGCTGTGAAAGCTTTAAGGTACCAACTCCTTTTTCTCTGACTATGGTCATGCCAAGAATCTATCTAGCAGCTTCCAAGTCCTTCATCTCGAACTCTCTGGACAACTAATCTTTCAATTTTTTAACTTCCTCCATGTCTGATCCAGCCACCAACATGTCATCAACATATAATAAGAGAATGATATAAGATGACCTGAAATTCTTCAAGTAGCAGCAATGGTCCATCTCACATCTGGTGTACCCATTCCGCTGCATAAAGCTGTCAAACTTCAAGTACCACTGCCTCGGAGCTTGCTTCAATCCATACAGGCTTTTCTTCAGTTTGCACACCAGGTTCTTCTTATCAGTCACCACAAAACCTTCTAGTTGTGCCATGTAGATGTCTTTCTCAAGGTCTCCATGTAGAAAAGTTGTCTTCACATCCAACTACTCCAGATGTAAACCTTCAGCAGCTACAATACCAAGAACCAATCTGATGGTGGTCATCTTCACAACTGGTGAGAAGATCTCATTGTAATCAACCCCCTTCTTCTGTTGGAACCCCTTGACAACTAACCTGGCCTTGTATCTCTTGCTGCCATCTGCCTCATCTTTAACCCTGAACACCCACTTGTTCTGTAGTGCTTTCTTTCCCGCTGGTAATTTGACTAAGGACCAAGTCTGGTTCTTGTCAAGTGAGCCTAGTTCATCTTCCATGGCCTTTTTCCACTGTATGGAATCCTTCATTCTTAACGCCTCTGGATAAGACTCTGGCTCTCCATTCTCTGTCAGCAACAGATAACTTACTGATGGAGAATACCTGTCTGGAGGTCTATGAACTCTGGTGGACTGTCTAACATGTGGAGTTTCTGGTTCTGGCACTACCATTTCTGAACTCCCACTGTCTTCAATGCTCCCACTATTATCAGAACCTCCTGGAAAAACTGAGCTCCCACGGCTTCCTGAACTTTCACCTGTCTCAAGTGTTCTGACAGGTTGTGCTATGTCGCCTTCTGTTTCCCATCAAACACCACATGTTGTTTGTTTTCAAGTTGTTTGCTTTTACCTGAGCCCACTGCAATATCATCTTTGTAAAAGGCATTCTCATTAAATGTAACATCTCTACTTCTGATAACTTTCTTGCTGTGGTTATCCCAAAATCTGTAGCCCATATCATCCAACCCGTACCCGATAAAAGTACACTTCTTTGCCTTTGCCTCAAGTTTATCTCTATCTGCATCCTTAATACGAACATAAGAAACACAACCAAAAACTTTCAAGTGAGTAAGGGATACCTCTCGACCTTTCCATTCTTCCTCTGGAATCTTGAACCCTATGGGGGCTGAGGGTCCTCTGTTGATCAAGTACGCTGCTGTGTTGACTGCATCTGCCCAGAACATCTTTGGCAAACCTGCATGCAATCTCATGCTCTTAGCCCTCTCATTCAGTGTTCTGTTTATCCTTTCAGCAACACCATTCTGCTGTGGTGTTTCTGGAACTGTCTTTAACATTCTGATCCCATGTTTAGCACAATATTCGATGAACTCTGTTTTGCTGTACTCACCCCCATTATCTGACTTTAAACACTTGATCTTCAAGTTAGTCTCGTTCTCAACAGCAACTTTAAACCTTTTAAATGTGCAGAAAACATCATATTTATTTTTAAGAAAATAAACCCATACCTTTCGCGTGGAGTCGTCTATGAAGGTAACATAAAACCGGGATCCTCCAACTGAAGAAACTTTTGTGGGTCCGTAAACATCAGAATGAATGAGCTCTAGCTTCCCAGACTTGGGTGGTTGTCCCGTCTTGACGAAAGAAAGTTTCTTTTGTTTGCCAAGAACACATGGCTCACAAAAATTAACTTTCATATTCTTAAGATCTGGAATTCTCCCTTTAGAAGCTAGCACCTTCATCCCCTTTTCACTCACCTTTGGTGCCATAGTGTAGAAACCCCTGTATCTTCAACTGCTGCATTTGCTCCATCTGCAGACACTTGAACCATGTAAAGAGTACTTTGTTTGTGTCCATGACCAATAACTAGGTTTCCCTTTGGTACTTTCCACTGCTGGTTACCAAAATTCACGTGGTAACCTTCTTCATCTAACTGTCTTACCGAAATCAACATCTTCTTTATGTATGGAATATACCTCACATTTTTCAATTTCCAGGTTGTACCCAAAGTAGTCTTGAGGACAACATCCCCAATACCTGTGATCTCTAGGCTTTTATTATCTGCCAACCGAACCTTTCCACTATAGGGTCTGAAATTCTGCATCACTTCTCTGCAATAACAGGCATGAAACGAAGCACCTGAATCCATAATCCAAGATTCAATTGAGCATTCGACACTGCAAATCAAGGCATCATCAGAATCTTCTGCCACATTCATCTCCTTCTTGCCTTTGTCTATTGCGGGTATTGGGCACTGATTTCTAAAGTGTCCGTTCTCTTTGCAATTCCAACATGTGATGTCTTTCCTGGTTTTAGACTGACCTCTCTTTCTTGATTTCGATTTCGGTCTTCCTTTGCCATTACCCCCTCTGTTGGATTTTCTGCCCCTCTCCTCTGTACTCAGTAAATTGCTAGGGTTTTCTCCTGCACTCCTTCTCCAAATATCTTCACCAAGGATCAGATCTCGAATCCCTTCAAAGGAAAGCTTAGTGGTTCCAGATGAACTACGAACTGCTGTGACTGTTCCAGACCAACTATCCGTCAATGAAGATAACAACAACAATGCTTGAACTTCATCATCGAATTTAATTTCAACCGATCCTAACCTGGATATTATAGAATTAAATTTGTTGATGTGATCTGTTACGGATGCGCCCTCCTTCATTTTCGTGTTTACCAACTGCCTGATCAAGAAAACCTTATTTGCCGCTGAGGGTTTCTCGTACATATTGGATAACGCCTTGAGCAGTCCAAACGTTGTCTTCTCGTTGATGATGTTATAAGCAACGTTCTTCGCCAATGACAATCTGACCACACCAAGAGCCTGTCGATCCAACAGGTTCCAATCTGCCTCCGACATCCCTTCTAGTTTTTGTTCAGCCAAAGGTAGATGAAGCTTTTTCTAGTAAAGATAGTCTTCGATCTGCATCTTCTAGAAGGTAAAATCCTGGCCTTCAAACTTATCGATTTTAACCTTTCCTTCGTCAGCCATAGCTCTGATACCACTTGTTAAGGTAAAATCGATAATACACACACAATCGAAAACGCACAAAAAATAAACAACATAGAGATTTACGTGGTTCACACAATCAGGGTGATTGTGCTACATCCACGGCGAAAAGAAAGAGGTATTTTATTAACCTGTTGTTACAACTTGAGTTTACAAGATACAAAGAAGGTATTTATAACAATTGTCAAGACCTAATACTGCCAAATGGGTCAGACCCAAAACTGCTCTGATATAACCCAAAACGGCTCCTATAGGTCTAAAACTGATAAAGAAATAGACCTAATGCTGCCAAGCGGGACCCCAAGGGTCGAAGGGTGATCAGTCTCCACATCTTAACATTAACGTGCATTTGGTCATCCAAAGGATTTCTCGTTAAGAACGTAAATTGTTTGGTATAATTGCTAAAATTGCTTTTAATTAAGTATATGGGGTTGTGCAAGTATAGGCATAGATCGTAGAAATAAATTTAATTATTATTTGCATTGTGTATTTTGTATGATCTATAGACTAGATATTCGAACACATGTTCGATGTTCAAAAACATTTCGATGATCATGAAGGAAATACATCATATAAAGAGGAGACAATTACTCAGTTCATGGAGCAAGTTTTATTGCCTCATTTATGTAGGCGAGAAATGATCCCTTACCACATGCTGATTTTAACAGAAAATGAATGGGTTGTAGAGATTATTATGGGTAGTGACAAATGATTTTTCGTTAATATGATGTTAGCAAGTAGCCATTTCTACTCCTTTTTAAATTTATTGGAATCCAGAGGCTTGATTTCATATTACCAACAAACATGAGTGTCTTGTATTGAGTCTTTAGGACGGTTTCAATGCATCGTAGACATCAGGACTATATGGAGTGCTTCCAGCATTTATCAAAGACAATTAATCATCATGTACAACATATTATGAATGCTCTAATCATTCTTTCACCTAAGTTTACAATTCCTCCAAATTTCAACTTTATCCACCCATCAGTGCTTAACAATCCAAGTTTTTTCCCCTACTTTGAGGTATACATAAACTTCAATCAATTTCAACACATATTTTAATGACCCTAATCTACTTATGTAAATTATAATTAGGGTGTGGTTGGAGTCATGTATGGTACGCTGATTCCTGTTTGGGTACTCATTAGTGGAAAAAATGTGTACTGATCCCGCAAGCTGGTGGGAGGGGAGTGCAAGTGAGGCTTATGTGTTAACAAATGTAGTGAGAACTGATTCGTTTTTCAAGTGGCTTCCTAATGGTAATAACATACATTTTAAAATTCGAGTAACTAATTATATATGTATAATGAACAATAATTTGTACTCACAATCTCGTGGGGTGATATTATCTCGTAGAATGCTACCTACATCAACTATGAAACTTTTCTAGAACCATATAGTAACATACATATCACTTGCCTGAGGGGAATAATACTGGTTTCCAAGCTCAAACACCTAAGAAGTTATTCAACCACCGCCATGCTTGTTTGAGGAACTGCATTAAGCATGCGTTTGGAGTGCTTAAGAGTCGATTTCCAATCCTGCAGTGGGAGATGCCTAGCTATATGTCCAACACAAGGTGTCATTCGTCCTGGCTTGTTATGTTATACACAATTTTGTGGGTAAACAAGGCCCAGATGACCCATTTTTTTACGGTATACATCCCACTATGCTGATAATGAGCTAATATTTGCCCAAAGGACATTCTCGGTTGATATTAATGCCCAAGGCCATATGCAAGAAGATATTATGCTCTAGCTATGTGGGTGAATAGGAATATTTAGTCTATTTTTCAGTGTTTGTGTGACTATGTTGAACAAGTATTGTTGGCTTCTGTGTAATATTTAAGTAGGATTGTTCCTACGTATTATCCATGTATGATAACTTGACTTTGTAATGCTTTGTATGCATAATGTGCATGTATAATTAAGTTTGTTCGTGCTTTGTTCAATTATCTTTATTTTGTTTATCAGAGAACGATATGGAAACTGTAACACATCATCCTATATGTAGATGTGGAGCCAGCCAAATGCTGCCTCTGGTGGCCAACATAAGCAGGTGGTTTTATTTGGGCCAATGCTTAAATGAGCTATAGATATAGCTAATGAATGAGCGTCCCAGCTCACCATCTACTCAGCATACGAGGACATATCATGAGTGTTCTATATGTACCCCTAATTATGACCACGGTGACAAAATCGGGCCCACACCACCATGTGACACAACTTAAATATCCAATATGTTACTACTCTTATTTGTATTGCCCATATATGTTCTTGTTTTAGCGGTCTTAATTAAATGGTTGTGTGCATAGGAATTTGACTACCTTACCAAAAAATATGAAAAAACATGTATATGATAATATTTAATTGTATTAGCTGGATGGTTAACAAAGTTTCTATTAAAAAATATATATATATTCTCTTTGTTGTGTTTTAGTTTAGATAAATGAAGAAAAAGTTTTAAGTTATTAAAAATAATATTTATCAATAAATTTGAGGTCAACTCATATAATAAAATTTTATAATTGACATATTAATAAATATCAAAATAATGAAAAAATTAGGGAAAAAATCTAATTAGTTAATTTTTTTTTATTTTTTCATATAAAAATAC
Source organism: Caryopteris x clandonensis (assembly GCA_028749325.2). Lineage (NCBI taxonomy): Eukaryota > Viridiplantae > Streptophyta > Magnoliopsida > Lamiales > Lamiaceae > Caryopteris > Caryopteris x clandonensis. The sequence continues at coordinate 304,908 of JAPYKT020000049.1, forward strand.
TATCAAAATAATTATTTTTAAAGAAGTAAAAAATGAAAATAAAAATAATACAAAAAATGCGAAAAAATTAGGTGAATAAAATAAGCGAATTAATATCACCTAAAACGACTAATGCAATAAAATAACTCGTCATCAACAACATAAAAATCATCGCATATCAATCATTTAATCATTAACTCCACAAATTACAACATCTTTAATAATTACTCAATCAACCAATAATTACACACATCACTTCTCACAATAAAATAATATTAAAACAACTCACAAAACCTATTGATTTGACATCTACAATGTACATTCTACCCTACTATATCTCAATATAAAATATCACTTTTTACTATTCAAACTCATTTTCATATCTTGGATGTCCACAGCTGGATAGGCTACGAACACCTACATCCCAGCAGAAACCAGCCCCTTAGTAGGAAGACAGTCTTACATATTGAGAATAAAGTATGAAAATAAACATTTTGTGCTAGTTGGTATCTTCTTTTTGATATGAAGGACTTATGAGAGACAAATTATGTTCTAAGTATCCAAGTGCTTTGGCATATAATAGTTAGACTTATAGTTTTGACTTAAGGAAGACATGTTGTTAATGGATAGTGAAGTCGTTTACGTGGAGATATATCAAGTGATTTTATTTGATGATTTACAATGAAAACGAAGTACGTGTGACAGCTTTCATAGCAGTCAAGTGTTAAAAAATATGGGTACACTGTACATAACTCACTTACTCTCGGGCAAGCGGGAGTTATGTTAAATAGTAAGATGCCTTGCGAGTAAATTTATGTCATGACATTTTGGAATTAATATATAGTTTATAAATTTTATGTGCAATAATTTATTTGAACTTACATGTGTCCTTGGATTTTGGAAATATTTTAAAAGAAATGTTTAAATTGTTATAAATAAAACATTTTGATTTATAATTCAATCCTAATTGTTTTACCTGCCATCAAGAAATAAATTTGGACAATTTATTATGATAAGATTGTTTCTATTTCATTTAAGTTTATCTTTGATTTGGTAACGGAATAGGGGATACATATTAGGTGTATTAGACCTGGATTATAAAATTATTAAATTGAGTGTTTAATTTGTTAATTAAAAATAGAAAGACTCAAATAATAATTCAATCCTAAACATTTTTTGTGCGAACCGTAAATAAATTTGGACGATTTATTTTGATAAGATCGCCTCAATTTCATTGAAGTTTATCTTGACTTAGTAATGAAGTTATGGATACAAGCCAATATGAAATTAAATTGTGATTTGACACAATTCAAATGTATCCTTGGATTATGAAAATATTAAACCAAGTGTTCAAGTTGTTAATTATAAGTAGGAAGAGTCTAATAATAATTCAATCCTATATATATTTTGTGGGATCAGTAAATAAATCGGGACAATTTATTTTGATAAGATCGTCTCAGTTTTATTGAAGTTTATCTTGACTTAGTAATGAAGTTTGATATACATGTAATGAGTATTAGAATAACCAACAAGAAATTAAATTGAGATTTGACCATACAATTTAAATTCATCAATTAAAGGATATATAACCTTAATCTTGAGTACATAATGTAACTTTATTATTAACAATAATTTGTAGGACATTTTTGAAACATATGGGAACGAATTTCAAAGTAATAGGAAATTATTCAAACGTGCTTATTCACCAGCAGCAGCGAATTAATATTTTATAACTCATAAAATACATGGAGGAAAAATCTAAAATTTTAGCGGTAAATACTGACTCATATGTAAGCCACATATATTTCGTATTTTTCTAAGAAGATATGATATAGGTTTTGAATTTTTGAAATCAAAATAGTTGAAGTTGTAAATTCTGCACAGCCATAGGAAAAATATGGTAACTCATAAATTGAAAACTGAAAAGACTTGAAACTTTTATAAAGGATAATAACGTGTATAAGAACGACATATTCAAATTTCAAGAGATTTTGATATTTATAACTATATATTCTGGATTTTCAAATAAAAAATGTAGGATTTTGGAAATCTAGATGTGGAGTGATGGAAAATTCATATAAAATAAACTAGATATCCAATGGACTGAAATTTTAACCTTAACATTATATCATAGAAATAAACAACATACAAAATTTTATTAAATTCAGAGATGTAGAAAATAGGACTTTTGAATTTTTAAAATTAGAATATCAAAGATTGAAAAGAAGGAAAAAGGAGATTGAAATGACGATGACGACTCGATTGACCATTTAAAAGAAAAAAAAAACAGAAATAATGAATTGTTGTAGAAATTTGGGCTCTTCTCCCTTCTGAAGCTACTGAATTATTTAGGGAGAAAAATGATGGTGATTGTTCAGTGGGCAGTCCACTAGAAGATTTACACCGTGAAAAAAAATACAAAGATTATATATATATATATATATATATATATATATGCACACACACACCTTTGTATTATTGTTGAAAGGTTGTGTGTTTGTGAAAGGGGTAGAGTCTGGTAATTTATAGAGGGAGGTATTGGCTTAATTAAGGTAGAAGACCAATCCCTTGATTCTCGATTCCTAATTTTTAAGAAAAAGGCCTTCTCCTTCCTTGTACCATTAGGGAACTAAGAAAAAAGTAATTAAAAGATTTTAGGGCTCCCTTAATGATTTCGGCTGAATATATTTTGGGCTAAAAATTATAAAAGTACACCAACAAATCATTAGTCTCGTTTATTTCATATATATATATATATATATATATATAATAAGCATTTGTTTTATTAAATAACAATCAAATTCGAAAAATTAGACTAGAAGCAGCTAAGAGTTTTTTTTTTTTTTTTAGTAAATATGGAGGGAAGCGGGAGGCAAGCCATAAATATTCATATTAATTATAGAAAATTTTAATCTAAAATTAGCGAAAATGAATTGTAAGTTTGGAGTTAATTTGATGATAAATAAAAGACTTTGATGAAAATCAATTTCAATATTACAAGTTTTCAGGAAATTTCATAATATAAAGGACTTTGATAATTTTTAAAAAAATAAAATAAATCACAAGTTTTCAAGAAAGTTTTGAAGTTTGAAACTAATGAGGGAAATTATAGATCATGGCAAACTTGAAATTAAGAATTGACTGATTTCAAGCTAGAAACTTTTAAACAGAGTCTGAATTATCAAAAGGAGTATTTGGCTACTTGGTTGGAAAACTTGACTCTAGAGTGAAAATTTGGGTAATTCAAAACCAAAGTGAATTTAAAACTTGACTCATTTGAAATTAGAAAGTCTTGGAATCGAAATATAATTATCCAGAATTGATGTCTGTCAATGTTTGTATAATACAAAGATATAAATAGTTCAAGGTCAACCAATATCTTGGAATTATTATTTTATTTTTTATCATAACAAGGAATAATCCAATTAGTTAACTGAGAGATTTTTAACTTTTGAAATTGAAAGAAATTTTGCAACTCAACAAAATTGATATTGTATTTGAGGGCCATTAACAATAGGGTATGAAATTGAGTTAAAAATGAATATATGGTCAATTTGGATGAAAATTAATTTTGGAAAAGAATCAAACGTAAAACGGATTTTGATCATTTGAAATATTTTGGTAACTCCTAAATTAGGATAATGTTCAAGTAAAAATTGACACAACTTTGATAGAGGAAAATTGAGGCTAAAAAAATTCGAATAACTTTTTTTTTTAAGAAAAAATGGATTAATGAGGATAAAAACTTTAGGACTAAACGTGATAGAAATTAAAAAGTTAATAGAGGCAAATGAAATTTTGGGTCTTAAATGAGTTTACCAAAGACTTGAGACTAAATTGACATTTTAGATAGTACTTGAGTCAATAAAGGAAAATTTTCGTTTATTTTGAGAATAGAAGAAAAACTTTGAGGCAATATTCATATCCATTTGGATAGGTAGGTGTCCATTACCAAAAAAATTTAAAAATTGAAATTAAAAGAAGTTGATGAATTTAGTAGTATACAAAATTTTAGAGGACTAAGAGAGAAATTTAAATAAAAATTGGTTTTGAATTAATTAGAAATTTTGGGTTAATTATCAAAGAAGATCAAGTGTAAGGTATAATGTGAAAAAAAATATTAAAAACTTTTGCTCATACCAAATTTGGTTCTTTTTTTTTTTTTTTTTTTTAAAGAATGTGGAATGGGAATAACTAGTGCAAATAATGCAATAGTTCAAAATTCAAATTTACTCCAAAGATTTTAGGTTCTAAGATAATGAGGAGTTGAAAATGGAGTTGTATTTAAAATTAAATTTGGGTTGATTGAACTCGAGTAGTCATAGAGGAAATGAATATTGGAATTAGGAAAAAAGTTTTGGAGTTTATGTAGTTGAAATGATTTGGTAAAAGATGAAAATTATGGAGCTAAATCAAATTTAAAATTAGAAATCGTAGGACTATAAATGAAAAATGGGTCATAAATAATGTTCGAATGAACAAAACACTAAGGTCAAAACTATAAGATAGATACATATATTTAAATAATTTTTAAAATGTATTATGTATGTAATTGTTTTGAGAGAGGACACCATGTGACAAAATGTTCATGTCGTCCTTTTATGATGTCACATTTCTAATGCCAAAAAAAATGTCTTACTTGTGAATCATAGTGTTATTTGAGATGTAAAGAGATTTAACATATGTAGTGGATAAAACACCCTAATCATCTTAAGATAGTCTAATGTCATGAAGTCAATAATGTGTGCATACTTGTACGAATAACTTGTGGGACATACTTATAATACTTTGTAGTGGATACATGCCATGCTTATAAATGCTTAGAAAAAACTAAAAACATGCAAAAACTTAGAACGTATCTTCCAGCTAACGTGGTGAAGCAGAGATGGAGAGTGAGACATTAATCTATATTCTGAAGTAAATATATTAACTTTAAAATTCATATATTACATTGTAAAAGACGTTTAAAAATAAGTATTTACTTGACTCAAAAATATATATATTTATATTATTTTATTTTTACTATAAAAGTAATTTGACAAAAAAAAACATCAAATCAAGTATACAGAATTGTAGTGCTCTGATACCAACTGTAACAGCGCGAACTTTCCTGGTTGTTTTTGTGACCATTTTTTTTAAATTAAATAAACGAATTCTATTTTCTACAAAATTGAAAATACCTATGTAATACCTAATCAATTTTACATCAATAATAACTAAAAATATTTTATGCGGAAGCAAGATCAATATAAATTAATACTTTAACCTAATCAAAATATATAGATATATTCAAAATAAACCTTAAATATAAAATCATTATTCTTGAGAAAATTCATTATTAAAACTTTAAAATAAGTTAAAGCATCTTAAGACACATTCTAAAACTTAATTTCAAGGTAATAAAATCACATTACAATTTTGACCATGAAAAGTTTTTCTGAAATCATAATAATTGAATAATTTTAATAGGACCACAATAATTTCCAAAAATCTCCCAAGAACAAGATTTTCATAAATAAATGGAAGCAAGTCACATACACATAGACTTAAATTATTCACAATCATATTCATAAAGACTTTAAATGAAATAAAATTATTCCACAAAAGATTTGAACCATCTTTTCACTCATCGTACGCCACAACTGTCCGATCTCGCCTCCACGAATAGCTCCTTCAATCTAGAATGGTGAAATCATTGGGGTAAGCTACCTCCAACTTGTGGGGTTTGAATTGTCAAACTTAAATATAGATAAAGTAAGCAGAATAGACCAGCAAAATGTGCATATCGTTCATAACAATGTAATATTATTGGATCAACTAACGGATCACATAATTGGATCGACTAACGGATCACATGGTTTGATCGACTAAAGGATCACATGGTTGGACCAACTAACGGATCACATAATTTCACATACCATATATATAAAGCAACGCATTCTAAACATTAAATTAGACAATATTGAAATATAAACCCCACCTTAAAGAAATGATGACTTGAATGGTAAATGCGTGGATTAATTGTGTACTAAGCCTTGTAACGTTGATTTTCTGTAACTCCATGAGATTAATGTGCCTTATTCTTTAATAATAGAAAATCGAGAATGGGAGTTCTCTTTGAAATATTAACACTGATATTTTGAACGTGTAGAACTTGGTAGGACATTTTTGAAACATATGAGAACGAATTTCAAAGTAATAGGAAATTATTCAAACGTGTTTATTCACCGGCAGCAGCGAATGAATATTTTATAACTCATAAAATACATGGATGAAAAATCTAAATTTTTAACTGTAGATAGTAGACACATATGTAAGCCTCATATAAAAATTTTCTATTTTCTAAGAAGATATGATATAGGTTTTGAATTTTTGAATCGAAATAGTTGAAGTTGTAAATTCTGCACAGCCGGAAAAATGTCGTAACTCATAATTTGAAAACTAAAAAGACCTGAAATTTTTATGAAGGATAAATAACATGTATAAGAATGACATATTTAAATTTCAAGAGATTTGGATATTAATAACTATAATAACTATATATTCTGATTTTTCAAATAAAAAATGTATGATTTTGGAAATCTAGATGTGGAGTGATGGAAAATTTAAATAAAATAAACTAGATATTCAATTGGACTGAAATTTTAATTGTAGTATTATATCATAAATATAAACAACATAAAAAAATCATTAAATTCAGAGATGTAAAAATAGGAGTTTTAAATTTTTAAAATAAGAATACCGAAGATTGAAAAAAGGGAAAAGGAGGTTGAAATGACAATGACGACTCGATTGGCCATTTAAAAGAAAAAATAGAAATAATGAATTGCTATAGAAATTTTGGCTCTTTTCCCTTTTAAAGGTACTAAATTATTTAGGGACTAAAACGACACTGGTTGTCCGGTGGGCAGTCCACCGGAAGATTTACACCGCGAAGAAAAATAGAAAGATTATACATACATATATATATATATATATCTTTATATTATTGTTGAAGGGTTGTGTGTTTATGAAAGAGGTAGAGTCTGGCATTTTATTAGGGGGGGTATTGGTTTAATTAAGGTAGAAGACCAATCCATTGATTCTCGATTCCTAATTTTTAGGAAAAAGGTCTTCTCCTTCCTTGTATCATTGGGGAAGTAAGAAAAATGTGAATAAAAGAATTTAGAGCTCCCTTAATGATTTGGGCTAAAAAAATTTTGAACTAAAACTTATAAAAGTGGACCAACAAATCATTAGTCTCATTTATTTTAATTTGGGCTGAGAATTTATTAAAGGCTATATAGATATATATATATATATATAATTTTTTTTATGGACCCAACTCTAATTATATTAATGGTACTCATTTAATTAGTTATGAAATTGGGCTTTAAATTACGAAACTTAACTCTAACAAGTAATTTTATGCATGAAAATAAATAAATTTAACAAAAAAATTATCACATAAAATATCGAGCATCACAACTAGATTGGAATCTATGATCATGGTCTCATGAGTTCATCTATAAATAGTAAATCTGAGCTTAGTGTTCGATATTAGCAGTTAAATCAAGTATTGTGATATGCTCACACGAGGTTGTTAGATATTTTAGTATTGAAATTGTAAATATTTGAATATTGCCATATAGGTCATAGTAGCCTATTCCATATATTCCAATTTATTAGCGATGGTGATATGTTGGATCGATCAGAGGATGCTATTATTTGATCATAAGTGTAAGTAGCTCCGATTAAATTAAGTGTGTAGACTTATTCTTTTAGTGGAATAGAATACGATTAATGAATCATCATGGAAAAGTTGATGGAGTCATAATTAATTTATTGGAGCTTAACTTAATTAAGTACGATCAAGTCACTCCGATGGCTGTATAGTGGACTTAGATAAATTATATTGTGCCCACAAACAAGATTTGCGGGAGGTGAGTTCTGGAGAACATTGAAGAATAATTCACGGTTTGAAACCCATGGAATATGAGGATTGGATACGAGAATTTGAGCATATGAATTATGTTGGATTGAGCACTTGAATCAATGAAAAGAAAGATTCGCAAAAACGCGCTACACGAGGTAATCCAATTGCTTCAATTTATGAATTTAATCAATTGATTGAATACGTATTATAATATAAATTATATTATGATATATCTAAATTATAGAAAATTTTATAGTTTGGATTAGTTCATATTTCCCAACATGGAACTTCTCCCTAGTAATATTTGCAGTGCATTTTTTGTGAGGTCAAATTTACAAGCCAAATTTAAAGTTTTTGTTCAGCATATAATCAAATTCAAAGCCTAAAAGAAAAAAAAAAAAAAAAAAAAAAAAAAAAAAAAAAGGGACAAGGATGTTGATCCCCATTGTCCAATGGGCACTTATGAGTATTATATATTGAAAAATCAGAATATTAGCGCACTAGTTGAGTTCGTACTCAATTTGGTACTCAGTAGTAAAATTTGTAGAAGTTTAAATAAATGAAAGAAGACTTAGTTATGTTTCGAGGAAGAATTCCCCTCTTCCTCTGCGAGCAAATCTATTAGAGTAGTGTCTTGTTTCCCAACCAGGTGAAAGTATGGATTTACAATAGTATACTCCCTCTTCACTAAATACACATATTTAGACACGCACACTCCCCCTAACAACTAGCCTGACCACTTAATCCCATGAATGAATTTCACCACATGTATTCCTACAGTATTGTTCTAAAACTGTCAAACTGTCTGAGTTCCAACTGGGCATAGAACTCAAATCTGTATAAAATAAAATAAAATGTACGATCTCTCTCTCAATCTCCCTCAAAATAGAACTAAACAAAATAGTCTAATAGTTGTGGGTTATCCCCTTTATATACAAGTCATGGACAACTCTACAATCTAATTCACATGAAAATAATATCTTTCAATCAATATATGTATATATTCAAGATTTGTTTTTTTATTGGTTGCTCCTTGATAAGGAAGAATATCCTTCCATATCTCTTGTGTTTTTCTTGGCTGATTTGTTTCCAAGTGTCATTAGAGGTCCTTCTTAGAGGATCTCATTTACGTCATTCAACTTTGAATGTCACTCTTTTGTAGTTCTATTTCGCTTGCATCATCAGAACTTGATTCCTTTTCCCTTTCGAGTTTCCTTACTTGTGCTTCAAGTTTTGCAATCACATAGCCAACTTTTGAGCACTAGGCCATGGCATATTTGGAGATTCTCTCAACATCTTTGAATGTTGGATCATCTGTGTTGCATAGTTCTTCCATGGTCTTGATACCTGATGAGAAGGAACGAAAGAAGTTATGCATGTAAATTGATTATCAAAGGTATAAACAACAAAGTTACTAACGTTTGGAGATGTTTCATTGTTCTCTTCCTCAAATCCGAATCACTCCATGTGGTTTTTAATGTTTTGTTCTTCCTAAGAAAGCTTGGGCATTCGACTTGATAGTGTCCATAACCTTTACACTCCTTACATTGCTCATTTTCTTTTCTATTTTCAGTGTTTCGAGAACTGTGGTTGTTTCCAGATCTATTCTTACTCGGAGAAGAACTCATCGTCGAGTTATTTCTATTTTTGAAATCCTTCACTATTTTCCCGAATTTTTTGGTAAAGTATGCCATGATCTCCTTCATGTCTACAAGTTCATCTTCTTCTTTCTCTTGAATGCTTTCCGTCTTAGCTTCCAGTGAAATGTATTTTGGTTTCACCACATCCAAATTATTGTTTATCCCAAACGTTCCAAGTTCTCCAAGAAGATCATCCAAGGACATCGGTCTAATTTTCATGAAAGATTCTAGCAATATGATTTACTCGTGAAACCTCGACAAGAGAGTTCTCATGATTTTCATGATTTGATTTATTTCTGATATAGATTCACCAAGAATATAGCATTGGTTTACTATGTTGCTAAATCTCGTGAAGTAGAGATAAATGTTCTCATCGTTCTCCAAATAAATGTTGTCGAATTGAGATGCTGATTTCTGGAGTTTTGATGCTCGTATGGACTCATTGCCTTCAAACTGACTTTGGAGTGTGTCCCATGCTTCTTTCGCTATATTGCACTTGACTATCAGTTTGTATCTTGTTGGATCAAAGGGCAGCATGATTGCATATAGGGCTATAAAATTTGCATTTTCGGCAACCTTGTCATTATCATCCAATAAGTTGTGTGGCTTATTTACTTTTGTATCCTCCTCCACTTCTCATTTTAGGCCATGTCTAGCTGTTTGTGGTAGCAGCACCACACCATTTGATTCGGAGATAAATAGACATCATGGATTTCCATTACGTGTAATTGCTTCAATCCAAATATGGTGGCCGTAGCAAGTGTGTCTCCTGGGTGCGCATTGTCCCTGAATCTACCTGTTGATGAACTGGAACCTACTTTTGTGCCAATTGAAAAATTAGAATATTAGCACACCAGTTGAGTTTGTACTCAACTTGGTACTCAGTGCTAAAATTGCGGAAGCTTAAATAAATTAAACGAAACTTAGTTATGTTTCAAGGAAGAACTTCCTTCTTCCTCTGCGAGCAAATGTATTAGAGTAGTGTTTTGTTTCTCAACAAGGTAAAAGTATGGTTTCATAATAGTGCAGATTCTCTCTTCACTGAATACCCCTACTTAGATCACACACACTTCCCCTAACAACTAGTCCGACTACTCAATCCCTTGAATGGATATCGTTGAAGTAAAATAAAATAAAATGTACGATCGCTCTTCCAATCTCTCTCAAAATAAAACTAAACGAACAGTCTAATAGATATTGGTTATCCCCTTCATATACAAGTCATGGACAACCCTACAATCTAGTTAACATGGAAATAATCTCCTTCAATTAATATGTGCATATCTTCAAGATTTATTTTGTTATTGGTTGCTCCTTGATAAAGAAGACTATCCTTCCATATCTTTTTTATATTTCTTGTGCTTATCTTATCTTATTTGTTTCCATGTGTTATTAGAAGTCCTTCTTTAATGGATTTCTCGCTAGATATCCTTCCCTAATGACACGGAAGATCTTCCTACGATTTGTCTTGAATTTCCACGGTATCTACACGTTGATTTACTTCCGAGATTTCTTGTGTCTTATTAATTTACAAAGATATGAATCTTTATAAATCTTTCAAGTATATTGCATCACTGATCTGCACATGAACACAAGATCTCGTTAGATCTAGCATCATCATGGACTATGTCTGTTTTTTTCCAATGCTAATTTTAAAGAACTCAAAATCAAGTTGTTACATATATGTTACTTCATTTGTCCCAGCCCGACCAGCTGTAAAGGCCAAGTGGCTTTTACAAAACAATAATATTGTACCAAGTAATAATATAATCTAAAAGCTCATAAAGTTGCAATTTCCAGAACTTTAGGTTTTCTTTACATAGTAACTCAGAAAGTGGTGTCCTTACGTATATTCTTATACCCAAGCAAAACAACTATACGTCTCTCATTTAAAAAAAAAAAAGACAAAAAACCAAAAAAAAAAAAAAAGTTATGAGACAAGAAGAAAGAAAAACCAAAAAAAAAAAAAAGAAAAAGAAGATAGTGCCTTTTTTTACCATCAACATATTCGAACATTGAGGATGAAACAAATGCAATTCGTTAAATCGAATTTCCGTCATTTTCACAAGAGAAAGAGGTCGACGTGCATTATTATGTTATTTTCGGATTTTCATATCAAAGGATAATTTATATGAATATAATAACTGAAGTCCCACAAAAATTAGAAAGAAAGGATTTTTTTCGTTTACAAGCTCTTGTTATTTTTCAAAAGTTAAAATTTATAGCCAAACATATCTGCTAATCAAGTAATTTTTTTTTTTTACTTTTTTACCCAAAATTTAAAATTTTATAACTTTTTTTGCCTGAACTCCATTTTTGTAAAAAAATAAGATATCAAATAATTATAGTTTTATGATTTTTAATTTGATATTCATATTACATATATATAAATAAGATAATAAAATTTAAATATAAAATATTCTTTTTTAAGTTAATTGCAATATCATGGTATTTAAAATATTTTTATACAAAATAAAATTGTGCAATATTTTTATTTTTAAAAATATTATTTAAAGTTTTCTATGTTGATATTTAATTAAAAAAATTCTTATATTATTATTTTATAAGATTATCAACTTATTATATAGGAGCGAAAATCTCCTGCACAACAATATAAAGTGATCAAATAAAATAATAAATATTATTCCATAAATATATTATTATTATTAATAATTTACTATTATATTATCGCTAATTTTACTAATTGGTTATAGTGGAAGTGTGGGAGTGAAGTTCATTAAGTTTTCAGTAACTGAGGGTAGTTGAATTATATGAATCTTCATGATTCTGTCTGGACAATTAAAAGTTTTGAATCAATTTTTAAAAGTTAAAAATTAGGAAACTTTCAATGTATATACTTTAATTATGGCTTCTTAATCTTTAATTTTATAAAATTTTAATAAGAATCTTAACACTTAATTTTATTCCATTTTTAACATATTTTCACTGAATTTTCAATCCTCCACCAAAAATTGTTGCACTAATGCTCCATTCCTCACTTGGGAATTTTTCCACAAGGCACAAAAATTGCTTGTGTATGAGCAATAAATAGGGACCGGCCATGAATTTTCATAAACAAAAATTCACAAATTAGGAGGGTCACATAAGCGTACAACTTGCCCAATCAGCTATTCATGACCAAGAATTGAAAATTTCCTCCAAATTCAGTATAAATTGATTGATGAATTAAATTAACAAATAAAAAAGATCGTATAACAATAAATTTATAATTTAGAAGATGGTATCTTCACCAAATTAATTCACAAAAAGTTGTGCTTAACAAACATGATTTTGTTTTTTTTAATTTGTTTTAACAGGGTGAGTAAATGTTCAAAATAAGTAATTAAAAAATAACAAAAATTGAGTCCAAAAAAAGATATAAGAACATCTCACACGTTCTCATTTATCTGTTTCGTGCAATTAAGCTCATCTTTTATGGCCAATTCTCTTTACTTTGTCTATTTTGAATTCCATTTATGTTTCCTTTTCTTTTTCTTTCTGGGTTTTCTTGTACTACCTTGTTCACGCTAAGACGCTTCCCTCTTAATAGATTTTCTCCCAAATAAATAAAAATCTCTCTATTCAATATTAATACAATTTAGGCATTCGTCTCATTCATGGAACCAGTACTTTAATTATTGTACACAAATGCTACATAAATATATCAGTAGTTATTTTCCACGGTTTTGTATTTCATAGAAAATGACACCAACTTTAATTCAAATTATAAGTCAAGAAAATTGACAATCTATAAACTTTGGAAATTCTGCAAAATCGCAACATCCCACCGCCCACAAAATTATGTATATTTCTTTATTTTATTATCGATGCAATGAATATTTATCCATGATCTAGTTGTTTTTTTTTCACGAGTCTTTGACCGCTACATATTCCATCCGTTCAAATAAAAAAAATATATCATTTTTTGTAATAGTATAATATTTTATGTTTTATAAATTAAGTTGGTAATATTTTTTTTACCAATTATAAATGTATATTTGTACAAAATCTTTTATTTATTGATTTAACCTAGTGGAGAAAATATAATATATTTCAGAATTTGAGTAGGGAAAGTCTATGCATCCTCCAATTTAATCAAAGCAGACTATTCAACATCAGTTAGTTATGGAATATATAGTGTAATTATCTTGTTTATAATGAGATAGGAAAGTCTTATATGCTGCCTGGATTTCAAATATCCCAATCACTTTTTCTGAAATGTCTTAATCACTTTATTATTATTTTATTTTTATTCTTGAAAGAGTTCAATGCATGGTTTGTTCTCTATTGCATACGTTGATTCTAGGGCCTGCGGTTTTGCATCTGAATTGTGGTAATCATTACCAACTTAATCCAACCATTACAAACATGATAATTGAAGAATAACAATTTCTTTCGAGAAACAAGATGTTAGTTGACTCAATTATATGTGAAAATAAATTCAATTTGAGAATAATTTTTGAAATATAATTACTTTTTTTTATTTTGAGAAAAAAATTATTTAAAATATGAGTATTTTTAAATACAAAAGGAGTAATATTCTAATAACCTTTTATTCTATTTTTGTGGGAAAAAATATACAGCATAAAATTTTAAGCATAAAGTGGAACTTTTAATATATATTTACTTTCGCACCTGAAAAAGATAAACTGATCTTATACCAAGAATTGGTCCAAGATATTAATTGCCACAGGAAATATATTAACAAATTTGTGGTTACCTTTAAAGAGAAAAAAAAAAAAAAAAAAAAAAAAAAAGAAGAAGAAGAGTACACTTATCTTGCGACTGGTCAATGTACGTACGGCTGGGCTGGATATTGGTTGAATGTAGGCCCATACTATTCGAGACATGGAGTGATTTTATTTTGGATTGGACGTAATACAGCTTGAGTTTTTTTTGACAATTTGGTGCATTATATGTCTAATTTTAAGTATTATAAAATAATTATTTATTTAATTATACTAGTAGTAATATTTTTTATGTAAATAAATAATATTTTTAAATTTAAAAAAATAATACTATAAATTAAGTTGACTGTGCAATTGAACAGAAAAAAATAATAATGAAAGTATCTAAATTAAATATATGTTGATGAAATTATAATATAGTAAATAAATTTAACTGCCACGTAAAAAAAAAATTCATGGTGGAACTCAATGTATCTGTGCATGATAGCGATCCTAATAAAGTTGCCTAATAAAAAAATTAATGTAATGAATAGCCATTGATTCAGCTCAAATAATAAAGACAACAACAAAATTTTAGTTAAGAAATTTATACTAATAAAATAATAAAAAAATATAAAATAAAAAAATTTCAATTTAAAAAAAAATTAAATCGAAATATTTGTGAAATATTCTATCAACCATTGATTAGTGAGTTTTTTTTAGAGAATATTTTTTCTAATTTGTTAAAATAAAACATATAATACATTAAATTTCATGATCATTAATTTTACACCTATATCACATATATTAAAATAAGATATTAGATGCAAAAATACAATTATTTTTTATTGATTATTTGAGTTAGATTTAAATATTTATTTTGCATTGAATTTGAACTGTAAATAAATATAGATAATAATATTTTAAAGTTTACTAAATAATTTATTTTTTAGTCAATTAATAAGAAATAAACTCTTATTAGTACGAAGATAATATATATTTACATACAAAAGTATATGTTTTAAATACAAAAGTATATTTTTAAATTCATTTATCTACAAAATAGTAAAATATTTCAGATATTTTAAAAAATTGATTAATCTAATATTATATCATAAATATATTTTATTTTATTTTCTAAAAATATAGTATAGAATATGTGTCATACTGAAGCCATACAAGTTAGAAACAAATTACAGGGAAACAAATGTTAAAAAATAGGGCAACAGATAAAGCGGATTGTTTGGCGCAAAATAAAAGCAAAAAAGACTGAAAAACCAAAAAAGGGGCAGACCGCACCAGCTACTGTTAAGAACTACATTTTTAGTGCTTTTAATTTCTTTCTATAAATTTAAACTATAAAATAATTGTTTATTTTAAATTTATTTTTACTTTGATATATCAAATTAATTTTTTTAATTTTCAAGTTGACAATATTATATATATAATAAAAAATTTACATCTAAAATATGAAATATAAATTTTTATGAGTTAAATTATTTATTTTTATTTTTATTTATATGTTGGA
The DNA here is from genome assembly GCA_028749325.2 of Caryopteris x clandonensis. Lineage (NCBI taxonomy): Eukaryota > Viridiplantae > Streptophyta > Magnoliopsida > Lamiales > Lamiaceae > Caryopteris > Caryopteris x clandonensis. Next base: position 320,637 of record JAPYKT020000049.1, read on the forward strand.
TGTCTAAGTAAAACTAAAAATTAAATTTTCTTACATCTAATCTATTTATTTAGATATAATATATAAAAAATAAATTATTTTATTATGATCTTTAATTTAATACCAATATGACATATATTATAACAATATAATATTTCATTAATCATTTTTTTAGTCTAATGTGGGGTGTTGTGTGTGTTTTATGAAAAAAAAAAAACTTTCTTTTTTAATAATCCCTTAACTGTGTCGGCCAATTTGGGAGATTTGAAATCAATAATTGATGTGGTACGATATGTTTAGGTTGTGATTAAGATGTACGACCATTCCGTCATTATATATAGAAAACCAATACTCCAGTTATCTCAAAATGACCGCTGCTTGAGAGTTTTGGTCAAAAGTTAAGGATAACTAATACACTCTTAATTAACTAAAAATATAATAGGGAGTGACAAAATTCTAAAATTATATTTAATATGTAATAAAATTAAGGTTCTAAAGCGGTAATTTGATGGAGGGAGTCTTATATAATCGTTTAATCAAGCATGGGCTTTAATATTTATGCAATTATATATTTATATACTGAGGTGATTGTGGTGGAGTCAAATGAAATCGTGTAGCGCGAGACAGTCCAGACAGGTGTGTCCCTTCTGAACTCGATTTTATTCTTTTGAGAATTATTGGAGTAAAACTTTTATTCAAAACAAAAAAAACGTATATGTATATAATGATGATTGGTTGGTGCTCAACCAATTAATATTATAAGGCTAAAACATGGTAACGTAAAAAATAGAATTCGTACAGATTTATTGATTGAAGACATTACAATGACAAAACCTCGTCGAAAAGAAGAACAAAATGAAAACGTAAAATCACACATCTTCATGCACGTCTAACGTGGATATTTATTAGGAACATATATATAGCACATATCTTCGCATGATCAGGTCATGCCTCACAATATTTTCTGCTTCATTTCCTGCAAAAACATATGATTACACAAATCATCACAAGTTTAAGACAAGAAATACTTCTATTAATAACTCATTCCCAACCACAAAACCAAAAATAAAATTAAATAAATTTATATTTGTACGATTAAATCTAATTTTTAATGAAAATTAGGGAATATTATTATTTACAATTATAATATATACGTAGATACATATAATTTTTTTGTAGGACAAAATTTATATATTGGAACGTGTTTTTACCTCTTGTTAGTAGTGAGGAGGTGGAGGGGACTTGTATACGTAGTGTTCTTTAGGAGGTGGGGGTGGAGGGGACTTGTATACGTAGTGTTCCTTTGGAGGTGGTGGCGGAGGTGACTTGTACACGTAGTGTTCCTTTGGAGGTGGGGGTGGAGGGGACTTGTACACATAGTGTTCCTTAGGAGGTGGTGGCGGAGGAGATTTGTACACGTAGTGTTCCTTAGGGGGTGGAGGTGGAGGGGACTTGTACACGTAGTGTTCCTTTGGAGGTGGTGGTGGAGGAGACTTGTACACGTAGTGTTCCTTTGGAGGTGGTGGTGGAGGAGACTTGTACGCGTAGTGTTCTTTTGGAGGTGGTGGTGGAGGAGGTGACTTATAAAAGTAAGGTTTCTTTGGAGGTGGTGGAGGAGGAGGTGACTTGTAGACGTAGGGTTTCTTGGGAGGTGGCGGAGGTGATTTGTAGGCGTAGGGTTTTTGAGGAGGCGGTGGAGAAGTATACTCGTATTTTGCAGTGGCCTGGGAAGGGAAGCTAATGAATGACACTAATACAACCAAAAGAATGGTCATCAGTGAGAGCTTTGCACCCTTCTCTTTGATCTCCATCTTTGCTTGCTGTCATAATTGGTTTATCTTACCCCTTTATATAGATATAATTTTACCCTGAACTTTGAAGTTGCCTAGCTAGCTAAATTACATATCAACTTTTCAACATTTGAAAAAGTAGTGTTAGGTTAAATTGGCGTTGAATAGCCTTACGAAGATAACATTCTATGACTTGTTTACGTACTACAAATCAATTGGCAATTTTTGTCAACTTTAACGTTGAAAATCTTTCACTAGATCATATAAAAATTGGTTTAAAATATTATATGTGGCCACGTAGAGAAGCCAATAGGAAGTTTGAATATCTAAATGATAAGTACAGCTGAAATTTTAAATAATTAAATTGCTCTCAATTCTCTAAAATATATGTATTGTGAATACGATATATGTACATCATAAATAAATATGGTAAAAGATCAAATCAACGTGAGCTGGGGTCGACACAAATTAAATGAGCTTAAATACAAAGTTCAAAATTTGATAAAAGTTCAAGTGATCTTAAATTCAAAATGTACTTTTTGTTTCTCCAGTTCTAATAATGTTGGGGGAAAATATGAGGTTTCGTAGTATTTTGAATACAATTAAACACAGGACTTGAGAATTATTAAGTTATTTTATAATCAAGTTGAGAATTACAAAAATATAAAATGATTCATTGTTAGATTTTTTCTAAACTAAGCTTTTCCAAAAATATTTTATCCTGCAGTGCAATTTTACAGATTATTATTATTATTATTATTATTATTATTATTATTATTATTATTATTATTATTATTATTATTATTATTATTATTATTATTATTATTATTATTATGGTGTAAATAAAAAAGTAGAGTAGTTGGAATAGAGTTTGTCATCTTGGTAAGAAGCTCATTACCTCCGCATACTCGATTCTTACTGAGTGTGGTGTTTAGAGATGAATATAGTATGTGTGAATAATTGAGAGAATTGAGAATTATTGATCTTATCGTCTGATTTCATTGAGCAAGTTTAAGTACATATGAGGAAATAAATTTTGAAAAGATCTATAGATATCTCTAATACCCGTCTTCAAGCACGACGTGGGGTGAGCACCTACGCGAATTTTGGATCTTAGAAGAAGGAACTACGGACGAGGAAGACTTTCAGTGAAGATGTCTGCAATTTGTAAGGAAGATGGTACGAAGCGATTTGAAGCTTTCTAGATTGAACGACCTCTCTTACAAAATGATAGTTAATATCGATATGCTTTGCTCGCTTATGTGCAACCGCATTTTGACTCAAGAAAAGAGTACCATTGTTATCACATAATAGAGTAGGAGGTGAAAACAATGTGACTCCAAGATCCTTAAGAAATGCGTAACCAATATTATTTTTGATGCAGTTGTTTCATTGCACGATACTCGGATTCACAGCTTGATCGGGCAATGGTGGGTTGCCCCGTCCCAATCCACCACCTCATCCAATGGCTGTAGAGAAGGGTTTTTTGGTGTATATTGGTCTTGACAATCATTTTCATAATGCACATTGTACAATAAATTAAGCAGTGTGGTACACGCACTACAAAAAAAAATGCTAATAGACAACGCTATAAAGACAATAGTTTTTAGTAATTTGTGTTGTCATTTAATGTTTTACAATATTTTTTTCATAAAAGCGTTGTCTTTTTACTTAAATATACGCACAACGACAACGGTTTATCCCTTAAAGAATACTTTTATTTGTCTGTTGTTTTTATGCATTTTTTTGCACAACGACAACGTTTTTGTTACAAAAGTTATGTTTCATGTGTTGTCTATCAGTGTAAGAAGTGCTAAAAGACAACACTTTTTGGTAGTGTTGTCTTTTACTTTTATGTAATGAAAAGACAACGATTTTTACAACACTTTTGTAAATTGTTGTTGTTCTTTAATTATTTTATTTTATTTTATTAATTTATTAAATATTATACATTTAGTAATATTTTAATTTTAGTTAATTTTAGTATTTTATGAACTTCAATTAAAACAAATTTACTTGATTAAGAAATTTCCAAATTATAATAAAATTTGTAAAAATACATATCTCAAAAAAAAAATATTCAAAGCAAGCTCCTAAATTTTTGTTTAAAACTTTCTCATTATTATTTCAATTTTCCACAAATTTGTTCTAAGTCATCATATTGAACATAATTCAAATAATATTTATACATATAAATATTTTATCTTAATTTTATCCTAAATCTGCAGAGGCCAAAGAGGATTAGATATATCCAATTCTTCTTCGTATTTCCGCCGCTTCCTCCGATTTCCTTTTACAAAGAAGTCATATTGAACACCACAGTTTCTGGCTCGGGAAAGCTTTCTATCACTCCTTCAGGTACCGAGCATTCTCTTCTTCCCCCCTGTGTTCGTAACCAGAAGTAGCGGATTTGAAATAAAGGAGCAGACCTTTTCCCTCCACTGTTGTGTGCCGCTTCGCCGCTGCCGGTTAGCCTGGGGAAGACATAAAACAACATTGTTTTTGTTGATTCACGCTCCTGCTCAAGCTGATGTTGCAGTCGTTGATCTCAAAAAAAAAATATTCAAAGCAAGCTCCTAAATTTTTGTTTAAAACTTTCTCATTATTATTTCAATTTTCCACAAATTTGTTCTAAGTCATCATATTGAACATAATTCAAATAATATTTATACATATAAATATTTTATCTTAATTTTATCCTAAATCTGCAGAGGCCAAAGAGGATTAGATATATCCAATTCTTCTTCGTATTTCCGCCGCTTCCTCCGATTTCCTTTTACAAAGAAGTCATATTGAACACCACAGTTTCTGGCTCGGGAAAGCTTTCTATCACTCCTTCAGGTACCGAGCATTCTCTTCTTCCCCCCTGTGTTCGTAACCAGAAGTAGCGGATTTGAAATAAAGGAGCAGACCTTTTCCCTCCACTGTTGTGTGCCGCTTCGCCGCTGCCGGTTAGCCTGGGGAAGACATAAAACAACATTGTTTTTGTTGATTCACGCTTCCTGCTCAAGCTGATGTTGCAGTCGTTGATCTGAGAAAAGAATCAAGTGATTTTTCCTGGTAAGTGGAAGATTTTCCTCTGTAATTTATTGCAGTTCTTATTTGTTAATTTTGTGTGTTATGATTTCGACGTAGAACTATTTGATCATTTGAGATCGTTGAAATCTGCAATTTATAAATTTTATGAATTTTTCTGGATGAAATTCGATGTTAACCTTTTCCCCTCTTTTTCTGAGGATATCCGCTCTCGAATTGAGCTGCATAAATAGAGCAATCAGTGTATGTATGTGAGAGAGAGCGAGAGAGTGTGGATCGACTATATCCAATTTGTGAAAATCTGATTTTTATGTTCAAATTTTCACTGTAGTATATGTTGTCCTCTCCGTTTTCTTACTTATTTGCTACTACTGCCGGGGACCAGATTTCTTAAAACAAATACCTATACATGTATCTCCATACATGTATCTGTATATATAGTGCTAATTCTGTTCAGCAGAATCGTGTTCTTGATGATCTTATCTATTTGGTATGCTAGCAAAATTATGTGGTCTGTATATATATGTAAATGAAGCTTTTTTGCTGTGCGGAGAAAATTGAAGTGAAAAGAGTTCCATGGCTGCCTACACAACTAAATTCCAAAATTGAGAATATATTCCAAGTAGCGAAATGGCAGCACCAATGGCTACTTTATTGTTGGTCTGAACAAATCCTGAGCACAACAAATTGTAACAGCCGCTTGACATACATCACTCTGCATTCACATTAATTAATTAATTAAAAAGTGGAATAATAATTAAAAATTCTGCATGCCTGCTTGAAGAAATGATTAAAGGTGGGTCAACATTAATTAAACATAATTTTTCCTTAATAAACAAGTACAAAACCAGTCAATTACACTTACAGTGCAGTATGTGAAGAACCTTGGATAGTTGTCACCATAAAGCTCGGGGCTAACCTGTTAGTAGAGAAAAAGAAAGAAAAAGAAATCAAATTATCATCCATTAATACGTTAAGACGTACTTTTAGTTGAAGGTGTAATAGCTGCCTTAATTAGGTTAGAAACAAATTTATTTCCACTGTCTGAATTATGCAGAAACCGCATCGTTTCAAGAAATTAATTTCCCAGTTTTGACTTTCAAGGAAGTAATTGAATTATGAGTAAAAATGGAACTGAGTTAAAATGAAGATGAAGGAGATGACATGCCTGCCAACCAGCTTCAATGGTGTTGAGATCATCTCCAAATGAACCTGCTATAACCCAAAGTTGTGATATGCTGAATTCATATTGATTTGCAACAACTGAGGCCCACACATTTATGCTGGCTTTTGCTCCATAATATGAATCTCCACTCACATAACCAACAGCATGCTGCAACCTCAACATTGTAGGAAGAAGAAGAAGAAATGGTTGGCTAAAATGAATCATTTTATTCTAATTTGGAGCTAACCTCATGGCCATCGCTGGTAGTATCTCTTCTAACAGGCCTGATCTTTTTTCCGAATCGTCAAATAGAGCTTTCTCTGAGGACATCTTTCTTTGTTGTTCTTCTAATTGGAACTGTCCCTTCTGGGCAAAATTCATTAGACATGCTCCAAATTTGATAGTTTTCTTGAAATATGTTCGATCTTGATGAGTGCCTCTTGCCCTTTCAGGTGGATCCTGCAATGTTGAGGAGGGCGTGTACATTGGCAAGTAAGCTAAATGTTACATTGACTAACCTATTAGTTTTAGCACCATGTAATATAGAGTAAGTTGATATTCCTTTTTAATTGTATATTTTGTTGACTTGATTTATATGTTCTAATTACTTGTTTTTTGTAGTGGTCATTGGATTCTTACAGTCATTAACCCCCACAAGGAGATCGTCTATTTATTGCATCCCCTTTATCAGCGGTTGTATGATCAAACTTGGAAAAAAGGTGTGGATTTGTAAGTTTTAATTTTTTTTAAATCTTTTATTTCCTTACATAATTATCAACTTTTATGAATGAAAGACCATAAGAATGTTCAATACTGAAATTCAAAAGAAAGGAAGAAAACAAGCAACATGGGAAGTACTCAAAGAGGTATAAAACCTGTGACTAATAAGTGTTCCAACTTTTTTCTATTAACCATTAATTTATGTGTCTCCAATGTAGATTCCAATGCAACCTGATTTCAAACAATGTGGTTTTTATGTAATGAGGTACATGAGACAATTACTTGATAAATATGCAAATGCAGATATGATTTCGCTCTGGCCAATTGTAATATTTTTCTGTTTATTTACAAATTTGGATATTTCAGAATTAGTCATCAATTTACTTATAATTAATATATTTTTGTCTCACAGTTCGCACAAACGAAAGGATACTCTCTATTTGATATTAATGAAGCCCGTGCGGAATGGACAAAATGTGTTCAAGAACATATATATGAGTAGTTAGAGGCATCACGTTACATGTCTTATTTGTTGTTATTTAGTAGTTTACTAATAATTAATATATGATTTGTTTTGTACATTTGACAGGTTGTGATGTGGTGGCAGCTATATGGAGTAGTAGATTATAATTTGCATTGACATTTATCTTTAATTAGTTTGTGACTTTTAGAAATAACTATTGTAACTGTTAATTGAATATTTTGTTTTATTTTTTAGAATTATGTTGATATTTTTTGTGGACTAAGTACATTTTGTAGCGATGTTTATTAGTTTATAAATTTGGATATATTCGTTTTGTTTTAAAAGTTTGGATATATAATAATTATAATAAAAAAAATCCAAAATGAAAAACAAATTTAAAAAAAAAAAAGCAAACAACAACAGTTATGAAAGACAACAGTAAAAAAATTGTTGTTGTAACAATTTTTGCATAAATTTGTAAAAGACAACAGTTACGAGCCATTGTTTTTAAAGTGATGTCTCGGCATAAATTGTAAAAGACAACTGTTTATAACCGTTATAACCGTTGTCTTTTAATGGCACCATTAATAACAGTGGATTCAACAACAATCATAAGTTTAAAAAGACAATAAAAAAATTCGTTATTTATTAGCATTTTTGTTGTAGTGACGCGTGGGATGTTGCCTCTTTCCATTTTGTTTTTAATTATGACCCCTATGTGAATTAATCATATGAAATATGAGAACAATATGGAAATCCACGATTGTACTAGAAGCCATGGTGCACATAAGGGTTACGTACTTAAATTAGACTGATACCATGTGAATAATTGAAAATTTTGAAAATTATTGGCTTTATGATAGATTTAAATAGATATAATAGTATTTTTATATAATATACATATATACAAATAATTCAGTTAAATAATATAATAAATAAATCTACGACTTTACTTGATCAGCTATATTTTGAGAAGATTTATAAATATCACCAATAAAATATATTCAAATGTTGGGTTTTATTTATATTTCTAAAGTATAAAAGTATAGAAAAGTTATTTAAAAGATGAGATTAAGTAATCTGAGGGGAATATGGTCATCTCGGTACGTCCTGCAGCTTCTGAAATCTAATTTAATACTTTGGTGTTTCGCTGTCAACTATTTAATAGAATACTTTTATTTATCTTTTTCAACTTCAATTATACAGTGTTTCATCAACTGTCGGTGAGAATTGTCTTGATTTGACTTTCACCTTATACATTTGCATTTAAAAAATTTCAATTAATTATTAATTATAAAGATAAATCATATATATTTCTCGTAGAAGTTCTTTTGGGAAAATTAATTTTCTGCTATAGACTATAGAGAAATTTCCAAAATAGAGAATTCACACCCTCTTTTAATAAGTATCTAATCATCATGTCTATAAATACACTTTTCTTATAATTATTATTCCTTAATTTACATAATTAACTACAAAGTTTTCTTAATATTTTGTGATTAACTAGCTTAAGTTTTAGTTAAATAACATAAGAAAGTAATGATATAAAACCCAACATTAATTTGTAAAAAATCAAGCTCAACATAATTATTAGAACTCTTGTACAAATTATTATTAATCTACACTAGACAATTCATAATCTGTGTTGAACTTTGATTACATAAAAAGTTAATTTTTAGTTTTGTATTTATTTTTTATACATATATATATATATGTGTGTGTGTGTGTGTGTTCATTGTAAATAAATATGTATTATCTACTTTGAGGGGCATATTAGGTAAATTTTATCATTGTAATATATCATGCAGACAACACGAAGGATATATACTGCACTAAGAGATTCTTATGCAATGAAATTAACTTATAAAGCATTGGATACAAAAAATAGTAGACATATATGGTTGAACCTATACCACAAGTTAAATTAGATCCTAAATTATGTTTGATCTAAATACACACTTAAAATATTGTAAATAGATGAAGTAGGTCTTTTAACTTTTTAAATTCAAAACAAATATAACCCACTTTAATATTAAAATAAATAAATAAATTTAATAAATATAAAATTTAATACGACAAGTAAAACATATATTTAAATAAGTCAAGAAATTAACCATATACATTCTAAAAAGGGGTACACCTCATTGTACCCATTCAAAATATTAGAAAAAATGTATGTTAAATACACAATGATTAAAATATATTTACTAAGCTTATACGATCATGTAAATCCAAATTCAATTATGTAATCAGAACGAATCATGGAAGAAAATACGCAGATCTAGAAAAAAAGTATTTTAAATACATAATAATTAAAATATTCTTACTAAGCTTATACGATCATGTAACTCTAAATTCAATCGTGTAATCTTATATAACCATAAGTGTAAGGTCAATCAAATATGAGACCATGTAAAGCTTTTAAGAATTATGAGCAGGTGAAGTGTCTCTCTCTATTATTTTAGATTGAGATTTGATTGATACCCTACTTAATTAATGATATCTTAGCTACCCACCGTTAGGACCCCCACATATCAGATCATGTCCTCCTTTCTTTCATCCTTTTATTCTTCTATGACACTTTTCACTAAATTATTTTCCCTTTTTCCCTTTTATTTTTTTATTTTTTTTATTTGTCTTTTGTGACCCAATTGATCTATTACTACTACGCTGCCACATATATTTAATTTTATTCTAAAATCATATATTGACTCTATAAATTGGTAATTCTTATCTCCCATGGCTGTTAAATGAGAAAGGGTGGATTATTTTGTAACTAATTGTAGAATTTTAGTTGGGTTGGAAATTATTCCGTGGGGAACTATCAATGTTCTTTGGGATTGATATTATTAAATAATGATCTTTAGAAAAAAAAAAAAAAAAAAAAAAAAAAAAAAAAAAAAAAAGCAATTATTATATATTTTAAATTATGACATTTTTCCTATAATTTCTCAACGAAATTATTTCTATCCATATTATTGAAACTACCACATATTTGTATTTCCGTGATATGGGACGATTATGTCCGGAAACTATTGAAAAGGTGCCACGTTTTTCTGTAAATAAACGCACACCTGAAAAGTTAATTTTTCTTTTTATTATTTAACCATTTTTCCCCTTACAGCAATTAATATCTTTTTTCCACATCAGAGAAAGATAAATGCAAGAAAAAATAGGGAAAAACAAAAAGAGATAGAGACAAAGTTGTGAAAAGAATAAGTTGGAATAGGTCGTGGGAAACAGTTGGATTCCTATGTTACAATTTGTGTGCTAACTTCTTTATTTTCAAATGTATGCTTAATAATACGAAATTATTTTACAGTTTAATGTGTCCTTTATCTCAATTTTATTTTATTTTATATTTAAAATCTTAACAATATACTTTATATTAATTTTATTTTGTATGCATAACATAAAATAATAAAATTAGAATAGGGAAAAAGTATAAAATAAAATAGGTAATCCGATATGTAATTTAACAAAGTCACATCTAATATGTTTGTGATGATTATGATTCAATAGAGTTGGTACCTTTTATTACAATTTGTGTCATGATTACTATGAAGAGGTCTGTGCGTGGTAGATGGGTTTATCTACAAGCCATGAAGCCATAATAAAGGAGACGGCTTCAACATGGCTTGATGAGCCAAGCCATCCAGTCATCAATCAAGACAGCGGATATGGAATGTGGGGCCATGTTACTTTATCATCATTAAATATCGATACTATTATCTTTAAAAATTAAAAAAAAAAATTAAAAATAAATAGAGACCACTCAGTGCTACAAGATCGCAATTTTTATTTTTATGTTGTTATAATTAAGTTTGAAAGTTGTATTGCATATGTAATGTGTATTAATTCTGAAAATATAAGATTGTAAGATGATAGAAAAAGTAGTATGTTTGTGTTTTATCGGCAATAGTCATTACTTTATATTCTTGTAGTCTCATAAATGTAAATTTCCATAAGGACATGTTTCAATCCGATATTGTACTATCATATAAACCGAACAAAGATTAGTCTTGAAAATTTCTGACAGTCCACCATTAATTTGGTTAAAGTATAGTATATTGAGAGAGAGAGAGAGAGAGAGTAGAAAATGGGAATTTTATTGGTGCGAACAAACCTCTGCATTCTGCAAAGAGATTGATACAGAAATATGCAACACAAACTGAAAGCAAACATATGAACTACATACTAAAATAAGCAAAATATGAAACAAATTTTGAGAAGACTGTCTGCTCTGGCTTATTATAATATTCTCTCTCCTTTTTCACTCTCTTTCATGCATGGATCCATCGCTTTCAGCCCCAGCCACTTTATTTCAGACATTCTCCTTTCCTGCATAATATCAACACATTGACTTTAGTAAAAGAAGCTAGTCCTACTGCTTCTCAAACTTTTGAGTATTTTACGCATCAGTTTAACTTGCTCAAAACTTCTGCATGTTTAGCTGATGAAAGAGGACTAAACTTAATATTTTTCTTTATTAAAGCAGTTAGATAAGTCATTTATCTTAGGATAATGCATTTGAAAATAATTACTAAGCTTACTTGAAAATCTGAAAATGCGTTTCTCAGTAATGGTGAGGAGGAGGTGGAGAGCTGTAGATGTATGGGTGGTGAGGTGGCGGCTTGTGAACTGGTGGAGGAGGAGGTGGAGACGTATATTTGTATACCGGTGTTGGTGGAGGAGGGGATTTGTACTTGTAAACTGGGGTTGGTGGTGGTGGTGATTTGTATACGTATGCGTGCTTTGGTGGAGGTGGTGGTGATTTGTACTTGTACACTGGGGTGGGAGGTGGTGGTGACTTGTACTTGTACACTGGGGTAGGAGGTGGTGGTGATTTGTAAACATATGGGTGCTTCGGTGGTGGTGGTGGAGATTTGTATTTGTATACTGGAGTGGGTGGTGGTGGAGATTTGTATTTATATATTGGGGTTGGAGGTGGTGGCGATTTATACTTGTAAACCGGGGTGGGTGGTGGCGGTGATTTGTAAACGTATGGGTGCTTTGGTGGTGGTGGTGGTGATTTGTACTTGTACACTGGAGTGGGAGGTGGTGGTGACTTGTACTTGTAAACTGGGGTGGGTGGTGGTGGCGATTTGTATTTGTACACTGGGGTAGGAGGTGGTGGTGATTTATACTTGTAAACTGGAGTGGGAGGTGGTGGCGATTTGTAAACATATGGGTGCTTTGGTGGCGGTGGTGGAGACTTGTACTTATAGACTGGAGTGGGTGGTGGAGGTGATTTGTACTTGTACACAGGGGTAGGAGGAGGTGGTGATTTATACTTATAAACTGGAGTCGGTGGTGGTGGTGATTTGTACTTGTAAACTGGGGTGGGCGGTGGTGGTGATTTGTACTTGTAAACTGGGGTTGGTGGAGGAGGTGATTTGTAGACGTAGGGGTGTTTTGGTGGTGGTGGTGGTGATTTGTACTTGTAAACTGGGGTTGGCGGTGGTGGTGATTTGTACTTGTATACTGGGGTTGGTGGAGGAGGTGATTTGTAGACGTAGGGGTGTTTTGGTGGTGGTGGAGGGGATTTGTATTTATAAACTGGAGTTGGTGGTGGTGGTGACTTGTAAACATATGGGTGCTTGGGTGGTGGTGGTGGAGACTTATATTTGTAAACTGGTGTAGGTGGTGGAGGCGACTTGTAGACGTATGGATGTTTGGGTGGTGGTGGAGGAGATTTGTACTTATAAACTGGGGTGGGTGGTGGTGGGGATTTGTAGACATATGGGTGCTTCGGTGGTGGTGGTGGAGATTTGTACTTGTAAATCGGGGTTGGCGGTGGTGGTGATTTATAGACATACGGGTGCTTGGGTGGTGGTGGAGGAGACTTATACTTGTAAACAGGGGTAGGTGGTGGTGGGGGTGACTTGTAGACATATGGCTCCTTCGGAGGAGGAGGAGATTTGTACACCGGCGGCGGCGGTGGTGGTGACGAGTAGTGGTAGGGAGGAGAGAGCGGCGGAGTGTACTTTTTGGGCGGCGGCGGAGATTTGTAGTAGTAGTTAGCATTGGCTACTGAAGGAAGGCCAAGAGCTAGTGTTGCCACTAGCAGAGTGGCAATGAGAGAAGCCATATTTGTTCCCATGTTTGGGTTTCTGCTTTGTCTCTCTGCCCAACTCACCCTTTTTATAGCTTGGGTTTTACCATTATCAATGCATTATTAATCACGGTTAAATCTTTCTGGAAAAAATAAAATGAGAGTGGTTAGACCCTGATTGGCTGTCCATATATTATGCGATATTTGACTATGAATAGTTTAATCTGTAGGATTTGTTTATTAGTGGCTGCCAAAGGAGCTCCTAAAATTATATTGTTTGGCCTTTCTGATGCAATAATTCAAAGAGGGAAAAGTCTTCCTTCCCTAGTTGCTGCGTACGTACTGCCCTTCTTTCTTTCCTTTGTCTGCATCCCTGTAACACTCAATGTACTTTATTTTTGGGCACTAATAAAATATTAATAATAATATTTTACAGTTATGTTTTCATTAATTATTACGTCTAAAATTCTGCACAAATCCAGCAGTATATTGAGCCTATTTTTGTCCACATAATTCAGTATTTATATGTCAGTGTTTAATTCTTTTATTGATATGTTTGTTTGTATGTATGTATTGACTACTTCTGTATGTGGGGTAGTAATCTAATAAAAACTATCTACGTGCACTAAAGAAGATATCCTGAATATTAGAATACGGGTCGGAATCGTATAAGAGTGATTTAAATAGTTGAATGAATTGAAAGAGAGAAATTTATATTTAATCTTTAGAGAAAGTTAACTCAATTTTGAATATATATATATATATATATATTGAATCCTAGTAAAACTGAAAGGTTTGAAAATGTGTGTGAAAAGGGCTGGGAGGGGAGGGGACCCTGCAGTTTCCTGTTCATATTTGCAGGAAAATATAAAAATAAATATTAAAAATGCAACTCTCGTATATTTTTGTTATCTTCTTCTTTGTTTTTTATTAGTAATATGTCTTTACAGCTATATCAAATGTCACACTTTACTCTCTGCCTTAAAATGGCTATGTATGATCCATTCAACGCGGAAACTCATCTTTATAATTAATTTCCTACTTACATCTCAAATTCTTTCAATTCTTTGCTCATGTTTTACCACTTTCAGCTTGGTGTTTTATTTTATCATTACACGTTATATATTAATTGTGTATCCGTTAAAAATAATTAGAATAACATATGAAATATATACCTAGGACTAATTAATGAAAACTAAGCTTAAAAGTAACTGAGGCATGTTATTATGAATTGATCTGCATGAACGAGGAATTATATGATTTGATCTTATTCTGCATTTGTATTTAACTCATTCTAGATTGAAAATCCAACTCTACCCTTTTATCTCTAAAAACAATTACACTTGCTAATTTTTCTCCCATTCATTTTTCATTTTCTCTGTCCCTCTCGTTCAATTAATCAATAATTATAAAATATTTTCTAATACACTTTTCAAGCATTATTATTGCACCATTACAAATTCTATCTTATTCAATTCAAAAAAACAAAAACATAATATTTGCACTATTTATTTTAATTTGAAAAATACAAAATTTCTGCCGACAAATTTATCACGTCCGACTCTAATTGTAAACAAACACATCCTAAAATACTCCTCCATCATGACCAACTTCTTAGAGGGACGTATAGTTTTGAACACATGAAATTTAAATATTCATATCAATAAATTTTTAGGGCCAATCTTTTAGAATTATGGTATCTTTTAATTTTCTTTGCAACACACTTATGTTTACTCTATTATTGGATAAAGTAAAAGTGGAGTACTTTTTCTTTTTATATATAATAATATATCACATGTATGCATCACTCCCCTTTTTTCTTTATTGCCAGACAATGCACAAATTTGGAATTTTGATTCTATTATTATTTTGTAATCGATTATTACTAATTTTCTTGAAAGTGATTAATTTCCATTATTTTACATATTTTTCTTTTTTCTTTTCCCTTTTTGATTCTATTATTATTCTTGAAAGTGGCTTCCACTATTTAACATGTTCTCTTTTTTCTTTTCCCCTTTTTATTCTTTTTTTTTTTATCTATTATTATTATTAATTTTCTTGGATGTGGCTTCCATTACTTGCATAAAATCCTATAGTATATTCAATATTATAATATCACCGTCATTCGTAGTCAACGTCAAAGATAATTATTGGAACGTAAAGATAAGTAGAAAGAATCCAATAATATAGTTATTGAAATTAAATTATAGAGTTGCCAGCTTGACTGCTAAATAATTTCCACATATATTTTATTGACCATGAATTTGAAATAACTTGTGTCAAAATATATTTAAAAAAACAAGTTGTGGTTTAACAAGTTAGGAATGGAACTTCTCGTGGCCTTCCTAATTTAAATGCTACTTAGATATGTCAAATAGGCGTTCGCAGAATTAATGAATCAATATCTTATACTATATTCACTTTAAAATAAATATCATTTATATTAAGGATCAAATGAAATATCTAATACGCCCTTAATCAGTTAAAATCTAAATTTTGTTTTAGAATTCTTGAATTGCTAGTGGAATGAAAGGAATTAATGAATATAAGGATAGTTTAGAAAAATAATTCACTAATTATTTTTAAAAATGACAAAATATTACTTATTATTATAAAAAAAACAAAAAAAAAAGTAATTTTTTATGTATTGGGGGAATAATGAATACAATATATGTAGTCCATTTCCATAAATACACTTCACTAAGTGTAAGAGTGTATATATAGAAAAGGATAGATAATAATATTTTGTATATATTTAAGAGAGAAATATATAAGGAAGAAAGTAAAATAGTAATGTAATTTGCAGGGGAGATCTTAAATGCAGGGTATTATTTAGATTCACGTGGCATTCGATTTGGTTCAGACGGGAGAATCGGAAACTAATGTAAGTGTAACTTAATTAAGATTCGGTGAGGAGCATAAAGATAAAGGGACAGCTTATTTTAGTATTATTATTATTATTATTATTATTAATTTTTGTTTTAATCCGACAAGTATAGGTATAGGTATAGGTCGTTCCTAACGTATGATATTCCCGAAGCTCCCCCCCTCTCTATTAATTTGTTGAGGCAAGACTGTAAACTAGGGTTTTACTACCTACCACAAACTTTGACTTTACTAGAGAGAATTATATGTCATATTACTTTCCTTTCAACAACTATATATAAATATAAAAGGTCGAAATCAAGCAATTATTTGTTGCACGGCTGTAGGTGTTCTTGTGGTCTGTATACACTTATTTATTTTAGAAATAAAATTATTCAAACTAATTCTTGAAGTTTAAATTAGGTTTTCAATTTTTCTTTTTTTCTTTTTTGTTTAAATTGATATCGTTGAAAATAAAGAAACAAAAGAATGATGAAAGTGAATGGGCCATGAACTGAGAAACAAAATCTCTTATAAATGAATAAAACAGTAAGGAAATAGTAAATGGATTAAGAGTGAAGACAACAGATTTCTTCAATTATTGATGATCATAAAAGTACATAATGGATCCCTATATATACTACAAAGATGATGCACAACCCTAAATCCCATCTTCTCTAAAGGGAATCAATTTTGTTACAATAGTATAACCTTCCATCAAGATTGAGACACTTATCAATCATCTTCTTATATGCATTTGTTTCAGTAGCTTATCAAACAGCCTCCCTCGTTGATGCTCGAATATAGGAATAATGTGAAGTTTTTTCCTAAGACGAGCAAATAATTGATGGCTTAATAGTTTTGTTAAAATATCTGCAATTTGGTATGAAGAAAGAACATGCAAGACATGTAATGCTTTGGATTCAACTTTCTCTCGAATAAATTGAAATTTTAATTCAACGTGTTTGGTTCGAGCTTGAAGGATTGGATTTGATGCCAACGCTAATTTGTTTTTAGAAGTTTAAAGATTTATTTCGCCAACACTAAAAATTAAAAAATCGATTTGAACAAAATATTTATTTAAGATTTAATTTGAACCTAGATTATTAGTTCAAGGGCCAACTTGTGTGTACGTGAAATTTATGAATTGAAGACAACAAATGTGAGATTCACAATTGAGTCAAAAGAAAAAAATTCAGTGTATTATAATTTAACATTTATTTTGCTTTAGTATAAATATAAACCAGTGTGATACCATATGCGATGCAAGAAAGTCATGTTTTATTATTATGAATTAATCTTTTCTCTTTAACTTTTTTCAAAATATATATTATTATAGTGGAATCATATGTACTTTATTGTGTTTTTAATTTGATTTTAATTTCGTAAAGATTAATTAGGATTTCTTCGCACTACGTGAAATGTATTTGTTATATAATATCAAGTTCAATATTGTAATAAAGGTATATTATTACATGTTAAGAAGTCAAGAATGATTAAACAATAAGTAAAAATATAACTCTAAATATAATATTTGGAAACATATGGCCATAAATAAGTATAAATAAATTTGTAGTATGTTTCAAAACATTGATGATAATAATCTTAAAATAACCATACATTTTACAAATAATTGTGCATTTTATAAAAAAGGATGATTCATTACAAGATTAAAAAAAAAAAAAAAACAAATGTGCAGTTAAAATATTGAAGTAACTGTAATAAAATCAAAATGAAATAAATCATAATGTTACAAAGAGATTAAAAAAAAAGTGAATTAATTTCGTAGAAAAAAGCTTAATCACAAATGAGACATTAGTGATATATAAATACAAACCAATGATATTAAGAAGATATTATATTCTTACAAAAAAAGAGATAATTTTAATTGCAAACTTTGTTTATAATTAAATTTTATTTTGGTAAACATAATAAACGAATTGCATAAAATCAAATCACAAATATGAGTTTTAAAATAGGGAAAGAAAGACGGAAAATAATATTTTGATTTATTAATATTAAAAATCTAACTAAAAGGTTATATGTCCCAACATTGAAGCCCCACATAAGCTTATGTGATTTCAAGTGAAATCATTTGAAAAATGAAAAATAAGGTAAAAATTAGCGGAAGTGGAGTTTGTGGGATAATGTTTTTTTCAAGGAACGATACACAAATCACCAAATTTATTGCAAAAAGGTTTGCACTAACTAAATCACCAATATTCTCTCTGTTAATTAAATAATTTATTAAGATTTAATAATTAGAAACTAGTTTAGATATTACGACTGCTTACTTCAAACGATTTTATAATTTGAATCGCAAATATATAATAGCTGACACCAAACAAAATTAATTAATACAACAATATTTTAAAAAATAAAAACAATTATTTTACTATTTTATATATAAAGAGAGAGTAAGTCTCTTGTGCATCCGATGCACCGTGTACTCAATCTACCGTATTAATTGTTTAATTAAAAAATATTACTTATTACTTGAAAAATATTACTATTTTTTTTTAAATAACAAATCAGTAATAATATTTTTTAAGTAAACTAGATGGATGCTCGTGCATTGAACGGGACATAGAATTATTTATGTCAATTATATATATATATATATATGCTATGCGATCTTGATTTTTTTATTATGTTATATTGCATTATCATTTTCTTAAAATTATATATATTAAATAATATATTGCACGGCTTTTTAAGTTTGTTTTAGAGTGTTCCCAAATCAATACAAAACATTCAACTCACTAAAGTCTATTATGGTAGAACAATAAATTATATTATTATGTAAATTAAATCTTATAGTATTTTTTTTAAAAATATGTATAATTTTAGAACAAATCCATATAAAAAATTATTACGCATAGCAAAATAAAAATAAATAATTAAATTCATAAAAAATTATATATCATACTTTAAATATAATTTTTTATTTTAAAATATGCAATATTGATGTCAAATTAAAGATCACGAAAAGATAATTAATTTGTATATCATACATAAAAAATACATTTAAAACGAAAAAGTTATTTGAATTTTTAAATTTAAAAAAATATAAACTAGAAGTGAGACAAATATAAATGTCAACAAAATAATTCAATATAGAGAAGGCTGTCCTAGAAACACGTGTTACCATTCTAAAAGAATTCAATATTAAAAATTAATACAATAACGACACATGCCACCAAACTTCTTTTATATAGAGAAAAGTGAGAATTAATACCATAACAGCACGTAGCAACAGATTTTCAGAAGGATAGTAATACTTGAAAGAGTTAATTAGCAATACTATATTGAATTACACCATACATTTAATATGCATACGTTTTAATGTGTGTGTGTGTGTGTATATATATATATATATCAAGATTGAGGTTGTATGAGTGTTGTGGAAACAGAAGTTGTTTACAGTTTGAGTATAACTCATGAATCATACGTATATATAAAGAAATTGATGGTCCACATCTCTTGTCCAATTCCATTTTTCAAAATTAGTTTTCCATCAGTTTTCCATGAATTGGTAAGCTAGGAATGAATGTGTATAATCAGAATACGGCATGTTGGCGTTAGTGTGGATGGATGAACTTGGGTAACTATAATTGTATAGGATAAGATTGTGGTGCTATGATGAAATAGTTGTATATGATAGTGTATGTACTTTAAGCCTCATTATAGGGATATTGATAATGAGAGATCTATTCGGGTTGGAAATCTAGCCTTAATCCCCGTTCGATGGGCCATTTTTAATCAAAAAATAAATAAATACATATTATTAATAACTAGTATTTTAAATATGCTATAGATATAACTGTAACTTAATTAATATTTATGAAAAAAATATTTAAAAATATTTTATTATATATTGGTGAAGATATGTAAAATATATAATTTTGTATAAACATATATATATATATATATATATATATATATCATTCATTTCAAAATACACATTTTGTTTCTATAATAAATTGATTAATTTTATAAAAACTTATTAATTTCTATTTAAAAATTAATAATTAATATTTATTTGCTATGAATGTAATACACAATATATATTAAGATGTAACTTGAAATAATCAACCAAAAATAATTATATATCTCATTTAAATATATGCGATATATGTGTAAAATGAAAATTTATAAAAATAAGATTTATTTAATCTATTATATACAAGGAAATAGAATTGACCAGCCGATAACACATAATGATACAATTGATAGAGATAATATATTTCACCAAGAGTCTTGAGCTAAGACGAAAACTCAATCTCCACTCCTGAAATTTTGTTGTACTTAAACAAAGAATTAATAGATATTATTTATTAAGAAAAAAAGAGAAGAGAAAAAAGAATTATATAGATAGAAAAGAAATCAATCATGCCACATGTTAGACATGTCTGGGTGCAAGTCAGCATCATTAAAACCTACTTATGAAAAACAATCTATAAGTAGAAAAAAGAACAGCAAGATTAAGTAAATCAAAAGTATCACTCCTAAATTCCCCCAGCCCATAGGCAAGGTACTGGGGAGAGAGAGCAAGATCTATTAAGTATGAATTGCTTCTTACCTAAAACTAATGTGAGACGGATAGTGTAGTAATTCTTGTCCAAAGAGATAAAATTTTAGCCTCAATGTAATTGCAAAAATCATGTCAACAAGATTCTAAGATGACAATTTAGGTAGAGTGTACACTACTAAATACTAGGTGCACTAGATACATCCCAATTGCAATGCAAAAATGTCCCAATTGAATGAAAATATGCAATCTCTATATCAGATCAAATAACGTTGACCAAGTAGACCCCCCCCTCCAACATATTGCCAAATAAAATTTAGATAGGTACAGATACTGCATGGATATGATTTTGACTTTTGAATATTAGTCGGATTATGTAGGAAGCTTGTGTGAACATATCAGCAAAAAATATGTCATATCCGAATAATATCGGTTGATTGGGTAGGCTTGCATTTCATTTAGATCTGTTGGTTGGATATTTTGCATCTGATATGGCCACATCTGCATAGAATTCGAACGTAGCATATATCCCAACTGTGTACATTGCGTGATAGTTGATGATTGGATATGTTAGGATAAACTGGATACACTTTTGATACATGTATAATCGCAAATGAATATGATATCACTAAAAACAACATGTTCATGTAAATCTGTGTATCTGAATCAACAAGAAATCCCTCATAAATAGAACTAATCGGGGAAAATGGTAATCGAAAAATTCTTTGGAGTTGATGTTGCTGACAATGTGTGATTGATATTAGAATATTTGTGTGTGATGGAATCTAGAGCTTTAGTTTGAGCTCATGATTTTCAGCAATCAGATGAAGGTTAATAGTTGTTTGTGGTCAAGATTGAGAGTTAGCATCTTGGTCCATGCAGCCGCATCTCAGCAGATAGAAAGCTCTATGTTTCAGCTGAAGGGGAGCTGGAGTTAGTTGAGTCTTTCAGTTGCTTTGTGCCACGTGGATTAACTGATCGGTTGATGCGGTATTACGTGCGTGAAGCTTGGAGCATAAGTTGTGATTTGCAGCTAGAAATCAAAGAAGTCGAGAGAGAGAGAGAATGCAGAGAAGTCAAAGAGCAAAAAATACATATCAATTAGAATTCTTGAGTGTTAGTTTTCTTCTTGATTTTCTGGGTAGTTTGTTCTTAGTTTTGAGTTAGTGATTGAGTGAGTTTGTAATTGCGATTGCAAACTGCAGTAATAAGAAGTTTTCTCTCTTGGCCGTAGATGTAGATCCTTTGTGATAGAACCACGTTATATTCTTGTGTTCTTATCTTCGATTGCTTGCAAAATTCATAGCTACGAATCCAACAAGTGGCACCGTCTGTAGGAAGAGCAATCAATCAAGATGGAATCTGCTCGATTCGATCTGGAGAAACTCACTGAGAAAATCGATTTTGGGCTATGGAAAGTGAAAATGAAAGCCTTGTTAATCCAAGAAGGTCTGGGCTCTGCATTGATGAAGAAGACAGGGAAGGAGAAGGAAGAAAAGATTGAAGAACAGACATCGATCAATGAGAAGGCACACTCAATGATCATCTTATGCCTTGATGACAAAGCATTGAGAGAGGTTTCAAAAGAAACCACAGCCATTGAAGTCTGGGAGAAACTGGACAGCTTGTATGCAGTCAAGACATTAGCCAATCGGCTGTATATGAAACAAAAGCTTTACTCATTTAAGATGAGTGAAGACAAGTCAATTCTGAAGCAGCTGGATGATTACAACAAAATAATTGATTGCCTTGAAAATATTGAAGTGGAATTATCAGAAGAGGATAGGGCTCTAATCTTGCTCGCAGCCCTACCAAAATCCATGGAGAATTTCAAGGACACCCTGATATTTGGTAGTAGGGAAACTATAAGCCTTGAAGATGTTCAGATGGCTTTGAAATGCAAGGAAATCCAAAAGAATTCAGAAGCAGGGCAGCCTTCCAAAGATGGTGAATGCCTACACATCAAGAAAGGCAATAACCAAAAGAAGCAGCCGAAGAAATCCCAACCAAATGGAACAAGAAGTATGAAAAGAAGAGTGGTGAAGGGCCAAGCAACCCAGACTTGAAGTGCTTCCACTGTCAAGAACCTGGTCACTTCAAGAAACAATGCATCAAGTGGCAACAGATGATGGCCAAGTATGCTCAAGAAGATGCTAAGAAGGCAGGAAGAAATCAGGTAAATCAAACCACAAGTTTACCTGAAACTAGCTATGATCCCTGTGAATCTCTGTGCATTACTATAAGAGAAGAAGAACATTAAGAAGAGGAAGCAATAGCTCTTGAGGCCCTAGGTGTAGTAGGTGAGGAGATTAGCAAGGATTGGATGCTAGATTCTGGGTGCACTTATCATATGACACCTAGAAAGGACTGGTTCTCTAGCTTGATCTTAAAGAGAAGTGGTACTATATTGCTTGGGAATGATCACACCTGTAGAATTGAAGGCCAAGGAGCAGTGAGATTTAGAATGCATGATGGTGTTGTTAGAGTTGTCAACAATGTCAGATATGTACCTGATTTGAAGAGGAATCTACTGTCACTTGGAATGTTTGATTCCATGGGTTTCAGGTTTGTTTCTCCAGCTGGCAGGATGAGAATTTATAAGGGAGACACAGTGGTCATGAAGGGTAGAAGATTGAATGATTTATACTACCTTGTTGGCAAAACTGTAGTTGGGAGAGTTGACACAGCAGCTGGTGATGTCAACACATATATGTGGCATAGTAGACTTGCTCACATTGGTGAGAAAGGTTTACAAGAGTTGGAAAAGCAGGGCTTACTGGTTGGTTCCAAAATCTCTAAGCTAGAGGTTTGTGAACACTGTATTTTTGGTAAAGCTAAGAGGAAGAAGTTCACTGCTGGAACTCACAGCTCAATAGGAATTCTTGAATATGCTCATTCAGATTTATGGGGTCCATCTAAAGTGATTACTAAAGGAGGTGGAAAATATTTCATAACCATAATAGATGACTATTCAGAAGGGTTTGGATATATATTCTGATGAACAAGGATGAGGCATTCTAGAAGTTTAAAGAGTGGCTAGTTGTGGTGGAGAACAAGACAAGAAAGAAGCTTAAGAACTTTAGAACTGACAACGGGCTAGAATACCTGTCAGACGAGTTCTTAACATTCTGCAGAAAGAGAGGGATTACTAGACACAGGACTGTGCCAGGAACTTCCCAGCAGAATGGCATTGCAGAAAGGATGAATCAAACACTCTTAGAGAGAGTGAGGTGTATGTTGAGTAGCTCTGGGCTAGAGAAGAGCTTTTGGGGTGAGTTGGTCACAACAGCAGCTTACCTAATCAATCGAAACCCCAGTTCTACCATCAACTATAAAACTCCACAAGAAATGTGGTGTGGAACAAGCACTTCGGTGGAGATAACTCATCACCACCATGAAGGCAGTGATGATGATGGTGATGATGATGAGCACAGACAAGAACCACCAGATGATCTAACTGATAAGGGAAAGCAACAAATAAGCTCCTATCAACTAGCTAGGGATAGACAAAGAAGAGAAATCAGACAACCTATAAGATACAGGAACACTGACATGGTTTCATTTGCTCTATACACTGCACTCGAGGTGGAGTCAAGTGAGCCAAGAAGTTATGCAGAAGCTATAGCTAGCTCAGAGTGTGATAGGTGGATTGTTGCAATAGAAGAAGAACTGCAGTCACTGAGTAAGAATAATACATGGAAGATAGTAGCAAGACCTAAAGTTCATAAGCTAGTGGGATGCAAGTGGCTATTCAAAAAGAAACCTGGTGCCACAGAAGGAGCTGGAATAAGGTATAAAGCCAGACTCGTGGCGAAAGGGTATTCACAGAAAGAAGGTATTGACTACAATGAGATATTCTCTCCTGTAGTTAAACATTGTTCAATAGGATTGATGCTTGCATTGGTGAATCAGTTTGATTGGGAGTTGCATCAAATGGATGTAACAACTGCATTCTTACATGGGAAACTGATAGAGAATATTTATATGCAAATTCCAGAAGGAGTTCATGTTGAAAATGCAGGGAGCAAGGCTTGTATACTTGAGAGGTCATTGTATGGGCTGCAGCAAAGTCCCAGATAGTGGTACCTTCGCTTTGATGACTACATAGTTTCAAATGGATTCAGCAGAAGTGAATATGACAACTGTGTTTACTTCAGAGTTGGAAAGAGCTATAGTGTATATCTACTGCTCTATGTGGATGATATGCTGATAGCTAGCAGCTCTGTTGCAGGCATTGTAAGCACTAAGAAGATGATGAATGCTGAGTTTGCTATGAAGGATCTTGGTGAAGCAAGAGTCATATTGGGGATGGAAATTAAGAGAAGCAAGCTTGAGAAGAAGATGACTCTAACTCAGCAGTCATATATTGAGAAGGTGTTGTGCAGATACAACATGAACTTATCTAAATCTGTATCAACACCTATCAAGCAAGGATTGAAGCTGAGTAAGAGCCAAAGTCCCCAGAATGATGGAGCTAGGAAGGAGATGGCTTTGAAGCAATATGCTAGCTCGGTTGGAAGTTTAATGTATGCAATGGTCTGCTGCAGACCTGATCTTGCATATGTGATGAGTGTTGTCAGGAGGTTTATGTGTGAACCTGGTAAAACACATTGGGAATCAGTTAAGTGGGCAATGGGGTACTTGAATGGAACAACTTGCAGAGGATTACTGTTTCAACAAGGTACAGGAGATGAGGAAGCCCTACAGGGATATGCTGATGCAAATTATGCTGCAAATGTAGACACAAGAAAATCTTTGAGTGGCTACGTCTACACTCTCTTTAGAACAGCAGTCAACTGGAGAGCTTCTCACCAGTTAGTTGTGGCACTTTCAACCACAGAATCAGAGTTTGTGGCACTTAAGGATGGCATTTGGCTCAGAGGCATTCTGTCAGAGTTTGGTTTTGAACAGAAGCAGGTGATTGTCCACTGTGATAATCAGAGTGCCATTCACTAGACAAGGCATCAGGGGTATCATGAACGCACCAAGCACATTGATGTGAAGCTTTATTATATTAGAGATATGGTGGAGAAGGGTTATGTAGTTGTAAAGAAGTTTGACACTTCTGTCAATCCAGCAGATTGCTTTACAAAAGCTTTACGAGCCCCTAAGTTCAATTTGAGCTTGGGACTGATTGGGATGACTTGAATGGCAGACAAATGAAGGATTTTACCTCAAGGTGGAGCTATTCTCAGAAGTGGTGAGGAAAACAGAAGTTGTAGTTTGAAGGTTTGTAATCTTTAGTTATTGATTAAGTTCATCAGTGAGCTCAAGAGGGAGAATTGAAGAAATCTGGAGCTTCAATTTGAGCTCATGATTCTCAGCCATCAGATGAAGATTAATAGTTGTTTGTGGTCAAGATTGAGAGTTAGCATCTTGGTCCATGCAGCCGCTTCTCAACAGATAGAAAGCTCTATGTTTCAGCTGAAGGGGAGCTGGAGTTAGTTGAGTCTTTCAGTTGATTTGTGCCACGTGGATTAACTGATCGGTTGATGCGGTTATTGCGTGCATGAAGCTTGGAGCATAAGTTGTGATTTGTAGCTAGAAATCAAAGAAGTCGAGAGAGAGAGAGAATGCAGAGAAGTTAGAGAGCAAAAAATACATATCAATTAGAATTCTTGAGTGCTAGTTCTCTTCTTGATTTTCTGGGTAGTTTGTTCTTGGTTTTGAGTTAGTGATTGAGTGAGTTTGTAATTGCGATTGCAAACTGCAGTAATAAGAAGTTTTCTCTCTTGGCCGTGGATGTAGATCCTTTGTGATAGAACCACGTCATATTCTTGTGTTCTTATCTTCGATTGTTTGCAAAATTCATAGTTACGAATCCAACAGTGTGGAATGCCAGTTATTCCTTGTACTATTAAACTAACATCAAATTGACCAAAAAACATTGTTGTCGTATGTTGTTTAAGTCATAAAAAATCTTTGTAAAGATGAGTAAATACTGTGTTACGTGAGCGGAAGATATCCGCTTACAAGAAATCTTGAGCTTGACTGAAGAGATTTGGAGAAAACAAATGATCTGCTTGATTCTTCAGCCAAGGGAAATAACAAATTGAATGAAGAAATTGGAGTATGTCATATTGTTAAAATTTGAGAGAGTTGTTGTCCATTTGTTCATTTGTAGTATTATAATATACGGTAATCAATGAGACCAATGATGTGGATGCACTATCCTTGTTCGGATTTGAGGATAACAAAACATCCTTTTGATGCTTTAGCCATGAAAAAATTATGCATACATGATAATCAATCGAAAACAAAATCATGTTGGGTATTGTTGTCGAGATCTTTGTCCAATTCGGGTTGTGGTTCCCCTCGTTATTTATCAGTGATACGATGTGGTCCAATCCTAACTATACTCAAAACTCAATAACTCACTATCACTCTCTTACACATACAAGTGTATCCCTATTGGTCGAACACAAAGTAAGAAAATGGAGAATGGAGAAGACAATAGAGTATTGTTCGTATTTTTCATATATCGTATATAGAGGCTAGTGAATATCATCACATATATAGGGGTATATAAGTTGACATATGGTTGCCATGGACTTGAGTAGGCTTAGGAAAATTATCGGGCCACACCATGCAAGTGGGCCATGAGAATAACAATCTCCACCTTGACACACACTATTTTAATTATCACGAGGCAGAAGCACATAACACATCATCATCGAGCTTCCTTCTGTATGACACAAAGTCAATACATGAAGCAACCAGTAGACACAAAGTTCAAGTTTGGACATGAAGTCTCTCACCAAGGAAAATACAAGGACATAAAGTCCAAGTTTTGACACGAAGTCCGAGACACAGTCTCACCAATGGAAATATAAGGACACAAAGTCCAGGTTTGGAAACGAAGTCCGAGACACACAATCCCTCACCAAGGGATATATAAGGACACAAAATCCAGATTTGGACACAAAGTCCCAACACAGTCCATCAAGGACATCAAGTTGCTTCACCTCAAATGGAGCCATAGACAACAAGTAAAAAACGCATAACCAGGCAAGCAAACAAATCAGACTCATTTAGGGGATGCTTGGTTTATAGTAAAGAATGGAAATAGGAATAGGAATGATAGTAGTAGGGAATGATGATGGGTATGGACTTCATTGTGTGGTGCTTGTTTGATTTTAAGGAATGACTATCATTACTATTATTAATGTTTGGTTCATTGAAAATATTTACGAATGAAATCTAGTTATTTTAATTTTTTTTTTCTTTTTGCATTAAATTGTAAAAAATAATAATTTGAGTCAATGGTTTAAACCGATTAAACAAGATAGCCATAATTTTACACAGTAAACATTAATACTAATAATAATAATAATAATAATAATGATGATGATGATGATGATGATAATAATAATAATAATGATGATGATAATGATAATAATAATAATAATGATAATAATAATAATAATAATGATGATGATGATGATAATAATAATAATAATAATAATAATAATAATAATAATAATAATAATAATAATAATAATAATAATAATAATAATAATAATAATAATAATAATAATAATAATAATAATAATAATAATAATAATAATAATAATGGGGCACCAACACTGAAAATTAAGGCAGTGCCTGGAAGAGCATCATCAGTGTTGAATAAGACCTCCAACCATGCCAATGTTGTTGCAATTACATTGATATGTTATTAATCTCATATGTCATTTCATCCAACTCTCGTTTGATGCTCTTAAATGACATATTGATACAGACTGGGATCAAACCCAAGAGACAATATCCTTAAGAATGCTAAGATTTCATAAACTAAGTAGGGATGCATTTTCAAATCACACAAATTTGGACCTTTAATCAACTTTTCCAATAAATAATTAAAAATCATTACATCAAGATACATAAATAAGTTTTAAAAAATAGCACTCATGATGGTTATATAATAAACCATTACAATTTATGTACTGTAAGAATACAACAAAAGCAGTCATATTATTCCAAGTGATCGTATTTATAAGATAATTTAACTAATATGCACTTTCATAATTTAAAGTTATGATGAAAAATATCAAAAGTAAACATAATATTATAACAGTTTCAAAATATGCAAAATGATCAAGATCACAAGCTTTGTTTGTGCCACCTAAACACAACATTACAACTATAAAATACCCAACAAATGCAAAAAATATATTGATTAGGTAAAATCTATTGCATCCAAATTTCATATTTACTAATAAAACCTCAAATAACATAAGTCTTATATGTTTCCCCATTTATGGATTAGAAGATGGATAGAGGAATTCAAACATAAAGGACCTTCTCAAATGACTTGGCAAAGCAAGCATAACCTGAACTTTGGCTGGATCATTGTAGAAAACTTCAGCAGCCCTATCAACATCCATTGGAGATACCCCAGTAATCAAAAGTTCATTAATAACTTCTTGCATCTTTTCATTAGTTAGAGATTCAAATTTAGAATCAGCAATTAAAGCATTTGTAACTGCATCATATTGTGATGCCATTTTATCACAAATGGACTCAAAAATTGCAGTGAAGCTTTCCAACTTTAAGTCAATAGTTTGCTGAAGTGTTTTTGGTTTCTTTTTCTTGTAAATACTTTCCATCAGTGAGAGTTTCTTGCGATTCATTGACGCATGGTTGCTTGCTGGAGCAACAGGGGGTGCATCAGATACCACAACTACTTCATCTTCACTATCTGACGAAGAACACATTGTCATATTCTTTTGGTAGTTTGCATCAACGCTTGCTTCTGTAACACCCTCAGTTTTAAGTTATGTGGCTCTATCTTTACCCCACACCAAGTCCAATTTGTACAAATAAGGAAATCTGAAGTTCCACAATCCAACAGCATTCTTGTGATTCTACATTAAAAATAAAAAATAATAAAATAATAAAAAAAGTACAACCTAAATAGGTTTAGAATAATAATGATAATAAATGTTATAATTTTTTCTAAAGAATACTAAACTAAGAGCACAATAAAATTTTTAGTTAGATGTTCTTACCAAACATCATTGATCAAACCACTGTTTCTCACAATTAATTTTGTGTTCAACGTCATCCCACTGACAACCACTTTGCAAACACATCTCAGAAATGGGATTGTACTTGTCTCTCAGCCATTTGATCTTGTAGGATATATGAGGATCAACTTCCTTGTCAAAATTAGGAATCTTGTTCAACAACATCTTGCGTTCTTCAACCATGTAATTATTCTTAAATCCACCATTTATTTTCCACAAAGGATTAGAAGCCAGTTCTTGTAGAACATCGACCAAAGCTTCAATCTCCTCGTCCTTCCAATATTGTTTGTTTTTTCCCCTCCCACGAGCATACATAGATGTAGCCATTCCTATAAGAAAATATGACAATATAAATATCATCAATAAAATACCATATAAACAAATAATAATGTGTGTGTGTGTATAAATATGATAGCTACATTTATACAACATGATAATTGACATATAAATTGATAATGAGCACAAAAAGATGAAATTTATCTAATACTCATAAATTTAAAACAACAATTGGATAAGGGTTTGGAATAAATACATGCTAAATTACTAATTCGCATCATTCCCACCGGACTTAGCTGCCCATAGGTTATACATAGTAGTTGCCATATTATTTTTAAACACCAACCGCTCGTTAGTATGACAAATATGTCTAATGTATTCTACTTCATCATCTTCGTCACTTTCTTCTTCCTCACTTTCCTCTTCTTCTACTTCTTCAATAATTGACTCTTGTGGATCAAAGCTCATGAACTTGCGAATCCAATTTTGTAGAAGACAACATGCCATTATAATGCGAGCTTGAGCTTGAATTGAGAAAAATGAACGGGATGCAAGGATCTTCCATCTTCCTTTTAACAATCCAAAACATCTTTCAATTACATTCCTTGCTCTAGAGAGTTTCATGTTAAAGTACTCCTCAGCTGTTTATGGCCGATGGTCATCAAATTCCTTAAGGTGATATCGCTGCCCTCGATATGGAACAAGAAATTCATTTGCATTGCAATATCAAGAGTCAACCAAGTAGTACCAACCTTCATAATTGAACGATGAATTATGATTGAGCAAGCATAACATAAAGAGAAAATACAACTTTTCCATCAAACTGGATATTTTAATGCATTTTCACCTTGAGGAATTTTTAGACCATGAGGTCTTGAGACAGCATCTCGAAACACATGAACGTCATGCGTAGAACCCTCCCAACCAGATAATACATAAATGAATTGCATACTTGGACAACAAACACCTAAAACATTTGTTGAAATACATCATTTTCTAGTACGATATCGAGGTTTATCTTCACTAGGAGCTATAACCTTAATTAGTTTCCCATCTAAGGCTCCTAGACAACCCTACAAATCAATCAAATAGATAGTGAGTACAACAAAGAGTACAAATTCATTTTAGGATAAAAAATTCACGTTGATGTTATATGTTAATTATATATTGAAGTACATAAAAACATTTCCATCTCTCATCTTGACAATCCTGAGTGATAGGCTCTTGCTTCTTGAGTAAAATATGATATAATCTCAAAATTGAGTGAAGAACTTGATGGAGTTGTTGGCTTACAATTTCTCTACTGAGGAAAAAAGTAGGCTAATCATCCTACTCTTTCTGTGGTGAGCCAAAGTGTATAGAAACATTGCTACTACCTCTTCTATGGATGTGTTCTTAGTAGACATTAAACCCCCAATGTCCCTTACCATATCACACAACATTCTAAAGGTTGCTATATCCATACGAAGTTCACTAATACAAGCATCATCACAATCATGGTTAATTTATAAATCCATCTCATTTGATCTATCATTTTTTTGTCCTTTGTTTTGATTTCATGAACCTTATCTCGAAAGTACAAACACATGACAACATAATCAATAGAAAATAAGAAAAACAACATATTATTAGTTGTTTGTTGAAGCAATAACATTTGCTTTAGTTTGCGACGTGGTCTAGCCTTTGCGGGGCGAGCCATTTTGATCTACATATGAAAGCAATAACAATAATTGGAATTTCAATAGCATTCGTGATAAATAGTTTTATATGTTTAGAAAGATATCCCAACTCTTCCATTTAATAATCTAATGTTCTGCTTTGTTTTTCACTAGATGCATGTATAAAAAAATAATGCGATAAGAATTATTATTTATAAAGCCATCAAAGTTTATTATCAAACCATAACTTATGTCAAATTGTAAAATACATAACAAATTAAAATTAAACAAACAAGAAATCACAATATCTAGTTTACAGAAAAGAGGAGAAACAAAATGAAAGCACATCTACAGGAAATATATTTTAAAACCCTAGTCCTTTAATCGTTAAAAAATCTACTCATAAAAAATCATATGAATAATAAATGCATAAAATGAGATTCATAATATATCATGTATGTATCTTGAGAAAAAATATGACAATGACTGCAAGCCGAAACTTTTCTCTAACCTATAAAATTCTAAACTGTAGTAGATAATATGAGAATGTTCACATGATGTTAAGTGGAGAATATTGATGTTTTTTTTAGGGAGGAATTGTGTAAGATGAAATGCAAGGGTAGAAAATTTAATGGGAGGAGAGAGAGAAAAAGTACCCGCCTTATTTTATTCGAAATGACTTTCATTTCCCCTGTATTGAGGAATCAATTTACTGTTCATGAAATGAAACCTTGGTACCAAGCATTTATTTTTTATTCCTTTCTCATTCCTTAGTTACAAACCCTCTAACCAAGCAGGCCCTTAGAAAAATTGACGAACCGACTCATTACCACTTTATATAGCCCGGTTCACCCTTTTACCTATCCAGATACCCTAAGAAAATATATTTCATAGAAACGCATATATCAAACCACACAAAAGGTTTATATTTACTAACCTCGAATCAGCTCACCAAGAACCAAATAACCTGTTAGCAATCAATACATATATGCAAGCATGGATATATCAAATTATCACCAAGATAAAATATCCAAATAAACACACGAATTCACACAAAATTCGAGTTCACACAAACAATTTATATTTTTTACCCTTGTTGATTCCATAAAAAATCAACAATAACCAAAATAAATACAGAATCCTATGTGTAACAGGTAAACATGAAATCTAACACAATAGTTAAAAGAAGACATTCAAGTCAATTTATATGGAGACGTTTGAAATGTATATCTAGAATCTATCAGCAATTCATTTTTGTTAGAATGCAAAGAATTCATAAACATTTTCTCACACATATTAGTCGCTATAAAAACCTCACCATAATCATGTGAAACTTTATTAGGGTTCTTGTCATGAGTTTGTTTTCTAGAAACAACCTTTTTCCGTTGTTTTCCTCTAACTAACATCACTGACTCACTTTTCACCCCCGGATTGCCCTTTAGATCTATCTCTTTACTCTTGAGACCATTCTTTACTCTTTAGACCATTCTTAACAATTTCAAGAGAGATTTCATCACTGTCATACTTAATAGCAGATTTGACGTCTGCATAAGTATCAAGGACAGCATTTAGAAGGACAATAGATGAATAGTCTTCAATGTTCTTATCACAAGTTTGTTTGATATCTTGAATTAATTTTGTGAAAATATCCAAATTTTCATCCATATCCTTGTTTAGGTCAAGTTTGAATCGAAAGATATTTTCGAAGAGGAACAATTTATACGGTAATGTCTTGTCTGTAAAAATTCCATTTTTTTTCAAAGTTCTTAGGTAGAATGTAGCTTCCCCACTTTCCTAATCACAGAATCAGAAAGGTTCAAGATAATCAAATAATATGCTAACTCATCCATACAGATTTCCTCTCCTCCATTTCGATTTTAGAACATGCAAGGGTAATACTCATATACACCTTTCGTTGTATAAGAAGTCCCTTATTTTCTGTTGTCAGATACTAAAATTTAACTTACTATCGAACGAAGTAAGACAGAAATTAGATAGAGTAGCCATTTTTCGCAAACAAGCAAGCACGAACACACAAAAACGTATATGGTAAGCGTACTAACCTTGTAGCACTTTTTGATATACGCAGCAGAAATAAAGCAGATAAATAACCAATATCACACAAAATATAATTTATCAGAAAATCAACAAGCACGTATTCCTTTGGATTCTACCAGCAGCAAATACCAATCTGATACCGAATCCCACGGTGTCTATTCTGAAATGTAAAAGAGTATCTGCCTCTTTACCAAAGCAAGACCCTAAGTAAGGGTCTCAGAATGCACCTGCCGAGGTCTTGGGCTAGCTGCACCAAAGGGGGCAGCAGGCATGCACACTGGTGCACTTGCTACGAATTCCCCCTCGTCTACATAGGAGTAGGAGGGGCGGTAACGAATTGACCATGTTTTGTTTCATGAATATTAACTATAAATAATGGGAGAACCTAGTCTCGACAAAGTCGTGGCTCTAATACCATTGTTGGATATTGTTGTTGGGACCTTCACTTGACTTAGATTGTGATTCCCTTCGTTATTGATCAGTGATACAATGTGGTCAAATCCTAACCACATTCAAAACCTGGTAACTCACTATCACTCTCTTACACACACAAATGTATCCCTATCGATCAAACATAAAGTAAGAAAAGGGAGAATGGAGAAGACACTGGAATACCGTTCTGGTTTTCCGTATATCGTATATGGAAGCTAGTGAATATCATCACATAATTAGGGGTATATGAGTTGACTTAGAATTATGATGAACTTGAGTTGGCTTAGAAAAATATATTATTGGGTCACACCGAGTGGGCCATCAGAATAACAGATCAGAGTATATCCGATAGTGAGAAAAATGAAGGGAGAGAGAAGACCTCTATTCCTCTCAACCACAGTTGAACTAATATTGAAAATAATCTAGTTAATAATATATATATATATATATATATTTAATGTAGGTATTAAATGACATTACTAATACATACACAACATATATTATTAATATTAAAATGTAAAGAATATACTACTTAAATAAAATAAAATAAAGAAAAGATAGTGTTGGAGTTAGGGGTGGTGGGCTCGGCTTGGGAATGGAACTCTCTAGCAGTGGCAAATGTGCATAGGTAGTTTATTTTTTTAATAATTCTCTTTTTTTTTTTTTTTTGCAGTGATTTACAATCCAAATCTTGCTCATTATTTGATGGGACCATACTAAATATTTTATCTTAGTCTGAATATTTTTTCCTAGTAAATAATTAAATTATGTTTTTGTTAAACTAATATATTAAATTTTTTTAGTTGAACACAAATTTCCATGTTTTAATTTCCTAAACAACTTATATGTTTTTATATTAAATATTATAAAATTACTCTAATATAATCTTTCCAAATAGCGAAATCTTAAATTCCTCCCCAACTAACGAAGTGTGAAAACTAACATAAATCAAGAAACAGTGTTTTACTCCACGATTGATAATTTAAATGTAAATTACTTGTATATTTATTAATATTTTTTATTCATTTGTTTGTGGTATGGAATATGAAAATAAATTAATATTTGAAATTAATTAATATTATTGTAGTGATTTGTCTTTTTTGTCCCATACCTTTTAAATCTGGACTACTTCATTTATAAAATTCATTTTAATAATACTCCTTGCTATATCTATATATAATGTTGAAAAAGAAGCAAAAAATTATAAAATAATACCACAACTTTTATTTTTTTATACTTTAAGTTGTAAAAAGTTCAATATTAAACAATATTTATAAATATTTTTAATTATATATCTTATATTCGTGTTTTCTATCTCAAATTTTCAAATTTTGAATAGGCCGTTGGCGTAAGAAAATGAAAACAAAATAATATTTGAAACTGGTATAAGATGAGGGTGGTGGCGCAGAGCGGTTGACGGCGGACATGGGGTTGGTAGTTAGGGTGGCATTTGCGAGGATGCTGGGATTTGGGGTTAGGTGGATGGGAAGCTTATTTATCCACAAATTACGCACTGTATATAAAAATATTATTTATCCAACCCGATTTTTAAAATATGATAATTATACATATAGCTATTGTTCCAATTTCTAAGTGTAACATAAAATTATGCTAGTAATATTGCGTATAATAACTTTAAGACATAGAGCAGGTAAATTAATATTTTTACATGTTAAAGAAGTACTAAATATATTAATTAATTAATGAAATTGAGTAGTTTGTGTCTTCCAACTTTCCCAATTCTGTGTAGGTATTTTAGTAATTAAAAGCATTCCGTAACATACAATTTTACAATTATATTATTTGATTGATTATATGTGTGCTATAATGACATTTTAATCGAAAGAACAAAAGGTAAATCAATATGAATATTTTTTATTGCAATATATAGCATCAAATCTGTCACAAATTCATAATTAATTTACTAAAATCAAGTAATTATAAAAATATATAAAAAAATTAATTAATTTTAATAAAATTAATAACATTACTACTGTTAACAAATATCTTTTCATATCATCTTCAATATATTGGAATATTTTTGCCACACTAAATTGTTCAAATTAACATCAGGACAAAAATAGTTAATTTGAGCATGTTCCTTTAATCAAACTGTCTGATGTAAAAAATAATATTTTTATTATTATTATTATTGTTATTATTATTATTATAAATAAATAACTAAAAAGTAAAAGCGAGACAGAAAACTGAATCACACTAATCATGCAATATGTTTGGGAATTATGCAAGAAGATGCAAAGGCGTGGAAAGGTAATAAATGAAAAGGGTAGATGTATTACTACATAAATTATATCCATATAAAGTTTAAATTAATTCCACACAATTAGTTAAATTCAGGATCTGATGAAATCATTCTCCAAAAAGACAAATAAATTAATTAAAAAATGAGGAGATCAGATGCCTCTTCTTTGTAATTAAGTCAAAGAATCAAAAAATATAATATAGGTGTAAGAGAGAGAGAGAGAGACATGTTTGAAAGAGCAGTGAGTGGAGATGTTGAGTTGCATACGAAACACCAAAACTCCGATCTCAGTTTGACAAAACAACCCATTCCATATTAAACAAAACAATAATTGTTGCACAACTTAAATCATATCTCCAACAAACCCAAATTCCTCTTTTATTCACTTTTACTTATTTCTTATGTGCTGAATACATTATTATTATTATTATCATTTTTAGTATTTAATAAATATAAGCTGTTTACCCTTTCAAAATCTCATTATATTATTAAATTTTGAGGACTGCCAATGTGACCCATTTTTTCAATAATTCCTACTTTAAGAAATAATAATAAAACAAAGCTTTCTGCACCGCTCCCAAGTAACATGAATATCCAACCACTCATCTAATAATGGCCATTTTTTACATCTTCACATATATATATATATAACAAACTTTAGACCATTGGGTGCCGGCGATCATATTGTAATTAATTTTTTTAAATAAATATCATAGATAAAGATCTATACATATTGTTTTTATTGTGCCACGTAATCTTTCTCAAAAAAACACACCCATTGAATTAAACAAGAATTTTGATTGGAACTAATTATTGATTGATTGAGTTGATCCCAAACTTATAATTTGAACCCAAATAAGTATTTAAAAATGTTATAAATTAAATTTGTCAACATTATCAACTGAGAGTTCCTTTATCTATTTTAAATAAGAGGAGAAAACTGGGAAAATGTAATTGAATGTGAGGAAGTTAGGCAGATATTCGGAAACTGGATTATATAAATTCAAAGCTTAAAAGTTGAAAAGGATCGATGATTCACCGTATCCACACTTTCACCATTTTAGAAACTAGTTTCACACGTACTGCCACGTGCTAACCATAATAAAATAGACACAACTTGGATTTATTAAATAAGGTGGTATCTAGAAGATGGTTTCTTCATCAAATTTCTTACTTTTATTCTATTTGTGAAAGCTATTTTTTGTGTCAAAATAAAAGTTATTACTAAATACACACAAATTCTCTCACCTACCCACTTACCGGACAACCCCCAGTTTTGGAACAACTTAGTATAAAGAAAATTAATCATCAATTTGTCAATCATTTGTTATTAACAAAATGTATAGAAGAATTAAACCTTGATAACAAACATTAAATTCTTGTTGGGTTCAACGCCTTATTGTTTGTTCGGTGTTGGTTGGCTCAACATCGTGTTGAATGTTTAGTAGTGATTGGCCGAACATCTTATTATTTGTTTGTTCGGTCCTCTTTGGTCAAATGTCATGTTGAGTGTTTAGTTTTAATGGGTCCAACATTGTGTTTAATCCTGGTTGGCTAATCGTACGTACGATTTTCATTCATCAACGAAAAAAATAAAATTTAAACATTCAATGCTTACGACATATTTATATTTTCTATATTATTTGCATTTGTGTTGTTCATTATCGATTTCTTACAGAATATTTAAATTTTAATTTTGAATCTAGTGAATGTATGGTTAGTGTGTGTATGTGTTTTTTTTCATTAGATTTTTGTGTCCATAGTTGATATACATATTGAGGTTTAATATGTTCATTATATATGTAGTAATTTTTTAATATTAAAATTTTCATATTTCTTTTTGTATTTTTAAATAAAGGTATACATGTCAGTGATACTATGTCTAATTTTAGAGCAAAATTA
The DNA here is from genome assembly GCA_028749325.2 of Caryopteris x clandonensis. Classification (NCBI taxonomy): domain Eukaryota; kingdom Viridiplantae; phylum Streptophyta; class Magnoliopsida; order Lamiales; family Lamiaceae; genus Caryopteris; species Caryopteris x clandonensis. Next base: position 358,859 of record JAPYKT020000049.1, read on the forward strand.
ATACAATTATACAATATAAAGAATAAATTTGATGATGTGTGTAAAAATTCTCCATAATCTTTTATCTTATTAAATTGTTTGAATGTATGTGTTGTATAACTTATTCTACTATAATCCAAAATACAATAACTCACATTATGAATGGTGTGTTTTCCTTTCTTTTTAAATATTAGATGGTGAATGAAATATCTTAGCATTATTGCAACTGCCACTTCAACATTTTCAGCATATGACTTATTAATGAAGCTGTAGCCAAACACAAAAAGGACAGAACTATAACTTTGGAAAACTATTATATATCATTCATATAGCTACATATTAGCGGATACAAACACTCTTTCATAATTCATATCTCTTAATATACTGCACCTATATTTATATACCGACATAAATATATTATTAATAATAACTAAATGGTCGTCCCTATAATGTACGAGACATGCAAAAATTTACATAATAACTATCTATGTCAATTATCTTTAAATAAATATTATGCAATTTATATTATATTGCTATTCTCTTAAAATCTATTTTTATTAAATAATAAATTGCATAATTTTTTTATTTTTAGAGTGTTCCCAACTGAATACAAAATTTTCAACTTACTAAAATCTATTAAGGTGGAGGAATAAATTATAATATCATATAAATTAATAGCATAATTTTTCTTACAATTTTTTTTTATGTTTTAAGATCAAATTCATATATTATTTAATTCAAATTCAAGACATATACCAAAATAAAAATAAATAACTCATTTCATAAAATAAATAAATAAAACTATATTCTATCCATTAAAAAAATATCATATATTATATATATTTATTTATTTTAAAATATGCAATATTGGTATCAATTTAATGACCACGAAAAAAGTTTAATTTGATATATGATACATCAAAATCGAATTTCAGATGAAAAATTTATTGGAACTTTTAAGTTTTAGTAAAAAAATAAAAAATAGAAAAAAATGGAGAATACAGTTGAGAAAAGAAGAAGAATTCTCATAATTCTTAGACTATTCTTCTCTATATAAATAAATATTATAATTTAATTTTATAATTTATTTAATTAAATAGTTATACAAACTTTGATGAAGTGGCGTGACAATAGACTGTTCTCCTTTTATATTAAATACAGATAATAATAATAATAATAACAACAATAACAATAATAATATAACATCATTTCAGCAAATCTATATTATCTTAGATTCTTTAATTTCTTGAGATAAAATTACATTGATATATAAGTCTTAAAAAACACCTATAATTAATGAGGTGATCGCATGATGAACCTAGATGCTATTATTAAGCATTGGATGAATGTAGACTTCTATCCAGGTTTATACATTCGACCATCCGTAATAGCTTTGGCCCAAAATTTCTCCATACTTGATGTGATTGTGGCAAAACCGTATAGCATCCATATATTATACAATATAATGTTTAATGATCTAATTTTTGAGGATGAAAGATTACTAAATGAGAGGCATCTTAGTACTTTTCATCCTAATAAAGGACGAATATTTATTTTAGTACATCACTATGGTCAAAATCCTAGCAAATAAACCAAATTGAATTACACCACATGTTCTGCTGCTTGTGCGAGATTATGAAACAGCTCATAATGTTCATACAACATTTGTCCTATCTCTACCATATCTTTTGTTTCATTTTTTTCTAGAACAATCATAAACACATTTTGTATTATATTACTATTTGATCAATAATATGCGTCATATGGCATAAAAATTGAAGCTTAATAATTTTATTAACCAATGATATGTAAGAATTATAAAAGTTATTCATCCAATGACACCTCATCATGTAATTAAATAAAGATAATTAAATAGAGTTGGACTCTTGTGCACTAAATGCATGAACTCTTACATTCAAATGGGTTGACCCAACTTACAATAAATTATGAATTGCGATACAAGTAGATTTTTTTCTATACGCCAGACATAATACTTCTTCGTATAGAAGTAATACTTTATAGATGGAGCTCTCTGTTTGGATATATAAAAATTTTAATAATTATAATTATTTAGATTTTTCTTAATTTTTTTTTAAAAAAAAGATGTTTTTTGTTGGTCATTCAATTCCATATAATTTGTGGTGTTTTCAACTGTGTCTCTTTGTTTTCTTATATTTAGAATTTAGATTGATTTTAAAATACAATAAATTGCATAGTGACTAATATGAAGATATATATATATATACACACACATACTAATACAAAATACAATGGCTAAATTTGTAAAATAATGTCTTTTTATTTTCTTTCAAATTATGAATTTAAGCTGTAATATGTTATTTATTTTGTTTCTTTTAACAAGTTTTTCCATTTTTCAAATACTAATAACTTTTTATTTTTAATCTGTTTTGAACATAAAATATATTATATTAATCTTTTTTGTGATCTTTAATTTGACATTTACATCATATATATACATATATATATTAAATAAAAAATTAAATTCAAATATTTCAATTATTTCTTTAGATTAGATTTTATTATGAGACGTGATTGAACTATTTATATTGATTTTAAATACTAAATAAAAATTAATTAAATAATTTTCTTATAGTAGTATTATTATATAATTTTAAACTTTTTAAATATGATTAATCAATTGATTCCTTAAATTTATTAAATAAGTAAATCTATTTATATATATATATATATATATATACTGACATAAATAGAAACATGATTATTATATAAAATTGATCAATTCTTATTTTATGAGATATTTTATATAAGAAGAAATAATTTTTATAAGAAAATTATTCAATTTCTTTCAATAGATTATTGTTAGTTGAATATTTATATTGTTTTAATATTTGTAATTTATTGAACTGTTATGATTGTTCTCATAAACTAAAAATGATATGGAAGAACATCGAGTGTGCTAAGAGTTTGTATAGAAATTATAATTAATATTTAATTTGAATTTTATTTTATTAAGCAATTAATTAAAAATTATAATTCGTGCATAGCACGGAAGATATACTAGTTAGTGTAAAAATTGTGAGAAAGTAATGATGGTTTTTTAAATGTCTTTTTATATATGAAAATAATAGACAAAATGCATTACTTTGCAAGTGATTGTTGTTTTAAATATTATTACTGTTGTTGTTATTATTAAATTTATTAATTTTTTTTAAACATCACAACATTCCCATTCTTACATATAATATTTTAATATATTTAGTATTTTTTAATATCATATTAATAATATTAATTATATTTTAATAATTTATTCTAAATAAAAAATGATTATTTATTTAAAGATTTATGTTTTACAACCCATAAATTTATTATGAGTTTTACAAGCGGTGGAATTGGAATAACCGACGTTATCCCCAAAAATTGTAATTTGTTAAGGCTCATCTATGACTTTTCAACAATGTGCTTTGGATTCCTGACTTTCCGTTGTCAGTGGACAGAGAATGATGCATGTTATCTCATGTCCGTCCTTTATCTTTTTTTTTTTTTAATAAAATTATCTGAAGTACTTGATCTATTACAAAAACAATTTCTCAAAAAATATAAATTATAAAATCTTGATTACATTGTTTTCGCATTGCAAATTACCCTCATCCAGAAGGATTATTTGTATTTTGTAAAATAGATATAAATAATTAAAAAAACTAAATATAATATTTTGAAACTAATAATTAATACTTGTTTGAGATAATAAGCACTATTTTTTAGATACATAAATAATGTACAAAATGTACGGCCAAATTACACGGTGCACTTGAATGCTAAGGAGTTTTTGCATTCATCGAAGGATTAATTTGAACCTCATATTATTTTTGAAAAACAACTTAAACAATTTTCTTTGCTAATTGTTGTGGAAATCTACATGTTCTTTTATTCAAATACGATGTAAAAATACTTGGTATTTACAAAATTTATACTAATGTAATAAGCGAATATTTTATACATAAAAATTCTTATGTTTTTCTCGCCGAATGCATATTATTAAAAATCTATCATGGATTATTCTACTAATTAATCTAATTCAAAGATTTATACCAATCAAACTATTTGTTTAATATTAATACAACATTTAGAAGATCTGTTTTCTTAGATATAACTTTCAAACTTGTGGTACTAAAAGTTTGTGCGTGTATTGCTGGCCTATAATTTTAATTTTTAATTATTCATTATATCATCTATAATAATATAATAAAAAAAGTAGTTTGAAAATAGTAATTTTTGCCTATTTCCAATTTTTATAAATGAAAATATTTGTAAAAAATAATGTGTCAGCCTTGAATTTGTTGAATTTTATTTTCTTCTTCATTCGAAATATTATGTAATTCAACTTTTAGTACAATTAATCAGTTTTTATAAAAACAGAAATTTTATTTTGAAACAAAAAAATATTATTTTAATATTAATTTATTTAAAAAATACATTAATAAAATAATTTAATTTATTTTAAAATTTTAAAGTATATTATAAATCGTATCTCATAAAGAACCAGATTAGTAAACAGATCTTGACAAAAGGTGAACCATAAATTTTAATAATTAACCATTTATTAGTTTTACGAATATTTTCTGGGGGAGTTGAGATAATGTCACGCACGTGCATATATCTACCATGAGTTCGTTATTAGTCAACCTCTCGATTCAACTTAGTATTCATCCGGTTATTTTTTTCCTCTAGGTTTGGATTATATTTAAATGGGTCAGAAGAAATTTAATATTTAGAAATTTGAAATTGAGAAATAAAATTGAATATGAATTATATTTTTGTTCGAAAATTATGTAAAGTAAAAAAAAATTCAGTAAAATCACATAAATATTAAATTAATTTTGTAATATTATATTGTGGTTAGAAATGTTAATAATAGAAGTATTTGTTCTATGTGTCGGTCTTAATTAGCTAGTCTGCAATATATTAATTAGTAAATAATCCGCCGACACGACCCATTTAATTACCATTAGTCTTCTAATCTCCAAAGATTAGATACTCTCCAGCTACTATGGTAAACGTACAAGTATTAATAAAATGATTATTATTAGTTAATTAAGTGCGTAATCACATACAGTTGTCATCTTCTGCCATAATTTAAAGGTTAACCACTGCATGACTAAAATAATGGTCGACATTGTTGAGTTTTATTATTAATATTTTATGGATAATATAAATTTCAGAAATTTGATGCAGATTGATTGTGAAATGTAGTCAAGAGTTGTTAGGTGGATATTTAGAGCTGTCCTTGCTGATACTTACCTTTCCTTTTTCTTGTTCTTTTTTCGGGCAAACAGAAACTTAAAATAAAAAATGTGTGTGTATATACATATATATTTACAATTTACGATTTAAAATGTAGGATTTGTTGGGTGTTGTCTTGCACTATAATAATAATGATTTCTCGTATGCATATAATTATAATTTGTACACCTCCCTCTCTCCTAACTCAATTTCTTAGGCATGGGTTGCCCCATTAAAATAGATATGTCCAACTCAAATATTTATTTGTTTTAGATTGCAGATGGAGATCGAACATGCTCCTTTATTCAAATTATATTGATTGTGATTTATGTAATATTTTATTATTTTATATCTCTCTATATGAGATATACAGTTCATATCATACCCTATTCCATTTCAATAAAAATATAAATATATACTATTCATCTTAATGTAAGTTTTTTTCGAATGTGTCACGGACACCTACATGCCAGAACAAACAACCCCTTAAAAAGAATGCTACCAATATCCATTTAGTATGTTTCGTCTAAATTTGTTTGAAGGATTGATGCGAGTTGAGTGTTCTCTTCAAAAATTAAGTGTATAATATTTAATATTTAGATTATCTTAGAAGAAAAATCAAAACACAACTTAATATTTTACTGAACAATTTTATTTAGAACTTTTAATTTTTTGTTATTTTGGGAAGTGGTGGAGCAAAAGAGGCGAAGAAAATTATTTGTTTTAATTGTAAACAATGGTTTCCACGTAGAGGAGGCAATGCATAATAATTGTTAGGCATATGCGTTGAAGATGCCACGCATATTTCCAACTGCAATTATCATGTGGGGGCATTTTGAATATTGATAGAGATAAAGACATATTTGTCTAATTAGATATTTTATTTTATTATTTTATTGATTGATTTTTTATTATTATCAGTAAAAATAATAGTCTTCTTTTTTTGTTTAGGGGTTGTTGGTTTTATGAAAAAAGAAAAACGGGCTTTATTTCAAAATTGTGTCTTTAATTTGGTCGTCCAAGAATTGTTGAATTAAGCTTTTTAATCAATCAGAAACAGTTTAATTAGTGTCGGCTGCTGCTTTTCCAAATCCAATAGTCTATTTCTTGTATATAAAAATAAGAAAAAACAGACAAGTTACGAGAGAAATAAATTTGAAAGAAGGTACAATTAGGTGGAGTTTGAAAATAAATTGATTAAATGAAGATGTTGGAGATAATGTAATCAAGCAATACGTCTCTTCAAGATCTACACACTTCTATACCCTTCCATGGTTTTGACTCTTAAACCACATCTTATATCTACACACACACATTATATTATTTGTTTCATTTTCTAAATTTTTTTAATAGAGTTCCATAAAATTTTATATATAAATCTATGATGATCATCTCTTAAACACTTGCTGATGTAGCATATGAATTTAACTATTATATAAATAGATTTTACGGATATGTAGTTGTCTTCAAATATGTGATAGTTTGGAAATATGTGGATGCTTAAAAAAATTTGTATTTTGAAAAAAAAAATTGAATTAAGTGACAAAATTTTAATATGCTATTTACGGAAGTGTGCCCTTATATGAATTAAATATAAAAATAAATCTATTTACTTATTTAAAAAAATTGTGATATATAAATATGAGTAATTGAAACAAGGTCAAAAGATATTTCCACTACGTTATCGACCCTAGCAATTCTTTCTTCAAAAAATTATATTGTTGTATATTTCAATGTTTTATGTATCATTCACCTCTCTCTCTCTCTCTCTCTCCCTCTCTCTCTCTCTCTCTCTCTCTCTCAATTTTCGTTTACTGGATTCACATTAATGATTGGGAATTGGGATGCCAAGGAACATGCAAACGTGAGACATCAGACAACGTGGCAAATTTCTCTTCATTATTATCTGTCATTAGTTGGATTCTATTCTATATTTCATTTTAGTGGAAAGGTATGAAATACTTATTTATCTATTTTAGTAATGTTTTATTATTTTAATTTTTATTAAACATTTAACCTTTTCGAAAAAAAAAATTATTTTTTACCACGAAATAGGCCCGAAACAAAATTTTATGGCACATCTATTAGCAGTTTTGTAATAAATATTTTTGGTTGAAATCTTAATGTCATAACAAATCAAATTAATAACAAAAAAATGTTATTAGTGTGGCAAATCTAAATTATACATGGCATATATTTTTGTGAAAAAATAACATAAATGTAAAAAAATAAAATAAAATAAAAAACTAACAAAATTAACAAATTTATAAAAATAAAATATAAATGACTACTTTAATTCTCCCCTTCTTTAATTTTATTAACGCACATTAAAGTATAAAAATATTATTGATATTGACTTTATGGGACTTCAATACAAACAATAATTTTACAGAAAGTAATCAGAGGAGATTCAAGACGAAAATGGGTTCTTCACATTTTCTTACATGAATTTCATGTAAAATTCAAAGAGAGAAAGACACATGAATACAAAAAGTGTGTGGGACACATGTTATATTGCTCTTCTGTGAAGCTGTTGCACGGATCCTAGATCCATACAATCTGAAATGCTTCGGATCCAGTCCATTTTCAAGTTGGGCCTGGGGGCGCATGAATGCTGTAAAAAACAGCATTGCCCAGGTTCCCGCGACCTCATAGTGCATCACCGTCCATCTTACCACCAAGCTAGCCAAAGCACTTATACAAAATTTTAAACTCTATTATTCTACATCAACATATTGAGCAGGTTTACAAAAATATTAAAATACTACTCAACTATTTTATTTTTTGAATCATTTACAATTACTTTACAATATATAAAAAAATTCTATTATTTACAAATAAGCCGATGAAATATTGTTAATTTTTAAACAATTGTTTTATATTATAGCATAGGTTAGAAATAATTAAATTTAACAAATTTTGTAAATTTATAAGTATTATCGTAATTGAAAAACTTGAAAAAGAAGATCTAAATTGTCTAACGTTGTGTGAGAGATAAAATTTGACATTCAAGATCTAAATTAATTCATCATTTTGTTCGTCATTTTCTTCTTGTTCGAACTTTATCATTATTTTGAATTTTATTATGTTAAAATCAAAGAATAAATGTTGAGAATAATAATATGTTTCTAATTGCTTTTTTGGTTTTGATGTTGAGGCTTCATTTCGATAATTATTTTTAAAATTTTAAACATCATTCATTATTAAATGAATTTTTTTTAATTAAACAAACAATGTTATTACATTTCAAATAAATAAGTATCACGTTTACGGTTATTATCATTTGGTGTGAGTTATACCTTTTAGTTAATCCAATAATATTTTAGTTAAACAAGTAATATTGAACAATTTTTTATTTAATTTTAATTGAATCTATACTAATATAATGACAAAGTAGTCTAAAAGAAGAATTTATCATTTATTTAAAGTCAATAAATAAATATTACGAGTAATGCTTTTTAGTTAACCTAATAATTCTTTTTTAGACTACTATACAATCTTGATAAATTACAATTGTAATTACTAATAGAAATAAAAATTTATATTTTTATTAATTAAATATAATTAAAAATAAAATTATTTACATAAAAAAAAATTGATATATTATTTGTTGATAGGTATAGAATAATTATCCCTTAAAATTCTAAACTTCACACGTTATGATAGAATTTTTTTAATTAAATAAATAATATTTTACATTTAAATAATATTACTTTATCTTTTAACAGTATTACTCATTTTCTTAAAATATATTAATTTGAAACTAATATTAAAATATGAAATGATTAGTTGTATTTAAAATTATAATTTTTAGTAAGTTTTTTAAGAAATTATTAGGTAATATTTCTTTATTTACTGTAAATAGATGATAAAATTTTCTTTAGAATACTTCGTTATTATATTAGTATAGATGCAATCCAAATAAACTAAAAGATTGTTCAATATTAATATTATTACTTTTTTCAATTTAACAAATAAATAGTAATACTTTTTGAATAAGAAAGTATTACCTTTTCAATAAGAAAGTAATATTGTTAATATTCGACAAAAGCAAGAATACTAAACATCTCTAGATTAACAAATACACATCATACCTACAATAAAATATATCCAAGAATTAACAAATCGTATATTTTTTTCTTTTAAAAAATAAGTAGTAATACATTGTGAATCATAAAGTAATATATTTTCAATAAGAAAGTAATAATATTAATATTCGACAAAAGCGAGAATCATACACATCTTTAGATTAACAAATACACATCATTCCCTCACTATAAAATACACATCATTCCCTCACTATAAAATATATCCTATAATTTAACAAGTAGTTATGTATTTTTTTCTTTTAAAAAAAAAGTAGTAATACATTTTGAATAAAAATGTAATACCTTTTGAATAAGAAAATAATATCATTTCAATAAGAAAGTAATATTGTTGATATTCGAGAAAAGCGAGAATCCTAGACATCTTAAGTTTAACAAATACAAATAATAAGTGGCAATACCTTTTGAAGAAGAATGTAATACCTTATGAATAAGAAAGTAATACACTTTCAATAAGAAAATAATACTGTTAATATTCGACAAAAGAGAGAATCCTAGATATCTTCAAATTAACAAATAAACATCATTTTTCCCACTATTAAATATTTCCTAGAATTTAATAAGCAGTCATGTATTTTTTAAAAAATAAATAGTAGTAATACATTTTGAATAAGAATGTAATACATTTTGAATAAGAAAATAATACATTTTCAATAAGAAAGTAATACTGTTAATATTTGACATAAGAGAGAATTCTAGACATTTTCTAATTAACAAATACACATCATTCCCCCCACTATAAAATCTGTCATAGCATTTAAAAAGCAGTCATGCATTTATTTCTTTTAAAACATAGGTAATAATACCTTTTGAATCAGAAAATAATAGCTTTTGAATAATAAAGTAATACATTTTCAATAAGAAAGTAATACTGTTGATATTCGACAAAAGCGATAATTCTAGACATCTACAGATTAACAAATAGACTATCATACCCTCACTATAAAAATATTTTCTAGAATTTAAAAAGCACTTATGTGTTTGTTTCTTTTAAAAATAAGTAGTAATACCTTTTGAATAAGAAAGTAATACTGTTAATATTCCGAAAAAAAAAAAAAAAAAAAAAGAATCTTGAACATCTTCAGATTAACAAATACACATCATTTCCCCCCACTATAAAATATATCCTAGAATTTAACAAACAGTCATGTAATTGTTTTTTGTTAAAAATAAGTAGTAATACATTCTGAATAATAAGCTAATAACTTGTGAATAAGAAAGTAATATTTTTTTAATAAGAAAGTAATCCTGTTAAAATTCGACATCATTCCCCCATTATAAAATATTTACTAGAATTTAACAAAAATTTTACTGTAAAATTTTAATATAATAGTATATATTATATTCCGTGCATTGCACAGGCAGACATCTCGTTTCTTATTATTTTAAATAACTAGTATGTATATATTACTTGCGTTGCATAATTTATACTATCATAATATAATAAATTATTATAAATTAGTAATATAATTATTTAAAATAAAATACATAATTTAAAAAATATATTTTAATAAAAATTATTTAAAATAAAAATATCTCACAATTAAAAATATATTAAATATTAAAATATACTACAATTAAATCTATAAAAAAGTATACTACACATCATTGCCCCACTATAAAATATTTACTAGAATTTAACAAGTTGTCAAGAGTTTGTTTCTTTTAAAAAATAATAAGTAACATTGAGTAATTTTTTTGTTCAATTTCTAAACACATATATCAATAAACAAATAAAAAATAAATTAATGAATTAGTCTTTCTTTCATATTTTAGAATAATTTATCTATTAATATAATAAATATTCTAATAGATTTCTTTAGGAAGACATATCAAAATTAATTTGAAAATTAATTTAACAAATTAATTCTACAAATTAATCTATTAGGATGTAAAAATATTTTATTTTGAAATCTGCCCAATTTTTATATTACAATATAATATAATATTTAAATGTAATTAAAAAATTAATATTACTTTCAAATTAATAAATTTTAAGAAAATGATTAATACTATTAAAAGAGAAAGTACTATTATTTAAATGTAATGATATTATTTTTTTAATTAAAAGAATTCTATCACAAGTGAAGTTTAGAATTTGAAGAGATAATAATTTATAGAGATGAATTTTTATACCTATCAACAAAATATAATTCACAAACTAGTAAGTATATATCATTTTTTATGTAAATAATTATATTTTTAAATATATTAAATTTTAAGAAAAATATAAAATTTTATTTTTATTAGTGATTACAATAATAATTTATCTATATTGTATAGTAATTGTAAATAATCCAAAAAAATTAAATAGTTAAGTAATATTTTAATATTATTGTAAGCTTAGCCAATTTATCAATATTAATTAATAGAGTTTCAAAACTTTCACAAATAGTTACACTGGCTTGACGTAAGAAGCCTTTCAGGCTATCTTAGAGGTTGCTGGTTTGAATTTGATCATTTCACACAAATTTTTTAATTCACTTTCTCAATTTATTATCCCAATTTATTATCCAACATTATTATCCCAATTTATTTAAAGATATATATTCATATAAACAAAAATAAATAAATAAATAATCCAATCAAAAAGTTCAAATTAAATTTATAAATAAGTATTACATATATTAATAGAATAAGATATTATTTTTAAATATTGGAAAGATACAAATAATGACTGCTTTATTTATAATTCAACCCAAAAAGATCTTCCAGCAAAATTACCGCATATAAGGCTGAATTCTATGGGTTATAACAAACAACAAGTACAGCTGGCTAATTTAATCTCAGGGCCAATTTAGTCCCACGTCATGACTAAACAGTGAAATACACACACATACATATAATTTTTATTAATATAATTTTTTCATATTTGTAATGTATTTTGCTAAGAGTTGTATAACATATATTTCGTAAAAATGTAAAAATTTGATGTCAAATTGATTTTAGCAAAAAGTGATAAACGCAATATTTTTCAAATACTTATATTCGACAAAAATAGAGTATTAAAATCAACTTTAATAAGTCAATCTATTTGTAATCTAATTTCTTATGAAATTGAAAATTTAGCAAATATCCATTTTCTTCTATTCAGGGATAAAATATTTTTTTCTAATGTTCATTGAAATTGTTACATAGCATTCCTAACATTATTATAATGATATTGTTATAATTCTAATATATTTTGCACATAATTAAAAAGGTTATCATGTATTATTTTTGTCAACGTGTAAATTGACATTACATTTATTACACATGAAGTGATTCACACAATATTTTTTTTATGTATACATTCAAGAGAAACAAAACTTTAAATATTAATTCAACAAGTCAATCTATTTGTAATATAAATTTTGATGAAATATAAAAAATTTAGTAAATACACTGACTTTTTTCATTATAGGGGCAAAATCAAAATTTAGATTTTTTTTATTTTCGTAGAATTTTTTATAGTAGATTTCTTACATTATTATAATAATATACTCATGCTTATAAGGTATTTTGTACAAAGTTGTTAGAGTTATGATGTTTTCTACTTTTGTTTTTCTTTGTTTCTTTTTTTCGTAAAAATGTGTAATTTTAAGAGTTGTGATGTTGACAATAAAATAATTTATGCAGGAAGTGATTGACACAATTTTTCTATTGATTACATTCTATAGAAAATAGACCATTTTATATTAACTTAAAAAATTCAACTAAATTATAATCTTAATTTTGATAAAATGTTAAAAAATTTAGCAAATACATAAATTTTCTCCATATAGAGCCAAAATTGTAAATATATAATTTTATCAATTTTTATTAAATTTTTTACAGTAGATTATTTATATTTTGTAATGTTATTGATGAGGTAAACATATTGTCATCTATTAGAAAATCTAAATCATGTGTTAAATGCCTGCAGGATCGCCAAGATATGCAAATCAAATAAAGTCAAAGAATCAACAAATAAGGAGATCTTTCAACAAAGAAGATTTCGTGAATTAAGGGAAGTGAAGCTGATTGGAGCAGGCACCTAAAATAGGCACGCGGTTCAGAAAATCAGAGACGGATATTTGTAGAGATTTGATATAAAAGTCAAACTCTATAAAAGGCCGAAGGAATGAGAGAAGAGATTATCTCTATTACATTTGATTAAAAGAGTATTACGCAGAGAGCTGTGAGGTTTTTCTGAAGAAGCTATTTGATTCGGGAGAATACAATAGCACAAAATTTATTTGAAGGTGAACAGTCAGAGAACAACACAAAGATAGTGTAATTTGTATTAGTGTACCACTTGATGGACTCGGGAGAGAACAACTTCCTAAAGACGGGAGTTTACAGCAAAATCCATCTAAGGAACTAGATGGTCAAGTAAGGTATTAGAAGATGTGTTTATAGATTAGACAAGTATTTAAAGGGAGTCTAAATATGTGTGAGGTCTATCTGTAAGTTTGTGGGAACAAACGGTTCTTCTAATTAATACACCTGAGAGGAATAAGAGATTCTTCTTCGTAAATGTTGAGATTCTTGTTTTAGCTTCTACAAATTCAATTACAGTTCAAATAACTATTGAACTAAAGCACACGCGCACGAGTTCTGATCTAAAAATTGGCACCAGAGTAGGTTCCAGTTTTTTAATTTAAAACAGGTTGATCCAGGGATAGAAACATGAGTCTTATGAAGGAGCTTCACTACGACCACCATGCCTTGATGGACAAAATTATCCATTCTGGAAATCGATGATGATAATCTATCTCAGGTCCAAACGATGTGGAGACTCAATTCTGACGAAGTGGACATGGCCAAAAACGACGGATGGAAAAGATCTAACGAAAATCATTGACAAGCCCAAAACCTTGTGGACCGAAGATGAAAAATGTGCAGAAGATGCAAATTACACGGCACTATATGCGATACTCGCATCAGTGGATCCAATGAGACACAAACCTATTATTCACTGCCAAACTGCTAAAAATACGTGGGATACGCTTCAAAAATAGTTCGAAGGAAATGAATCAGTGAGAAAATCAAAACTACAAAGACTTGCCACACAATTTTGATGGAATCCAAATGACCGAAGAAGAAAAAATCAAAATTTACTACGCAAGGTTCAATGACATTGTGAATCAATGCTACACTCTCGGAGAAGCAATTGACGAGAAAGTTCAAATCATGAAAATTATGAGAACCCTTACCCAGAGATTCAAGGAAAAAATCACGATTTTGGAATCCTTCATGAAAGTTACTTCAATGTCTTTGGATGATCTAATGGGAGAACTCAAAACATTTGAAATGAACAATGAACTTAACATTGTCAAGAACAAAGGGATAGTACTCAAGTTCAAGTCATCCACGGATGTCATCGAAAATGAAATAATTAAACTTTCTGACAAGATGGCATTATTGACAAAGAACTATGGCAAACTCATGAAAAAATACAACAACAGGTCATCATTCAGCAAAAGTTTGAACTCAAGTGAAACTACCAAAAGAGAAGGTACTAAAACTCAAAACTTCAAGCAGGGTAATCGTAAAGAGTCAGATCAATTCAGAGAATGCAAAGTCTTTGGGCACTATCAAGCTAAATGTCCCAACCTTCTTAAGGAAAAAAGAAAAAATCACTTAAAGCCACGTGGAGTGAATCTGAATCTGAAGAAGATGAAGAACGAGATGACGAAGAAACAAACTATTCTAGCAACTTTGCTACATATACCTCCTCCATGGACATGATGTAACTCACTTCTTTGGTACAAACTGAAGGTGAACTGGAGTCTTCAGCAGAACCAAAATTTGATGATCCAACACTAGAAGATTTGGAAAGGATGTACACACAAGTGACAACCAGATGTACAAAAGCTACAGAAGTCATAAGAAGATTGGAGAACCAAGTACGGAAATACAAAAGTACTGGAGCTATTACCACAGAAAATCAGGACCTAGGTCGGTTGAAGTATGAACTCAAGATTTCAAGAGAAATCAATGAAGGACTGAATAATGAACTAACTTCTTCTCAATGAAACGTGATGGATCTAGAGCATCAGGTCCAAATTTAAAAGTCAGAAATATCAATACTTGAGACCAATCTCAAAAGAACACAAGATTCCATATATGATAACCACCAGGTGATATCTACATTAACTAACAAACTAACTGACACTGTGAACTGAGTTATACAAAGCAATGCAAACTATACAAGGATTGAATAGTGGGAAGGCAAAATTTGATGAAATACTGGCATATGGAATACCACAAGGCAACAAGACTGGAATTTGGTACACTAAAGAAAGGCCACCTGGAAAGACAACATTTGTGGCAGCTAGTACTTCGACTATCCATACAAACAATTCAGCAGTACCTTGTGAAAGAGGTAAAGAAAAGACAAAAGGTACAAAGAAATTCATTCATAAATGTCACTATTGTGGAGCACCTGGACACATTCGATCCAAGTGCTACAGGATGAAACATGATCTACGGTCAGGTAACATCTCTAATTAGAATATGTATGGAGTGCCCCAAAGAAATTCTGTTACCTCAAAGATTGTTCATAGTGATAAAAATAATTTTAAATAAAAGTCTTAAAAAAAGGTATGGGTAATTAAGAGGAGTAACATGTGTCTCACCTCCTCAATAGTCTCTCTTAGTGCAAACAACATTGGAACTTGGTACTTTGACAGTGGTTGTTCTCATCATATGACCGGGAATGCTACCTACTTGTCCAACATCACTCAAGTTGAGGGAGAGTTTGTTATGTTTGGTGACGGTAAGAGTGAACATGTCATAGGACAAAGTATTCTTAACGTGATTGGTATTCTTAAAGCAAACCTATTAAACATCAGCCAGATATGTGACCAAGGAATGCGGGTTAACTTTACTCATGACAAACGCATGGTTTGTTGACAACAGTGAATGTTGTATTCTTATAATAACTAGATCCATTAACAATTGTTATGTTCTTAACAGGAATATATTATGTCACAAGGTTAGCATTGGAGTCACAGAAGTCTGGTATCGGAAACTTGGACATATTGGATACAATTATCTCATTGATTTGTCAAAGTCTCAATGTGTTAGAGGATTACCAAAATTTCCTAACAAAGAACAAGGAATATGTGGTCCTTGTCAGTTCAACAAACAAGTGAAGAGCTCTTACAAAGGAACCCAAGAGGTCTGCACACAACAAATTCTAGTATTACTCCATATAGACTTGATGGGACCTGTTCAGACTGTGCTGGAGGTAAAAAGTATAATTTTATGTGTGTTGATGATTTTTCAAGATATACTTGGGTAAGGTTTCTTAGATACAAAATCAGACACCTTTGGTGAATTTGAAAAACTTATCAAACTGCTTGAAATTGAAAAAAACTGCTTAGTTGTTCGACTACGAAGTGACCATAGAAGGGAATTAGAAAACAATGCATTCTCTAATTTTTGCACCTCACGTGATATTTCTCGTGAGTTTTCAGCTCCAAAGACACAAAGAAAAATAAAGATTTTGAGAAAAAGAATTGTACTCTACAGGAAATGACCAGGGCTATGATGTTGGGAAATAATGTAGCACAAAATTAGTGGGCTGAAGCGGTAAGTACTGCAAGTTATGTCACAAATTAAGTAGACGTGAGAGAAGGAGTAGGTATGACTTCATACCAAATCTGGAAGGGTAAAAGACCAACCCTCAATCATCTTCATGTATTTGGTTGTAAGTGTTATATTTACAATGACCGGGATAACAGGATAAGTTTGACACAAAAAGTGATACTAGTATGTTCCTTGGTTATTTTACAAATAGATGAGCATTTCGTGTATTAAATCTGAGAACTCAAATACTTATTGAAAGTACTAATGTTGTGTTTGATGACTCCTTGGGGAGTCATGATACTGACCTAGATGAGACTAGATTGTCCTCAGTTCGAACTACCAGTGAAACTAGGGATAATACAACAGAAGAAACTGATCAAATCATGGGCATTCAAGAACCTGAAAATCATGAACCCTCCACCAGAGTTCAAAAGGAGCATCCCAAAGAACTTATCATAGAAAATCTAGATGAAGGGATAAAAACTCGTGGAAATCCAAATCCTGATTACCGTAAAATGGAAGGACTGGTGCATCACGCCTGTTATACTATGATGATCGAACCAAAAAATATTAAGGAGGCTCTTAAAGATGACAACTAGATACTACCCATGCAAGAAGAATTAGAAAAAAATGTGAGAAATGATGTGTGTACACTTATTCTGCGTTATGACAGTGCGAACATCATTTGGACCAAGTGGATCTTCAAAAACAAAACCGATGAACAGGGCAACATAACAAGGAATAAGGCTAGACTGGTTGCTCAAAGTTACACTCAAGTGGAAGGAACTGACTTTGAAGAAATTTTTGCCCCAGTCGCCTGGCTGGAGTCCATAAGAATTCTTCTATTATTTGCATGTATTAAGAAATTCATTATTTATCAAATGGATGTAAAAAATGTCTTTCTAAATGAATTTTTAAAAGATGAAGCCTATGTAAAGCAACCCAAAGGTTTTGAAATATTGACAAAGTTCTTGTTTGCACAAGGATATAAGCGAGGGGGAGTAGATCAGACCTTGTTCATTCACTGGTTGAACAATGATATAATCATTGCACAAATTTATATTGATGATATTGTGTTTGGTTCAACTTCGAGAGACAAAGTGAACAACTTTGTCAAGGTAATGTCAGAAGAATTTGAAATAACCATGGTAGGAGAATTGTCTTACTTTCTTGGACTGCAGGTTAAACAAAGCAAGAATGGTATAATGATACATCAAGGGAAATACTCTAAAAATCTGGTAAAGAAATTTAGACTTAAAGGTTGCAAGATTGCTCACACACCAATTGGCACTAAAACCAAGTTGTCCAAAGATGAAATTGGAACAAGTGTTGACCTAACTTTGTGCAGAAGCGTGATAGGAAGTCTCAAATATCTTACTGCAAGTAAACCGGATATAAGTTTCAGTGTAGGACTTTGTGCAAGATATCAATCTAATGTGAAGGAATCACATCTTAAGGCTGTGAAGCGAATAATTTGCTATGTGGCAGGTACAACTAACTATGGTCTTAAAATATTCTTTTGACACTAAACCCATCCTTGGAGGATATTGTGATATGGATTAGACTGGTGATGCGGACGATAGGAAAGTATTTCTGAAAGATGCTTCTTTATAGACAACAACTTAGTCTCATTGCTTAGTAAAAAACAAAATAGCATATCCTTGTCTACAGATGCTCTCAATTAGTATAGATGGTGCACATGTTGTACGACTATGGTATGAACTTGAACTCTGTGATTTTATTTTTTAATAATATGAGTGCTATAAATATGTCAAAAAATTGGGTAAAACACTTTCGAACCAAGCACATTGACATTAGACACCACTACATTAGAGAATTGATTGAGAAAAGTATCATTGTACAAGAACATGTTCCTATCATTAGTCAACTTGCGGTTATATTCACCAAGTCCTTGGATTCTCAAAGATTTATTTCTCTGAGAAATTATTGTGGATTTGTTGTTCTTAGTAAAGCTAATATATATATATATATATATATAAAGGATTTGAATTATTATAGATGTCCTGCGCAGGTTTAAAATTTGGTTTGTTTTGAACTTCAAATCCTATATGCCTTCTCTCAAGAATTTGGAAAGAGCTACGACCTTGAAATAATGTAGTGTTAAGCTATCACCCATACGATTGAGAATCATGTATAGAAAATGATTGGTCTGTGAAAGCTACCAATCTATGTTCTCATCTAGTTTGCAAAAAAAAAGGTTATAAGGGAAGTTTAAGCTCGTCACACCGGGTTTTCCTAGTGTGGTAATTGATTGTGGGGTTTGCGAGCTACTACACAAGGTTTCAACAGAAGGAGTGATAAGGATCAGTAAGTATCTAACTTGTCGACGAATGAATCATGATTACAAACTTGAACAAAGACGAAGGATTTTTCCTAGTGTCTCTTCAAACCAAATTGCCTGTTGAATGACATCTATTGTGTATTTTCTCACTATCTCTCACATACTAAATAGTTATACTGCAAGTTTGACCTAGTCAAAATTGGGTAACAGACGTTCATGAATTTTTTCCTTATATATTATTGATCTTTGATGAAGTAGAAGGGTCTGGGGGTTATACGTGAATGTGGAAAAATGGTCATGGATGTGGGCTAGTAATTCAATGGACCTACATTCCTTATATCTAATATATGTGGCTACATGTCTAAAATCTAGGTCAGGAGTGCTTTGAAGCGGGACTTTTTAAATGATTATCTGCATGCCTTAATTATCACCTGCACACAAAAAATGAAAGGTCACCTGACCATCGCAGATCAATAGTCTCAGTCTGTGGTTCACTCTTTGTTCATCCATCCTACTAACCGTTTCATCCTTCAAGTATCAAAGGACGAACATTTCATGTTTATTGCAGGAAAAACATGGCGAATGAAGGCAATGAATCAAGCGCTAGGCGACCAAGCTGGGCATTGGTGCTTTTTCTTGATCCTGAACCGCTTGAGATCCTACCTCCACTGTTCACATGCCAAATAAAACCCTCATTCTCCCATTGTTCTTGATGAACAAAACCCTCCTTCACCCATTGTTCCTGATGTTCCTGACCCACCTTCGCCCAAACACTCAGATCGTCCTAACCCTGACTCTCCCAAAAACTTTGAATCTCCGCTACCCATTTAACCTACACCACCCACTCATTCGACTTCCTCCGATGATACTTCAGTGACCACTTTCTCCAGTATTCCATCATTCCCATCACAGGAAACCCCATCTTCAGATACAACTTGACCATCCGAAACTTCGAGTCAAAAAAGGAAGCAAAGTGCAAAACCCCCTATCAAAGCAAGCAAACGCCCAACAAAATCTGGACCACCACCAAAAGCAAAAAGAATAGTCGTTGATTCCACCACTGACAAGGAAATTTCCAACTCTCCACCACGTCAGTTGCACATGAAAAGAAACTCCTCACCAGTATAGCAAGTACCTATGTTCGAGGTCAAACAAAAGGTGAAAATGACTCTATGATACAAGGTAATGCATTTTCCAAATCCTTCTACTCCAAAGCTGCTTATAACTGCTTCAAAGTGTTTCAATCAATGCATTTTTGGCCTGAGAGAAATTTAGATTTGAAACGATTTGACAAAACCCCAATTATGGCATGTATTAGGAATTGTGATTTAGAAAGAACTGCGACCAATTTGGGTCAATTTTATGGATCCATTGTACATGAGTTCTTTGCTAATTTGGTAGCAGGCATTCAAAATTCAGATTCTCCCCATTTCGAAAAGATTTGTGTTCGTAAAAAAAATAGTTAACTTCAGTGTTGATGCAATTAATGACTTTCTTGAATTGAATTGGGTCATTGTAGAAGATGAAGAAGATTTGGATTTGGGAGAAGTTGCAAACTACTTGAGTAATGGTAAACTGTCTAAATGGACCAAACCAGGTCTTTCACATTCTGTTCTTACACTCAATGGAAACCTTCTTCACAAAATTGGTCATCACAACTGGACTCCCACGTCCAATAAGTCCCATTTTAATGCAACCCAGGGTGTGTCCATCTACAAAGTCCTAAACACCAAACCAATTGATTTTGGGAATGTGGTATTTGATATTGTCATGGGCATTGCTTAACTCTCTGATCCCAGAAGGAAACTTACTTTCCTCAGCCTCATTTAGGGTATATTATCCTATCAAGGAATTCAGGCTGGGGCCTCTGATGTTCATGCTGCACCCCCCTCCCCCCACTAAAGATGGCTTCGAGAGAAGCAAATGTTTATTCAAAACCACGAACAGTAGAACCAACCCTTAAGTCGTCTGAGATGGCTGATAATCTGCCCTTGTTTATACATCAACAAATAGAGATTTCGGATACCCTTGCCACAGAGGTTGCAGGTCAAAAGTAGTACCTTTCTAACATTCTTAAGTCTCTCGATATTCCCCTTAATGCAGGACCATCAAAGACTGCCAATCCTTTGGCTTATGGCTCGAAAAGGGGAGAGACGTCTAGAGGAAGAGTAGAAAATGGGAAGAAGAAGAAGAAGAAGAAGAAGAAGAAGAAGAAGAAGAAGAAGAAGAAAAAGAGGAAGTCTCGGCTGTTGGATGAAGGCAATGAAGAGGAAGAATTCGACTATGAAGTCGAATTAGAGGAGGATGACGACTGGGCCAGTGAGGCTAGCTCGAATTGAGAGGGAGATGGAAAAAATATGGCTGTCTGCTTATTACTGCTTTCTTGTCATTGGGATGTTTAAAAACAATTGTTAATTGTTTGTTGATTTGTTTGATTTTAATTATGGTATTGAAACATTGGATTACATGTTCAGGTTTTTTCTTCTTTAATGTTGAGATTGGTTAATTTCAACTAGTATGCATGACATATTTTTTTGACTTGTTTCTATTCACCATTGGTGTCAAAAATTGCAGGCTCACGGATTTTCGATCCAAATGCCAAAAGGAAAGATTGATGAGGTAAACATATTGTCATATATTCAAAAATCTAAATCATATGTTAAATGCCTGCAGGATCGCCAAGATATGCAAATCAAAGAAAGTAAAAGAATCAACCAACAGGGAGATCTTCAAAGAAAGAAGATTTCGTGAATTAAGGGAAGTGAAGTTGATTGGAGTCGGCACCTAAAATAGGCATGATATGATTATAATATTCCACATTTTGTGTTCATATCCTCCGTATTTTTATCTCCAAAATTGCAATTAATTGATATAATTAATCATTATTTATTCCAGGAAAATAATTAATTGCAATTGGAGAAAACAATTGAAAAAAAGGACAATTAGCGAAAGAAATGAGTCAATGTGAAAACAGCCCAAAAGCCCAAGAAGCATCCCAAAAGCCCAAGAAGAAGTCCAAAAACTCAAGAAAGAAAAAAGCCCAGAGCCCATTATAGCCCAAAAATGTCTAAAATGGTAGGGAAAGAAAATTCCTTCTCTAACTTTCACAACATCAGCCGAAAACTTGCGGGGGAGAGGAGAGAGAATGTCATTTTTCTTTTCTTCTTTTCTTTCTTTTGAAGAACATTGGGAGAAGTGAAATTTGTAGAAGGAAGGAAGAAGACATATTCTCCTTTCCCATTTTGTAGTAAGTCTTTATCTTATTTTATCTTTTCTTCTTTAGTTTATTTCTTGTATTACATGATGTTTAATGTGTTTAGGATTTATTATATTATGAGTGGCTAATTTCTTGGTTTGATTTAAGGGTTTCGTATTTCGGTTATATTATTGTGAGGCTTTGTGATATGTATTGGTCATCTTGTTTTATATTCAAGTACTAATAGGTTCAAATGATTGTTAATGGAGATTTATATTAATTTTAATTGACAAATCAAATGAATATTTATTCTCCTAAAGTTATTCATGAGATTTATACTCCTAGTAGGTAAATGAGTGAAGAATTGTAGCATTAGAATAGGTAAATTATGCTATCATAAATTGCCTATCCTAATTGAACCTATAGGACTAATATTTATATTTATGGCTATCATAATTATTGGTATTAGTATTAACATGTTTTCACTAAGATTAATGCTATTATTAATTAACATAGAACGCTATCGTGCCCAGTTGATTAATAATAAGAATTGACTGGATGCTAGGTTCGGTTAATCAATTAGGAAAATAAAGGATTTATAAGGCTATCCTAATAAATCCAAGGTTAATTGCTTGAATTTGCAAGAATTTATTTGTTAGTCTATGATCAATAGTATAATTGAATATCGAACCCTTGAATCAAATTTTTCTCTTCTTAGTATTGTCTCTATTTTGATAGTTTTTCTTGCCAAATTATTTTGTGTGCATTGATACCGTGTAAGCTTGTGATTGCTAGATTGGTTAATTTAGTATTTAGTTAATTAGGTAAAAATCTCTCAAAACCCCCCATTTTTGTTTCATTTTTATTCAAGAGAATTTAATTCCTGTTCCCTGTGGATTCGACCCTGCTCACCACTATACTCATATTTTAGAAGTAGGTTACTTATATTTGGTGGATTGACAACCTATCAAATTTTGGCGCCGTTGCCGGGGAACGGTGTTTAATTAATTTCTTTTGAGTTAGGTTTTTCCTTGTTTCTGGTTTATGCCTCATTCTTCTCGTACAGGTGAATTGATATTTGATCCAGAAGTCGAGAAAACTGCAAAAGCCTTAATGAAGGAAGCTAGGCTATGAGCTCAACAATCATCTTCATCATCCCCTGGTTTGAATTTGGCTTTAGATTGGATCGAGTTTGAACCTGAAGTAGATACTGAATCTCAAGAAGGTAAGATAAAGGAAGAAGACATGGAAACTCCAGCCCAACGGACTTTAAGGGAGTTGGCTAATCCTGATGTTAATCAACAACCATTATGCATTCAAATTCGTACAGATGCTACTTTTGAGTTGAAATCCGATCTTATTCACTTATTACCTACCTTTTGTGGACTTGCAGGTGAAGATCCTCATAAGCATTTGAAGGAGTTTTATGTTGTGTGCACGGCAATGAAGCCTCAAAATGTGACGGAAGACCAAATTTCTCTACGGGCATTTCCATTTCTTTAGCTGACAAAGCTAAGGATTGGCTCTATTATCTACCTTCCGGATCTATTACCACTTGGAATGAGATGAAGAAGCAGTTTCTTGAAAAATTCTTTCCAGCTTCACGTGCAGCCAATATTAGAAAAGATATATGTGGAATTTGACAACAACGTGGTGAGACTTTATATGAGTATTTGGAGAGATTCAAGCAATTATGTGCTAGTTGTCCTCAACATCAAATTCCGGAGCAATTACTCATCCAATACTTCTATGAAGGGCTCTTGACTTTTCATAAAAATATGATTGATGCTGCAAGTGGAGGAGCATTGGTTAGCTTGACACCAGAAACTGCTACAGGTCTCATCTTAAGCATGGCTGCTAATGCACAACAGTTTGGAACTCGACAAGATAGTATTCCACATCAAGCTAATGAAGTGAACACGAGCTCCTTCGATCAAAAGTTGGAAGCGCTGATATCTTTGATAGAAAAGTTTGTAGGGGGACAAATGCACAAGCTCAAGTATGTGGGATTTGCTCGGTTGTTGGACATGGTTCGAATAGATGTCCCTCATTGCCGGAAGATGTTCAAGAAGCCAATGCCATGGGAGGATTTCTAGGACAACCTCAACGGAAATATGATCCTTATTTAAATAGCTACAATTTGGGGTGGAGAGACCACCCGAACTTTAGCTACAAGAATCAAGGAGGCCAACAAAGTTTTTCTCACCAAGGCTATACAAGACCACAACCGCCACCACAGGCTCAACCTTCAGAATCCGGAATGTCTTTGGAGGATATTGTGAAAACTATAGCAGTAAACACTCAAAAATTTTAACAAGAGACGAGAACGAGCATTTAAAGTCTTAGAAACCAACTTAGCCAATTGGCAACATCTATTGGCAAATTGGAAGCTCAAAATTCGGGAAGACTTCCATCTCAGCTGGAGGTACATCCAAGAGAAAACGCAAGTGCAATGACGTTGAAAAGTGGAAAGGAAATATAACCGGGAGCCTCTTCGCTTGAAAATACCAATGAAGGAGAAAAAGAGAAAGAAACGGAAGAAATCATCAAGGAAAAGTCCAAGGACCACAAAAAAGGTAAATTCCCCACACTCTTCACCTAGTACTTCTAATGTGGTTGTTCCTCAATTTCCTAGCAGGTTAACAAAATCCAAGAAGGATGAACATGAGAGAGAAGTGTTGGAAACCTTTCGAAAAGTGGAGATAAATATTCCTTTGTTGGATGCCATTAAGCAAATCCCGAAGTATGCTAAATTTCTAAAGGAGTTGTGCACTAACAAAAGGAGATTGAGAAATGATGAGAAGGTTAGTGTGGGGGAGAATGTATCTGCTGTGATAAAAAAGTCATTTCCAAATAAATGCAAGGATCCCGGTATGTTTACTATGCCTTGTGTTATTGGAAATGTGAAGATTGAGTGTGCCATGCTAGACTTAGGTGCATCTATTAATGTCATGCCATACTCAATCTATTGTGCTTTGAATTTGGGTCCCTTGAAAGATACCCGAGTTGTAATTTAGTTAGCAGACCGTTCTAATGCTTACCCTAAAGGGGTCGTTGAAGATTTTTTGGTGTAGGTTAACGAGTTGATTTTTCCAGCAGATTTCTACATCTTAAAAATGGAAGAAGACACCATCACTAGCTCTTCCCCTATTTTTTTGGGAAGATCATTTATGAAGACTGCAAGAACAAAAATTAATATGGATGAAGGAACACTCTCCGTCGAGTTTGACAGAGAGATTGTTAAATTCAATATTTTTTATGCTATGAAATATCCTTCAGAGAATCATTCTTTGTGCTCTATTGATATAGTTGATTCCATTGTGCAGGATGTGTTCGAAGAAGATTACGAGGGTGAAGGATTCGATATGCAAGCACAATGGGATGTGGAGGAAGAAATAACTGAAGCCTGCGAAATGTCTCAATCTTTGATGGAAACTCACATGGGGGTAACAAATTTAATTGATGAATTTAATGTTTCAAACAAAAATTGCTACCTTCGGTTGTGCAGGCCCCCAAGTTGGAGTTGAAAGTTTTACCAAAACATTTGAAGTACATCTATTTGGGAGATAAGGAAACTTTACCGGTGATCATCTCGAGCCGGTTAACTGATGATCAAGAAAAACAGTTGACCCAAGTTTTAAAGGAATATAAAACTGCACTTGGGTGGACAATGGCATATATCAAGAGCATAAGTCCGGCGATTTGCATGCATAGAATTCTCCTAGAGAACGATGTAAAACCAGTAAGACAAGCCCAAAGACGGCTAATTCAGGTGATGAAAGAAGTCGTGATGAAAGAGATTTTGAAACTTTATGAAGCCCAATCCATGTTGTACCCAAGAAAACGGGCATCACTGTGGTAAGAAATAAAAATGATGAGTTGGTGCCTATGAGAGTGCAAAATGGATGGCGAATGGTTATTGATTTTAGAAAGCTCAATCTAGCTACTAGTAAGGACCATTTTCCTTTACCTTTTATTGATCAAATGTTAGAAAGATTGGCTGGTAGAACTTATTTTTGCTTTCTTGATGGGTATTCAGATTATTATCAGATTGTGATCGCCGAAGAAGATCAACACAAGACAACCTTCACATGTCCTTTTGGAACATTTGCTTGTAGAAGGATGCCATTTGGTCTTTGCAATGCTCCAGGTACATTTCAGAGATGTATATTTAGTATCTTTTCAGAATTTATTGAGAAGTGCATTGAAGTATTTATGGATGATTTTACCATTTACGGTGATTCATTTGATGGTTGTTTAGGGCATTTGTCAAAAAAATTGAAAATATGTGTTGAAATTAACTTGGTGCCGAATTATGAGAAATGTCATTTTATGGTGACTGAGGGCATTGTATTAGGTCATGTCATTTCTCCTAGAGGGATTGAAGTCGATAAAGCAAAGGTTGATTTGATCATAAGTTTACCCTATCCTACTAATGTTAGAGAGGTTCAAGCTTTTCTTGGGCATGCAGGATTTTATCATAGGTTTATCAAGGATTTCTCAAAGATTGCTTTGCCAATGTCCAATTACTCCAAAAGGAGGTACCATTCGAGTTTGGTGATGATTGCAAGTCGGCGTTCAACAAGCTCAAGTGTATGTTGACCATTGCTCCAATTATCCAATCACCTGATTGGAAATTGCCCTTCGAAATCATGTGTGATGTGAGCAACTATGCCGTGGGAGTTTTCTTAGGCCAACAGATTGATAAGAAGAGCCATGTCATTTACTATGCTTCAAGAACCTTGGATTCGGCTCAACGCAACTACACGACCACTGAAAAAGAACTTCTTGCAATTGTTTTTGCTCTAGATAAATTTCGGTCTTATTTGTTTGGTTCTAAGGTTTATGTTTACTCTAATCATGCAGCATTGAAGTATCTTTTAGCCAAAAAGGAGTCGAAGCCTAGACTGATAAGTTGGATTCTTTTTCTTCAAGAGTTTGACATTGAGATCAAGGATCGAAAGGGAGTCGAAAATCCTGTAGCCGACCATTTGAGTAGGATAGTGCAAGATGACGAATCTTTGCCCATTTCTGAGTTCTTCC
Source organism: Caryopteris x clandonensis (assembly GCA_028749325.2). Taxonomy (NCBI): domain Eukaryota; kingdom Viridiplantae; phylum Streptophyta; class Magnoliopsida; order Lamiales; family Lamiaceae; genus Caryopteris; species Caryopteris x clandonensis. The sequence continues at coordinate 386,304 of JAPYKT020000049.1, forward strand.
CGGATGAACATTTGTTTCTAGTGAAAGGTATTATTCCATGGTATGCAGATATTGTTAATTATTTGGTTACGGGAATTTTACCTAATGATCTTAGTAAATCACGCAAGCAAAAGATAAAATATGAGTCAAAATACTATGTTAGGGATGAACCTCATTTGTGGAAATTCTGTTCTAATCAAATAGTTAGGAGGTGTACACCTGAAAATGAGCATAGATCCATTTTGAATTTTTGTCATAATTATGCTTGTGGTGGTCACTTTGGTCCGAAAAGAACTGCTAGAAAGGTCTTGGATAGTGGTTTATATTGGGAAACCTTATTCAAAGATGCATATGAGTTCTATAAAAGTTGTGAAATGTGTCAGAGAACGGGTTCGTTGTCTCAAAGGAATGAAATGCCACAAACTCCTATTCTTATATGTGAAATCATTGATGTTTGGGGTATAGATTTTATGGGACCGTTTCTGTCATCCTGTAACAACTTCTATATACTTCTAGCGGTTGACTATGTTTCGAAGTGGGTGGCAGCAAAACCCACTAGGACTGACGATTCTGCGGTGGTTGTAGGTTTTATAAAATCTAATATTTTCAGCAGGTTTAGAATTCCAAGAGCAATAATCAGTGATCAAGGCACGCATTTTTGCAATAGAACTGTTATAGCATTGTTGAAGAAATATGGTGTGCATCATCGAGTGGCCACAGCTTACCATCCACAGTCCAATGGCCAAGCAGAAGTCTCTAATCGGGAGATAAAGTCCATCTTAGGAAAAATGGTTAATCCTGGAAGAAAAGATTGGAGTCTTCGTCTAAACGATGCTCTTTGGGCATATCGAACGGCACATAAAACCCCTATAGGAATGTCCCCTTTTAGGATGGTTTTTGGAAAGTCTTGCCATTTGCCGGTTGAAATTGAGCACAAAGCATATTGGTTAGTAAAACGCTGCAACATAAATTTAAAGGAAGCTGGTTTGTCGAGGAAGTTGCAATTACAAGAGCTAGAAGAACTTCGATTAGAAGCTTACGAGAATTCTAGGATTTACAAGGAGAAAACCAAATTGTTCCATGATAATTCAATTATCCGAAAACAATTTACGGTTTGGAAAAAGGTGTTATTGTTCAATTCTCATCTTAACCTCATGCCAGGTAAACTTACGGTACAATAGAAATCAAAAGTTTAGAAACCGGGAAGAATTTCAAGGTAAATGGACATAGGTTGAAGGTATTCCATGAGAATGAAGACATATCTTACCTAGTGGATGTGAAGTTAGAAAGCCCTCGATATATGACAAATTGAGAAAGAAAGACCGTCGAGCATAACGATGTTAAAAAGTTGCGCTATTGGGAGGAAACCTAAATTTTTTTCTTTTTTTCATTTTTTTTGATATTTGGATAGCTTAGGTTTCATTTTCTAATTCTCATCGAATTTTGTTTTCTTTGTGTAAATAGGTTCGGGCATTTTTGGAGGCGAGATCACATCTTATGAGAATTCTTCAAGTCCAAAAATTAGGAATGGTACAAGAGATTAGTTTGATTTAGGCGTGGTCACACTTAAATTAAACTAGTTTTTCTCAAAAATTTCGTGGACAAGGTTGAAATGGGTACGATCAAGCTCAATAGACAGTGAAGTGTTAGGCGTGCCCACGCCTAACAGCACATAGTTCGCTGATTTTTCTTCTGAAAATTTCAACCCCTTTATACAATTTAAGGCGTGCTCATGCCTAACAGCACATAGTTCGCTGATTTTTCTCCCGAAAATTTCAGCCCCTTTATACAATTGAAGGCGTGCCCACACCTAACAGCGCATAGTTTGCTGATTTTCTCTCCCAAAAATCTCAGCCCCTTTATACAAGTTTAACAAAAAAAAAAAAAAAAAAAAAAAGAGCATCGTCAATTAGGGTTTTTCTTTTCCTTCTTTATCTCTCTGTGCCCAGCGCATGCGCCGCTTCCTCCTTCTCCCCCGCTGCTGTCCGTCGCTGCACTCATCACCCAGGCTATAATCCAACCTTTGAATCCTCCCCACAGTTGGCCGTCTTTCAGGGAAGTTCTTTCTTTGTCTTTTTCTTTTATTTTTATTTTTGTTATCTTCTTATTTCTTTTGTTTTCTGATTGACGAGCCTTGGTGGTATACATTGAGGGCAATATAGAATTTAGGTGTAGAGGAATTTTGTATGAATGGGGAGGTAGGTGATACATAAATGCTACTTTTGGTCGTTAAATTGTTGTGCTTTGTTGGAATGAGAGTGATAATATCTACAAGAGATCCATGAGATTGATTAGTTTTTTTCTATGCTCAAAATGATGTGTCTCATTATTTTTTTTCAATGGATAGAACGAAAATGTGCATAATTCAACACACAATAACATCTTTTTGCGAGCTTTTGAGACTTATGTTTTGTTTTGTGTGTGATCAAGCATATCATATTCATTCTAAAACTTGCTTTAATATGCATTTTAATACCACATAATGTGTTCATGCACTAAAAATGATAAGGGCATTTAGGCTTAACCACTTGACGGCCTTTTCTTTGAACCCATATCTATACAATTTCCCCTAGTTTGCTCATTTGTGCCTTTAGCCAATTTCTTGTTTTAACAAGTACATGATGAACCTCTTAACCATTTTTGTTCATTTTATCCATCTTGATCGAACCCTTCTTGTCAAGAAGTATGTCAATGAAATACAATAGTATTTAAAGAGTTGGAGGTTGAAAAGAGGTTGGGAACTAAAAAAAAAAATCATTGACACTGTGAAGAAGTGTAGTAAAAAAAAATGTTTGTTTTTCATCATACTCCCTAATAGTGCATAGTGCAATATTATTTTGGTGATTGGGATTTGTAAATGGAGTAAAATACATGTTAACACTTGGTTATTCATATATGATTGAGCTTGATGGGGAGAATATCAAGTGAGAATGGGATAAAGAGATTTCATGTTGAATAGTGCAAATGGAGGTGGATTATTTGTCATCTTGGACTTTGTGTATAAATTCATATATCTTCTTGACTTGTTTAGCTTATATTCCCTTCATTTTATCCCACCTTTACCCATGGCATCATTACAACCCTTGGAAAGACCCTTTGATTTTTTGCATTAATACATGATAAAGTGGTGGAGATTTGATTGAGGAGCAAGCTTATGGCAATGATGTGATATGCTTTGAAATTGAGTGTCACAATATAAAAAATATATATTCCATTCATACACAAAAGAGAGAATTGAGTGAATCCATTAGCGAGTTGTTGAATTAGTCACATTGAAGCTTATTGAAATTGTTAAGAATTGATGAGACATGAGTTTTTCTTGAATTTACATGAATCATGATCACTTACTCTAGTAGAATTATCATCTTAATTTCGTCATTACATAGCAATTTGAGAACATTGTAGTAGAATGTTTCTCTTGGTTATCACCTTGTGCTAATTTCTAATGCATGCTTGAGGACTAGCATGATTAAGGTGTGGGGGATTTGATATGATTATAATATTTCATATTTTGTGTTCATATCCTCCGTATTTTTGTCTCCAAAATTGTAATTAATTGATCTAATTAATCATTATTTATTTTACGAAAATAATTAATTGCAATTGGAGAAAACAATTGAAAAAACGGACAATTAGCAAAAGAAATTAGTCAATGTGAAAACAGCCCAAAAGCCCAAGAAGAAGTCCAAAAACTTAAGAAACCAAAAAGCCCAAAGCCCATTACGGCCCAAAAATGTCTAAAAGGGTAGGGAAAGAAAATTCCTTCCCTAACTTTCACAACATCATCCGAAAACTTGTAGGGGGAGAGGAGAGAGAATGTCATTTTTCTGAAATTTGTAGAAGGAAGGAAGAAGACATATTCTCCTTTCCCATTTTGTAGTAAGTCTTTATCTTATTTTATCTTTTCTTCTTTAGTTTATTTCTTGTATTAAATGATGTTTAATGTGTTTAGGATTCATTATATTATGAGTGGCTAATTTCTTGGTTTGATTTAAGGGTTTCGTATTTCGGTTACATTATTGTGAGGCTTTGTAATATGTATTGATTATCTTGTTTTATATTCAAGTACTAATAGGTTCAAATGATTGTTAATGGAGAATTATATTAATTTGAATTGACAAATCAAATGAATATTTATTCTCCTAAAGGTATTCATGAGTTTATACTCCTACTAGGTAAATGAGTGAAGAATTGTAGCATTAGAATAGGTAAATTATGCTATCATAAATTGCCTATCCTAATTGAACCTATAGGACTAATATTGATATTTATGGCTATCCTAATTATTGATATTAGTATTAACCTGTTTTCACTAAGATTAATGCTATTATTAATTAACATGGAACGCTATCATGCCCAGTTGATTAATAATAAGAATTGACCGGATGCTAGGTTCAGTTAATTAGTTAGGAAAATAAAGGATTTATAAGGCTACCCTAATAAATCCAAGGTTAATTGTTTGAACTTGCAAGAATTTATTTGTTAGTCTATGATCAATAGTATAATTGAATATCGAACCCTTGAATCAATTTTTTCTCTTCTTAGTATTGTCTCTATTTTGATAGTTTTTCTTGCCAAATTATTTTGTGTGCATTGATACCGTGTAAGCTTGTGATTGCTAGATTGGTTAATTTAGTATTTAGTTAATTATGTGAAAATCTCTCAAAATCCCCCGTTTTTGTTTCATTTTTATTCAAGATAATTTAATTCCCGTTCCCTGTGGATTCGACCCTGCTCACCACTATACTCGTATTTTGGAAGTAGGTTAATTATATTTGGTGGATTGACAACCTATCAAGGCACGTGGTTGAGAGAATCAAGGACGGAGATTTGTAGAGATTTGATGTAAAAGCCAAACTATATAGAAGGCCGAAGGCATCAGAAGAGATTATCTCTGTTGCATTTGATTAAAGGAGTTTTATGCAGAGAGTTGTGAGGTTTTTCTGAAGAAGCTATTTGATTCGGGAGAATACAATATCACAAGATTTATTTGAAAGCGAACAGTCAGAGAACAACATAAAGATAGTGTAATTTGTACTAGTATACCACTTGTTGGACTCATGAGAGAATAGCTTCCTGTAGACGGGAGTTTACAACAAAATTCATCTAGGGGACTAGATGGTCAAGTAATTTATTAGAAGATGTGTTTATAGATTAGGCAAGTATTTAGAGGGAGTCTAAATATGTGTGAGGTCTATCTGTAAGTTTGTGGGAACAAACGATTCTTCTAATTAATACACTTGAGAGGAAAAAAAGATTATTTCTCGTAAATGTTTAAATTTCTGTTTTATCTTTCACAATTTCAATTACAGTTCAATGATGATTTTTTAATAAAAAAACATGAAATTTTGACATTAAATTATTTTACGAATGAAGTAATTTACACAATATTTCTTTGATGATTATCTTCTACAGAAATAAAGATTTTATATTAATTTCAAGAACTCAACCTATTTTTTATCTAGATTTTGAAGAAATATTCGAAACTTTTGCAAATAATTAGTTTTTTTTCATTATATAAGGGCGAAATTGTACTTTTTTAGAAATTTTTATAGTAGATCATGTACGTTATTATAATGATACTTCTTCAGTAGAGTAGTACTAGGATGGGTGACCCCTTAGGAAATCCTTTAGTAGCATTCCTTATTGACATCGTGCCTCCTCCATTTCTCTTTTAATTCATTTTTCTAAAAATTTTCCCTCTCTATTGGAATACAATGCAAAAGTCAGTCTTCAAAATATATGAGTAATCGCGGGTCCCTTGTCAGGTACGAAAATGCAAGTGTACCGAACTTGAATATTTTTGCATATGAAAACGACCGAAGTGGGCGCTAAGTAATTAAGGTCAATTGGGTTCCAATATTTCAAACATTATTGAGCTTTGTAAGAGCTTTGCGTGTATGTATTGTGGTCCCTGTAACTCTAATCGAACAAAAAATTGTGCTCGTTCGAAGCACGAAGTCTTTCGAGAGAGTCCATCGCATCACAATAAGAGAGTCAACTGCTCACTCGATTTCGGTGGGATCATTTCAGAACCAATGCACCAGATTCCATAAGAACTCCAAAGTTAAACATGTTTGGGCGAAATTAGTACTAGGATGGATGAGTTCCTATGAAATTCGTGTTGCACCCTTTTTGGTCATCGTCCCTCCTCCATTTTTCTTTTAATTCAATTCTTTTATTTATTTTTATTTTTAAAACTTGTCACTCTTTAGGATTGCCTTATCAAATTTAATAAGTAATGTTTTTTGTTTCTCCAGAATTTATGCATTAAAGCAATATTGTGGGAATCACTCTACATGCAAATCAATTTAACATCAAAATTTTATATTTTTTACGAAACAAAAACATGTTAACTCTTTCAACTTATGCAAAATATATTAAAATCATAGCAGTATAATTATAATAATGTAATAAATCTATTATAAAAATTTCAACCAAATTAACAGAATTCGAAAATTACATGTTGCCCATATATATAAAAAATTAAGTATTTGCTATATTATTTAATATTTCATAATAAATTTATTACAAATATATAGACTTGTTGAAGTAAATATTTAATTTTATGTTTTGGAAGAATTCAAGTATACGAAAATATTTGTTTGAATCACTTCATGCGTAAGATAATTGAACATCAAAATTTCACTTTTTTTGACCAAAAATTAATATTCACCATAACTCTTACAACTTTATGCAAGATACATTAAAAATTTTGATCATTCATTATAATAATTTAAGAAATCTATTGCACAAATTTCAACAAAAATTTGAAATTTTCAAACATATGACTTGCCTTTATTTGAATAAAAATTAAGTATTTGCTAAATTTATGAATATTTCATCAAATCTTAAATTACAAATAATAGACTCACTTATTGAAGTTAATAATTAATGTTCTTTTATGTTGAATGTAAGCATTCAAAAAATAGTGTGCGCACGTAAACAATGTAATGTAAAAAATCACATTTTTTAAGGAAAAATGCATCAAAACTCTTACATTTTTTTGTTTTTGCAAAATAAATTAAAATCAAGAAAATATCATTATAATAAATGTAAGAAATCTACTCTAAATACTACAACAAAAATTATAAAAATCCAAAAATTACAATATTACCCCCCCCCCCCCCCCCCTACATGGAAAAACTTGAGTATTTACAAAATCTTCAAATATTTCATGAAATTTCACATTGTTGTTGCACCAATCATTGAAACTCATGGTCTAAATTTTTCACTAATTTAGTAATTAATACTTTTTTAAAAGATTAGTAAAGACATTTTAGGAAATACAAGTAATATTATCAAAAATCTAATATAAATATACAAATAACACATTTCAGATAAACAAATTATACTATTAAAAAGATAGTAATAATACTTTTGAAAATAAAAAATAATACATTTTAGATAAACAATTAATATTAAACATAATCTGCTATCAGATTTCATCGTACACCCGACTACATAAATTCATTAAGATAAGAATGATCATGAAAAATCATTGAGCAGATTCAAAGAATTTCGAATGAATTTGTTATTATTGATTTTAAATTTTATCTATGAAATCCTCCAATGCATTTGGATGAAAGTTATAAAATCATTTCATTTTGGAAGACATTTTGGCTCTTATTTGTGATGTCTGAGAATTCCACATGTGATCAATATACGAGACGAATTAATTTTGAACTCTATCAAAATTACGACCTACACCCACTTCTTCATCACATCTTCTTGACTATCCCATCCATTAAGTGCACCTATATTATTGGGCCTGAAAACTATGACCATTAATTTTGGATATGACTATTTGTCTTGATGGGCTTTCCTGAATCAGCCCATTAAAAGAGTAGGATTATTAAGATTATTTTGGGCCCCAATATTCTGTTGGATCTGTTAAGAGTGATTTGGGCTTGTCAAGGCAAATTTTGATATAAACCTAAACAGTAAGCATGAGTAAAAGTCAGCGCTGGATAGTCAATATAAATTCATCCTTTAAATTATGTAATAAGACGTTGTATATCTAATATAATATAAAAGTATGAACACTCAAAATAATAATTTGGTTATGTCTCCTCATCATAAAAATTTTATAATTAATATAAATAAAGAACCTTGTTAAAAAAACACATGTCACTTCTGAAAATTTTCTATATTTTCACTTCAAAAATATAGAAAGAAAAATTACATGTTAAAAATAACTATTTTTATGTAAATAAAAGTAGTTCTTTTTACTAAAATTTTTAAATTAAAATAAACTTTTTGTTATAATCCATCTTTAACATGTGATACATCAAATTAATCATTATGATCTTTAATTTGATACTAATATTGCATATATCAATATAAAAATTATATTTACAATATAAATAAATTTTTATAAGTTAAATTATTTATTTTTATTTGAATATCTGTTAAATTTGAATAAAAATATTGGTTGAATTCCTATATACATTTGAGATAATATAAAAAATATTTAAATATTTCTTATATTTTTATAGAATAATAGCAATAAATATTCTCATAACTTAAAAATATTACACGATTCAAGTATATATTTAGTTTCTTCATTTTAATATTTTTTTACTAATTTTAAATATTTATATTGACTTTAAGAAATTATAGTGGATTGGATTGAGTTTGAATTCTAAAATTTAATTCATCATATAATTTATTATTTATCATTTATTAAATAAAAAATTTCAGAAAATAACAATGCACTATACATATGAAATTATACCCTAAATTAATTTGAGTGAAAATTTTAATATTTCTATTTTCTAATTTCTTATATGTACTACATATTGCAAATGCTATTTTATATTTGAATCCATAAGCAAAAAATTAAAATAATATATATATATATATATATATATATGTGTGTGTGTGTGTGTGTAAAGGAAAATAAATACCCACAAAATGTATTTAGAAAATGCTTCTTCTTGTATCATGTAAAAAATGATGTACAAATGTGTGTAAATTTCATGCAAAATTTATTAATTTTTTTCTTTGTATTTTACATTTCATGAGTATTTTGTTTACCTCATGATCACTTACTTTGTTATATAATTATATATATATATATATATCACTTATATATTTTATAATTTTTTATCACAATTATATAATTTTATAACATATTATTAATATAATAAAATTTATTTGATGGCATAGATCGCACGGACGTGCATCTAGGGACAATTAATAACAAAAACTTAAGTGAGAAGTCCGTGATTATCATGAACGGCTACCTATAGGTGTGATTAAATAAGAGCTTTGTTGCTCCTAAGATACTTTAATATATGTTTATTTAAATTAAACTAGAATTTTGGGCCTTACCAGCTTTTTGCCGTAAAATAATAAAACTAGTCCAATATCATTAAATTAAGCCCAATTTTGGGCATTAACATCATAATATTTATGTTTCTTTTCTCAAAAACACCAAATTTTTTATTCATCAGGTGTGTTGTACAATACAATTTAAACTATTATTTATTTATTTATAAAGTATTATTTATTTAATTATAAAATATTATTTGTTTAATTAAAATATATTATTTTTTATTAATTATCTTACAAAAAATAGTAGTATTTTATAGTTAAACAAATAAATTTTTTTTTTTTTTGGGAGAAACGTCACATTCCATCTACCATGTTCCTCTTCTTCTTTATTTTCCTTGAAGAACCAAACTAAACCAAGATTTTGTATATCCTTCTTTTTTTTTTTTTTTTTTTTTGGTCTTAATACTTCCCTTGCCATATCATAACCTTTAACCAAACAACAGAATTAATTGTTATCATTAATGTTTCTACTAAATTTTGTTTATACTTTAGTTTTCTTTTTTGATGATTTAATTTTTTATATATATGCATATATATTATTCTGAAAGGAGAATAACTGATAGGATGCATACTAAATTACAAATATTGAACCTGCTCAGCTTCACTCAATTATAGCTACATAATTTGTTATATTTAAGTGCCTTGAAGCCAAAGATATTATCTTGTAATACAAATAAGTGGATCACACACTTAGACATGAATCATGATTGAAGTAGCTGTGTAATTATTTAGTGACTATTGGTGATGATTATTAAAGAGGGTGACAATGAGATTTCTTGCCAGCTTAATGCTCCCATATATGGGCATAAATTCGAATAAGAAAACTATGATTGTACTGTATGGTTAGCCCATCGTACTCTACTTCGGCCTCGACTTCACCATCAATCACTACTTACGGAAGTGTTTTGTGCCTAATTTCAGAGACATTATGTGTAGTTTGGGTCCACTGTGATAGAATTCAGTTGGAGATGAAGGAGGCAAAGCTAGCTCCAATCCATCTAATTATGCATTATATAAAATTATATATATACTCATATATGTGTTGGAATAAACACACAAATGATCCAAATAATAATTAATTGGTTAAGCAGCGAAAATAAAAATTATCACTTTTCTTGTATGAATTTGCTAGAAAGCATTATTAAATAGAATAATCAATATTAATGATGAACAACAAAAGCAACAAATAAACTTATTTACTGAATAACACAATAAACATGGGCAATTCATTTGAAAAATCCTCCTCAATATGTGGAGTAAAAACCATGAGACTGTAGCCCAACCAAAATCTCCACTACATCTATGAATACACCAAGTTTTACAATCTGTCACAACAAATATTCAACCATAAGATTTAAGATAATATAATCTTGATAACAAACAAGAGTTGGAAAACTCTCGCCATAAAATGTCCTCTTGTCTGTCACTGATTCTCAACTCTCGGAGTATCAAAATCCGATCTTCATCATTCAGAGTATACCTCAAAAATTAGGTCTGCAAATGTTCTAGACTGGGCACCTTATTTGAAACTGAAACTCTCTTTTTATCTCTTGTTTTTCTTCAAACTTGGTTACAATTTTTGTTGATCTTCTACCACATATATCAAAATGTGTATGGTGTATTTAGGTCAATTTTAAATACTAAATGGGCTCTCTTCTTCAAGTATTTGGGCCAATGCACAACTATGTGGAATGATTAATCATCCCTCCTATCACACGACAGACCTCAAACTTATCTCTAGGCAATGCTTTTGTCTCATGTCAGCACCATTATCATATGTGTGAATCTTTTCAAATTCAAGCAGCTTATCATATATGACATCTCTCATTTAATGGTACCTAGCATCTATATGTTTCGATCTTGAATGAAAAGTGAAATTCTTACTGAGACAGATAGTACTTTGGTCGTCACATAATACTATATATATATATATATATAGAGTCCTTTCTTTGTAAACGAGAATTGAATTGTTGCGTGGTCCGTGTAAATTATAGTTTTCGTTCCAACCAGAAATGCCCGAAATTTCTAAAATGCATATACCACTGCAAGAAGCTCCTTCTCGGTTGTGGTGTAGTGTTTTTGTGTTGTATGCAATAACTTGCTAGCATACGATATCACTCTAAAAATCTTGTCTCTTTTCTGACCCAAAGCTACGCCAACAGCATAGTCGCTTGCATCACACATAAGCTCTAATGGTTCCTCCCAATTCGGTGTGACCAAAACAGGTGTATTGACCAATGCTTTCTTCATTTTTTCAAATGCCTCATTTTCCTCCAAGGCTTTCAACTCATTAATGTCAGAAGCATACAAAAAATCCATTCTTTGCAATTCGGGCTCCACTCCCAAGCCCTTAAACTTATTTTCTTCTGTCGGGATTACTTGAAGCGCATTTAAAGATCCTACAACACCAAACATATTACGCATGTCAAAATCATTAGCAAGCAAGTTAGAAAAAGTAGAGATTGAATTAAGTAGGCAAAATTCCAATTCATCCTCTGGTGCGCTTCCAACCATGCTTTCTTCTTTCTCTCTTCTTGCTCTTTCTGCATTTTGATGCAGTTGGTTGCTTCAATTTCAAGATCGAATGAAACTAGATTCCCACGCTTTGATCTCGTTATCATGCACCACCTTGTCCGAAAAGTGTGTTAGCAACTTTCAATACAAATTGACAATAAAACAAGAAGAAGAAGTTATTATTTTTTGTTGCAGGATTTTCAAATACCAATCAAACCAAAAATAAAAATGTTTAAACTAGTAATTCAAACTTTCTTTAAAGAGCACCTATAAATTCACCTATTCCCCGTCAACAGCGCCATGAAGCAAAAGTGGGTTACGTCCAGCTTCACCCAAAATGGGCACAGATATTGTAGCAATCAACTCAAGTAAGGGTATCGATCCCACGAATAATAGGTATATGTGAAATTCTAGATGCCTATTTAAATTTAATTTGAACTACTATTTAAACTATCGAATTTGGAGGGGTTGGTTAATTAACTAAAATGAATAAATGAATAAATCAAAAGTAAAAAATTATCTTAATCTAAATTAACACAAGAATTGATTTTTGGATTTTCTTAATTAATTTAAAGGTGGCCTTGAAAATTTGCCTCTATGTTAGATCCAAATTTAATCTAGAGAATGGTTCAATAATCAAGTTGCATATATTTTCATACGGTGGTCACTTATGCTGAATAGATTAATTATTTGTAATCTCTCTAATCATATAGATTAAAGTAGGATAAATCAACTTTTGGTCCTCATTTCCCATACTAAACTCCAAAAGAAATTTAGGACTCAATAACTCATCATATTTAATAACATATCTTTTGATCATGAAATTAAACATGCGATTTATTTCAAGACATATAAAGAATCAAAAACTATTACATCTATTAATTCTACACCTAATAGACATGCAAAAATTGATCAAGTTCTCACACATCAACATATAAAGCATGAAATAAATGGATAAAAATTTATCCATAGACATCTCTGTATTGAATCCAAAACTAATGTTAATCCATCAATAACATGCGGTAATTATCCTAAGACCAAAAGGAAAACTACTCACTAATTAAAATGATTATCTCTCCATAAACATCCATAATACACATACAAAAATTAATAAAGGTAAGAAGGAACTCGATTGAAGAAATAGGAGTTTGAATCTTTGCAATATCTCCAAGGAATCTTCTTTCTTCTCCAAAACCCACTCAACTATGTGTCAGTGTGTGTGTCCAGTGGCTGGCTAAGAAGTATCCTTCTAAAATTGAGAAACTGACTTTTGACCTAAGAGCAAATGAGAAAAATCGGTAAAAATCAGGTTTGACCCGAAATCCGCAAAAAAAAAAAAAAAAAAAAAAAAAAAAAAAAAAAAAGGCAACACTTGGTTGGTTGGCTCGGTTTGGCAGTCACTCGGGCGCCCGAGTGAGATTCTTCATTCGCTTGACCCACTTGGTCTGCCACTTCACTCGGCTGCTCGAGTGAGCTTCTTCACTCGGTTGATCCACTCGATCTACCACTTACCTCGGCTACTCAAGTGAGATTCTTCACTCGGTTGATCCACTCGATCTGGCACTTCACTCGGCTACCTAAGTGAGATTCTTCACTCAGTTGGTCCACTCGGTCTGACACTTCACTCGGTTGCCTGAGTGATCTAAATTTTCTGAAATTTCTTACTTGCGCCAGCCGAGTGGAATTTTAATTTTCTCCATCTTCTCGTTTTTTCGCTCGTTCTCTCATTTTTGTCCCTTTTCTTGCTTCTTCAGTTTGATCCATGAGTTTATTTTCTCAAAGGATTTCCTTGCAAAACCTGTGGAAATTGCTCACTCATGTACACTTATTGTAAAATCAAGGTAAAAAGTAATAGAAAATGGCAAAATTTACACAAGAATGTTCGAGTAAAGCATGATTTCTACCCTAGATAAACCCTGTTTGTCAATACGACCTCTAATTATTTCCCTTATCAATAAACAATTATACATATGATAGTAGACTTTAATTTACCAATAACATTAGATTGAGAGAGACCATCAAATCTAGCCACCAAAAGCACATGTATGTCTATTTAAGCTAAGTCATACATCTTCATAACAAATTGGTTCAAATAATCGTGTTAATGTACCTTAAATATTAGAATGGTTAAACAATTACAGATTTAACATTCTAATTGGCAACATATTGTTTCAATAGTCGAAAGATTGGCCAGCTCATTCAATCACCAAAACAATAAGATCAATCGAGCACATAAGATATACGATTAACAAAGAATAAAGAACAAAATAAAAACTAATTAGATCTCACAATTCTGTTGGAATTACATTTCAAACACCAGTAACTTCAAAAGTAGCATAATTTTCATGTGGAGCTTTTGGCCGGTAGTGCTGTTGTAGGAGGAGAATGCCTCATTTTCAGAACGGACATGGCAAGTGGCACCAATATCTACAAACCACTCCTTCGGGTTATTCACCATGTTGGCTTCAAACACCATATTTGACATGTTTGGTCAACTCCTTATTTTCAGCCACGTTGGCATTTGATTGTTGCTTTATGAATGATTTGTGTCAAGTACTAGGACTGCAACGGAACCTTCAGTTGGAATGTAAGGTGAAACCAGCTCAAGGTAGCCCTCTCTCCGCAAGGCGGATGTAAGGTCAAACCGGCTCAAGGTAGCCCTCTCTCCGCAAGGCGAATGTAAGGTGAAACCTGCTCAAGGTAGCCCTCTCTCCGCAAGGCAAAACTTAGTTTCACTAGACTAAGTCAGCCCAAGGACCTAGGCCCAAGACTCGGCCGAAGCCCCGTGCCAATCGAAGCCGAGCACGCACCCTCCTTGGTCACTTTGAAAATCATTCAAAGAAATCATAAGTGTTCTAATATTTATATTAAAATTAATAACAACATTTAATTCAATGTGGGATGAGCTTTTAATAAGTCCTTCACATCCCCACATTATAATACCCCTTTATATTATGGCAAATTTTGTGCATTAGTTTCTCATTCACGAAAAATTGGTTTTGAGAAGTTCAATACACTACGATTAACTACATGAAACGTAGATTAAACCTACATTGTTAAATTCCTCTTGAATTAAATATTTAGCCACTGCAAATTATTCAAAGTCTGGATGCTACCTATTTTATTTAAATCCAATTTTCCAACATTTTTTTTAATTAATCCTTTTAAATACTCATCCCAAAAGTTGATTACAGGAAATAGTGCCCAAACTACACATATGAGTGCATTATAGTTGTGACATTGATCAACACACAACACAACTTCATGACATATCTAAACAATGAAATTAAGATTTCAGGCGAATGAGAATTACATTTTTAGAAAATAATGTGTTTTCATTTTTTAAGACGAAGAATGAAGAAACAAATTGAAACCAAAATGAAGAGGAAAACGAGGTCCATTATATCCTACTAGAAAACTATATGAGTTCTCTTTCTATTTTCCTTCCGAATCAATTGATTTTATCACATTTTTAGGGCTGTTTAAAAATTAAAAATTGTTATGACATATTAATATGTCAATAATTAGTGAGATTCAATTAGATGAGATTAGATAGTGATATGTCAATAGACAAAGAACAAAACCTCAAATCTATAGAAGTCGTTTATCAAGATAAAACAAAATAGTTTGTTAGTAAGTGACTTTGATTAATAGTTTTATCTTATGTTGGTGGCATTGTTAGTAAGTAATTTTATTAGCTTAGAAGTCTATAGTTAGGGGCCTTATATAAATTCAAAACTAGATCAATATATTGGAAAGTGAAATGTTGTGTTTCGCACGCATGGGGTCTTGTTTGGTATTCTTGTTAGGCATAAAAATTACATTTTATAGAACTATAGACATTCAACTTCTAAACTGCTATGTTTATATTTAAGAAGAAGAAGAAGAAGAAGAAGAAGAAGAAGAAGAAGAAGAAGAAGAAGAAGAAGAAGAAGAAGAAGAAGAAGAAGAAGAAAGAGCATATATTATAAAAAAAAGGAAAAATCGTGCATCACAAAACTTGCTTGTTGGGGTGTCGATTCATTTGCAGTTTTCCAGCGTGTAATAATTTTTTTAGGGGTAATAAAAACATGCTTCGGTTTTTAAGGTTTATTTCTAAATTTGTGTCTTACTTTTTCAGACAACACCTAATAAAATTTGATTATCTTGCACTCAAAGGATTGCTACAGTTCATTCATTTCACCTAAAATCAAATTCTTTAAAAAGGGGGTTAGTGCCCTTAATTTTATTTAGGTTTAATAGCCAAACAAAGTAAAATACGAGATACAAATTTTAAAATTATAACAATAGGTATGAATTACATAGTATTGAAAACTAGATAATTCACATGTACTTTTAGACCAATGTGGCCATTATTCATGCATGTAAGAATGCATATATATATATATATATATATATAAAGAAAATGAATGTGAACATGCAAAAGAATGCTTTTTGGGGCCGACCAAAACAGTTGGTTATGTCATATCAGAAGCTTATTCGTGCTTTAAAATTTGGCTTCTTCCCCTACAAAGTTAGTCTTTGTATGAATATATATAAGCCATCTTTTGCCTGTGTTGTTTTTCTACCTTCTTTTTTTAATTTTTTGTCTGGTTTTCAGTTGATTAATCATTTCAACTATTTTGATACTGTTGATTAGCTTTTCTCCATTCCTCACAATGATTACAGAAGCACAAAGCAGAGAGGCAAAGGCGGCTTTCAAACGGGAGATCATTATATAATTACAAATATGATTGCATTATGCTATCATTACAATTAAAGCCTATTTATATTTTTCAAAAATATGGCATATATATATAATTTTATTTTAAAGCCATATATTGTATTGACAGGCGGAAAGTGCTTGAGATACAGTACAAATTAATTATATGAAACAGCTTGTCATGTTTTAAAATAATTAAATGTTTGTATACAAATTTTATAGTTCAATATAATAATTGTATATTATTTATGCAAATAAATAATTATGACATAAGTTGATGAGCGTATATTGATAATAAAGAGTGTTTGATTCAAATTTATGTGCGGGTGAGATATTCAAACTAAGTAAGAATATAAATCATAAAATTATAGCGAAAACAACACTAATTTTTTGACAAAGAATCATTTCTTTCACTGAATTTTAATAATTATCAATTCAATTCAAATTAATTGTGCCAACTCAATTTGTTTCAAAGAGATTTATATTGCAATTGAACTTAAAAGTAAATTAATTGATAATTGATATTTAATTGAGTGTCTTGGAGTAATTAACTTTTCCATTTAAAATGTATTTGTAATTGTAATATTTGCTTCCATATTTTGTTTGTTTGGTCTTTATTCGTTATTTAAAATTTTATTCATCTAAATAATTTAAATATATTATTTATTTATCGATATTTATATGCATTCACTTACATGAAAGCACGCAGTAAATAAAACATGTAGTCGTATTAATAAATATTTATAATAAAATTTTAATCAGAGATCAAATATAGAAATATGTTTTAGATTAATTTTCAAATTAGTACAGATCTAAATTGCATGAAGCTAATACAAGAACTATCTAAGTAGAGTTTGTGGTTGGAATGGGCAAAATATGAAATAAAAGATTGTGTTCTGGGTAACTTCAAGTCAAAATAACAATTATTCTAAGTATTTGCAGTATAATCAAAAATTAAATAAGATAAAAATTAAAAAAACCAATTGACTATTCTCAATGTAATTGGTATGAGTGAAGAAGCACAAATGAGGTCGGTTATCTCAAGGACTGCCTAAGTTCGAATCATCTATAAAAGAACAAACTTTTATTTATTTTTTCAATTAGATTAAAAATTTTAATTTAAAAAAAAAAAAAAAAAAAAAAAAAAAAAAAAAAGGACAGAGGGTGCGTGTAAATAAACAGATCGCAACTAATTTAAAAAGTGAAGATAGCTGGAATAAGAATATTCTGACAAAAGCATTTATATTCCAGGTAATTATATTGTCGCAACATGTCGGAAACTACTATTCTAGTATTAAGTAATGTGATTTATTACGAGACAAACATCAAAGAATAGCTTTGATATATATATTTTTGGACATTTCGATTAACATCATTGTTTTTACTCTCCAAATATATATTTACAAAAATAGATATAAATAAAATTACAAAAATGTATATAACATTAAACTTTTGTTCTTTTTCGATTTCATGATAGCCTCCTTCCTTTCTCACCGGCCAGCCTTCGAAACGAAGTCATCTTCATTCGCAGTTTTTTCTTCTTCGTTTATTCCTTGAGTGCTGGGAAGCTCCGGATCAACTCATCTCTATTCAAAAATCGAAAGCTTCTACATGTCGTCTGAGCAAACCACCACATGCTGCTTGAGCATCACGGAAACCGAACATTGAAAAATTAATTCCAATTTTTCGGCGTTCGGTGCCAAAAAACCGAATACACAAGAATATGTTCAGTCAGCGAAAGCCAAACACCTCACAAATCGTTCAACACCCACAAACGAACAGTGTGTTTTGCGTTCAGCTACCAGATCTAGCCAAACGCATTGAATTGTTTTTTGTCTTTCGTCTTCAATTTGCTTTTCTTCTTTCTCTCAATTTTTTTTTTTTTTTTTTTGCTTCTGTTATTCAATTGTGGGAAGGATAAAAATAAAAGAGTTATCGCTGGATTTTTTAATATTTTTTTCAACATTTTTCTCCATGCAATTGTTCCTCAAAGGAGGAGAGGCAAGCCGTGCTGTCTTTCAATAGTTTTTTCTTCATTTTTTTGGATATAAATGTAAAAATAGATAGGGTGTAAAGTAAACATATTATATTTTTAATTAAAATATAGTGTGTAAAGTAAATGTGGTGTAGAAAGTAAAAATTTGTAGTGTTATTAGAAACAACTATATTTTTCACTTGCCTCTAAATTAATCAATCTTCCATTATAAAACTTATAATATACAATTTAGTGACGGATTCATGATTTTAAAAATTGAAAAGATAGATAATTAAAAATATATATAAATATTATTCAATATTAAATTTTAAATTTACAAATAAAAAAGTTTGATCTTTTTAGTTTTTTACCTTTTGATAAAGTTTTTTTTTCATAGTAAGAACGAAAACTTAATAATATCATAAAAAATATGTGAAGGAATTGGTCTTGATCTTCAAGATATGAGCAGAAAAAAATGGTTCACAACAACCTATACAATTATTTAAATAATTGAATAAACCAAAAACTAAGAAAATTCTGGGCTAAACAATATGAATGATTCACTGCAATGACATATTAATTCCCTTAAAAAGTTAGTTATTAAACAAATGAATAACACTAATAACCAATTGATTGATTTTTTTAATTAGTTACTGCTTTACTAATTACTAGATGTTCCCGTGTTATCTACGGAATATAATATATTTTATTATACTAATGATTTATGATAATTTTATATTATTATGATTATAATAAAAATATACATAACTTAATTTATATATCAATTATATTTATATAAATAATTAATTTAAAATATAGTTTATTATATTAAATTGCATTTTCACTTTTTATGAAGTTAGCTTTATAAATAATAAATTGTACGATATTTTGAAGTAAAGTTTTATTGTCCCTGAACTAAATATAAATATTTGAACTTACTAAAAACTATTGAGGTTAAACAAAATATTATAATATTATATAAATTAATAGTATAATATTTTGATTTTATAAAGAAATTATTTATATTTTTAGACTGAATTCATATAAAACTTAATATACTATTGATTCAAATTCAACACATATATCAAAATTTTAAAAATAATAATTAAATTTATAAAAAATATTATTTCATTCATAAAAATTATATTTCATGCTTTAAATATAATTATTTATTTTAATATATATAATATTAATTTCAAATTAATAATCACAAAATAATACTAATTTGATTATCATATATCAAAAATGGATTCAAAACACAAGAAATCGACCACAAGTGCTTCAGGGCTTGAGGCTAAACCAATGAACCATTAATATAATTAGTCCTTTGAGAATATATACATATATATATATAGATATATAGCATTTAAAGTTTTTTTAGGGGAACAAACTCTAGATTGACTTACCATTGAAATTACTACAAATGAATTAAATTATTACAGCTTGAAGATAAATTAAGTTTGTTTTTATATAGTATATTATTTTATCAGTACACCTCATTTATAATGAATATATTATCACTGTAGTGTGCATTCAACTCCCATGAACTCATATAATAATTTTAAAACAATTTTCACGTTTTTTTTTATAATAATTCATGTTTGAAAAATCTTTTTTTAAATAATTTTAAATAAATTTTTTAATTTTTTTAATATTTTCTATAAAAAAAGAAAAAAACTAACTTAAATACCCTTAACTTTTGTATTTTTACAGAAGGTTGCAAGCTGAAAAAATAATTACTATTGGTTTTATGCTAAAAAAATAAGTGTGTCTCCATGATTGCTTTTTTTAGGAGCATATCTGGAGATACATATTAATTATTACATCACTCATAATATGAAATTTGTATTCGGCATTTACTAATAGCATGAATTAGTTAAATTAAATAAAATATTACTTTTCATTAAAATAAAAAAAAATAAAAAAAAGAGTATGTTACAAAATTATGTTTTGCATTTCAAAGCACATGACAGTTTTATATTCAATTTTTTAATATTTAGTTTAAATTATTATTATTATAATAATAATAATAATTATTATTATTATTATTACTATTATTTTGTTTATTATTATTATAATAATATTATTTTGTTTATTATTATTATTATTATTATTATTATTATTATTATTATTATTATTATTATTATTATTATTATTATTATTATTATTATTATTATTATTATTATTATTATTATTATTATTATATTTGCAATACTTTCTATAAAATAATATATAAGAAATTATGTTTAGCATATTATTTTTATTACACATGAAATAATTGTAAGAATATATAAGAAATTATGTTTTGTATACTATTTATGCTACATATGAAAAACTTGTAAAAATATAGTACCAACAAATATGTGTTTATAATTTAAATTTAGTTTAATGTTTGATCATGTACCAACAAATAAATTAATATCTCACATTTATAAATTAACTATAATTAAACTTAAACTGATGTTTTTAATATAATCATGATCTTGACTTCAAATGTTCAAGTAGACGAACTAGATAATTAATTATGTATGAATTTATAACTATTCTATATAACTAAAGAAAAAACATGTTCTATGTTTTGACTTTCTTTTCATATGTAATATAAATAATATACAAAACATCATTTACTACATACTTTTACCATAGTTTTATATGTATCATAAATAATATATAAAACATAATTTCTTATATATAATTTCATAGAAAATATTTCAAATATAATAACAACAACAAGAACAACAAAAACAACAACAACAACAACAACAATAATAATAATAATAATAATAATAATAATAATAATAATTTAAGTTAAATATATATATATATATATAATATTCAACATACAACTGTCATGTGCTTTGAATTGAAAAAATTGGAAAGATTGTGCTTAAAATTGTGAAAAATTAAAAAATCCTGATTAAAATGCATATTTCATCAAAAGTCATGATTTTTTAAGCAATTAACCCTATTTATAATGAGACGAAACTAAATAAATGTAGGAGGATACATATTAATTGCTAATTTTTAATCTTGTAAATAAATAAGAATACATACCAAAATTATTAATAAATATTTAAAGTTCCACATGTGAGTTGTCCTTGATTGAAAAATTGAAGGAAAGAATACTAGCTTATAAGTGCGGTGGCATACTTCTTTACAATAGAACCTTAATTTTATATCAAATTTTACTTTATATTAGAATTCATGCCTCAATTAATGAACTCCATAATTAATGGATAATTATATTAAGCCCAATTAAACTTAATAAAATATGAATATATTAAATTCTGATTTTAATTTATTTGCATTTAAATTATAAATGCATAATTAATCATTCAAATTTGAATAACTACATCATGTAACATATTCCACGTAAAATATTCATGCATTTGCCTCAAACTTTAGAGCACAAATGCATTGATGTAATATATATATTTGGGCCCTTCTAGACTCAGAAAAAAGTAAAAAATGACTAGTCAAGCAAGCGGCGGCTGAGATATTGTAGCTTTGAACGAGTTTGTTGATCTTCCTAAGTGGGTCCCACCTGATTAATTTTCCTGTGTACCAAATCCCGAAAATGAAAATGGCTCTGCCTCCAATACAATTCTCCTATTTCCAGAATAACTGCTCAAAAGCTAAGGAAGATTAGTGTATTAAAATAAGAATTATTAGTTGTGGAATGTGGGCATTACTTGGAATTTGATCCCTATTCACTTGGACAAAATTAAAACTCATTTATTTTAATTTGCAAAATGCAGTGTGTCCCCTGCGGGGGGTTTCATAACTTCATATCTTGTTTACCATATCAAATTGGAAATCCAAGGAGTTTACATTAAAAAATAATAATAATAATTAAAGCACAAATGCACTTATGTAAATATTTTTGAGACATATTAATAATTAACTTAATTAAATCATAATTAAGTTAATTCTATGTAAGGATACCAACATTACAAAATTTTCTTATAAATGTGTGCTCCCTATTTCATAATAAGGTTCTAACCAGGCCAATTCTTTCTGCACAATCTTATAATGAATTAATCTAACATATTTGTTTATTTAATCCAATTCTTTTTTTTTTCCATCTCTCATCAGATTCCAATCATTACTTATTTTACTTTTTTATTTTTATTTTTGTAAATAACACTTCTTAAATTAAGATATTCAAGTGCATTATACTATATAATATAGATGATTAAATATATAATATAGTTTTTTTTTTGTTACATGAAATTAATCAATTATAGATTGAAAAATAATAAGAAGTATCCTAAATATATAAACAATTTTTTTTTTTATACGTTTGACATTATTATGTCGTAATGGTATTAAGTATAAGAAATGAATACTTAATATTAGAATACAAAAAACAAGAATATATCCAATATATGTATTAAGTAACCTCAAGATTTTAATCACTTATTTTTAATTAATTTTTTTAGAAAAATCAACATTTCATAAATTTATATATACAAGTCGCAACATTGAGACGTATTGTATTATTTTATTTATCTTTATTTTGCGAAACCATTTTTTTATAATTTTAAAATTACAATGTGTTTTCACGGAAGAAGCTGGATCTTCAATTCCAAGAGGAATTTTATGGAAAATAAATTTGTTGTAATATGTTTAGTGTACACTAATATTAGGTACATTTTACAGTTATATTTATAAATTTAATATAATATATATGTATATATATATATATTTAGAAAAGTATCATTGTGAATTTATTTTTTATTTAACAACATTTAATTAATAGTATTAAATATTTTTTAAGCTTAGTCAAATGTTCATCTTAAATATATTGTATTATTTAAATTATAAATTTTTCTAATTAAATCTTAACGTATTTTGAGAAATATATATAATAATATCACAAAATAAAATAAAATATATTAACTTTATAATATATAATTTTTTTATATTTATACTTATATAAAATTTCATAACACTTAATAGTTGTGCAATACACCAGTTAATATTAGTTGAATAAATAGATTATTATGCTTTTTTTTTTCTTTAGCCACATATATTATTACTTTGTCCCGCTCACGAATTAGTTGGATTTATTGGTATTCACGTTTATTTTTTT
Organism: Caryopteris x clandonensis; assembly: GCA_028749325.2. Taxonomy (NCBI): domain Eukaryota; kingdom Viridiplantae; phylum Streptophyta; class Magnoliopsida; order Lamiales; family Lamiaceae; genus Caryopteris; species Caryopteris x clandonensis. The sequence continues at coordinate 409,908 of JAPYKT020000049.1, forward strand.
GAACATGAATTTGTGTGGTTTGCCTTCTTCTTGTTGTTGACAGAAAAATATATGTCTCTTCTTTTATAACAGAGTAAAAATGAAATATATTTTTTAAGTTGAAACCTAAAAGATACTCGAAGTTGATGGTATGAGTATACTAAATGAATCTAAACATTAATGTAATGTTTTGTTTAGATAGAATAATTTCAAATTGAATTTGAAATCCACTTGTTTGGATGAAATAATTTTAAATTTGGATTTGAATTTCATTTTTAGTAAAACTTGATAGTCCTATTTGTTTGGATAGAATAATTTTAAATTGAATTTGAATTCCATTTATACTAAAATTGCATAGTCTGCATTCAACTAAATCTACACACTAATTTGCAAGTGTACAATAATAATGAATAAGGTTGTATCCACAAAAAATGGTGGAGACTATCAAGTATTTTAAATTTATCCTTTATTTTATCTAGATGTACGGATGAAAGAGTTGTGTTTATCTAATTACTAATAAATATAAAAGAAAATAACAAACAAATCAACAAACAAATAGATAAGTAGGCAAAGATCAGAGGGAAAAAACAAGTCTTATGGTCATACTTTCAACAATCAACAATTATATTGTTAAATTAGTTTAATCCAAGTTTATTCATTCTTACAAGACAATCACTATATTAAATTACCCTTTCTATCAAAGTGCATGTAATTCATAGATTAATTATTTATGCAAATATGTCTATTTCACACAAATAATCAACTCCCAAATGAATAATAGGACTAATAATTCTTTATAAATATTGCAGACAGACAATCATATAAATATTTATGTTATATACATCATATCTAAGTGGGTCTCATCTTTTGAATCTTGACTCAACATGTATCAAATAAACATAATTATTGGCCACATAATTAAACAAGGAATATCAAATCATGTATATAAATAAGAACTCAGATGAAGAACTTAAATATAAACTTGAATAAATTAATACAATTACATAATTGTATTAAACATGCCCTAAGACTACAATGGTTTAGCTAGACATGGTATAATTAAACATCATAAGAAATCTAATTCCAATTATATCTAGCATAACACAAAATAAAAAGGAAAGAAGAAACTCTGAAACTTTGTACGAATTCTGACGAATAATTCTTTGAAGCGCCTTGAGTGGATGGAGGATTGCATATGCCTTTCTCTCTCTTGATAAATTGGTGTATATTTAAATGTAGAGAGGTATTTTGATGTGCAGAATGTGTGGTTCTTCTGATGAGGGGTCGCCTATTTATAGGTGAAAAACCCTACTAGAAAGGGTTTCGGCTGTCAAATCTAGCGAAAAAACAGAGATCTATGCAAAATATTTGCTTCCGCCGCTCGATCGAGTAGAAATGGCTCGATTGAGCGCCTGGTTGAGCAGGAAATGACTCGGTTGAGTGTCTGGTTGAGTAGGAAATGACTCGATCGAGCACTTGGTCAAGCAGGTGATTGAGCAAGCACGCTCGGTTGGGCGCATGTTTGGCTTGGTCGAGCGTTTCGGACACTTGACCTTGTCCAGTAGTTGGGTCTTCTCACCTCCTTTAGCCGCTCGATCGAGCAGATGAGCTCAAGTGGTTGCCCAGTCGAGGGGTTGTGCTTGACCCTTCTCTTTTGCAGTTCTATGCATTTTTCGACCGTTTTTCTTCCATCTTCAGCTCTTTTTCCTTTACTATGCTGGTATTTTTTCGTTCTTCTTCCTTCGGTGATAAAAATTGGTATAAAAAGGTGACAAAATGAACAAACAATCCTCTCCACTCAATTAAGTAATGGGGTTTAATTTATATCATTATACATGATTTTTATTTTGTATATATATCAAAATATATCCCAAAATGCATGTCTAAACACTATTTACAAAACAAAGGATAGAAAAACAATCATCCTCCCCACACACCCCCATCCAAAAAAAAGAAAAAAGAAAAAAAAGTTTACATGTAGTTTGTTTGGATAGTTATGAACTTGAAATCTTTAATTTAATAAAACTATTTGTAATTAGTAGATAAAATTAATATTTAAGCCGTAATACTTTTATGTGAAAACTAATATTTTTTTAGATTACTGAAAAATATTAGTTTTTGACTGAAAATATATTACGTTTTACAAAAAAAAGAATATTATATTATGTAAGTGAGATAAGTATGGTAGGGGCGCATTTGCTGGAGGGATCCAAGCATTTTTACTCAAATCTTAGATTATATTGACTCAATTAGACAAATACAACTATATATCATATAAAACTCCCCCTCAAAAGGTTAGCATTTAATTCTTCTCTGTAATAAGAAAAGTATATTCTTTAATTGTGAAATAGAAAATATCGAATTTCTTTACCCAATTTTTTCAAAAAAATTAATAATTAAAGTACCATTTGAGATATTATATTTTAATAGTTATTCGCATCGAGATACATAAATATAAACATATATGTGTATATATATGTTTCTCTTGTTGATTCACATTCATTGAGGTTATTTAGGTATTTTATTTTTAAAAGTAACTAAAAATATTTATTCTTACAAAGAGGTTGAAAATAATTATTACTTATAGATTTGATTAAAAATACTTTCGTCTTATTATTATTTTACAAGTATGAGTTGATATGGATCGTTCAATCACTTGAAATTCATATTTTATTAATATAGTTGATTTCTACTTCCTTCATTCTATAAAGAAGTCCTCTTTGTAAAGATAATTTTTGTCTTAATCTCGACAAAGGAGTATGACTGTGGGAGTAGGCGTGTACCACCAAGAAATTATAAGAAATAAATCATTTATATTTTCTTCGATGAATTTTTTGTAAAATTTTCAAAAAATATACATAAATTAAAAAATATATATTATTATATTTATTCATTTTTTCTACTGTACTACATTCTCTTTAAACTTCACGTACTGGTAAGTTTACCTGCGCCTGAAGTAGCAGATTTGGGCCCACTTCGTAGTTAGTAAGAAGGGGGGATCGAGCCGTAAACTTACTTGTATGCAAATGAATGAGGTAGTATTTTAATTTGTTAAATGTGTGGTACATGAAATGTTATTAACTAAATTTAAAAATTTTGAATAAATTGCGACGTGGCACCTTTCTATTAAAGGTCCGCACAAAACCAATACTAGAGGCAGGCCCAACAAGATTGCCACGTCATAGAAAAAGCAAGGGCTTTTGTGGGAATTCCCGAAGCACAGAAAAGCATTTGGTCCACTTTGCCCCCTTTTGTCCTGAAAGTGCCTCTTCCCGACCACCTTCATTCGACGGGTCCACTCAATTGTCTGAATACCAAATTTAGGTCCAGCCTTTCTAGATCATTTTATTTTAAATAAATAATATTAATCCATTCATTTCAAGTCTCAATTAATATCTCATTAATTTGACAGTGAACGATATTGATGTTTATCTATAAGAATTGATTGTTTACTTAATTTTATTTATTAATACATCTAATAATTTATTAAACATTTACTCATCGACAAAATTGAGTAGTTTAATTTAATCGGAACATTTATTTTATTTGTTACAAAATATTAAAATAGTTAAAATATTAACAAGATTTATGAAGAAATAAGTTTATGAATAAATAATAAATAATATATATATATATATATATATATATGCGCACGCACTTTTGCAAAATAGTAATATTAAGTGGTCAAAAGTAGGGTTCTTGAAAATCATTTTGAATTTTTCATGCAATGAAATATCTGGGTATTATAGCGTTTAGGAATTCCATTCTAATCATTTTAAATTTTTAATATTATATTTAAAATGCCTTTATAACATTGTATGAAACATAATTAAAGTATTTTAAAATATTAAATAAAATTTTAGAAACAATTCTTCATTCAATTCATAAAATCTCTGCAATCTTAAATTTAAGTCCGACTCATTCATCATAATTCCTAACTTTGATTCATGTAAATTTGAAACTGAAACTTGAAATTTAGAAAATATATTTGAAAATAAGGATGAGAATCGTGTCAAAGTTTTGAGATGATAAATCGACTCAACACATATTTTTTTTTATTATCCAAAGACAACCTACTTTATAATTTGTGTCAATTTGAAGACAACCAATATTCATACCATTTTAAAATGTATATATTACTGTGACACCTGAACTTTCTACTATTTTTCAATTCATCAAATTCTTGCATCACAAAATCTTTGAAACCATGTTTAAATATGGTAAATAGGTTGTTTAATATTCATTTAATATTTTTTATTGGATTGTAGTAGGCTCCTTTGATATTTGTATTTTATTTATGTCATATTATCAATTGTCATCTATATCCGAAATAAAATTGTTTTTGCTGTTTATAATTAATTCTTTAAATAATTGAATTTCAAATAGAGGAGAATATGTGTGTTTGATGTCCCTACATACATCTTTATTAACAAAGTTGAACCATTAGAATCTAAATTTTCAAATAAGTAATTAAAGAATTAATAATAAATATTTTGATTATTTTCTTTTTTTCAAATTAACCACTCGATTAATTACAATATTCTGCTTTACAAAACTTCAGTTGGTTTGTGAAATTTAAAATACTTTTGTTTTTTTAAACTTTGAAGCTTGAATAATATTTTTGTTTTACTTTTTTATTAGATTATTTGTTGTCATTTTAAATTTTGATTTTAAATTTTGTTTAATATATTGTTTGTTGATGTCAAATTATAGCTATGGAACAATTATTTGCACATTTAACCACTTCTTGGACAAAGAGTTGTACCTTACGATGATGCTAAAAAATTTCTTGTTCTTCTTGCAATTGAAATCGACCATCCTATGATCTCCTTTGGTTCTTCATCCGAGATAAACCATGCTAAGTACGGACAACTTACATGAATCTAATATTAACTCGAACTACATGGATCGTCTCAATGGCCTAATCTATTTTTGGTCAAACTTTGTGCCTACTAGAACGGATGATAATTTTGGTTGTCTCAACCTGTCAACTATGCAAGTGGTCGACTATTACTAAGAGGTTATATCGACCACCTTGTCTCGCTCTTTTAGAGATAATCATTAGAATGACGCGTGGAATATCCAAAATGGATGACTTGAACGGATTGTCCAGCATGATGGCTTGATCAATCTACCTTTACAATTGTGTTCTCTATGAAATTGTGCACTCTCAATATCAAGATATTGTATTTATCATCTTAGATTTAATTTTATTTTTCTTTATAAAAATCGGTTAACTGATTTTGATAAAAGTATTCAACTTTTTTGTTTTTGAGGTGGACTAGCAAATAGATAATTTTATTATTATTTTATTTTAAAATTATGATTATAATTTATCTTTTGTGATTACGAGGGAATGCTTGAATATATTCTCAAAATTTTGTAAATCTTAAAATTATAATTTATTTTCGAAAATTTGTTTATAGAAACTAATCGAAAACTTTGTGCATCAAATTCATCGAAAATTTATATTTATTATTTGAAATTCAAAATAACAAACAAAATAGAGGACAATAAGAAAAAATAAAAAAGAAAAGGAAATGGGTTTTTTTAGACAGACGCAGGGCAAGAAGAGGTACAACTCCCCACATATTATCACAGCTTAGATACATATTTCTCGGTTCTCAGGCAAAGTTTCGGAATTGGTGCAGCTGCTGCTTTTTCCTAATCTTTGACTCGTAGTCTCTCTTCTTCTTCCTACGCGCGCACCACCTTCTCTCTCTTGGCCATTTCTTTCTCTCTCCACCGCCAACATTGGTTTTTCAATTTTTTTTTTTATGTTTTTTTGCTTTCTTTAGCTATTAATCTTTGCCAGCGTCTCGGGGAGCCGGTAGAAGCGCCGGGAATCACTTTCTCCACTGCCGGCGGACTAGATTTTCCATATCGCCGGACCCAGTTATTCTTAGTCCATCGGAAGGACGGAGGACCTTCTTTTGACTTTGGAGCTTCGGAGAAAGGGCAGTGGACAGTTGTTTCAGATCTGTAGGAGACAGAAGGCGTGGGTTTTGTAGTCGGATCTTTGAAGGTTTTAAGTAATTTGAAGGGAAGGGAGAGAAGCTAGGTGGTGGTGTGGATGGTAGTGTTCGGCGGAGGTGGTGGTGGAGTGGTGGTGGCATGATAATGAGTGGTGTGGGATGGTGGCGGCGGTGGTGTTGGTTCGGAGGTGAGCGCTTCACATGGAATGGCAGATCTTGTTAGCTACGGTAATGCCGACCGTGACATCGAGCAGGTATAATCCTCTTTGATTTGTCTATGTAGCTGGAAGTTGCAATATTTGAATTTTAAAGGTGTGATCTTTATGGTTGTTTGTTTTTCTGTCTTGTTTTTGGTGATGAAAGTTGATTTTTTTTATGAATTTCTCTGGAAATTGCTTTTTTTTTTTTTTTTTTTTTTTTAATTTTCTGTGTAAAAATTTACTGTATTTGCATATATATTTTCAAGACTTGGTGATTGATTAAGACCTTGGATTTGGATTTTGAAGAAAATCCAGAAATCTTGTTGGGACCAATTTGAGTTTGTTGTTACTTTTGCACATTCTGTCTTAAGCATGGCTGATCATTTAACATAATGTGGTCCTTAATTCATTATTATGAATGAGATTGTGATCCGACTCTGATGTGCCTTAACTACTGAGGAATTATTTTGAGTGGGTACCTTATGTTCCGAGCTTGGCTTTTCTTCTGGATTCGTGTCTCGTTAGAAGATGCATTGAATGCTAAAATTGGAGCATTTGAAGGATTAAGTATGTCTTTATTATAGTAGACATAAACTTCATCTTGCAATGGAGATCATGTGTCTTATTTATGTTATGTTTTATGGAGTATTACCTAAATTTGCTTGCTTAGTTGTGTATGAGTTGTCATTTTCAAATAACGCGTAATTGAGAAACCTACACTTAGGGAGCAGTTAAGTCAGGCCGACTTGAATGGTTGCGTTTACTGTTAAGCTCAGAGGAGACAACTCAGATGATGATAATATCATTATTGCACCATAGAGAATATGATATAGGTTTCTCATAACTAGTGGAATTAGACAAATGAATATACTATAGAATCTTGATGTTTTGTAGCAAAATATGACTGGGGAAGGCCTAAAGATGCTGGCATAATATTTGCTAAAAATTGCCAGCAGGAGACTTCACAATGTATATAGATAGATTGGTAGCTCAAATTCTTACGAACACATGTAAAAAGGGTAAAGTATGTGCATTTATTCCCTTTATTGGTCTTTTTGTTTATTCTTACAGCCTAATACTCTTTATATGAACGTTGGATGCAATATGGTAACTTTACATAATTGACAGTTTGTTACTTGATCAATCACACTTATGAAATCCTCCAAGACATGAAAAGCGCATTTAATCACTGACTTGAAAATTACTAATGTGTGAAGGAACAATGCTAAAGTTTCTCTAGTTCTAGCATTATTTATCGTAGCCAGCAGCACAAGGAAAATGAGAAGGGGGGGGGGAATATGAGATTTGATGATTGGCTGTTCTGACTATGCTAACATGTATTAGTGAATATGATGTGGTGGTTCTGAATTTCTTTTTCTTCAATTACTTGTTCTTCTATAATTTTTTGACTCATAGTTGACCATGATGTGATTAATATGCGGATATAAACTTGCATTTGGAAAGTAAAGGCAACCTGTGGGAGGTTTGATCATTGTGTTTTATCACTTGAAGGCCTCAGTATGAATTTGTAAATGTCCATGCTTCTCAGTTCTCTGGACAAGACCTCATTCCCCTTTCACTTCGTGCAGGCTTTGATTGCTCTGAAGAAGGGAGCTCAACTACTTAAATATGGTCGTAAGGGAAAGCCCAAGGTTTATCCATTTAGACTCTCAAATGTAAGGCCTATTTATCATATGCACAATGCTTGCCTAGCTTTTTCACTGCCATATTTATATTATGCTTTTCCTTTCTAGTGATTGACTTTGCTGTTGCAAACCACTTGGTATTTCAGTTCTTTAAAATATTTCTTCAAAAAAATGATATTTTATATCACCTCTCATTAATGTGATCAAAGATGACGAGTCCTTTACGATTCTAACTTCTTATAACGTGCCATGTTCATCTTGATGGATTACTTTGTTATGCTTGAAGAGAAAAACTGAGAGTTGGCTGAGACACGTATGGGGAAAAAGTTCAGAGGAGAGCATCTTTTTGGGAGAGTGATAAATTAGAAGAATTCCTGTTCAATTAGGAATTTGATCCCATCTTGGATAGATGTCAAATGGACTGGGCCAAAACTGACCTAATTTGTACAACTATAATTGTCAGAAAGCGACCCCTTGTGGATTGAAATGATATTCGACTTAGGTCCAGTAGTGCTATCTATATTTCAAGACCCCGGAGTGGTCTCTAATCAACCACATTGCACCACTATATTTGTCAGAAAAATTGGCCACTTTTGCATAGTAATGATAGTCAACCCGGGTACAGTCTATATTTCAGAACCCAGGACATTGAAGAGTAGCTTGTTCATCTCCAGGACATGTTGTAGCTATGGTAGATACATAATTTGTGTTTAACTAGTTTATGTTCATTCAAAGCTTAAATTAACATATTCCAATTACTCACAAAAAAATAAAAACAAATACGTTTTAACATAAATATATTGCTATCATTAGATTATTAATTAAACCATTTTTAAGAATAAAAAAAAAAATGTTCAACAATGGATGTCCATGATTCTAGGATATGACCCATTTACTGAAGACAAAGTCTGATCCCATGTTTACGTACAAGAGGACATTAGGACCAGCACAGTCACATAGCCAAGACTAGATATATTTTAGTTGTACAAGATGCTACAAAACTGAATGCTTTTCAATGACCTCCTTATATGGATGACATAATAATAACTGGTGGAATGTAGTAGCCCAATTGTAACATATCATAAGGGGTAACCAATCGAAGCAAAAACTTTAAATTAAACTGATATTAAGAGTCATAAAATGGATAGTAGACAAACAGTGGACATATGATCATTATGCTAATTAAATGATACTGAATGGGGCCATATAATACATCAAAGCTGTAAATGAATTAGATGAAGAAATTCTGAAGCTTATTTCCCACAAATATTTGCTGCCAGTTCAGGAAACTTCCTGTGATTGATTGAATTCTTGAAGAATGAAGTTATCGTATGGTCTCTGTTAAATTATAGTTGGATATCAAGATGCCTGACATGGCTATATCCACTTTCATGTTAACATTTTGTTAAAAATTTCATTCAACAAGTTAAAATCTTGAGGCCGGTGAACTGTCAAGGCCATTAGAATTCAATATTTGTTTTGATTACAGAAGGCTAAACATTATATGTACGTCAGTTATTGAATAACTACAGTTTTCTATTACGGTTGATAAATAAAGGTTTGCTGTACCATAACTTCTTAAGGATTTTCTGTATTTTTCTTGTCTTGTTCTCATTACATGCTAATTGTTAACAACTTTTGATGCTGTAGGATGAAACATCATTAATTTGGATTTCTTCTAGTGGTGAAAGAAGTCTAAAGCTATTTTCAGTTTCAAGAATAATCCCTGGACAAAGAACTGTGAGCTTTTGCCTGACTTTTTTTCTCCTCACTAGTTCACTTCACAATTCTATCTGGGAGCACATTTGAATAATTGTTGTTAACTTGTTTCCCAGGCCGTTTTTCAACGTTATTTGCGCCCTGATAAGGAGTACTTATCTTTTTCTCTCATATATAATAACGGAAAGAGATCCCTCGACCTGGTTGGTGATGAATTAAATTCCCTTTAAAAATTGGCTATTAAACTGGCTGTTTGTTGATAATTTGTGCCACTATTTATTGTGTATTATTAGATCTGCAAGGACAAAGTTGAGGCAGAAATCTGGATAGCTGGTCTCAAGGCGTTAATAACATCTGGACAAGCTGGGCGCTCAAAAATTGATGGATGGAGTGATGGAGGCCTCTATTTTGATGTGAGTTTTACAACCTAGAATTATCACTTCCTCGTTTGCCATCGACTGATCGACTGATTAGTGCCTTAGTTTTGGCACCACATTTCAACCAGAGATGATTGTAGATTTTATTATGAAATTAAAATAGATGCTACTTGATTGTCTAGAGTTACAACATTGTTCTTTTATTATTTCAAGTTAACCATTATTCTTGAATGGATCTTTTACTGGGAATGGCCCTTCGGCTTACAGTTCTTTTTTTGACATGGTGTAAAATATATAATTTCTGCTCATTTGCAGTATCTAATTTTTTCATGCAAATTGCAAGATTTTCACTAAATGGTCAAGACTAGTTATATTATTAGTTCTGGACTGTGGTACATAAGATGTCTCTGTAACCAATGAATTTCTGACACTTAAATTCAATTTTGTAAATAAAAACAAAGAAAATTGGCTCATTGATAACCAGCCATCTCTTAGCCTGTTGATGTTTAACCAAATGATTCCAGGACAACAGAGATTTGACATCAAATAGTCCAAGTAACAGTTCTGTGAGCGCGACACGAGAAGCTAGCTCACCTGAGGTTTCCATCAGTTCAAACACAATTGCTTCTCCAAAGAGCTACCGTCCTGAAAATCTGGCCTATTCAGAAAGGTCACATGTAGCTTTAGATCAAGCAAATATGCAGGCGAAAGGATCTGGTTCAGATGCTTTTCGAGTTAGTGTATCTAGTGCCCCCAGTACATCCAGTCATGGTTCTGCACCTGATGATTGTGATGCGTTAGGGGACGTGTACATATGGGGTGAAGTTATATGTGATAATGTTGTCAAGGTGGGACCTGAGAAGAACGCTAGTTCCATTAGTACAAGATCTGACGTTCTTCTACCCAGGCCGTTGGAAAGCAACATAGTGCTTGATGTGCATTACATAGCCTGTGGGGTCCGGCACGCTGCCCTCGTCACTAGGCAAGGCGAAGTCTTCAGTTGGGGTGAAGAATCAGGTGGAAGGCTTGGTCATGGAGTCGGGAAGGACGTCAATCAGCCTCGTCTGGTGGAATCTTTAACGTTTTCTAGTGTTGATTTTGTGGCATGTGGAGAGTTTCACACTTGTGCTGTGACAATGGCTGGTGAACTCTACACGTGGGGTGATGGGACGCACTATGCTGGGCTGTTGGGTCATGGTACCGATGTGAGTCACTGGATACCGAAGAGAATTGCGGGCCCCCTTGAGGGGCTTCAAGTTGCGACAGTTACTTGTGGGCCGTGGCATACGGCCCTGATAACATCGACTGGACAGCTGTTTACCTTTGGAGACGGAACTTTCGGTGTTTTGGGCCATGGAAATCGGGAAAGTGTTAGCTTTCCAAGAGAGGTCGATTCTCTATCGGGGTTGAGGACGATTGCAGTTGCCTGTGGAGTGTGGCATACAGCTGCTGTGGTCGAGGTGATCGTTACACAGTCAAGTTCTAGTTTTTCGTCTGGGAAGCTATTCACTTGGGGAGATGGTGATAAAAATCGCCTTGGACATGGTGATAAGGAACCAAGATTGAAGCCTACTTGTGTGCCTGCACTTATCGATTACAATTTTCACAAAATTGCGTGTGGGCATAGTTTGACTGTCGGCTTGACCACGTCTGGCCGTGTTTTCACAATGGGAAGTACGGTTTATGGTCAGCTGGGAAACCTTCAGTCCGACGGAAAGATACCTTGCTTGGTAGAAGACAAGCTCGCTTCTGAATCTGTGGAGGAAATTTCTTGTGGTGCGTATCATGTGGCTGTCTTAACATCGAAAAACGAGGTTTACACATGGGGTAAAGGAGCTAATGGGAGGTTAGGCCATGGAGATATAGAAGACAGGAAAACACCGACTTTAGTTGAAGCTTTAAAGGATAGACATGTAAAATTTATTGCTTGTGGTTCGAACTATACATCTGCTATATGTCTTCATAAATGGGTCTCTGGTGCTGAGCAGTCCCAGTGCTCGGCCTGTAGACAGGCGTTTGGCTTCACAAGAAAACGTCATAATTGCTATAACTGTGGGCTCGTACATTGCCATGCTTGCAGTTCTAGGAAAGCACCACGGGCTGCATTGTCTCCCAATCCCAGCAAACCGTATCGTGTGTGTGACTCGTGTTTTGTGAAACTATCCAAGGTGGCAGAAGGTGGGGCCAACAGTAGGAGAAATTCTGGGCCCCGACTTTCCGGTGAAAACAAGGATCGATTGGACAAGACTGATCTGAGGTTGGCCAAGTCAGCTATGCCGTCGAACTTTGATTTGATAAAACAATTGGATACCAAAGCAGCCAAACAAGGTAGGAAAGCCGATACTTTCTCTATGGGTAGATCCTCTCAAGTATCTCTATTGCAACTGAGAGATGCTGTAATATCGACCGCTGTTGATGCACGCCGGAATGTTCCAAAGCCAATTCTTACGCCATCAAGTGTTAGCTCAAGGTCTGTGTCGCCCTTCTCAAGAAAACCCAGCCCTCCGAGATCAGCAACCCCAGTTCCTACAACATCAGGCCTGTCTTTTGCGAAAAGCATTACCGATAGTCTGAAGAAGACGAATGAACTTTTGAATCAGGAAGTGCATAAATTGCGATTGCAGGTATATCCGAACTTCCATCTTGCTCATTCTTCGGTTTAAGTAACAAATACTAAAAAGGTTACCGAATTCTGATTTATGAATTATGAGCTTCAATTCAGGTAGAAAGCCTTAAAAACCGATGCGAACTGCAAGAATTGGAGCTCCAGCAATCGACGAAGAAAGCTCAGGAAGCGATGACGTTAGCTGCTGAGGAATCTGTTAAATGTAAAGCTGCAAAAGAAGTGATTAAATCACTTACAGCACAGGTTATGTTCTGTTCCCTTTGTGTGTGTGCACATCACATTGTAACTTGAAATTTCACAAGTGAAATAAACATTCATTGGTATTTTTCTTCATTTAGTGATTTCTGTCTTCATGTTTAGTGAAATACAAAATTTAATTGTGTTCTTTCTCAAGTCGTGTTCATTCTCATGTTCCAGGTCAAAGATATGGCCGAGAAGTTGCCACCCGGGGCTTACGACCCTGATAGCCTCAAGCTTGTTTACCTGCCAAACGGATTGGAATCAAACGGCATACACTATCCCGGTGCAAATGGAGAAAGGACCTCAAGACTGGATGAAATTAACACCTCTTACTTGGCCTCCCAACCTGGAATGGATTCAGGTTTACCAAATACCACACAGGGTCTATCTGAATCACTTCTAGATGCTACTAGAAGCAATGCAAGTAGCTTAGATGCTCAGGGACTCGAACGGGCCTCATCTAATGGAACAAATGAGTATTCAGATGCCAGACTGCCTAATGGTAGTGGGAATCTTCAGTCTTACAGGAGCAGCGTGTCTGAGAGTCTTGATGGGAAAGATTATGGTCCTAGTCAGGATGGTGAAACGGGTTTGAAATCTAGAAATGCGGTTCCAGGCAATGCTAGCCCAATTGAAGCCGAGTGGATTGAACAGTATGAACCGGGTGTATATATAACGCTTGTAGCACTTCGAGATGGAACCAGAGATCTCAAGCGCGTTCGATTCAGGTATTTGACATCTTATCTTCTGATCTTGATAATATTAGCTATGTATTAGAACGATGCATGTTATCCAAAAGCTGCTTATTTATGATCATGGTATTAATGTTTCCATCATTTCATCATATAATTGTCCATTTTGACCATATAACTATCAGTCTCATTTACTTTGTTCTATAATGTTTTGCGTGTAAAGTCGGCGAAGATTTGGAGAACACCAAGCGGAGACGTGGTGGTCGGAGAACAGAGAAAAAGTTTATGAGAAATACAATGTGCGTGGATCAGACAAGTCCTCGGTTTCTGGGCAGGCTGCCCGAAGATCTGAAGGAGCTCTTTCACCTTCTTCCCAAATTTAGGCAGAACACAGGATATTGGAAAATGTACTCCACCTTGAGCATGTAGTTGTCAGACCAATTGGAGGGAAACAGAGATCAAATTATTAATTTTTTTTTTGGGGCCCTTTCACTCTTTAATTGTCCACTCTTTTTATTCTTTTTTCCTTTAATTGTTATTTAAATATTTGTGTTCTTGGTATAACATGTGCAAGGGACACGCACCTGGTTTTTGTGGTCGTAGTGTGTATATATTACTTTACTCCCTTCTTATTTTGGTTGTTTGAAATTTGTTTGTCCTTTTACTTTTAGTTAGAGATGTTAAACGGGCTAGTCCTAGCGGGTTTCGGAGTCCTAGCGGGTTTCGGGCTAATCAGGCATTGATGTAATCGGGTCAATTTAAACGGACTTGATTATGGTGAACCTAACTCTAACTCTAGCGGTTTTTGGGTTAATCGAGCCACTATCGCGCTATGAATCAAAATAGTTAGATTATATATTTAAATTTAAATTTTAATTAAGTGCATATTATGCTCTATTTAAAGTATAATTTTAGATAATATTAAAAGATTAAATATATTTAGAACTTTTATATCACTATACAAAATTTAAATATTGAAACATTCAAGTTATATACACTATTTCATGCTCTCAATTATAGCTTTAAAAACATTCATTGTTATAAAATTTGAAATCATGATACATTTAAGTTCTAAATTTAAATGACATTATTTAGAATCTTCTAGTAATTAAATATAAATTTTAATATATTCTACTAAAAAATCAAATATGGTATATAAAAAATAATTAAAAATGGTGTATATTATTAATTCGATATTAAAAAATAGACAAATAAGAAGAAAAGTTCGGGCTATCGGGTTAGCCCTATAAGCGGGCCAGCCCTATAGGGCTTCGGGCTAATCGGGCTCGGGCTAAACGGGTTGACTTTTAAACGGGCTAATAAAATCAAGCAATAATCCTAAAAAATTTCGGGCTAAACGGGCCGGCCCATCGGGCCATGACCTTTTTAACATCCCTACTTTTAGCTACAAAGGTTTTCGGTTGAGTTTGATCATCTTACGTTGGAAATTGATATCTTGAAGGTTTTTTTTTCATTTGTTTTTCTCCCTAAAAAGTAGATTTTAAGGGCGTACAATAGTATTTTGAGAGCTCTACTTTTTGTTAAAGGATTATATACTATTTTTTCAAATATAAATAGTTTTTGTTTGTGCGATATAATATATATACATATATTAATATTTTGAGAAAATTAAGTTATTATATGCTAAAATAAATTAAATTAGGTAATTCAATATTAGATATATATATATATATATTTATATTAATGGTTAGGATTTTCAAAATAATCTAATATCTTCTAGCTTTTATAAAAACTAAAATTTATGTTTGAAACTTAAATCCACCAAAGATAGGTGAATTAATTACAAATACACAAGCTAATACACAAGCCATTAAAATATTGAAATAAACTAATAAATAAATAGATTGAAAAATCTTATTTAAACTTAGTTAAATTTTTTTTTTCAAATAATCAAGTCTTTTATTTTTTATTAAAACAATAATTGATTAATTTTTTATTGTGCAACATAATTCCACCAGAATTAACCTAATTACCCATTTATTAAATGTAACTCATATATTGGCTTGGTTATCAAATTATTATAAATTAATTAATAAATTTATGTTTTACGGTAGTTTTTAATATTATAATAAAACATCAGACCAGCTCATAATTTTTATAAAAAAATATCATGAATCCTGACGTTTAATAAACATTTCACTATCATCATGACTCAAACAACTAAGACCCAAAAGCATCGAGTCCTTAAAGTCCCTAATTGAAATTTCCCGTAAACAATTCTCTATGGACCCAATTTTTGTTGGATATTTAAAAATATATTACTAATATCTCATACATATATTATTGAATGGAAGGGTCCATTTAAGTTAGTAGACTCCTGAATGGGGCGGGCCAGAAATCAGAACTTCGATTTTTTTATTGCCACTATAACTATTAAATGGTTCGAATTTTGATATGATATCAGTTCAATGTGATTCATTGGGATGAACATTACATTTACTAGTCTATGTGGTGTCTTAGCATTGATATTTATGGAATATGATATCCACTCCCAAAGTGGCGTACGACTCAATGCAATCTTATATGTGAATCCTATGATATCACTTCTTGTAGATTCTATAATTTGAAACATTTATGATCTCATCCACCGATACTTGTTTTGTGACCAAGTCTCTTAGCTATCGAGATCATTGAATTCAATTATCATATAAAATGTAAGACAAATAAATATGATAATAAAAAACATCTTAAACTTTTATATCCAATCTTAGGGCAGCCCTAAGGCATACAAAATTAGGATTCCCTAAACTTACATATTATCCTCAGGGCGTAGAATTATTGAGAGTCACATAAAAAGGCTCTAGTAATAATGTAAAAATAGTTCTATTGAACATGATTTATTGTGAAATATCTCATACAAAATTTCTTGATTTGATTGAGATTCAGTGTTTGAACCTCATCACGGACATATTAAATAACTTTATAAAATGATTTTTAATTAATATATTATCTTGTTAACAACTTAGATCTTTCTTTATCTTCTAAATAACAATTTGAATTACTAAATATGGACCACTTTGGAAGGTCAGGGATTTATAATTAGTATGGGTTAATTATTTTATGCTAAAATGACATTATTTTGGAACAAACAAAGTTAGACCACATAATGTGGGTATATATCCGTTACTTTTTTCTATGAGTGAAAATCAATTGGGGAAATTCACGTTCTAGGATCATTAATTTTGGTAGAGAATAAACCCCCCCCCCCCCCTTTTTTTTTTTTTTCGCAGGGGTGTGTTTGGACTTGGGTTGTGTATAATCTAATTCATATTTTTTTATAGGGTGTGTTTGGACTTGGGTTGTGTATAATCTAATTCATATTTTTTTATAGGTACTAGGTTGAAGGTTGTTCCATCTACAATCTTACCTGCTTCATACCTCTTTTTGTCATTTTCTCTAACAATTTCCAAAAAAATCATTCGATATAATTATTTTTTTCTTCCAAAATTATAATTACTTATAATTTTTTATTTTAAATTTAAGTTTTACACAAAATTTATCATATTAATTTTCTTTTTAAGATCTTTATTTTTACATCCAATTATCATATATACAAATAAAATATTAATTTTTAAATATAAAATATTTTTTAAAACTAATGGTTATATATTTTTTAACTTGAAATATTTTTGATATAAAATAAAAATATAACATTATTTGAAAAAATAATTTCTGGAAAAAAATAAGATCATTTAAATATTATAATAATTATATAATTTCAATTTTTGAATTTATAGATTATTTTTTAAAAATATAAATTTTAGAGAAACTATTTTTTTATTTTCCTGATATTATAATTTATTTTTCAATTTTTTATTTTTTCAAATATTATTCTTATTTTTTCAATTATAAATTATTATCATTTTCAATTTTTCATTTTTCATAAATTATTATTATTTTTTCAAATTTTGTACTATTCAGAAATTATTATTGTCAATAATAATGAATTTATTATTAAATATTAATTATATTGATATTTAATATATATATATATATATATACACAATTAAATATTGATGATGCACTATTTCAATTTCGATTATGTACAACACATCCATATTTATATATTATTTTTGTTTTTAATGTATTATTTATATATTATTTAAGATTTTTATATATTATTTATATAACTAGTATTTCTCTCGTGCGTTGCACGATTTATAATATAATAATATAATAAATTATTAAAAATAGTAATATAATTTTTAAACTATAATACATAATTATATAAAATATATTTTGATAAAAATTGTTTAAAATAAAATATCTAACTATATAAAAATATATTAAATATTAAAATATACCAAAATTAATGTATGAAAGATGTATTTTATATTTAAAAATTAATATTTTATTATTATATATGCAATATGAATATCAAATTGAATATCATAAAAAAATAATTAATTTAATGTATATTTTTCATAAAAAAAATTGAGTTGAGATTAAAAAGTTATAAAATTTAACAATTAGAGGGAAAAAGAAAACAATATGATTGAACATCATAATTTCTAAAAATAAAAAGCTGATTTTAGATAAAAAAAAATAACATTCCTGTAAATAAGTCCAACTGTATTGCTTTTATATAGTTAATTTTTATATATTAGGAATATATGTGTATATATATATATATCAATAATGAATCACGATATAATAATACAAACAAAATTCCACTAAACCTACTGATTTGACATTTACAGTACACAACCTACCATATCATATTCCGTAATAAATATCACTTTCTATTATGCATTTAGTTGTGGCACAAACTCACGGCTCATCTTAGCTACCACAAGTTTTAGGAGAGAGAGAAGAATGAGAATGTCATGGTGAGTGTGAAATTAGTCAATTAACTCTCACTACCATTTAAATATGCTTAGCTCATTTGAATAATTTGTGATTCAATCTTTTGATTTGAATTCAATTAATTATAAACATGGGCACGGTTTTATTGTCTTGATTTTAGTTTCGGAATTATAAGAGGTGGAATTAAAATCATATCACCATTATAGTCGATTTCACTTGGAACCGTCAGTTTAAAGCCAAAACCAACATTTTTAATCAAAACCAAGGGTTTTGGAATGGAAACCGGCGGTTAGAACTGCCGATTCTTGGAATTGGGTATCTTGGAATCAAAATCAAACTGGCCAGGTTTCGATTTCAAACCAAAATTAAAACTGAAATAGAGTCAACAGTTAAACCAAAGACCGACGATTCTAAACCGAAACCGTCATATCTAAATTAACTTTTTCCACTCAAATGCACTTGCTAAATTGGGAAATAAATTTTTTATTTTGGTAAAATATCATTTTCTTTTTTATTTTTTTTAACAATTTTCATCTTTTTCAAATAAAATCCAAGAAGTTTAAACTTTTTCATATCAAATTCAATTTTGGCGATTAAATCTAAAATTAATAATATTTTCATAATTTTTAAAATATTGGATCAAAACAATGTGGGTGGGTTTGATTGTGTTATATTTTATACTGAATTTATGAATCGTTGTGTCACAGGAATGCATAACTAATAAATCCAACACTTGCTACAACATTAATAATAGGTAAGGAATATAAGAAAAGTATGAGGAAGGGACAGTGGCAGCGCGCACGCTCTAATTAATTAATTTAAGCGTGTTCATTGTTAGCATATGTGGTGGTTAATTATGGTTTTGATTGCGATGGATTTTCTACGTATTTGACACTCCCATCCATTTATAATATTTTTTCTAGTTTTGGTTTATGGAACAAAACGATCCACCACATTCTAATTTATATTATGTTTAATTAATAATAAAATGGGAACCTAAGTTTGCACACCACACACATCATTTGGTATAATTAATTGGAAATTTGATGCTGAATGGCTTTACCCAATCATATAGGACCGTTCTTGTAGATGTACACAGCAATGCAATTTCAAAGGGGATGTTTGGAGTTTCCAACCAACAAAAACCGAAATTTTCAATTTGGATTTAACGAACATTGACATTATTGTTTGTATTGTACAGATTTTAATCTTTTTAAATTCATGGTTGACTTAATTACACTGAAAATTATTTTATTTTTGGTTTTGAATTTGGTAAGAATGTTTGAATTTTAGGGGGGCTTGGACGGCAAAGGACTTGCGACCACGACTTTTTGCCTAACCAAATGAGGATGAATTATGTTTATTGAACTTAATCTTGTAACAATCCTTATTATTGTCTTTCTTTCACACAAGTGAACATTCAATACATAATTTGGCTTTAAAATCATACTTCAATCCTTCTATGTCTTCAATTTTGCAATAACTATCCACACTATGTATATTAGACGACGTCAGAAACTAATAATTGTAATGCTTGGAGTATTAAGATTGGCAATTGCTAAAATAGCACACTAAATTCAATGTTCTCTACATTTCATCTTTTTTTTGGGACTTTGCTGAAATACTGACTTAACTACAAAAAACTATTGATGTGGCATCTTAAAAGGTTGCAGTTTTGGTTGTTGAGCTGAAAATTAGGATAAAATGATCAAATGCAAAGTTACTACACTATTTTTTTTTTTTTTTTTTTTTTTTGTATTCATATATTTAATGCAAAAAATAGCAGATAAACCCATACTTAGAGGATCAAATTGCACTGTCGTCTCCTTATCTTTTTGGGTTGTTTGTTGTTGGGCGCGCACCATAATATAATATGATGTTGTTTTGATTTAAACAACATCGTTTTAAGAAGACAACATAATATATTATGATATCCTATGTTAGAAGATCTTATTCCATTAATTTCCATTTATTAAAAACCTTAGTTTTGACTTGAACATCAAAAGATTTTGTTGCATCGTACTGATCAACAGTCTTGTTGCCCTTTTGAATTGGTCAATATCATATTGATTGCGATAAAAAAGGGAAACATTGAATGGAAAAATACACAAATACTCGAATATTAAATGCTGGATGCACATCCACAAATAAACTCCCTTTTCATATTTATTATCATGAATTATGATTTAAAAGGACGCATAAAGACTGAAGGACAATGCGAACAATCAAATATTATGATGATTTTATCCAGAAAAAAATTAAATAAAGTGTAACCTGTAAAATGTTACTCATCCGCAGCACATATAACACAAGAAATGATTCAATGATTATTTCTACATTCATGCAAGACTGATGTAGAAATAATAATTGCAGAAGAAATCACAAAAACAAAATAAGGGGACTCATTTTCTGAATCAATAAAGGCTATACGCCCTGTATAATTCCTTGTTGTTTCCACATAGAATGGCCAAAGCCTGGAATTCTATAAAACTTTCTTTCCCTAAAACTATCGGCTCTCAAGATTCAAGAATACCTGATGAATAAAAAATACTCACATATACAGCAGCCTCTGATCCTTTCTCTCCAAATCACTTTCTCTCTCTTGAAGAGGGGGAATATTAAGTTTTAAAAAAAAAAGAATACTAAAGTTGCAGCACACAACATATATATCTTCTTTTGCTATATACATGTATCTATATAATCTTCAAGGCAATCGTCCCCCGCCCTCCAACCCGATACTATTGTGCCTCTGGGACGGACCGGAAGGCGGTATAGGCACTCCTTTCGGCAAATATCCATAGAAAGTGTCTGCAGAACTGCTGGTCTTGGGCTTCACCTTCAGAAACTGTGTGTGCCTAGCCCCATTTGCACGATCACAAGTAAAGATGATGAAAAATACTATTAAAAGTGGCATTAATTGGTGTCTTTTTCCCATCAGGGAAAAGAAAATCTCAGGATTGAAGTTTAGAGAGAGAGAGAGAGAGAGAGAGAGAGAGGGGAAGGAGGGGGGAGGTTTGAAATAGAAGGTGATGTGTGCAGTTGAAATAGTGAATATAGTGTTAGTTGATGAATGGGTATTTTTTAAAGCTGATATGTTTGAAATAAATAGAGTGGTCGCATGTGTACAAAAAAAAACATGAGGGGAAAACTTGTGTCTGAAGTATATGTAGGAGGGGGAGAACAAAAGGGGGGGGTGTAAGCATGGGCCATTGACTCTACCCTCCCCATGTTTTTGCACTATTTTTTGTGATTTCACACTCAATTAAAACCTTACCTTGAAACTATACATACTTTGCCCTTTTATTGAGTTATGCCAAAACACATCCTTTTTCAAAGATTGTTTCGATCAAGTGGTACAACGATAATATATTTAGGACAGTCGATGAGTTTTTGTTGGTTTGATCTTCTGGTTTCTAGTTGTTAATTCAGTCTTTGTTGAGCATATTTCTAGTCCAAAGAAGGGTATCAAATGAATGTTTATTGCGAAAGTAACATAGACTTTTTTTTTTTAATTATTATTAATTTTTAATAAATTTGAGTTTGTTGGTTCTTGATTTTATTATTAGATATTAGTATGATTATTTTTCTGGTAAGCATGCAATATCGATATTCAGTGTATTATGCACCAAGTAGATTATTTAATGAATAGTAAGTGTATGTATGTGTTATAGGTGTATATATATTTAGTGGAGAAATGAATCAAATATAGTTGTATGCATATAAACCATTAAAAATCTGGAAAAGGTGAAAAGATGTAAAGGAAAATAGGGGAGGATTATGTATTTAATGTTCGGTTCAGTAAATGAGCAAAGCTGGACCTGATAAATTGATCCATTATTACAACACAAGATTAATTTAATGCAGTAAGAAGTGAGAAATTGAGGAGGCGAAGAGAAAGGAAGTGTTAAGTATATTTGAGCGGGTCTTAGGGAAAAGTTGTTTGGAAGGATGAAATTGAATAAGGTAACATGCAGAGTACATATCTGAGGAAAAAGAGGTGCAATGTTGAAGGGTTAGGTGGGCAAGTGGGGCCCCCCTCCCTCCCTCCTATTTAATGGCCGGCTAAAAGTAGCCCAAAAAATTATGTCCATTATTTACATTTTACTCCCTTATCTTTTCCTTCCTTCTCACAAAACCAGTATTCTTCACATTTATTTATGATGCCCCAACCCCAACAAATTACTATAATTGTCGGCTAATCTTTTTTTTTTGCTTAGATGTTTCCTCTACTGACATTATAATAATATATCTTAGGACTGTTGTATGTAATAATGAGAAGATGCTGACATCACTCTTGTATTTTTCTTTTTCTTTCTCTTTTACACAACTTGCAAGCCTTCATTCTCAGGAGGTTTCTTAGTTGCGTGGACCAATTAATGGTAGTGTCACAATTATATTAATACATTTTATATGTCAACTTTTTTTTTTTTTTTTTTTTTTTTGTAAGAAAGAATGTATAATTGAAGTTATCCGATATAAAAAATAAATTATAAATATGAATGTAGAATAGAATTAATATATAACAATCCCTGGGAGCCAATCAATAAACACATATCCTGCCAATTAAACTATATGACCCATAATATCCGGTTACTAAAATCAAATACTAACTATATCAGGCTACCTCTTGTTTATTTCATAAGCTAACAAGGATTATTTATTTGTAATAGTGGAATAATTATGCTCATAGGAGTAGATTTATTATAAAACAAGTCTTCTGTGCACTAAATATATGGACCTCTTATGTTTAAAGGGTAAAATAACATGCTTTATCCCCCACCCTTACCCTCTAGCCTAGCTCCAGCAGCAGTCCAAGTCCAATTTTTTAATATAATATTGTAAAAGTGATCAAAATTATATATAAATAAAAGAATATTATTCTAGTTATTGAAGATCCTATCTTTCAAAAAAACAAAATTACAATTATATTCATCAATTGATTTCTAATTTATAAAAAACAATATTTACATTCAACCTCAAAAGGTATTTTTTTTAATTGAAAATATCTTACTTATTTCTAAAAAATATAACATGATTATTTGGACCTGATACTTGTATTATAAAAAAATACTACTTTTAACGTAAAAATTAATATTTTTCTAACAATTTCAAAAAAGTAATACATTTATCTAAAAAATATTTTTTTTTCTCAAAAATATATTACATTTAAATAATCGCACACAGAAAAGCGTGTGAGAACATCATCGTGTGCGATTCATGATTTTTCACTGATCCTAATTGAGTAGACTCAAATTTGAGCATTTTTTCTATTTTAAAAATAGAATGATCCTAATTGAGTAGACTCAAATTTGAGCATTTTTTCTATTTTAAAAATAGAATCCAACTCATTGCATGTAAGGAGATTCATGTACATACTGCATATGTGGATTTACATTAATTCTATACTCAATAAATATCAATCCACAATGGTGAATGCGTCCATCCTTATTTATCATTCAAAAGACTTAATCAATCCACAATGGTGAATGCGTCCATCCTTATTTTTCATTCAAAAGACTTATTCGTAAAAATTATTCTTATCTGTAGTGTTTTTCTTACAGAAATATGGATAAAATAATTTGATAAAGTGAATAGTTAAAAGACAATAAACCACCCGTTTATAGAGTATTTAAGTTTAAGATGAAACAATCTACCTAAGAATGGTGAGTAAAGCAATTTTGCTAGAAAAATCCGCACCTTCTAAGCAAGCTTCTGTTAAGTGACTGCAGGGATACCAGAAATGGGGGGAAACATATATATATGTACACACACACACACGTGTGTGTGTGTGAGAGAGAGAGAGAGAGAGAAATGTATTATTTATTTTCCATGTCTCTTGCTTCTACCCTTGAATTATGCCTCTGCACTTCCCTATGCTATATTTTGATGCTTTCTTGTAAAGATTATGTTACTTGTGTCTCTGATTAGGAAAAGGTGGTGAAATTTTAAGCAATTTAATTAATTAGTATTTGTGGATGAGAAAAAAAAAATGACATTTTTTAGCTAATAAAGGCATAGTTTACAATCATAGACGTCCTCAATTCTTTATTTGTAATGCGGTTTACTTTTTTTTCAAGAAATTTGTTATAATTAAACCATTTCAACCAATATTACTATTTATCCTTTCTTTTTTCCCTTACCTTAAGATGCAGAAATTTCTAAATATTGAAAAAGCAGAAAAAAAATACAAGTTCGTGATTTAGGAAAAATAAATTTGAGCTATTATTTACAAAGAGGGAATGCCGTTGGGTGGATGATTGATCGAGTTTAAACTCAATATAAAATGAATGGTTAAACTCGATTTATTGATTTGAAGTTGGTAAATAGTGTTATTGAGCTTCTTTTAGAATTCAATATTTTATTTAAGAGAATGAGTGAGTTTTATGTGCATAGGTTCATTTCAATTTTATGTAAAAATATGTGGATCCACGCTTCATCACATTTGTCCTACTCATGTACAACATAATATATATTTTTGGTGAAAAGTTTTTGTTAAACAAGCTAGAATAATATATATTTTTTATAATTAAGATATTTTTTTTTTGTGTAATGCATAGTTTTCTAAACAATTGTAAAATAAATTCTTTTACTAAAAAATATTATTTTTATAGAAAAAGTATGGTGTTCATGTGTACAACAAGCGAAAGATGTGCATATTTTGCTACTTAATATAAATCGAGTCATCGCCCATCCTTGTATTTTTTATAAGATACCGTTGCATAAATTTTGACCAAAACAATTGTGCTATATATATATATATATATATATATATATATATATTTTTATCTAAATATATAATTAAAGATATATAAATCTAAAATATTCAACTTCAGTAGTAATATTGCAATATTTTTATTAATTAAATCTCTTTAAATTCCTGCATTTCAAGTTTCCTCATAAACTAATTCTTTTTTTTTTAAAGAACAATAACGCTTACTGTTCCCACGAACTCGAATCAGCTTGCAGAAGGGGATTGATTTTCTTATCTAAAATATGCATATGTAATGTTAACAAATAAGTAATGAGTGTATTAACACGATATATCATTGCAATGATATATGAGATCTTTTATTTTATTTTATATTTAATTTTATTAATACTACATAAAATGATATTATTAATAAATATATATTTGTATTAATAAAATACAAAATAAAATACAAATTAAAATATAAAATTTAAATTGTCCACCATATGCATGTGAGCTTTCCCTTTAAAGGGAAAAGAAAACATTTATATAAACCTCTAAAATGGATTAAAAATTATTATTTAATAGAAATCAAATTATTATATTTAAATTTGAAATTTTAATTAAATGCATATAATATTATATTTTAAATAAAATTTCAAATAACATTAAAAAATTTATATTTTAACCTTTTATCACTATGAAAATTTTAAATATTCAACCATTCACGTAATATCACTCAATTCAAACTTTACATTATAAAATTTAAAATCATATTTTGATTTAGTTCTACATTTAAATGATATTAATTAAACATAAATTTTAATATGTTATATTAAAATCCAACTATGTTCTATGAAAATTAATTCAACATAATATATGTTATTAATAAAATTTTATTTTTACACGTATATCATATTCGTGGAATACTAGCAATTACAATATTATTGAAGTTGGAGCATGATTTTGGTAATTGAGGTTTAACTAAGATGGATCAAATTGGTTCCCACAAAGTGATTCTCTCGATATAAATTTATTTAAATTTACCATTGATTGACCTTTCTTTGAATGTCACATACACCTTAATCGTGTGTTATGGCAGGATGAGGAAATTGTTTTTTATTGTTTTCTTTTCTCTTTAATTCTTAATTTATCTCTGTATGTCTTGAGCATGAGAGTTTATTTCTCTTGGTAAATGACGATTCTCAGTGGATTTCTTTTCAAATCAAAACTTAAATAAAATGGATTTTGAATGTACAAAATACCATTATTTCATTTCTTATTTTTTTACTACTTATCTGTACTTTGGTCCAAGATATTGTAGTTCTTGAATTTTTTTGTTAAATTAATTTTGAACTTGAAGAAATGGTGATGGCTGAATTTAAGACATTGACATAGAATTTTTGCTAATGGGCCAATATGGCCCATTCAATTCATTAGCCATCAGCCCAATAGGGAAAAGATAGGAGAGCCATGCAGCTTTGGAAGGAAGGAAAAGAAACATAATGTTGTGTTTGATGAAGAAAGGAGTTGATAAAACCAAATGGTCTCAAAACTTCAACTTTCTAGAATATAAATTTACAATTTCTAATTTTCGTGATTTTATATTTTCTAGTAATAATTCCAACCAAACCCTTCCCCAATTTATTTTATTTACTTATTTAAATTGTTAATACAAAAAAATTAAATTCACCTATCAAAGTAATCTATCTGCTCCCACTCAGATCTACTCTTTACTTTTAACTCCTACTCTCTCTTTCTCTCTCCTTTCTTCTCAAATCACACATCTATCCCTCTTTTTTATTCCCACAGTAGGCTTTTATTATTATTATTATTTATTATTATTATTTAAGTATGTGAGTGAATTATTTAGTAGTTTTTGAAACCTAACACTAGAAAACATGTCCAAAATGATGGACTAATTCCAATTTACATTAGTCAGAGTCAACAAGTGATAGAGTTTAGAAGGAAGAGTGTTGGTCTTTGCTTTGATATTCCACACGCAACAAACACACATTTAATTCAAACTTCCAACTTTTGAATTTCTATTCTCTGTTTCATAACAGAAAGCAATCGCCACCAAGACACTGCTTTGCCCTAAGTTGCTTCAGAATTAAAGAAATTTTTTTAATTTCGTTTTTTATTTATTAAAATTTAAAATAATTGTCCGATAATTACATTTATACACTCATAATCACATCACATTAGAGATTCACATATTTGTTTTATTAATATGTGACCTTGGTCAATTTTGGTGTTTCTGATGTCATATTGTTTATTACGAATAACATATTCATTTAACTTATTATGCCACAAAAAATGAAAGCACTTATTTAACACGATAATTTATGGTACATGTACAAATATCCAATAAGAATTTCAAATTTCGACCAAAAAATTGTGCAAATTGAAGAAATTAAATAGAAAAAGAACCAAAATTATAAAATTAATAAAATAAAAGACTATTTTTAGAACCATCCACAAGTTACAAGACTATTTTTGTAATTTTCACACTTTGTAGATAACACTTCTAAATAATAACATGTTTAAGTAACACTTTGAAATAACATTATTAATTAATAAAATTATATTAACATATGTTTTGAACTAATGAAATCTTTTTTATTATCTTATTTTTAATTAATTGTTAAAGAATTTAACATCTTTTGTTTGTATGTTTATTTTAGTTTTATCTATGTCTCTTCATGCTCATATGTTTTATTTAATTTAATAGTCTATATAATTACAACACAAATAATGAATTACATACATAACATTATTTTGTACAGCAATTAGATTATAAAATTATTGTATTTAAGAATAATGATTCCAAAATAGTGTCTTAAAATTGTGGAAAATAATTAGATGTATTTAAATTAGGATAAATTCAATCTATATAAATGAGTAGACGAATTTTGAAATAGTATATTTTTAGAAAAATGGTTATTGAAAACTTATATCAAATTAGATTATAATTTCAATTGAGCTTTTGAAATTTCGGTGAAATTGATCGTAAATCAAACAAATTAAAAATTAAAGATAATTATAAAAAATCCATAAACTTATAGATCATATGTTAGACATCCCCCAAGTTAACAGACATAAATTAAAATTCATATATATTTTGATTATGAATATACATATATAGTGAGTTTTATATGAAACAGTTGCGTGTGACACAATTTAAGGTATTACTTGTGTAACTATAAAGTATTACTTGTTTAACTATAAAGTATCACTATTTTTAAGATAACTAATCAGAAGTAATACGCAATAAATAGTGATACTTTATAGTTACACAAGTAATACCTTAAATTGTGTCGCACATGCAATCGTTTCACCAGAATTTTTACGATATATATATATAATATAATATAATAAATAAGAAAAAAGATTGATAAAGGTAAGTATGTTTTGGCAGGGAAGGAAGAAGCCAAAATTGTGCAAACAAGAATGTAGAGGAAATTGGATTCGTCATTATATAGATTTGGATTCTGCTTTCACTAACATCAACTCAAGTAGAATAACCTAACAACGCAACTCACATGTTCTGCCTCTGCCTCTATTATTATTATTATTATTATTCTGTTTATATGGTAATTGAATATGTTCTAGAATATTTGTTCCCCATATTTTTTATAACATATTCATATTTATTTAATTTATACATCAATATATGATAAAATAGTTGATCCATTATACATTATGCAGCGGCTGTAGATTCATAGTAGCTCGGAATCTTCTTCATTCATGGAAATTAACTTTTTGAGGAAATACATCATCATACAACATAATCAGCCCACCTGCATTTTTTTTTCTTATCATGATATGTATCTCCACAATGAATTGTCCCGTGTCTTTCACTTTCTCTTTCTTCTCTTTTTTTACAAAAATATAAAATAATAATATTTCAAATTAAAATATTTATATAAATATAATTGATATAAAATAATAAGTTAAGTACATTTTATAATATTAATAATAATAGTAACAACATAATCTTAGCATAAATTATTAGTATAATAAAATATAGTATATCTAATGAATTACATGGGCGGACAAGTGACCTATAAAAGGCAAAGGTAATTGTTTTTTCTACTCGCTAATTCTATTTCGATCACTAACTATCAAGAATGAAAAATATTGCAGTGATTTTCCATTTTTAAAGGAACAAGAAATTTCATTTTGAATACAATTAATTATAATTAACATCACACAAATTTATTATACACATACATTGGTTACAACAATTACTAGATCATAAACATTAATAATTTGTGAGACCGTCTTATAAATATCTTACATAACTTCTAAAAAAAATTAAAAATTTTGAAAAAGAAAAACTGAAAAAATGAAAAATAAAATAATAAAAATATCTAAAAAATGGAATAACTAAAAAACTCTAAAATATTTAAATAAAAAACTGAGAATCTAATATAAAAACTAACTGAAAATGTTAAAAAAATAATAATAAAAGACTAAAGTTCTATCCAATAAATATATATTTTATAACAAAAGCCTATAAAAACAAAAGAAGAATAACTGGGCTGGGGAAAGCATGCCAATCAGTTTGGTCTCGCTTCAGAAAAAGCTGAGGGCGACTATTTTGTCAGTTAAGAGAGAAAAGAGAAAAATAACAACAAAATAATAGATTAATTAATAATAAAATGATTTGAGAAATGAAGAATTTTAATGGCTTCATAACATAAAAATTCATGATATTTGGATCAATTATTATTTTTAACACATTTTTTTTAAATGTACACAAAAGTATATTATTTTGTGATCTTTTATTTTTGTTTTTTTTTCAATTTCATATATGTGGGCTGATTTTAAACTTCAATTGCTGACATAGAGTCAAAATTTATATTTTGGCTCGCACATCTATATAACTGGAATTAGTTGTTATTTTTTTAAGTCCCTAACAATGTCGGTTTTTTATTCCATGAGAATAATAATATCGTACTAATAAGTTGAGGTTTAAAAAAATCAATTTTAGTTGACGTGTATAGATAGCAGTAGGGATGATAATATGAATTGTTCAACGTCTGCAACTGTATCTTGAAATTGACACAATGACATTAAATTAAAAAAAATAAAATTATTTTTATGATATTTTTGAAAGACACATTACAAATGATAATTGAACAAAATATAGTTGAGCCATGTTTTAGTTGGGGATCTAAAATGTATGTTGTCTTGTAAATTGGTTTGAACTTCCCCCAAATCCTAGCTACCCTTTCATCTCTTACTAGGGTACACATAATACTTATTGGAATGTCTTATCCTCCAATAATTAAGATATATCGGTTGGATCTACATATCAAGGGTGCTTATGTTCAATCGTAATTCATTATTAAAATTACTATTTCCTAAGCTATATCATAAAAATATCAAAGTTCTATTATTTATTTATATCCATACTTATATAAAAGAAAAATAGTGATTTTTCTTCTTCTTATTTTTACATGTGTATCACAATAAATCGACACATATCTTCCACTTTTTCTCTCTCTTCTATTTTTATGTTTCACTCAAATTTTAAAATTTAAACAACTTTTTCGTTTTAAATTTATTTTTAACATATGATATATCAAATTAATATTCTTTTTGTAATCATTAATTTGAAATCAATATTGTATATATTGAAATAAATAATTACATTTAAAGCATGGAATATAGTTTTTATGGATGAAATATAACTTTGTATGATTGAATTATAATTTTTTAAATTTTGTTGGATTTGAATATATAATCTTTATATGAATTTAATCTACAAAAATATACATAATTTTTAAAAATAATATGAATTCAATCTTAAAAAATATAAATATTTTTTTTATAAAATAAAAAAAATTATACTATTAATTTATATAATGTTATAATTTTTTTTATCCTCAATAGTTTTTAGTAAATTAAAATATTTATATTTAGTTCTGAGACAATAAAATTACTTCAAAATACCATACAATTTATTACTTAATAAAGATAACTTTAGAAACTTCAACTTAATATAAAAACTAGTTCTA
The DNA here is from genome assembly GCA_028749325.2 of Caryopteris x clandonensis. Taxonomy (NCBI): domain Eukaryota; kingdom Viridiplantae; phylum Streptophyta; class Magnoliopsida; order Lamiales; family Lamiaceae; genus Caryopteris; species Caryopteris x clandonensis. Next base: position 440,906 of record JAPYKT020000049.1, read on the forward strand.
TATAGTTTATTTATAAATATAATTGATATAATATAATAGATTATGTACATTTTTATAACAAAATATATTACATCTCGTACATTGTACGGGCGGACAACTAGTTTTTATTAAAAATAACAAAACAAAACAGCTTCCTCCCACCCCACTACAAAATAACAAGAAGAAAGAAAATCAAAGTCGGTCTAAATCAACAAAACAAGTTTGAAAGTTAATATTTTTATCGAACATCATGGATAGGTTGAGAAGCTTGTCTATATATTGTGAAATCTTAGTCAATTCTTAAATTTTGATATATTCTATAAGTGTTTGAGATAAAAATATACATTATGGGAAGGACTTGATTTAAAATATTTGTGTTTGATTCATTTTTTTTTTCTTATTATATAAAAGTATGATAGTTGAAAAAAAAAGTTTGTCCTCCAACTTCCTCATCCAACCTCAATTTATGCCCATTTTGTTTTTTTAAAAAAAAGAGAATAAATACGCGTACTGCACAGGCACACGTTATTGGCACGTGCAATGCAGACACTTTTGTTGCATGTGTGATAAAGGCTTAAATCTCAGTCGTAAGCTCAAAAGGAATGAATCTCAATTGTTCCAACCAATTAACTGTTTTTTTTTTCTTTTTTCTTTCTTTTCACCAAAAATCTTAAATGTTTATAACTTTTTTTTGTCTAAAGTTTATTTTAATATATATATATATATAATATCAAAACAATCTTCAGTTCACGGTCTTCATTTTAACATTCATTTTGTTAAATTAATTATTATATTTTTTATATTCAAAATATTATTAATATAAAATAAAAGTGTGCGATTATTTGAAAAAAATAGATTTTGTAAAACAATGAAATAAATTAGTTTACTTTTATTTTTAGGTTGTTTGAATAATTTTATTGTAAAGATAAAAATGACACAAATCTGTTGAGTTTAAGGAAAGAATTTGTGTTAACCCCAAAATTATAAGTCAAAAAATTTGATTATAATTACTCATTTATGTAAATGAATTTATTAATAACAAATGAGTGTAGTAATTAAAATGTTATAATTATAATAATTTGATACATGATCAACAAGATTCGATTTGTTTGTTTAGCTTGAAAAATAATCTAGAAATAAAATTTGATGGACTAATTTGGTTTGTGAAGAAAAGATAATTAAATGTACCATCCTAATTCAAGAATTAAGTTAAGAAGATAAGCAATATCTAATAATACGACTTACTAACATAAATTTTAAATCAAATTAAAATTATTCATATTTTTAATGTTATACTAAAATAAAATAGATAACATAAAAGCAAAATAATATAATTCGAACACAACACGATCACACAATTTACCAATCGTATTCTTAGAGGACTAAATATAATTGTGACTGCCCATGTCATTATTGTTAATTTAAATATATGGTACTTAAGTAATAAAATTATTTAAATTATTTAAAAAAACTTGTATCCACACACCCATATATAATTATATAAATATAAATATTAATTTATTATTATATTATCAAAAATATTATAAACCGCGTAATGCAGAGGAGAAATACTTGTCTTTTTTAATTGTCTTTGCTTACTAATATACTAGTTTTGTACACGTAAAAATTCATGAGATATTCAATTTTTTTTGTAAAATGATTTTTTTAATTAAAATTAATGAATTAATCAATGTATAAAAATATCAAATCTACCCATAAGAAAACTCCAAAGAAATATCTTTTGAATTCAACATTTTCAAGATTAAATTTATTTAAATTAAAATTTAGAGTGATTGTTTAATTAAAAAGTATTACGTGTTTGCTTGAACAATATTATATTTTTTTAAGGTAATAAACCAGTGGTGATACTTTTCAAGTAAACAAATAATACTCTAGATCGGATTGCACGATGCACCTGATGCGCATAAGTTTTTGTATTTGTTAATTTAGTATTGTTGTCATTTTTAGTTTTTTGTATTTTAAGCACGTTGGAATATTTAGGCGATAGATCATATAAAATACGCAGTTGAAGTATACAATTAAAATAATTTAATGATCTATGTCTATACTTGCATAGCCTCGTATACGTATTTAAAATAAATCTAACAATTATACCAAGCAATTCGCGTTCTTAGTGAGAATTCTTTGTACGATCGGATTGCACATTGATATAAAATGTTCAAAACATCCTCTTCAATTTTATCCACATCTAGTCTTGATGCATAGATACACTGTGTGGCTTGATTCTTGTATACATATATAGAACGAGATGTATAATGTAGGACTAATAATTAATTCTCTTCATGATTAATTAATTATTTGAGCTCAAATAATTAATTTGTCCAACAAATATTATTTAACCCAATAATTAATTCATCCATACGATTTCAACGCACCATAATTTGGTTATGTGTGTGACACATTAAGTTCATCACTTTATCTAGTACAAGTGCAAGCAATCCAATTGCAAGATTAATTATTTTTCATTGCCACTATGCCTACTAAATGGTTCGAGTTCGGATACAAGATCAGTTCAATGTGAACGGTTAGGACACACTCCACATGCACTAGCCTACATAATATCTCAGCATCGATATCTATGGAATCAAATATCCACTCCTAGAATGACATATCCCTCAGTGCAAGCCTATCTGAATCCTAAGATATCCCTTCTCGTAATGACTTGAAATATTTATAATCTCAATCATCGATACTTATTCCATGACCATCAATATGTGCGTGACCAAGTCTACTAATTATCAAGATCATGAAATTCAATACCATATAACAAATAAAAGATAAATAATTATGATAAAGAAAATATTACCTTAAAACTTTTGTTTATTATCATAAATAATATACTTGAAATATATTTTTTGAATGAGCCTAACAGTTGGCTATTTAATTTAAAAATAAATAATATTTACTTAAAAAATATTATTAATTATTTAAAATAATAAATTAACAATAATATTTTTAATGAATAAATAATAATTTTTAATTAAACAACTAATATTCAAAATTGAGTTGGACGGACCACTAACACAAACAAAATTTTGTGATCCCTAAATACAATGCATGAAATCCTATCCCTAACACAAACTCAAAGACCTCACATTCAACAACAATAATATTAAATTGTTTGGGCACTTTTGTTTATATATATATATATATATATATATATATATATGATAGTATTGGAGTAAGACTTGTTCCAATGCGAATATTTGAGTCGGATGGATTGTTTGATTACGCAAGATCTTGTTGAAGAAATCCATGGCGTTTTAATTAATAAATAATTATATTAATTTCAACCCCAAGAATAAACATGGAAATTAGTGCATATAAACATTTGACTTTACCCGCATCCCATTTATTTCTTCAACGCCTGGGCCCCACCATTACTCCCGACTCTTTTGTCTCTCCATACAAAACGACGTCACATCTTCCCCCACTTTGACTCCCTTTTTTATAAAACACCCTTCGCTTTCCCCATACCGGAAAGACACTACACTTCTCCAAATATGGCAAGAGATAAGAGGAGACAAGAATTGTTCCTTACTGTACCTAACCTTTTCCGCTGCCCGATTTCCATGGATGTCATGAAGTCTCCGGTCAGTCTCTGCACCGGCGTCACCTACGACCGGAGCTCCATCGAGAAGTGGCTCGCCCTCGGCCACAAAACCTGTCCGGCCACCATGCAGACTCTGCCTTCCACCCACACCACTCCCAATCTCACCGTCCGCCGCCTCATTCAGCTTTGGCTCTCCCACGCTGACGTCACGCACTCGACGCCGTCCTCGTCCGTGTCCAAGCAGCAGGCGGCGGACATCATAAAAGGTGAAATTCACTCTGAATCTCTACCGAAATTGATTGGTTTCATTAAGGCTTCGGAGGAGAATTTGAAGTTTTTCGCGCAATCAAACGGTGCGGTTTCGAGATTTGTCGATGTTTTAACGAAATCCGATGACATTCGAATTCGCGAGCTGATTGTTGAGATTTTGGATTTGATCTCACCGGAAAACAATGTGAGGGAACGGTTGCGTGAGCTAGTTTTGAAGAGCGGTGATGGAAGAGATTGTTTATCCTCATTCGTCGCGATTTTACAGAAGGGAAACACCGAATCAAAGGTTAAATCTGCAAAGATTCTGGTGCTGATAGCGGTTAACCCTGAATCACAACACAAAATCGCAGAAAAGCCAGGGTTGCTGTACGAACTGTACAATTTGTCCAACGCAGATACCGACAAACCGGCGGTGGAAGCCGGCTTGTCAGCTCTATTAGCGATATCGACCACCCGGCCGATCAAGAAGGAACTGATCCGGCTCGGCATAGTTCGAACCGTAGGCAAAATCCTCTCCGGTCATGACTACTCCCCTCCGTCTCGTACAGTTATTGAAAAGGCTTTGGCCATGTTAGAAACGATCGCCACGTGTACGGAAGGGAGGGAGGCGATCGGCGAACACGAGGAATGCGTGGTGGAGATCGTAAAGAGGCTGATGAAGTGCTCAGGTGCGGCGACGGAGCACGGTATAACGGTCATCTGGAGCGTGTGCTGCTTGGCGAGGGACTGGGTGGCGCAAGAGACGGTGGCCAAAGTCAACGGATTGACCAAGGTACTACTGGTGATGCAGAGCGACTGTTCATCAAACACAAGGCAAATGTGCAGGGAATTGGTCAAAGTTCTGCGGACGAAGAGTACAAAGTCTAATTTGGCTCCTTATGAAACCAGGACCACTCACATCACGCCTTATTGAATTCTCTAACAATTAATGATTTTTTTTTCTAGTCTTGGTAGTAAATGCACAAAAAAAAAAAAAAAAAAAACATTCAAATTTGTAAATGTTTACAGAGAGGATACAGAGCATACAAGAACATTTATCTTTTAGATTTTCCTTCTTTCTACCTCTTAATTCAAAATTGATGTTTGGCAGAACGCTAAGTTACATTTTTGGTGAGGAAAATATTGAATCAAATGTGATAAGCAATGCATGAAAATTATTTTACCCACTAGATTCGAAAGAAAGTCCAAGAAATATTTATTTATTTTTGTAGTTGTTGAGTTAGCAATCCGTTTTGTCTTTTTCATGAGGCACTGTTACGTCAATCGAGTACACCAGTTATATTTATGTTGTGTAACAAATTGAAGTTACGAATTTTGATGTTCAGTCCAAATTCTGTAGTTGCAGTATTATTGTAGTTTCATGGTATAGCAATAGAATGAGCTTTTGCAATTTCAAAATTGAAGTCAGAAACTTAGGCCCACTCCGCCTTATTTAAGGATTTGCCCCACCAAAAAATTGGACTGCTCCAACCTCTTTAGACCATCTAACATTGTTTTATAATAGTCAAGAATTATTTGTCATCTTTTTATATTTTATTATTTTATAATAAAAATTTGAAACGCATAGTAGATTAAGTAAGGGGGTTATCAATATTAAAAAGAATATAATATTAGTATAAATATGTAGTCATTCATTCTATACCGTATTATTTCTACATACAAAGTCAAATTCAATAAACCTGCTTCGGCCGTGTTCGAAGCCAGCATCTTTTGATACGAAACCAAACTCATTGTGTTCCGTTTTTCTTTTTAATAAATCTGGCATTGCTATTCTATTATGCTTATAAATTCTCAAATTCTACGTTCAATCAACAGCATGACACTCTTAACGGATAAAAGTCATTGATTAAATGATAAATAAAATTATGAAAATAGATGATATCATTCATGTTCACATTTTTTCGCTGAGCTTTATTTACTGAAAACTCTGAAAGAGGACTTCTAAGATGCTGGCACTTTCTCTTTTTTCATTTGCTTTTGGATTTTAACAAAAAGAAAGAAGGAATCAGAGGGGCAATGTGCTTAGACTCCAATTTTCAGGTCCAAAAAGGAGGCTCCCAAGATTTCATGTAACACGAAATTTGGACTTAACGCAATTATCAAATCAATACCCACGTCGATGTTGACGCTGCATTTCAATTTTTAACACAATCACCCTCAAAAGTAAAATTACTGTAGATAGTTGCAAATTGATTGTAGAACTAGAATTGGTGGTGATGTTATAATTAGGTCGAAAACGCTTTGTCAAGCACAAAAAAATTAAGTTGTTATTCTTACTAAATTAACCTTTAGTATGGATGTAACAAGTTAGATTTGTGAAGGGATATATCATAATAAGGGCGAACTTGGACGGTAAATAAAAGAATAGGATAAATAAACCATTTATAAGGGAATGGGCCGGGGCAAGTGCTCCCCTCAGGACAAGCTTACATGCATTTTTTATGTTCTAGCATGAGGACCAATAGTAGGTTGGATCAATCCCGACCTGACAACCAAACGGAGCTAATCGTGTCTAACCCAGACCCAGACTCCTAAGATGGGTCGAAACCCATGTAAACACACATTTTCATCGGCAATTTTTTATATTCAAATTCCCTTTATCTTCCAACATTAGCAACATTAAGAATCGTCACTTAATCGATCAAATACTGCATAGACCTAGTCCATTGGGTTGGGTTGGAGTGCATTCTTTATACCCTACTCCCAACCACCTTCATCCGGGGGAGGCGGGGAGCCTAGCATAAATTCCAATACCTAATGACAGCACATGCCAGAGAATCAAACGTATACCACACCCACAGGACCCATTCCTAAGTCAGTTTCAAATGTGTTGTAGTACTTTCTCATTTGAAGGAAAAATATATATATATATATATATATATATATATATATATATATATATATATATGTGTGTGTGTGTGTGTGTGTGTGTGTGACCATATCTTATTAATCCACGAATGGAAAAAAGTGACTATACTATTGAATTATGAACTTTATCTAAAGCCAATTATGCAAGGTTAGTCGCCAGCAAGATTCTCCACCACAAAAATGGAGAAAGTATAAAACCTCTTACATGACATTAAAAACATAATAAGAAAAACTAAAAGAGATATTCAAATGGAAATCACATGGTATTACAACCTAGAAAATAATTAACAAGCAAAACAATCCAAAATGTATGGAAGCACTCCAAAATGTAGACAGTCCGACATAATTTAAGTAGCATAATTGACAAGAGTCCGATTGCATGAGACCAATGTTATGGGATAAGGCCTATGCCGCAACAAGTCCTTCAGGTGAGATGATATCAAAAGGGGAGAGCATCTATCTTGTAGAACTGGCGAACCATCACACTTCAAGCTATAATTGCACGCACAACCACACAGTAAAGAGTTGATCCACAGTGTAATCAAGACAGGGTAGGTAAGTATGTGTACCACTAATTAGTGTTTATGCAAAGAAAACGTCACATACCTATCACGAACGATAGCCCCCAGATGGACGCTCATAAGGCCCAGACCGGTCACGACTATATTTATCACTCCCAGACCCACCATGGCTACTCGAGTCTCTGCTTCGTCCACTGTACTTATCACCATTACGGTCAGGGCCATGGCGACTGCTGCCTCCTTCATACCTGTCATCTCTTCCACCATATCTACTTCCTCTAGAACCTTCTCCAGAGGGGCATTCCCGAGCAAAATGTCCAGGCTTTCCACATTTGAAGCAGTCACCGCCAGACCCACGCCCACCCCCACTGTCACGATTCCTACCCCTATCACGATCACGTCCCCTGTCGCGATCGTCCCTATCCCTGTCCCCATCCCGGTCTCGACCAGAACCCTGGTTAGGTTGAGCTTTATCAACAGTTATGGACCGCCCATCCAAATCCATCCCGTTCATTGCTTTGATGGCTTCCTCCATATCCCTCTCATCTTCAAAAGAGACAAAGCCAAAACCACGAGAACGGCCAGAGAACTTGTCAAGTACAACCTGATAAAGGGAAATGTAAATAGTTCAGAGCTTATTACCCCCAAGAAACATGGAAATCTTCATATGTAATGTATCTTGCTGGAATAGAAGGATGAACCTTATGATGCAAGATCACTCCAGCTTACCCACTCCCCAGTTCCTACATTCTTTTAAAAGAACCCCTTTTCGAACATTAACATATCACGAACTCCAAAAGGTCAACTATAAGTACATTCGGTCATCATCAACCACAGTACACCTTTGTTTCCTCCAACAGTACTTTTTTCAGTAGATAAATTTGGCATGAACAGAGAACAGACATTCCATTTTTTTCCTGCACCCAGGACTCAAGAAATAAAACTTTGCAAAATGGAGATAAATTTATGTCAGGTCAGAACTGATGTATGATTCAGTTACTCACTAAACATCTTGACAACCAACAGCTTGCAACACCTGACGCCATTTTCTAATTCTTAAATCATTTAGGTCAAAGCTAAACCGAATGGTGTTCACAATATAGTATTTTCAAAGGCTTACACTAGACCAGCAAGAACCACTACTGTAATTTGGAATTCAACGAGTAATAAAAATCAAAGAAAACTATAAAACCAAACCAGCAAAGAACCACAACTGTACGAACCATAAGAGAAAATAACATTAAACACAAGCATAAATAAAGGAGGAAATAATAGCAACAATGAACCACAACATGGATTAAGGAGTCTGGATCACAAAAGCTTAAAGAATTTTATACCTTGGCATCCACAAGATGACCAAACTTTTCAAATGCCTGCTTCAAACCTCTGTCTGACGTTGACCATGACAGATTTCCAATAAAGCAACGATACTCATCTTGCTCTGCCATATTCCACTGTGCATAAAATTAAATGAAAATATGAATCAACAGCAAGCCTCAAAAAGTACAACAAATTTCCAAAGCTCCAAGGATTTAAATGAGATTTATTTATTCCTCTGCCTCAAGTTATTCATGACAACAACATTCATTAACCCTTAAACGCAAAAAACTAATTCCCCCTCCTCTCCCTCCTTTTCTCAATAACAATTAGAACTGTAGCACATAACAGTTAAAATATGTAAGACAGCCCATTTGACCATATTAAGCAAATTGTGGGAGCTAAAAGAAATTAAAGTAACAAAGGCAGAGAAAGAAAGATCGGGAATGTAGGAAACAGATGGATCACAAGTACAATTGAACACCAACTCGCTCATTAATGGAACGGTTACAACTTGCAAGCATAAAAACATTCTATTTCATTCAAAAAAAGGACCTTCCTGCCACCGCCAAGTATTAAACTTCAAAGGTGCTATCGCTTTAAGCAATTGTAGGAAAGAATATTTTTAAAGAACACGGCTCTGAGTGGAAAACTAGATAGCAAATGTCAACATGCACAGAGGACAACACAACTCATACTAAGACACTGACAAACTATATTTCCCTAGGTGCACCAAATGACAAGTCTATGACAAGAGAGATTCCAGGATACTTTACTCCTTTAATATCACAAATTAAAACAACTAATAGAGGAAAAGGGAATAAAAAAGGCCCAATTAAAAATCCATCCACACATAAAACTGACTTAACTTGGCATCTGAATTTACCACAATGCATGAATTGACTTAATTGCTCCTCTAATCAGGATTAATTTAAACCATTCATACTACAGAAACAACAGAATATTTAACAGTGTAATAAATCTGACCATAGTGCATCACAATTGCACAAATAGAATTCCAAAAGATAGTACAAACTTAACAACATGCTTACATGGCCACTGCATGCTCTCATAAATATCCAACACAAAAATAGAAGGGGAAACGTGTACACAGAGTTAGCATCACTTCATCTAGAATTATATAGAATGAAGTTTTAAACCACGATTCTTTCTCCCAGGAGAAAATAATGGCTTAAAAACATCAGAACAACACGAACATCACACACTTCTAGTTGAACAAAAGCGAAGCACAATTAAATCAACATAAAAGGGAAAACGAGTAAACAGGTTCAGCAATTACTTCATATATAATTTTATACAGCAGAGTCTTAAATTAAGGCTTCACTTTCTCAAGAGAAAATAGATCCCTTAAATGAATCTTTAGAAGTAATTCCAGTTGAAACACAAACAGAACGACAATAATAACGCAATAAAAATTAAAAACAAAACACAAAAAGAAAAAAAAAAACATAAAAGGGGAAACAACTACACCGAATTAGCAATTACTTCATCTTAATTACATATAATGGAGTCTAAAATCATGGCTTCCATTCCACAGGACGAAATAAATGACTTAACCGAATCAGAACAGTACGTAATTCTAACTGAAACCCAAACAGAAGCACAAATAAACAACGCAGAACAATAACAGAGCAAATAAAATAAAATACAAATGAAAAACTGAGATTCGTTCAGAGTAGACGGACAATTTGTGCAAATAAGAAACTGAAAGCTTCAGCAGAAATTGACCTGTTGCGAGTATTTGCTTCACTGTTCAACGCTTTGTGCGAGCAGCTTCTCTTTTAAAGGCTTTAGCTTTGCAAAACCCTATATTCTTCGGTCGAAATTCTGCGAAATTACAATGACACCCTTATATTTTCAGGTATTTACGAGGCATCGATCTTTCAGAAATAAGCTCTTTTCTTTCCATGTTACCCGTATTATCCAGCTCGTAAATTAAGTTTTTTTCGATAAAATTACAAAAGGTGGATATTTCTTAAAATAAATTTTGGTTCCCATGACATTAAATTATGCTAGATAGTACTTTTAGTGAAAACTTTATTTTTCAAATTGCTGGAAAATATGAGTGAATCATGTTATATTTGTTTTTATATTTCTTACTACTAAGTCCACAATACAGAGTTATATTATTATAGTACAATATTATTAAATTTAAAAAATATTTAATATTTAATATTTTCAAAAAAAATATATATATATATAATTATGTTAAATAATTTATAAATATAGTATAATTATAATAAGGATATAAACGTTATATATAAAATTATATACATATATAATGAGTATAAAAAGAACGGGGCAGGCGAACTACCGGATCGATTGGACGAGACTCGATCGACAGCTCAAAATGTCTTAGGAGAAGGTTCTTTCATAATCAATTTCAAACCATCTGCTAGAGGTTGTAACAATCCAAACTTTAGTAATGGGAGGTTGCAACTCTATTTCCTCCTTTTCTACACTAATCATATGATAGCAACCTGCGTCTAGTCTTTACTGCTGTCCTCCCCCCTTTCGGGGGAAGGTAAAGGTCACTTCTTTGAGTTCATTGGGAGTTCCTAATCAAAAGGCTTCAAGGGCTGCTGTGGCCCCCTTCTTTGGCTGTGAAGCTAAGGCTCCGTCAAGAGACCCCCTTTGGCAGATATGCCTTCGAGACTTTATAGAATGGGAAATAAGACTCTCTAAAAGTAGTTAAATTGGAGAATTGCGAAAAAAGTCAAAGCAAGCAACTGAACTCATTTCACTTTGCACGTCCGAAAATTGGGCCTAATATGGCATTCCGACGAACGCGATTCAAGAGACGGCTAGGCATCTAGTTAGCATTCCGGGAAGATTCTATAAGAGATAGAACCTTCTTTCATTAAATTTACCTACAATATTGCAACTCATGTTAAGAAAATGGTGTCCTTTATTTCCTTTTAATTGCAACTTTGAGATCAAAGAAAGTAATCTCTCTCTATATATGTATAATCTATATATATATATATATATATATATATATAAACAAAATTACTTTTTCCAATTCCATTTTTTTGTCTAAACTTCATTACTTATTTAGAATAATTATATTATTATTAAATTAACATTAGACGTTTTTATTCTAGAAATTTTGATTCGATTTCAAAATTTAAATTATTCCACAAATTTAGGTGTTTCATAATTAGATGATATCAAGATGAATATACTGTAATATTTAATACATGATTCGAAATCTATATCTATATATATTATATATATATATAAACAAAATGACTTTTTTCAATTTTGTTTTCCCACCTAAATCTCATTACTTAATTTAGAATAACTATATTATTATTAAATTAAAATTAGACATTTTTATTCTAAAAATTTTGATTCAATTTCAAAATCTAAATTATTCCACAAATTTAGGTGTTTCAAAATTAGATGATATCAAGATGAATATACGGCAACATTTAATATATGATTCGAAATTTAGATATTTTATTGAATATTAATCAAATAACTGAATTATAAAATTCAAGAAATATATGAAATCTAATAAATATATGATTCAATTTTCTCGATTTATTTTATCAAACAAAATCTATATATATATAAGTAAAATGACTTTTTAAATTTTGTTTTTTTCCGCCTAAATTTCTACCATATAAATGTAAAATTATTTATATTTGTGGAACTCTTTTAAGATACATTATTACAATTTAATTGAAGAGATTAATATAAACAATCTTTGGAATTTGCTCAATTTCTGTTGTTCAACATAAATAAATTTGAATTTTAAGAAATTTTTGTTAACTCATTCAAAGCAAGACATAAATTTGTTAGGAACGTTAAATCATTGTAGTTTCATTATATTGTGGAAAATCATTAACAATTTTCCTATAATTAAGCTATCAATTATTTAAAATAACCCAATCACATGGATAGAATCTGATTTTGTTAAATATGAAATTATATTTTCGTTGATCTTACCATAATTCAAAATTATTTCTCATTTTTGTCTCTCTCTTCTTCCTATATATTTTATTAAGATTATAACTACATGTTTCAGTTGTCACCAAAGCCTACACTCTTCAAAATATCATGTTTAGGTTTATTTTATTTTTAGATTTTTTTTATTCATCTATTGCTTTCAATTTATCATAAACATATTTCATTTTCTTAACAATTTTTCTTTCTTATTTTTAAATGAAAAGTTTGTCCATCTCTTTCATTTTTCGTTTGATTATTCTTGTGACTTTCTGTTCAGATATGCTTATTATTTCAATGCATAAGCACCGTGTGATTTTTCATTAGCTTGCAAAGTATTTGTTCTATCTAATTTCAATTTTTTGTAATATCATTACATTTAACTAGCGTGAGACCTGTGCGATGCACATAAGATTTTTTTTATTATATTTTGTAATGTAAGTATATACTTAAATTATATATATATATATATATATATCGAACAAAATCATTCAAGCAATAAATTCAACAATAATATTGGATTTACAAAAAAAAATATTTTAAATAATCTAATTTTAATGTTGCTGGATAAAAAGGAAAAAAATATAAGATATAATATACATAATATCAAATGAAATAGACAAATGAAAATATACATACTGTTCAGGAATCAAACAATTGTACATGAAAGAATTAGGTAGGACATGACCTGTTTTTCAATCTATTTATAATTGATAACAATGAAAATAATATCCATAATTTATGGAATGATGAATCAAATAAAATATTTTAGTAATTAAGATTTACCAAAAGTAGTGATTTGCAAACAAACATATCATAAATAATAGATAACAAATTACGTTATATATATATATATATATATATTAGTAATTTACAATTTTGTCATTAATTTGACTGTGTAATTTCTAATTTTTACGAGATCTGTACAAATCTTTATTTTCTTTAATTTGCTGATATCATTATATTTTTGTTCTAATTTAATTTGATTTAATCTTCTATAAATTGTGGATGTCATGTTTATCAATTTGTGAACGAGACTAATTCTAATAGAAGAAAAGATGAAGCATAAAATTTCAACAAATTTCTACTCATTATACAAAAATAATTATTGAATTACAAATCAACACCTTCTACAATATATCATATAACTTAAATATATGCTTATATTACAAAATATAAGAAAAAAATATCTTCTGTTCATCGCACAGATCTCATACTAGTATATATAAAAACAAAATGACTTTTTTCAATTTTGTTTTCCCGCTTAAATTTCATTACTTAATTTAAAATAACTATATTATTATTGAATTAAAATTATACATTTTTATTCTAGAAATTTTGATTTGATTTCAAAATCTAAATTATTCCACATATTAAGGTGTTTCAAAATTAAATGATATCAGGATGAATATACTGCAATATTTAATATATGTTTTCAAATTTAGATATTTTATCGAGTATTAATCAAATAACTGAATTATGAAATTCAAGAAATATATGAAATCTAATAAATATATGATTCGATTTTCTCGATTCATTTCATCAAACCAAATCTATATATATATATATATAAGTAAAATAACTTTTTTAAATTTTATTTTTTTCCGCCTAAATTTCTACCTTATAAATGTAAAACTATTTATATTTATGGAACTCTTTTAAGATACATTATTACAATTTAATTGAAGAGATTAATATAAACAATCTTCGAAATTTTCTTAATTTATGTTGTTCAACATAAATAAATTAGAATTCTAAGGAATTTTTGTTAACTCATAATATATTCAAAATCAAACATAAATTTGTTAGGAACGCTAAATCATTGTAGTTTCATTATATTGTGGAAAATCATTAACAATTTCCTATCATTAAGCTATTAATTATTTAAAATAACCCAATCACATGGATATAATCTGTTTTTTCAAATATGAAATTAAATTTTCGTTGATCTTACCACAATTCAAAATTATTTCTCATTTTTGTCTCTCTATTCTTTATATATGTTTTAAGGTCTTTGTTCTCCCCCCTCTTTAAGTCTTTGGCATGTTCTTTTTTGAGGTATGATAATATCTGCCATGTTTCAGTTGTCACCAAAGCCTAGACTCTTCAAAATATCATTTTTAGGTTTATTTTATTTTTAGATTTTTTTATTCATTTATTGCTTTCAATTTATCATAAATAAATTTCATTTTCTTAACAATTTTTCTTTCTTATTTTGAAACGAAAAGTTCGTCCATCTCTTTCATTTTTCGTTTGATTATTCTTGTAATTTTCTGTTGAGATATGCTAATTATTTCGATGTATAAGCACAGTATGATTTTTCATTAGCTTGCAAAGTATTTGTTCTATCTAATTTCAAATTTTTGTAATATCATTACATTTAACTAGCGTGAGACTTGTGCGATGCACATAAGATTTTTTTTATTATATTTTGTAATGTAAGTACATACTTAAATTATATATATAGCGAATGAAATCATTCAAGCATATAAATTGAACAACAATATTGAATTTACAAAAAAAAGTATTTTAAAGAATCTAATTTTAATGTTGCTGGAAAAAAAAAAAGAAAAAAATATAAGATATAATTTACATAATATCAAATGAAATAGACAAATGAAAATGTACCTAATGTTCAAGAATCAAACAATTGTACGTGAAAGAATTATGTTGAACATGACATGTTTTTCAATCAATTTATAATTGATAACAATAAAAATAATATCCATAATTTGTGGAATGATGAATCAAATAAAATATTTTAGTAATTAAGATTTATCAAAAATAGTGATTTGCAAACAAACATATCATAAATAATAGATAACAAATTACATTATATATATATATATATATATATATATAGATTAGCAATTTACAAAATATTTTTGTCATTAATTTGATTGTGTAATTGCCAATTTTTACGAGATCTGTACAAATCTTTATTTTCTTTAATCTGCTGATAGCACTATATTTTTTTTAAATTTAATTTGATTTAACCTTCTATAAATCGTGGATATCATGCTTATCAATTTGTGAATGAGACTAATTCTAATAGAAGAAAAGACGAAGCATAAAATTACAATAAATTTCTACTCATTATACAAAAAATAATTATTAAATTACAAATCCACAATATATCATATAACTTGAAAAAAAATATCTTCTGTGCATCACACAGGTCTCACACTAGTTTCTACTCATTATGCAAAAAATAATTATTAAATTACAAATCCACACATTCCACAATATATCATATAACTTGAAAAAAAATATCTTATGTGCATCGCACATGTCTCACGCTAGTTTATACTCATTATGCAAAAAATAATTATTAAATTACAAATCCACACATTCCACAATATATCATATAACTTGAATTTTTTTTTATCACAGAACACATTCTACTTTTAAAAATTTCTAAGTTTTCTGCTTAAAACATCCTCTATTTTAAAAATTTTATTTTAGGTTATTATAATTTATTATATAATATTTTAATTAATATTTTTACTAAGTAATTAATTAGCTGCCCTTATTTATGATATATTTAGCGAGACTTTTTGTATTAATTATGTTTCCTTACTAAACACGTTTATATAGAGTACTATTATGCTTTCTTTATCATATATATACCCAAAGATTAAGTAATAATTATATATGAATTATTAATTATTAAAATGGATTAACACTAATTTTCAAATTGTATACATATGTAACATTATATTATAAAGAATGTGTTTTTTTAATTAGTGTTTATATTAACATCAATATTATTTACATAATGTATCGTTCAAAAAAAAAAATATATATATATATATTAAAAGTTACTAATATGTATGTTAGAAATATACAAATATTTACAATTTCTAAAAAATTTCGATTAAAAATGTATAGTTAATTTAAAAACAACCTATTAGGTTATTTTTTTATATATTATTAATTACTTAATTAATATTCTCTTACTAATTTTCAGTTAACACACATAACAAGAATATGAATATGGAGTATTAGTTTAGTTCAAATTTCCATGTTAAATAAATTTCCTTTGTTATTTTAGTAATGTATAACATTACCCATATATCAATTTAAAATCATAAATTTTACTCATTTTTGGTCTTACAAAATTTTATTGGAGCAACAGATTCATCTTTTGGAATTGTGGAAGAGAAGAAAAATATTATAAATTATTACAATAGTTATAATAAATGAATTATAGAATTATTATAAAGAAATATAAGCTGATTTTAATACTATTTTTTTTAATTTAATAGTTTCATATTATTTAATAATTTAATTGCAATGATTTTAATATTTATCAATATATTATCATATATAAATTAAATAAGAATGTCTTGCAATTATTAAGACGTATTTTTTATGTCTTATATATTATTTATATATTATATTTAGTATATATAATATATTATTATTTAAAATAATTATATGTAATATTATTATTTTTGCTTTTTATAGATAAGCAAAATCAATTATTTGATTTCTATCTTTTTAATAATAATTTTAATCAATAATTAAAGTTTTCACCAGTGATTCAAATATTTGTGGTTAATTGAATCTTGATGAATATTTCCAAAAATAATTGGTCAAATAAATCATGTGGTCAAACATATTAATTCATTTGTGAATTTTGAAATTATTCTAAATAAATATAAGCACATTTTAATATATTTTTTATACTAATTTTGTAATGTCAAATATTTAAAATATATAAATTTTAATTTAAAATTATAAAATAATTGATTTTTAATTTAAAATATAAACAATACATTTACATTAATAAAATTATATTTATTTATAATTGAATAAAGTTCTTAATTTATATTTTTAACATAATATTTTAAAATTATAATTTGTTAAAATAATAATAATAATAATAATAATAATAATAATAATAATAATAATAATAATAATATAATGATTTTATATAATTGACTTAAATAAAGCTTTATAATACCATATAGTTAGGGGTAAACAGGTCAAGTTGTGGGTTTGCGGATAGGATTGGGATATAGTTACTGCAGATTTTGCATTAATCTGAACCAGACCTATTTAGCTTATCGTGTCAAGAATTAACTCGAACACAGCCCATTCATTTTGCAGGTTGACTCGACCAACCTGATTGGATCCGAATAATAAAATATATTACAAAATTCTATGAAAACTTATATAAATATTATGATATTTATCAATGTACAACTATATAAGTTCAAAAAATAATAACTTAAATTAACAATATATAATAGAACATGATTGAGTTTTTCAATATATCTAATTTTTTAATAAATGCTATCGTTCATACTCTATGAAATTACAGTAAAATAATTTGTTGAAAAATAATAATTATACAGGTTAGTGAGTTGACCTGACCTAATCTATTTTCTATTTAGATCATCCGTATCTGATCTCGTTTCGACCTGAACCTGTTAAGAGGTCAATCATAACATACTATATTCTTGTTCGTTTGTATCAAATTGTCAAATCATGTCGCAAGTTACCGCCCTTATATGTAGTGGTAATTTATGGCCAACAGTGCATGGATATGTATGTGCTCTAATTTGACAAATATTAAGAATAATTAATATTATAAAGAATAATTAATATTATAAATAATAATTAATAATTCAAAACACAACATTTGGGAAACACTATTTTAATTGTTTTGTTAATTAATGATTAAGAAAAGTTCAAAAAAATTATTTCTTGTATACATTTATGTAATCTTGAAAAGATAAGTTAATATACAATATTTCTTTTCATAATTGAATCAATATTCATCACAAACATTTATGTAAAAAGTGTGTAATAATGGAACAATTAAATAGGTAAATCTATTTTTTGTTAATTAATCGTATATTGAAAGTATTATATATAAAAAAACTATTATTATATGATATAAGATCAAAAACTGTATTACCATATGTGATTAACTGATTTTTTTTTAATTCAATCCATCAAATTTCAACACTATTATGTGTGTGTAAAAATAATGTGTGTGTAAAAATAATGTAACAATTTAAGAATTAATAAAAAAATTGGTTGTTTAACTTTTTGTATGATTAATTTAAAAACAAACTATTATTGTGTAATTCTACAATGAAAGTATGAAAGTATATAAATATATATTATTTTTACTTTTTAATATAAAAATTTATATAAAAAATGTTCTTTTGTGAATCATTACTGCATATTTTATCATTGATATGAAAATTAAATATAAATGTATTCTTTTAATTGAAATGCAGGAAAGATTGGTGATAAAAAATAATTGCATAATATAACTAATAATTATTGTATATTATATATATGGAACCTGTCAATATTTTGATATATTAAAGAAATGAAATTAAAATGGATGATTTTAAAAAAGGGTTGAACTTGTCCATATATTTATTTAGAATTATTAATTTTTAAAAAGAGAATATAAATAGAAAAAAGTAGCGCACAACTAAAATTTTAAATTAGCACACTAAATAATAATCACTTTGATAAATGTAATCAACAATATAAGTAATTATGGGATAAATTCAATATAAAAAAAGCTAAGTTGTTTGCCAAACAACTCAAAATTCAAAGTAAACAAAGATCCAAATATAAATTCAAACTACACGCTCTCTTCAATCTTGATGAAGTATGTTGTTTAATTAAATTAAAATCATAAATTATTTTTAAAAAATAATGCTCACAATGCAACACACATATATATATATATATATATATATATACATAGTATAAATTGAGACGTTTGTTACTTTTATTCTTTATATGGATATGTGATATTTTAAAGCACTTCAGTAAACTTTTTTGTTAATTTAGCATATTTTTACTTCACTTAATTTACATATATATAAAAATAAAAAGAATTTTTTTAGCAAATTTGTTATTTCTTTCCAATGATAAATTTGATGCCTCCAATAAAGGTTACAAAGATCATAACAATTAGTGCAAATTGTGACATTAAAATAATAAAATGTAAGTTTTGATTTGAGTAAAATAATTAAGTAAATCTATGTAATTTGATTTACGTTTTGTTTAAATGTTATTACTACATTTATAAATTCAAAAATTGCTATCTCAATTAAAAAATTAAGTTATATTTTGCATTCAAACTTCAAGTACAAATAATATATATCCAAATTATAATTAATAATTATCTTACTAATTATTTTAAATATAAAAGTGATAATCACGACTATGTTGTAGTTAAATCTAATTTGAATTAGTTTAAAAATTTTAATTTAAAAATTAAAATTTATTGAATTATTATATGTATAAGTTGAAAGTTAATATAATTATATTTGACTGTACTCGAACTAAAATTATTTGGATAATTACTTTATGTACTAATTAAATTTATTTATATATTAAATAATATATAATACTCCCAATAAAGGAAATTATTATATCAAAATTAGTGAGATTCTCTTTCAAATTTAGTTTTGATGTGAACTATCTCTACTATATATATTAACAAAAACTAATATTAAAATTAGATGCAGTTATGGATATATATATATATATATATGGTATTTAAAATTTGTGATACAATTCATATATTAATAAAATTATGTCCATAACTTGCTCTAATTATACGCTAATAGATAGTTTATTTACATATAGTATTGACAGTTATAAACTTAAAAATCAATAATTTATAATGTAAAAAAATATTAAATTATTATATAGATAATTTGGATGGTAGTATAAATATATTTGAATATTGTAACTAACCTAATAAAGATTATGTTTATGTACTAATTATATATTAAATTAAATAAACTATGATTACTTAAAATAAAAGAAAATATTATATCAAAAGAAGTTAGATTGTCTTTCAAATTCAATCATGATGTAATTTATGAATTTGATGCTCTCGAATTTTATTTTCAATATTATTTTTATGATTTAGATAATGTAATTAAAATTAATGTTATTATATGCACTAATTAAAATAACACATTATTTTTTATTAGTCACATCTATATAATTTGAAATGATTTTAAATATTTATTAAATCATATATGTATATTACTTAGTCACTCAACAACAATAAAAATGTTGTGATATAAGTTTACTCAATAAATTTGGATCACATATATGAACATGAATATGAATGACTACACTATATATGCAATAATATAGTAATCCAATTTAATTAACAAAATTGACGTAAATAATGACTAGAATACTATTTTCATAATAGATTACTTCATGCAGCTATTAATATTTAATATAAAAAATTAATTATTATATTGTATAATATGCAATCATTGAAAATAAAATTACTTTAAATGGAATGATGTTTTAGGCAGAAAAACTAAATTATTTATAGAAATGGAATGGTAGCTTATGCAAATAAAATTATGTAAACAACTCCAAATGACATATTTTCAAATTCAATCACAAAACACATATTTTATGTTCAGATCATATTGTATTTCGTCCAAACATTATCATAAATTGTAAGTAACTTGTAGAATATAAACATATCTTTCTCAAATGTGAATGATGTGAATGAGATTTGCTGCATGCAAAGACATAACAATATTATTATATTTAAATAAATGATTAACTAAATGTAAGAATAATTCCAATGAATGTAAAATGAATTATAATATAAAAATAAATCTAACTGATTGGTTGATAATGAAGATCGCTAAATGTTTCATGAAAAAAAAAACATTGAGAAAATAGTATTCACATAAAACATTCATACGTATGACGGTGTTGCCTGTTTAATATATAAATTTCATAACAAAATACAAAACAATGTTAGTGGTAAAATTACGAAGATTACCTTCTCTTAGGGATAGATGAGCTAGATGAAAAACATATGAAAATTTCAAAGTAATAGGATTATAGTAATACCTAAATAGAGATTCATGAATTTAAAATGAAAGTAATTTTGAAAATAAATCCAAAAGATTAATTGATAATGGAGATAGATAAAAAAAAAAAAAAAATATGCAAAAAATATTGAGAATTTACTATTCTAAAAAACATATACATTCATATGATGATGGTGCCTATGTAATACGTAAGTTTCATAATAGTAAACAAATAACAAAGTTTGTATCAAAATTACGAAGATTACCTGCTTTTAGGGAGATAATTTATATGGAAAAATTACGAAGATTTCTGAATAATTTAGATGGGAAAATTATGAAGATTTCTAAGAAGTAGGATGATATGACAAGTTTATATTCATATAAGCACTCATGAAAGGAAAGTTTGACCTATTAATTAAATACATATATATTACTAATATTGCTACTTATTAAATAATGGAGGGGACATGTCATAATCTTGAAAATGATGGGCTTAACATATTTTTCGTTTGTAAAGTTTTATTTATTTTTTTCCATATTTTTTGTTTGAAAGATTTAACATATTTTTTTGTTTGCAAATTATGGATATGACATACTTAATATTACACCTAAATATTTTTTCCAATTTAATTTGTAATATTTTGAAAATATTAATAAACAAAATTTATTTATAATTCTAATTTAAAAATTATAGAACATATAATCTGACATGCAGATTTTATTAACTTTTATTAGAAATATATTCTAAATTATTAAAACAAAAAATTAGGAAAATTTACATACAATTCCTATCCTAAAAAATTGGGGATTTTTTAAAATTTGCTTCCTTGATTATCTTGCTAATTAGAAGTAATAAAAATCTGAAGAAAAATATTTCTAACTACACGATATGAGATATCCTAAATACTAACTATAATTATGTGATTACAAATTTTACCCACAAATGCTAATTACAATACTACACAAAATTAAAATTAAGATTAAATATCACAAAATTTTCGCATGCTGATTTTAAATATTCTATTAACAATTATGTTCTAAAATAATAAATTTAAAAATAAAATAAATATGCATGCAATAAAAATAGAATCACATGATAAGAAAAATTAATTTATGCATGATAAATTAATTAAAAATAGTAATAAATTAAAAATACTATACTAAAAAAATATTTAAATCAGTAATTATTGTTGACAATAAGAGTATTTATTACATGTATACAATCTAAGGAATGTTTGACCTTTTAATTAAGTAATAATCATATATGATTTAATGCAAATAAAATTCGACATAATGCAAGTTCGACTTTATTAGGTAAAATAAAAAATAAATAGAAGATTTGCGATTAAGTAAAATTGCTACAAGTTTGACTTATTATGTAAAACCAAAAATGATGTTGAATAATTCTATGAATATAAAACGAAATTTTCTTTAAATAGGTCTCAATAAAATCAGTTAATTATTTTAAATAAACAATTATGATAGATAATTACCTATAAAAAATTGACCAATAATATGTTGTCATGTGTAATCCCAAAATTAGTAAGTTTTTTTTTTTACGGAAAAATATTATGTTTTAAAAAATGTGCGGCTTCTGTTATCATGTAAATATAGATTATATAAATTAAATAACATATAATCTAACATTAAAAAGTTATAGCTTTTCTTAGAAAACTATAATTTATTAAAATAACAAAAAAAATTGAAAATCGGCAGAAAATGTATGTTCCAAAAGAGAAGGGATTTTTAAAATTTTATTTAAGAGTACTCTTACAAATTTTACCCACAAATCTTCCAAAATATTAATCTGAAAGTTTGACTTTCTTAATTAATATATAAAATAAAAAATATGAGTTAAATTGTAATTAAGTGAAGATTTGTAATTAATTATAATTAGATGCAAGTTTGACTTGTTTATGCATTAATGATGCCGAATAATTCAATCCCTGATAAACCAAAATTTTATAAAATATGCCACATTAAAATCCTCCAATTAATTATAATAATGACCAATTATATTATGTCATGTAATTCCAAAATTAGTAAGAATTTTAGGCTGTAAAATACATGAGTTTTTAAAAATGTGTTTCTTCTGTATTATATATATATATATATATATAAAGATTTGATGTTTAATATTATAAATACTAGTACATGACCCGTGCGATGCATGGAAGACATTATGTATAATATTTTATATATTTAGTATTTTGTTTAGTGTTATATGTTTATTTTGTTATATTATATTACTAGTGTGAGACCTGTGCGATGCATAAAATATATTTTTTCTTTATATTTTGTAATATAAGCATATATTCAAGTTATATAATATATTGTAAAAGGAATTGTAATTCAGTTCACGTTCACAAATTGATAAGCATGATATCCACGATTTATAGAAGGTTGAATGAATTTTTTTTAAATAGAGATGTGAGCAGATTAAAGAATATCAAGATTTGTACATATTTCGTAAAAATTGTCAATTACACAGTCAAATTAGGGATAAAAATATTAACAAATCGCCAATTAAATATAATAATATCACAAAATTTGAAATTAAATAGAAACAAATACTTAGAAAGCTAATGAATAATCGCACAATGGTTATACGTCGAAATAATTAGCAAATCTCAAAAAATCACAAGAGCAATCAAACAAAAAATGAAAGAGATGGTCGAACTTTTCGTTTAAAAATAAGAAAGAAAAATAGTTAAGAAAATAAAATATGTTTATAATAAATTTAAAGCAACATATGAATAAAAAATCTAAAAATAAAATAAACCTGAAAATAATATTTTAAAGAGTGTAGGCTTTGGGAACAACTGAAATTTGGGACATATTGTTATACTTGTCTTACCATTTATAATCTTCATAAAATTTATAGAAAGAAGAGAGAGACAAAAATGAGAAATAATTTTGAATTACGATAAGATCGGTGAAAGTTTAATTTTATATTTGATAAAATAAGATTCTATTCACGTGATTGGGTGATTTTGATAGCTTAAATTTTAGGAAAATTGTTAATAACTTTCCACCATATAATGAAACTACAATTACGGTTCCTAACAAATATTCCAATGTTTATTTCTTATTTTGAATATATTATAAGTTAACAAAATTTCCTTTAAATTCGAATTTGTTTATGTTGAACAACATAAATTAAGCAAATCTCGAAATTTTTTATATTATTCTATCCAATTAAATTGTAATAATTTATCTTAAAAGAGTTCCACAAATAAATATAGTTTTACATTTATAGGGTGGAAATTTAGGTCGGAAAACAAAATTTTAAAAAACAATTACTAATATATATATAGATTATTGTTTCGTAGATTTATAAGATCGAGCGAATTTAATTGGTTTGATAAAATGATTCAAGAAGATCGAATCATATATTTATTAGATTTCATATATTTCTTTAATTTCAGAATTTAGTGATTTGATTAATATTCGATAAAATATCTAGATTTCAAATCATATATTAAATGCAGTAGTATATTCATTTTGATATCATCTTATTTTGAAACACTTAAATTTGTGAAAAATTTTAGATTTCAAAATCGAATCAATTTAGAACAAAAACGTTCAAATTTAATTTAATAACAATATATTTATTCTACATTAACTAATAAAGTTTAGGCGGAAAAACAAAATTGGAAAAAAAATCATCTTGTTTATATATATATAGATTTGGATAATATGAATATATGAATTAGTATAACATTTTTATTATGAATAATTTATATAAGTGAAGTAAATTTCTATATTTCTTAATATTTTGTGAAGCTTGGTATAAAATACACATAAAATTTAATAAACCATATGAAGAACTATTATTATAATTGAAAAAAATATGATCATATATAACAACAAAGCAATTAACATGAAATAAATCTATATATATAATAAAACAAAATGACTTTTTTCAATTATGTTTTCCCGCCTAAACTTTATTACTTATTTAGAATAATTATATTATTATTAAATTAAAATTAGACATTTTTATTCTAGAAATTTTGATTAGATTTCAAAATCTAAATTATTCCACAAATTTAGGCGTTTCAAAATTAGATTATATCAAGATGAATATATTGCAATATTTAATACATGATTCGAAATATATATATTTTATTGAATATTAATCAAATCACTTAATTATGAAATTAAAATAATATATGAAATTTAACAAATATATGACTCAATTTTCTCGATTCATTTATCAAAAAAAAATTCTATATATATATATATATAAGTAAAATTACTTATTTAAATTTTATTTTTTCGGCCTAAATTTCAACCATATAAATGTAAAACTATATATATTTATGCAACTCTTTTAAGATACATTATTACAATTTAATTGAAAAGATTAATATCAACAATCTTCGGGATTTGCTTAGTTTTTGTTGTTCAACATAAATAAATTCAAATTTTAAAGAGTTTTTGTTAACTCATAATATATTCATAATAAGAAATAAATTTGTTAGGAACGTGAAATCATTGTAGTTTTATTATATTATGGAAAATCATTAACAATTTTTCTATAATTAAACTATCAATTATTTAAAATCACCCAATCGCGTGGACAAAATTTGATTTTGTCAAATATGAAATTAAATTTTCAACAATCTTACCATAATTCAAAATCATTTCTCATTTTTGTTTCTCTCTTCTTTCTATATATTTTATCAATATTACTACTAAATATTTTAAGGTCTCTCTTTTTTGTTCTCCCTCCTCTTGAAGTGTTCTGCATTTTCTGTTTTGAGAAAATAAATGGTAAGACATGTACGATAATATATGTCATATTTCAATTGTCACAAAAGCCTACACTCATCAAAATATTATTTTTAGGTTTATTTTATTTTAATTTTTTTTATTCACCTGTTGCTTTCAATTTATCATAAACATATTTAATTTTCTTAAATATTTTTCTTTCTTATTTTTAAACAAAAAGTTCGTCCATCTCTTTCATGTTTCGTTTGATTATTCTTGTGATTTTCTGTTGAGATTTGCTAATTATTTTGACGTATAAGCACTGTTCAATTTTTCATTAGCTTTCATTTATTTGTTTCTATCAAATTTCAAATTTTTGTAATATTATTACATTTAATTAGCAATTTGGAAAATATTTTAATCCTTAATTTGACTATGTAGTTGGCAAATTTTACGAGATTTGTACAGATCTTTATTTTCTTTAATCTGCTGATATGGCTTTTTTTTTTTTTTTTTAAATTTAATTTGATTCAACCTTCTATAAATCATGGATATCATTCTTATCAATTTGTGAACGAGGCTAATTCTAATATAAGAAAAGACGAAACATAAAATTACAACAAATTTCTACTCATAATACAAAATAATAATCACTGAATTACAAATCTACACTTTCTATAATATACTATATAACTTGAATATATAATTATATTACAAAATATAAGAAAAAATGTCTTTTGTGCATCGCACAGGTCTCACACTAGTTTAAAATATTAAAAAATGAGATATGTCAAACAAAAAAAGAAAAAATTGTGTTACTTCAAATAAAAAAAAAATTGTTCACAAATTTTGAAACTCTTCTTTATAAACTACATTTGTAGTAGTTCTCATATCAAGATCCTCATCATAAAAAATTAAAATCTTCAATCTTTACGATTTGTAACTCTAGAAACAGCAACATATAATTGACCCTGACTGAAGACAAGTTTCTTCAATAATAGTCTAAAATGATTTAATGATTGTCCTTGACTCTTGTTTATCGTCATTGCATAAGAAATAATAAAAGAAAATTGTCTTTGTTGAAACTTGAAAGACATCCTACGATCAGATGGAGTAACAGATTGCCGAGGAATCAAAGCCTTTTCCTTTTGACCAGCATTACTTCCTGAAATAATCTTCGCTTCAACAACATGCTCACCAAGCTTGGTAATTTCCATCCAAGTTTCATTGCATAAACCAAGAGAATAATCTAAATTTCGCAATAGCATAACTGGTGTACCAATTTTCAAAATAAGCTCATGATTCGATACACCAGAATATTTTATTGCATTTAGAAATTCTGGAGTGTGCAGGTTACTCAACAAATCAACATTTGAATCCAATTGACAAGGAGTATCAGAGCTCAAATATGTTCTACCAACACCTGCATTCTCTTTAGTCATATACTCATTTATGGACTCTACAACATCAAGAGTTGGTGCCAATATAACTCTACCATGTAGATATGAATCATCATCACCAATTGTTCCAAAATTAGGATATGTGCTTCGAACTATAGTTGCAATAGCATCGCCAATACTTTCCAGCAATATGTCATCTGGTATTTCAATATTTCAAGAGTTATCTCCATGAGCCTCTTCGGACCATCCTTCGTCAGCATGGATCTAGGTGGTTGCATCCCATAAACTCGACCAATCACATCTTAATCAACACAAAAAATTAATAAATCTAATTAGAATAACACATAGCAAAATTATAAATAATTAAAACTATAATAAATAAAAAATAGAGTACCAAACAAAAGGTTTTAATCTTTCATCTCTAGACCAGATATCCAATCGAATGATTTGAATTTGAATCTGTTCATAGGAAACAATGAATCCTTAAACTCGTTAACCTTTATTTTGCCATAAAAATTGAACTTATATCCATGGCTTGCTGTTTTGAATTTAAATTCGTCAGTTGACACCATGATGTTAGAGACAATATATAGTTTTCCCTTAAAGAATAGTTTTTTAAAACTATTGATGTTTGAACTTCTTGCTTGACCACGAATAGTATCACCCTGCAAAAATAATGAAATTAAGTATGTTAAATAATACATATTTTATACTACCCATTTTATCATGGTTAATATGAAACTTATTTTTTTGACCATATATGTTCATCTTTAAAAACACACTCAAAACTGAAGATCTGATTTTTGTCCGCAAATGTAGGTACATTGTAAGCGCGAATCAGATGAAGTCTAAGAGTCCAATCTCTTCTCTTCGGATGAACATCTTTCACAAAATTGAAAATAGTCAATATTACAAATCAATAATGCAAGAAAAGAAAAATATATGAATAGTGAGAGCGCACAATGTATACCACACAAAATGATACATTATTTATAATAAAAATTAAGTTCAATATATAGTTAGGTATTGCTGAAAAATCTAGGAATCAGTTATCTGTATTTATCAGCATTCTATGGTGCAGTTTATTTAGATATGAGATATATTTTTTTCAAATCTTGTAATATTACTAAATCAAATATTATTGTTATGAACATTCAGTTTAATAAATAGATATTCCTAAAACATATAGGAATCAGTTCAACAGATTAATATATATCCGTATTCTAATCAATCGCATATCGTACTTTACATCCGCACAACAATCCCACCAAGTGAGTATATTATAAATATATCAAAATAAATGCTTAATGGTTAGCATATTATTAAATTAAATGTAAAATTTTATTTACAGTTCTAAATTTTGTTGATATATATAAAGCTCTTATATTTCTTAAAAGAGAAATTAAATGTTATTAAAATATAATGCAAAGAAAATATAGTAACAAATTTAATAATGAGTAAAATTGATATCAGATATATCTATTTAGTAATTGAATAATTGTAACGACGTGTATTTTATAGTATTATAGTAAATTAATTTAAATTTGTTTGTTGTATTATATTAAATTAGTTTTTTCAAATCTTGTAATATTACTAAATCAAATATTGCAGTTACGAACATTCAATTTAATAGATAGATATGGCTGAAAAATTTAGGAATCAGTTCAACAGGTTGGTACATATCTGTATTCTAAATATAGTATAAATATATTAAAATGAATATTTATTGGTTAATAATATAACAACATTTCATAAAAATCCACCTTTCTTGTGGAAAGAAAAATAGGCAGGAAAAATGATAATAACAAATATAGAAACCATCAGTTTGCTATTATATATATATATATATAATAAGTTAATTATGTTAATTTAATATTTATTAATGTATTATTTATATATAAATTAAATGAAAATTTAATGCAGTTATTAATACATTATTTATGTCTTATATTATCTATACATTATATTTAATAACTTAATATTATAAATTAATTATGATAATTTTAATATTTATTAATGAATTATTTTTAAATAAATTAAATAGGAATTGTATTCAATATTAATATGTACTTTTATGTTTTACATTTTATATTTAATATATGAAATATATTAATTTTTTAATAATTAAACAAAATAGTTTCAGTCTTAATTAGTACAAATAGTAAATCAAATGTTCTCTTTTTATCTTTTCAATAAATAATTTTAATTAATAATTAATTTTTCATACTTATTCAAATATTTATGGCTAACTGAGTCTTGATGATATTACCAAAAGCAACTTGTCAAATAAATTCATGTGGTCAAATACATTAATTATTATTATTACTTTTGATTATTTCAATGTTTTCAACATTATCCTTACTAGTAATGCACCCGTGCATTGCACGGTATATTATATAAAAATTATTTTAAAATGTATATATAATTTATTAATATTTTTTTAATATTTTTTGTATTAAATTTTAAATATATACAACATATTTATATTTAAAATATTATTATTAGTCAATAACTATATAAATGAACAAGTTTAATAATTTATATTATTTTAATATAATATAATTATAATAAAAATGAGTTGAATAATATATATCATTTATAACATCTGCAATTGAGATATATTCCCTTTTAAATACACCCTATAATATAGTATAAAATAAGTAAACTATTTATTAAATCTAACAATTTAATATGCATAATTTGCGTAAATTAAAATATATATACATAAAATTAAAGAACCAATATATTGAAACAATAAATTGATTATACATTTCGGAAAACTTCATGAAACACTACGTTTTTTGTTGAATTTTTTCCAATATTATCCTCAGAAGAAATCATAATGTTCAAACCACTTTTACTTGTAACTCTGGATACGGCCACGTATAACTGTCCATGATTAAAGACTAGTATTTTAAGTAATAATCCAACGTGAGATAAATATTGGCCTTGACTCTTGTTGATCGACATTGCATATGATACAATTATTGGATATTGTCTTCTTTGAAACTTAAAAGGCAGTCTTAGATCTGATGGAGTAAGAGATGGTCTTGGAATTAAGACTAGTTGACCATCGTTATTTCCTATTAGAACCTTACATTCAAGAACGTGATCTCCAAGCCTAGTTATCAACAGTGTCATACCATTACATAGACCCTTTGAACGATCAATATTCCTCAACAACATAACTGGTGTACCAACTTTCACAATGAGTTCATGATTAGGGACACCAGAACATCTCATAGAATTTAAAAACTCTGGTGTATGTACATCAGCCAAAATATCTACATTAGAATTTGACTTGCATGCAGAATCAGAACTCGAGTATGTCTTTGACTCATGCATGTTCATCTTTATCATATGATCATTTATTGATTCAACCAAATCCAAAGTAGGGGCAAGTATTGCCCTGTCCTGCAAAAAAGAAAGATCATCAAGATTACTTCGAAAATTGGGATAAGTGCTATTAATAATTATTCTGATCGGATCTTCTCCAGGTTTCAGCAAAATATCCTCTGGAATATCAATTTCAGCACCATTATCATGAGGATCACCAATTATACCATCACCTAATGCAGCCATCCATTCTGAAAACTGCTTTAAATCATCTCGATCAATGACTGAATTAATGTTTTGTAACCTCATATTTTTTGTTAACGTAAGGACGGTGCACTCATCCCAAATATACGAAAAATTAATTGTTGCATGAACAATATCTTGTCTACTACCTTTTGGAATCACTGGAAGAATCTGTCTGAAATATCCACCCAAAACCACAGTTTTTTCTCCAAAAATTTTATCTGAATATGTTGAATTACTCAACTGTATTATATCCTTCAACGTTTTATCCAGTGCTTCTATACAGCTTTTATGAACCATATGAGTTTCATCCCAAATAATCAACTTGCATCTAACTAATAGCTCAGAAAGTTGGATGTCCTGTTTTATATTGCATGTGGAATTATCATGTATGTTAATGTGAATAGAAAAATGTGAGTGAGTTATCCTTCCACGGGGCAGTAGGAGAGCTATTCCGCTGGATGCAACATTCAAAACAATGAATCCCTTAGATCTTATTAATGTAGATATAGTCTTCCATAGAAAAGTTTTTCCAGTACCACCATAACCGTACACAAAAAGACCCCACCTTTAGTAGTTACAACAGATCAAATAACTTCATCATAAACATGATGTTGCTCCACATTTAACTTCTTTATTAACAAATCATGTTCTCTTTTCATCTCAACTTTATTGTATGACAGTTCGTTACATATCAGTCTGTTTTGTGCAGACATTTATGATTCAAAATATATAACATGCATACCATCATAATCTTGCAATCCTTTTCCAAGAGTTGTCAACATTTTATCCACCTCTATTAAAGCAAGGTTTTTGATGTTGTCATAAGACATTATCAAATCTGTAAAATATATTAATTATCTTAACTATTAAATATAAATAATAAAACAAATCCAATAAATATTTTGAAAATAGTAACAATAAATTTATTTTGAATATACCTGGATAACTCATCATTCTTCGTGTCTGTACAGAATGTCATCTGAAAAATATGTCCAACACTTTTCCCACACAACTTCTGGACGGCTAATGCTTCCAGAAAATAATAATGTCACAAATAAGTTCCACAATGATTAAGCAGATGCCCATTGACTTGCTTCTGCTATATCATCAATGTATTCCTTGTCATCATCCAGAAGTCCCCTTGCATAGCAAGCATCTCAGAATGTATCTTACTTTACGTTCTCATAAAATTTGAAATCATCATAGCATTTTGGACCCTTAACAACATTTATGAGTATTCGAAGGTAATATACTTCGCCAGAACCAGGAGGAACATAACATACACGTCCAATTGAAAACCGTCTTGATCGTTTAACCCACTTTCTTTTATCTTTTTTCCATACAAATTTATGAGGAAATTCGGCGTAAGTAAGGTGCTTCGCTTCCGGGTAATTTTTATTTGCTTCCATCCAAGCTAGAAACATACTATGTTTTACAGATGGCTTGTTGAGAACTTTATCTAATGGATCAAAATCAGCAAAAATTATATTTTGTTCATCGGGAAGATGAAAACTTAGATGCTCAACTGGAGGATTTCTGAACTGAATCTCAAATCCAAAAATTCTCCAAACTGCTTCACATGGAGAAATGTACCTACCATCATAGTACATCTTAACTTCATCTACTTCTTGTCCAGTTTCTTCATCCTACTTACTCTGATAAAATGATGCCGTTACACGGTCATGTCCCTTATTCACATACTTGAATTGGTATTTTATGGAGCTAGATTGGTTGCACCATTCGACGTTAATATGAGCACCGTATTTTAGAAGGAGATATCGATTGTGAGTAGTTCTTCCATCATTTCGCCTTCTATACACAGGATAACCATCCCCATCTATAATAGTTTCTTCTGTTTTCTTTTTTGGAAAATGTTTGGCGCAATTTTCTTCTTTGGACATGCAAGGAGAATTCCTCCTCAAGGCTCCACATGGGTAATGAATCATAAAATCATGTACTGCAGCATAATATTCAGGATATGATACCTTGTCAGGGATTTCAGCTGAAATCATACTGTCTATATAACTTGCAGAAGGATCCCTTGCTTCATTGTTAAGCCAGAGAAGTATGTGGGCATGAGGCAAACCACGTTTCTAAAATTCTACAGTATAAACAACTACAATTGAAACAATTCTAACGACTACTATTAATAGAAACATTAACAAAAATTCATTTCATATAAAAATGATAATTGTTAAACATTTTTAAATATATCAAATAAACTTTATTATAATAATGAAAGTTACCTGCTCTTACGTTACCAAAAATTTTATTCTTACGAAGATCTTCTATCATGCTGTCAAGTTTTACCTTAAATACTCAAGATATTATATCTAGACGATCTTCTAGTTTAAGACCTCTTTCATCAAGAAAACGAACTATTTCTGGCCACTTTGGATTGCACGTAAATGTAATAAACAAATCGGGATATCCTACCTACCTGCAAATTACCATTGCATATTGGTAATTTGTATCATGTAACATGCACCACCAGTTAATGGTGGTGGAAGAATTACACATTTTCCTTGCGTTCGAGAATCTGTCTCACCACACATTATTGCATCCTCAATACCTTTGTACATCTCATACCTCAATTCTTTTTGGTGTGTTCTTACATATTTTAACCTACCAGCTTCAATCATAGTGTATGCATCCACAATGTATTGTTGAAATAATCTCTTAGATTTAAGAATTGAAGAAGGTTGATCATCCATTTCCTGCAAATGATATGCAAGGTATTCTCTTGCACTAACCCTCTTTCTTCCACCAGGTTTCTCTAATATATAATCAGAAAATGGAATATATTCTCTATAACCATCTTCGCCATATAAAAAAAGTAAAGGGTATTGCAAACCAAGGTATGAAGCATTAAGTTCATTGATTCGTTGAAGATGCCCAATTTCAGTCTCCACCAAAATGTCTCGATCACCCATATTTTCCTCAAAATCACCAACAATCAATATTGCAACTTCAGAAGTTGATGGAAGGTTGTATCTTCTAACATCACATCCTCTTTTACATAACAACTTCAACTTTATTCCAGAATGTCCTTCTTGTATCTTTTGTCCATCCATTCTAAAAGTTTTGACCAATACATTATTTTGATCAAGCATATCCTTCAAATTAGCAACTATTTCAGCATGAAGAGTATTTATGTCTCCATTATGTCTATAATA
Organism: Caryopteris x clandonensis; assembly: GCA_028749325.2. Lineage (NCBI taxonomy): Eukaryota > Viridiplantae > Streptophyta > Magnoliopsida > Lamiales > Lamiaceae > Caryopteris > Caryopteris x clandonensis. The sequence continues at coordinate 475,121 of JAPYKT020000049.1, forward strand.
CATGAAAATTAATAACTAGTAGTGTTATGTAAATTTGTTTATAATTTAAACCATATATTTTAAATAAACTGATAAATTTAATAAACATGAGTTATTCATGAAACATACCTGACACAGTGAAGACGGTTTTGAACTTCATTAACTATATCATAAATATAAAGTTGGGCAAATTTTGGTGCAACACCATCAACAGGTAATAGACTACCCATTAAATGATAGTTTTGACCATTAAGCTTAAAAATTGGAGGAGAATTTCCATTATTATGACTTTTGTCAATCTTACCTCCTAATGATGTAAAAGAAAACATACTATTGTAATCACGTATATTTCCAGGAAATGATTGCTTTGATCACTATCACCATGTAGGAAATCGTATAACACTTGAGGTGTTTTCTTGATAGGGGGGGGGGGGGCTTTACCCTACCATTCATGCAACATAGTGAAAATTAGGATTTTTGTATCTGAGGTTTGTACGAGTTCGTTCATGATTCCAAAATGAGGCCCCACAATGTTCACATCTATGTGTAGGATCTCCAATGTCCCAATATTCAGCAACTGCATAACAGTAAAGACACCCATTAATTACACATTACATCCATTAAAATATTGAATATATAATAATTTAAAACTTAAAAATGTTAATTTACTTGAGCATTGATATGTGTTAAAATTTACTATAATTATTTATTACATATATATAAATGAATATTTATATATATAATAGTACAACCAAAAACTAAAACTTACATTTGACAAAATCAGCATCATCATAACATGTGTCATCGGGATCAATTTCTATTATTTCAGGACTGTTCTCGTTTAAGTTGATCAATTCTTGAAAAACTTGATCATTTTTTGCAAACTCTTGCAATATTGCATCTTCAAAAGTTAGATCAATAATCTAAGGTTGTTGTTCAGGTATAAATATTGTAACTGATTCATTCATTATAAAATGCAAATTTTCTTGGAATGAAAAAGATTTTCCAACAAACCTACTTGAGCTGCAAACTGTAAAAAAGATTAAAAAAATTAAAAACTAAAATTATAAGAATTAAGCATCAAAATAGATATTTAGAGATTGAAATAATTAAACTGTACCATTCGTGATGTCACTTAGAGGTGAAATTGAAGGTAATTGATGAGATGAATTTACAAAAGATTCTCCAATGACATGACGAATACTATGAGTAGCATCTGACCTTGAATTCTTAAATAAAATTGATCCATCGTTCTTTGAAATTCACACAATATAAGATGTCAGAGTACAAAGATGGATATTTTGGCTAAGTTACTGTTATTAAAGTACTAATCATTATAATAAACCATTTATGGTTTGACTATATTAATTTGTATTATGTATTAAATTTTATAATAGAATAATTAATTTTTATAATATACATTACTAATTTTTGCAAACCAAAAAATGAATAAAAAATAATTATTATTGAAAAATCAAATTTTATGGTCTAATTTATATTGACAATTACTATCAAAATTTTGAGATTATAAATATCATAACTAAACCCACTGTGCTTAATAACATATATAATTAATAAATAATAAATAACTTGATGGCTGCGGCTATTCATACTCTTAATTCTCTAAATATACCCAAAATCTAAATATACTACATATAAAATTGATATTTATATTTATACTCTTATCATGTATCAAGTAATTTACAAACATAATATATTGGCCTCTATTTATACTCATAATTAATTCTTAATAAATTTGTATTTAAATTAAATTATTTGATATAATGTATCCTTTTTGTAAATTATGTAATTACATAGCATAATTTTTTTTTTTATCATTTTAAACAAATTTTAAAATAATAAAATTTTTAACAACCCATAATATGCATGAATAATATAGATATATTTTTTTATATTATTGTTAATCAATTTTTATATTAATTAATTGGAAATTGGCATAAAATTGAAGTAATCTATATAAATATATTTGAATTTACAGAATGTCACCTCATAACAATTGATATTTATTTTTTTAATTATGTATGATAAATTAAATTATGTATAACAAATAAAGGATATTATTATTATATATGGATTCATTTTTTGTCCTTTGTTTGATTTCTGCAGGAGGACAGACAATGGACCTACTTTTATTTGAATAATAAGAGAAATTAACTATTCGGTAGTATTGCAAGCTTGACAATGGAGTATCAAATTTCCGCAATGCTATAACCGGATAAACTGTTCTCTTTGACCACTTCACAGCATGAGCTGAAGAAACAAATTACAGATGTCGTTGATGATAAGCAGGAACATGTAGATGTAACTACTACCTTGCAACTTTTGCTATATAAATATATATATATATATATATATATAGATTATATCCTTTTAATTTAAAAAATAAAAGAAAACAAATGTTATTATCTTCTTCTGTGGGAAATACATTTAATTATAACAATTATTAAAATACATTAACAATCAAATTAATTTGTGATTAGGTCTAAATTAATTATAATATTTATGGGTTGACTTAATAATTTTTTGTTGGGATTGAATTTGGAGCAATTAAATAACTGATTCCTATTAATCTTCAATATCTTCTTCCAAGATTTAGTGCAGTGGTTAATTGATTTCTTATTAATCACAAATTGTGCATCAAATCAATTTCTTTTATTTATTTATTGTTAATTCCAAAACTTATGCAATTAAATATGTTGCAATTAAATATCTGATTAGTGTTAACCTTCAATATGTTCTTCCAAGATTTAGTGCGGCTTGCTTTCAGAATGAGGACAAAAGTTAAGATTAGATCAATTTCAAATTATTCACAATATAATTAATTAGTACACAATAATATACTAATCAATCACCCTAAAAGTTAATTTCGGAGTTTTGAAAATAGTATATTTCAGCAACGATTAATTATTAATTTTTTATATTACCATGTAATTATTTTATTTTATTATATTAGTACAATTTATAAATAACATATTAATATTAATTAGTAAAATATGATAGTATTTTATAAAATATACATTTATAAAATATAAATATTTCTTGCAAAAAACATTTAAGGAAAGTTTGACCTATTAATTAAGTAAACAGTCTTAATGACTGAATACAAATAATTAACTCATTGTTTAACTTAAATATAAATTTAATAATATAAATTTGTCCAATTAGATGATGCATGTGTACTTCCAGATTTAGTAATGATTTTGAATGGAAAAATACAATTATTTCTAATTATGTACTATTTATGATATTATATAAATATGGATAATATATATAGGTAATAACATTAGTCTATTGATTCGTTTTTTTATTAGTTGTATTATATAATTTTTAGCATTATTTATTTAATTTAACGTACATATGCCTATAAATTAATATTTTTTTAATTTTATATAATCCAATATATTGTAGTTATAACATTTTTTTGTAATTATTATTTTTAAATATAATTTTTCCTTTTATTTTTTCGTCACATTAGAATTAGTAATATGAATGTCTATTGATAATTTAATATTGAATTGTTAATTTAAAAATCATTTCATAAGTAATTATATCGAGACATACTGGGCCGAGATTTTGTTGGTCTTTAAATTAGAAAAAAGAAAGATAGGTTTGGATTTGGGGTGGTTTCAAACCGGGCGACCTCATAGAGGAGGTCCAAAAAATTTACCATTGGGCTAGCAAATCCATATATGTAGAGTTTCAAACTCTTTAATCTTATATCATAAACTGAGGAGGGCTTGCAAAAATATTAAAATACCACTCATCTATTTTATTTTTTGAATTATTTATAATTACTTTACAATATAGATAAATTACAATTGTAAACACTAATAAGAATGAAATTTTATATTTTTCTTAAAATTTAATATAATTAAAGATATAATTATTTACATAAAAAAATTAATATACTTATTACTTTGTGAATTTATTTATATATTTTGTTGGTAGGTATAAAAATTCATTCCTATAAATTATTATCCATTAGAATTCTAAACTTCACACGTTATGATAGATTTTTCTTTAAGTAAACAAATAATATTATTACATTTAAATAATATTACTTTATCTTGTAACATTATTACTCATTTTATTAAAATATATTAATTTGAAACTAATATTCAAATATAAAATGATTAAATTACATTAAAAATAAAAATTTTAGTAAGTTTTCTAAAAAAATTATTAGGTGATATTTATTTATTTACTGTAAATAGATGATAAAATTTATTTTTTTTTCTTTGTTTGAAAATTCATATATTTAGATATGTGTGTAGAAATTGAACATAAAAATTGCTCTATGTTACTACTTATTTTTTAAAAGTAACAAACACATGATTATTCATATTGATATACTTATTAGTTTGTAAATGTATTTATATTAATTGTTGATAGGTATTAAAATCCATTCCTATAAATTATTATCCCTTAAAATTCTAAACTTTACATATTGTGACAGAATTTTTTTAATTAAACAAATAATATTATTATATTTAAATATTACTTTATCTTTTAATAATATTACTCGTTTTCTTCAAACATATTAATTTGAAACTAATATTAAAATATAAAATGATTAATTGTATAAAAAATTATAATTATAATAAGTTTTCTAAAAAATTATTGTGTAGTGTTTATTTATTTAGTGTAAATAGATGATAAAATTTACTTTTTCTTTGTTTAAAAATTCACATATTTATATATGTGTTTAGAAATTGAACTAAAATAATTGCTCAATGTTACTACTTTTTGTTTTTAAAAAAAGAAATACATGACTGCTTGATATAATTTAGGAATAAAATTTTATATTTTTCTTAATTCAATATAATTAAAAATAAAATTATTTACATAAAAAAATTGATATGTTATTTGTTGATAGGTATAAAAATTCATTCTTATAAATTATTATCCCTTAAATTCTAAACTTCACACGTTAACATAATTTTTTTAATTAAACAAATAATATTATTACATGTAAATAAGATTAGTTTATCTTTTAACAGTATTACTCATTTTCTTACAAATATATTAATTTGAAACTAATATTAAAATATAAAATGATTAAATTGTATTAAAAATTATAATTTTAACAAGTTTTCTAAGAAATTATTACGTAATATTTATTTATTTACTGTAAATAGATGATAAAATTTTATTTTAGACTACTTTGTTATTATATTAGTATGATTCAATTCAAATTAAACTAAAAAATTGTTCGATATTAATATTATTACTTTTTTCAATTTTACAAATAAGTAGTAATACCTTTTGAAAACGAATGTAATATCTTTTGAATAAGAAAGTAATATATTTTCAATAAGAAAGTAATATTTTTAATATTCGACAAAAGCGATAATACTAAACATCTTCAAATTAACTAATTCACATCATCCTCTTCTATAAAATATATCACATAATTTAACAAACAATTATATATTTTTCTTTTAAAAAATAAGTAGTAATACCTTTTGAATAAAACAATAATACCATTTGAATAAGAAAGTAATGCTATTAATATTCGACAAAAGCGAGAATCCTACACATTTTAAGATTAACAAGTACACATCATTCCCCCCAGTATAAAATATATCATATAATTTAACAGGCAGTCATGTATTTTTTTTTTTATAAAAAAAATAAGTAGAAATACTTTTTGAATAAAAAGGTAATACTTTTTTGATAAGAAAGTAATACATTTTTCATAAGAAAGTAATACTATTAATATTCGAGAAAAATGAGAATTCTAGACATCTTTAAAACAACAAATCATATCATTTTCCCCACTATAAAATATTTCTTAGAATTTACAAGCAATCATATACTTGTTTCTTTTAAAAAATAAGTAGTAATACCTTTTGAATAAGAATGTAATACTTTTTGAATAAGAAAGTAATATATTTTCAATAAAAAAGTAATACTGTTAATATCCGATAAAAGAGATAATTCTAAACATTTTCAAATTAACAAATATACATCTTTCTCTATTATAAAATATATTCTAGCATATAAAAAGCAGTCATTATTTGTTTCATTTTTAAAAAAATAGGTAGTAATTCCTTTTGAATTAGAAAGTAGTACTTTTTAAATAAGAAAATAATATTTTTTCAATAAGAAAGTAATACTATTGATATTCGACAAAAGCGATAATCGTAGACATCTTCAAATTAACAAATAAACATCATCCCCCCACTATAACATATTTTCTAAAATAAAAAAGGTAGTCATATGCTTGTTTCCTTTTAAAAAAAAAAGTAGTAACACCTTTTGAATAAGAAAGTATTACATTTAGGATAAAAAATTAATTCCTTTTCAATATGAAAGTAATATTGTTTAGATTCGGCCAAAAGCGAAAATTCCAGACATCTTAAAATTAACAAATACACATCATTCCTCCACTATAAAATATTTACTAGAATTTAGCAAGGTGTCAAGAGTTTGTTTCAATTAAAAAAAGTACATTATCTATTATATAATATCAATATCAATTATATTTATATATAATTATATTTCAAATTTGAAATATAGTTTGTTATATTTAATTGAATTTGCTAAAGTTAACTTTACGAAATAATAAATTGTATGATATTTTGAAGTAAAATTTTTATTGTCCCGAACTAAATATAAATATCACTTACTAAAAACTATTAAGGTTAAACAAAAAATTGTAATATTATATAAATTAATAGTATATCTTCTTTATTTTTATAAGAAAATTATGTATACTTTTGTAGAGTCCCGCTTCCACACGTGTGTCCCGATCAACTTAAATTCATATAAAATTAATATATTATTTATTCAAATTCAACTCATATATAAAATCTAAAAATTATAATTCAATTCATACAAAATCATATCTCATCTATAAAAACTATATTCCATGCTTCAAATGTAATTATTTGACATCAATATTATACATATATTGATGTCAAATTAATGTTCACAAAAAAATATTAATTTAATATATTATATGTTAAAAAAAATTTAAAACGAAAAAGTTATTTAAATTTTAACATTTGATGGTGAAAACAAAAATAGAAGAGAGAAAAAAATGAAAGACATGTGTCAATTAACTGTGAAACACATGTCAAAATAAGAGAAAAAATCTCACTATTCTCCTTTTATATATAAGATAGATTTATCTATTAATATAATAAATATTCTAATAGATTTTTTTATGGTGACAAATCAAAATTAATTTTAAAAATAATTTCACAAATTAGTTTTACAAATTAATTCTACAAATTAATCTATTTAGATGTAATAATATTTTATTTTGAAATCTACCCAATTTGTAAATTACAACATGATATAATTTTTCAATTTAAGTACAAAATTATTTGTTTTAGCAATAAAAGATGTGGGTGAAGAGGCATGGTATTTAGGAATGAATTCAAATTGTATCTCCAATCATATAAATTTTTAAGCATACTTAATATAGTACAAAATAATAATAATAATAATAATAATAATAATAATAATAATAATAATAATAATAATAATAATAATAATAATAATAATAATAATAATAAGGTAAATAGTAAAAGAATATTCAACAAAAGACTATCATATTCCTTCAATCAAAAAAAAAAAAAAAAATTTGTTTAGAGTATAACTTATAACTTTTTTATAGCTATATTAAAGTACAACCTTCTAAAAATCATAAATTTATATTTGTATAGTTTTTTTTATTACTTGAGTTAAACTTATTTAATCATACCTAACTTATTTGTCACGTAAAAGATTTCTTGATTAATAAAACAAGCTTTTGATTTTTACAACATGATTACTTTTGGATAATATTTAATATATTGAAGATCACTAATGCATTGTCAAGGAAGTAACATTTTATGAGGATTTTCATTTCATTGTATGGCAATGTAATTGTAAAAAAAAAACTGTCTATAAAAGAAAAAAAAAAAGAAACATATATAGTATATAGGGATCTCGATCATATTGTAATTTCATCATAAAAGTAAAGTCATACATACAGTAAAGGATGAATAATAGAAGAAAATATAATCGAGATCCCTTATTTGTTTTAATTATTATACAAGGAAGAAAATTAAATATAAAAGTTATATACCAATGAGAAGAAACAATAATATATATTCCCCAGTAGTGGAATATATATAAACTATAATTCTATAATAGGAGAATTAATACACAAATTTATGATTTCAGAAATAGAATCGTGCACAAATGATGCAGCACTATTTATAATACGAAAGTCAATGAAAAGAATAATTTAAGATTGCTGATATTATCAACCAAATATTTAAGAAAATCTGTTGGCCATATCAAATTATTGACCGCTAATTAAATTTGTTAGGTTAGGTGAGCTCCAAATACATATATAAATCATTATCGATTTGTTTCCAATTGGAGAGCTGTATGCAACACTAGTATAATGAAGTCATGCTTCTGCAACTATGTAACCAGACAAGTTACCAAGAAATTGTGGCTCAATCAAGTATCATCTAATGATAAACTACAAAATATTATTTCCCCCAGTGCAATTAGATAGTCTAAGTTTGTGTCATCTAATGATAAACTACAAAATATTATTTCCCCCAGTGCAATTAGATAGTCTAATGTAGGCTAAAATGTACCGTCTCTACATCAAGAAGATATGAAGACAAAAATGGAAGAAACCATCTAATGATATTTTGCATGAAATTTCCGTTCAGAAAACCATCCATCCTGTGTGATGTTGTTTCTCTTCGGAGTATCTTTTGTACAAATATAGCATAAACAGATTCTTAGAGACCAGTCGTCCCCAATGAATTAGATAAACTCCAATGAGGTATATTAGTACACTTTCAAACACTATGGTACAGGGAGCAAAATACTGAAAACATCAAAATTATACTATTAAGTTCTGCTCAACTGATTAAAGCTAATGCTACTCCCATTGCTAAACTTAAGGAGTGAAAGACCCATTTACATTCGTCTTCAATTGACCAAGAAGAAATATGACATAGCAAGTAATTGAAGGGTTTAAGAGTATATAGTCCTTTCTATCTCCCTGTACTATTTCTTCATATATTCTCAGTGAATTTATGGAATACAGGACGGGAGAATAAAAAGAAATGACAACAAACAGAATCAAAAGCACAACATACAATTATTTGAAGAAAAATCTTATCTTCACTGATCAGCTATAAAAGTTTTAAGAACCAAACATATTTTGATCTAATAAAATATTCAAGCTTCACCACTACCTCAAGTATTGAGCCCTACACCAACCAAAGGAACTAGGACTAAAGTTCGTTTCTTATCTCCTGGAATCTTTTCTTTACCAACTCTTGCTACCGAAACACAACCAGACACAGTGAGAATTTTCTTACAAGTATCTCACACTTTCCTATACATCACATAAAAAAAAAAATCTCCCAAAACTCCCAGAACAGGACCAAGCATAGCTGTTATTTAATTTATAATCTATAATCTAACACATATAACATCATATGACCTTGGAAGATTTGGATCAAATCATCAAAGACATCTCTAGTATCTTCATCCATCAAGAGAAGAAATATACATAGAAACACGCTCCAAGGGATCAACGTTTCACAAACACAACAATGGGACACAACAGACATCCTCATCACAAGATTCTACGTCCACAACAACAATTGTCTATCACAAGATTACATACTTACACTAGAATTTCTCAAATTAAGTTACATTAAGAGGCTTATGATCAATAAACATAACAAAAGTCAAGTTACACAACAAAAACTACCATTTCTTGGAAACAATGGGGAAAAAACACAAGAATGTCTAATTCATTATATAGATAATACAAAACATTCAATCATCAGCAAAATCATGCCATTAAACATCCCAAATTATGTAAATAACATTACTAAGAACTCATAGCAGTTCCTACTCACCTACGGAATTGCATCAAGCCTGGCCTCGAATACGAATCCTCGGCAAAGCCCATCTCCACTCCCCGGCACACCGTCCACCCATCTCCACTCTGTCTTCCCATCCCCCCTCTCTTCCCACAATGCCAATCTCCCAACCCTTTTGGCAGAGAAACACACCCTATTCCCCCCACCAAACACCTTAAACTTGCCACTCTCCATGAAACAACTATACATCTCCTCTGGCATTCGCGCTGCCTCCTCCCACTCCAAGCTCTCCAAATCCAACCTCAGTATCAAGATTGTGGTGCACGCGCTCTGAATCGCATACGAGCTCTTTAACCCACCTACCATGTATACTTTCCAGTCACTTCCTGCTTTCACCAACCTCGGCCGTTTAAGAATGTCGAAAATGTCCCCCCACTCCCGCTTCTCCAACCTAACCCACTGCATTGCTTTCTCCATGTCCACGATTTTTGCCTTGAACAATGCCCATTGGGACCTCCAAGGAGATCCAACGTCACATAATGTGAGTATGAAATCGGAAATGAAAACTGGGCTCCTAGGTTTCGATGGTAGATTTGATGAGAATTTGAGCCAATTATTCAAGAAATTGGGATTGAAATTACCATCCGTAGAGCTGCCAATTTCGGAATAATACAGGATGGCGAGCTCTGTGAGGACGAGGACTACGCTAAGCGAGCCAGCTAAGACGGACCCGTGGCGTGACCAAGCGGAGCCAAGCTGAGGGAGGATTTTGAACTGGCCGGTCAAAGGGTTGCATACGACAAGGGCTTTTTGGGAATTTTGTGCGGGGGTACTAGGGCGGGGATTCGAAGCCCAGAGGTAGAGAAGGCCATTGGAGGAGGTGATGGGGTGCAGACCTGAGAAAGGGAGGAAAGAGAGGGAGAATTTGAGCCATTTAGTTGAGGCGGGATCGAAGGCGTGGAGGGTGGGATGGGTGGAGACGTGGCGGTGGGAGGGTTTGAGAGCGAGGAGGGGGAGGGATTGGGATTGGGTGCGGAGGAGGTGAAGGAAGGATGGGGAGGAGAGATAGGAATGGAGGGTTTTGCAGAAGCATTTCGCGGCGGCGATTTCGCGGAGGGGCAGGTGGCAGAAGATCTGGTGGATAGTGTCCTGGGGAAGATTGTTGAAAGGCGACGAATCCATTGGACTCGGGGGGACAGGAAAAGATAATTCTTGCTTTAACTCGAAGTTCTTAGGAAGATAGCGTTTTGGTCAGGTGAGAGAGAGAGAGGTGGTGGATGGGCAGATGGGGTTTTGGGCGTGATGAATCAGTAGTTGACAAAGTGCGTCTGAGTGTCCTGTGTGGTCTGTGGATTGGGAAACGAGTACACGGAGTTAGCATCACTTCATCTAGAATTATATAGAATGAAGTACGTTTTCCTTCTCCAGGAGAAAATAATGGCTTAAAAACATCGAACATCACACACTTCTAGTTGAACATAAGCAGAAGCATAATTCAATCAACATAAAAGAGAAAACGAGTAAACAGGTTCAGCAATTACTTCATATAAAATTTTATACAGGTGAGTGATAACTCTATATAATAGAATTATTTTTATACCCTTTAATTTGAAATCATGTAGGAAATAGTGATGAATTTGGTGAATTTTAGTATAATGTGACATAATTAGATCTTTATTTTATTTTGTAGATCATGTAAATTAAATGTGTAATTTTTCTTTGATTTTGTGTAAAAAATAGGAATGGAGCTGAAATTGAGGAATTAAAGCTAAAAATGCAGAAAGTCTGGAAAGTCTCCAGTTGCTATACGAGATGCTGCAGCATGCTGGAAGCCAAGTTCCCTAACCAGAAAATGCGAGATTGATTTGCTGACTGGACAATTTAAATTTATCCAGCTGGGAAGTCAACATGGACAAATTGACTGGGCTGCCAAAAGAAGAAGTGGGTCGTGGGCCTTGAGAAGGGAGCAGTCCCAAAAAGAAAATAAAAAAAACTAGGGCAAATAAAGGAGAAAGTAGCAGCAGGAGAAGAAACAGGACAACACGCAAGGAGGAGGTGCTGAAGGAGGACGAAATTCCACCATTCTCACCAGTTTTTCACGGAGATTTCAAGGGGAGAAAGAAGGAATCAACTCAAAGAAAAAGAGGAGGAAAGGAGCTCGAAAATCAGTCATCCGAACAGCTTATCCTTCCTCTCTTTAACTCCCTTTATTTCCTTGTTTCTCTTGAAATTATATTTCGGATTTTGTATGGACAATATGTTAGCTTTGTGGACTGTATTTTCAGAATTAAGCATGAGCTAAACATCAATTAGACTTGAATTGCTAATGGATTTTGAATCGAATTATTGAGACTTTATTGCATTGTTGGGTGATTGGTGTTATTGTTCATTCAAGCAGGAAGATGATTAATGTTTGTTGTTGTTTGGCCAGCAATGATGAATTTACAAGCTAGATTTTAATACCGGAAGGGTTAGGTCTAGTGGAAATTGCTTGAATGATGCAAGTGAATGACCGATTATAGGTTGTTGTCGTGAATAATATAGGGATATATTATTCGCCTTGCATAACTGTATGAATTGATTTTTGCATCGATGTTCCAATTTCAATTAGGCATAGGAATATGTTCAATTAGAAAGAGGAATGTAAGACATAGTATTTGGAAAGATCCTATGTATCGAAAGAGAATTCATGTTAACTTTAGCACGTTTCACTTAAAAACAATGCCATTTAACATTGATCAATAAAATTCCATTCAAATAACAATTAGTAATTCAAGTCTAATACATCCATCTTGTGAATTTCGTGCTGCCATTTAGTGTGATTTGATCAACAAAGTGTTAGAAATAGTTTTCTTTTATTCTTGTTTAATTAATAGACGTAAAATCAAACCATCCACTCCACTTATTATTCTTTTTTTTTATTACAAATTGTGAGTAATTGGTAGTTGCAAATTATTTTAATTTCAATCTCTGAGGAGACGATCTACTTACCATTGTATTACTTGTGGATTACGTACACTTGCGTATTTAAAACCAACAGTGAGTATTAAATCAAGGCTTCACTTTCTCAGGAGAAAATAAATTCCTTACACGAATCAGAAGTAATTCCAGTTGATAAACAAGCAGAATCACAATAAAAATTAAAAACAAACACAGAAAGAAAAAAATAACATAAAAGGGAAAACAACTACACCGGGTTAGAAATTACTTCTTCTTAATTACATATAATGGAGTCTTAAATCAAGGCTTCCTTTCCACAGGACAAAATAAATATCTTAATCGAATCAGAACAGTACGTAATTCCAGTTGAAACACAAACATAAGCACAAATAAACAACACAGTACAATAACAGAGCAAATAAAATAAAATACAAATGAAAAACTGAGATTCGTTCAGAGTAGATGGACAATTTGTGCAAATAAGAAACTGAAAGCTTCAGCAGAAATTGACCTGCTTCACTGTTCAACGCTTTGTGCGAGCAGCTTCGCTTTAGCTTTGCAAAACCCTATATTCTTTGATCGAAATTTTTGAAATTACAATGACGCCCTTATACTTTCAGGTATTTACAATGCATCTATCTTTGAGTTATTTCTTTCCATGTTCCCTGTATTATCCAGGTTGTTAATGAAGTTTTTTTCTATAAAACAAAATTTAAAAGGGTGGATATTTCTTAATATAAAAATTGGCTCACACGACATCAATTTTGGAAACTCAAATTATGCTGGGTTATTTATCGAAATAATGTGAAAAAAAAATATAATTTGTAAAATGGGGTGGATTTAAAAATTGTTTCCAAAATAGGGTAAAACGTCACGCCCGGTGACGATGTTTGATAAAAACGTCACTGGACCAGATGTTTTAATTTGGAAAATAAAAACATCAGGCCCACTGATATTTTTTATTTTTCAATTATATATATATACATAATAATTTGTCATATATCATACATATCATTTGTGTATATATATATATTTGCATGTCATACATATGATATATATATATGGCCGTGTATATATATATATATATAAAGATATATAATTATATATATTATAATTATATATATTACACATCATTATATCTTTTATTTTTTATTTCAGATGATTTGATTTAATTTTGGTTGATTATTCTTACAAATTTTATTTTAAATTACCACCTATCAAAATAACCTTATATGTTGTAATTCTTTGCATGATATCACATATTTTTTTCTCAAATACTAATCATCGATTTTTTTTGGCATGCGATATCACGTAGATCGTCTTAAACAAGGAAAACATCATTTTGCAGAGACAACTCCATAACCGAAAAGTTAAGTATAATATATACACATCGTTTATTTCACATCATTTATTTCTTTGGATTGTTTGTGTTATTTCATATATATAAATATATTTACATGAACACGGCATGTTCGGGAATTATTAGTGTATGAGTATATTGTTTTATGTGTTCTTTAATTTGTTTTTTTGTATCTATTAAAGTGATGTTATTTCACTTTTATTTCTTTATTATGATGTATATTTTTTTTAGTGTTGCATGTATATATGTGTTTAACTTGTTTTCTTTACGATTTGTTGACAAATTAAAATTACCTTCGTATAATTAATATATTATTATATCATACTTAAATAATTTTTATGCATTTAATAACTATAATGACCCTAATAAATTATATTTGATAGATATGGCTTCAACATCAAAATCATCAACATCAACTTCCACACGACCCAATAAAAAATTCACATACAAAGGTTACGGTCTATCGTAAAAAAGTCTACAAGTTTCGCGCAATTAGGAATATGTAATCAACAACTAAAAGAAGAAGTAAAGGGGTTGAGGAGAAATAATATTGCCGCAAATGTCATATCCAACATATAAGAACAAGAAATACAAAAATTACGGCAACGTGTAAAAATATGCCAAGTTGAATAGGAGTGGTCATCTATCCGTGTCTCTGTTTTAAAAGGTTGCTTTCGACAACAAGAAGACGTCTTAAGGCAAGAATAAATTTACTACGTGGTACTTTAAGTACCATGACAACGAAAAACAATAATATGATAGTGCAGCTTGGGGTTAGAGATGGACATATAAACGCCCTTGAAAATGAGGTTCATGACTTACATGCTCAATTGGATAATGAGAGACATCAAAATAAAATTATCCAACAAGAGAGTACGACTAACTTACAACATGTGAATATGATGCGATCACGCATACTACATCTTATAGATGTCACCCCTCGCTTAAATATTTGGGAAGATCTAGTTTAGAACGAAAATGTTGATATAGAAGTCGTGGATGCTAAAATGTTGTAGAAAATTTACCTGCTAATGATCATTCATAGAGTGATGTATATTCCATGTAATTGTATCTTTGTTGTGAAATATAATACATTATTTATCATGTTTTCCATGCGTTCTATGTGGTTCACACTTACTCATTCTAATTTATTTGTTCTTCATGTTTTTATGATATTTTTATATTTCGCAGTTAACAAAATTATAACTATCACTTTGAAGCAATGACGAGTCACAAATGAGTCTCAATTAAAGTATATAGTGGAGGCGAAATTATACACGAAAATGAAAAAGTTTTGTATAGATGTGCGCCCAATGCTTACACACGAATTGATCGAAATACAGACTTATCTACATTGAAAGATAAAATTTACTAGTTTCTTGGTGTGCCTAGACCAGTTTCATCTGAAAATTTTCACAAAATGGGGGGTAATTTATGGACATAATAATGTAATTGAGTTTGTAGTCCAGATTGAGAATGATGATAATCTTAGGTTCTTCCTAAATCCTAATAATGGATTAAACTCTATGGAATTTTTTGTTGAAAAAGAACCATATCAAAATCTTAACGAGCACGAACTTATACTTATGAGCCAAGACGGGGGATATTATATGTCGTTGCTGTTTCAATAAGATGTGTCCATCACATCAGTCCAAGATTTTAGTAATCCTTGTGATTATGTGCCAGAATTCACTTAGGGCTTGGAGAACCTTGGTTTAACAAATACTATTTTCAGTGGTTCGAGGTCATGTAGTCTCCAAACTATAAGGGGTCCTAGTAATACTAGGAATGAACCTAAAGATATAGGGCAATTTGATAAGTATACATATACTGACCCTTGTGCAGATTCATTAGGTCCAATTTCCCCATATAAAACGGAAAACAAAATTTTGGATGACATAGAAGCAATAGGAGATGAAGAAGATGTTGATGCAAACAATCTAAACCCCAACGCTGTGGAAACAACACTCCATATCAATTCGGACTCAAACATCCCGTTTTACACAACAATTATCCACAAAGTTGTTACTGACTCGATTCGTCTTCCTGGGGAAAGTTTTACGATCCTAGCCGAGGTATAATTGAGAAGGACATGGTATTTAGGGATAAAAACCCTTTGATTTCAGCGATTAAGGATTTCTCAATAAGACATGCAAGACGTCAGTTTCAAGTTACATAAAGTAAACCATTCCTTTGGGTTGTTAAATTTGAACACAATACACACTTTCACAAGAGTGTCCTTGGTTTGTTAGAACAACATTTAAGCAAAGTTTGGGGATGTTCATAATAACCAAATATGTTGAGATCATAGGTATTATATGAATGAAATATTTTCTGATCATCGAAATCTGGATAAAATTTTTGTAGCTTTCTTGATTAAGGAAAATGTTCGTGTCAATCCTGCAATCTGTGTTTCTGAGGCACAAGAAGAAGTTAAAAACACGAGTGGATACTCGATTTCATATAAAAAGGTATGGCATGGCATTAGACGGGTAATTGAGAACACTTATGGGACATGGGAGAGCTCCGTAAGAATGCTACCTAAGTTCCTGAGTGCACTACAAAAGTGGAACACGGGTACCATTGTTGAATGGAAACACCATGACACCAAAGTCCCAAATAAAAATATTATCAAATATGTTTTTGGTCATTCGAGCCTTGTTACACTAGGTTCAAGTATTGTTGATCCATTTCAGTGTTGATGGGACACATCTATACACGAAATTACAAACATAAAATGTTGATAGCCGTTGCACTCGACGGAAACAAACAATATTTCCCTTCGCATTTGCTATTGTGGACCAAGAGAATTTTGAATCTTGAAAGTGGTTTTTGGAATTGATTTGCAAGTACGTCATATGTGGGAGGGATCAGATGTGTATAATTTCTGATAGAAATGCAGGCCTTCTAAGTGTAATACAGACTATACCAGCCTTTAATCCCCCACATGGAGTAAGTCATTTTTGTTTGAGACATGTTTGTTCAAACTTCAATTTTCATTTTAAAGATGTGCAATTGAAAGATTTGTGTTGGCAGGCTAGATTTGAACACCAAATCATTAAGCATAACAGTGTTATGAATGAAATCAAAAGTCTGAATCCGGCAGCGTACGTGTATCTCAATGAAATCAATAAAGAACAATTGACATTTGCGCATGATGGTGACAATTTAATAATCCTACATTAATTAATGTTTTTTTTCATTTGCACTGTTTGATGGATATCAATTCATGGAACCACTATGGGCCTCGGGAC
Organism: Caryopteris x clandonensis; assembly: GCA_028749325.2. Lineage (NCBI taxonomy): Eukaryota > Viridiplantae > Streptophyta > Magnoliopsida > Lamiales > Lamiaceae > Caryopteris > Caryopteris x clandonensis. The sequence goes on from JAPYKT020000049.1 coordinate 492,532, forward strand.
CCGACAGTTCTTACACATCAATCTCAGCACATGAGGGCTTCCTAAAGCCAGACGCGGATTTTAATTTTTTCTTTTGCTTTGGGCGGTGTGACAATAATTTCTGGGAATTATTTGAAGATGGACTGTCTCATCCCCACACACGTGTATTGGACTTGTTATTAGAAATGAGATTTTATGGTATATATAGGTGCATGAGGTTTTACCCAAATAACCACTTAATTACCGCATTGGTGGAGAGGTGGCGTCTGGAAACCCCCACATTTCACTTGCCTGTAGGTGAAGCTACTGTCACTTTGTTAGATGTCGCCTTGATTTGGCGTTTGCCAGTTGAAGAAAAGTCGGTATGTGGAGTCGATCCTACGATGTCTGCCAATGAGTGGGTTGATTACTGTCAGGTGCTCTTGGGTTACACACCAGAAGTATCCCACATCAGAAGTGGAAAAATTAGAGCGAGCTCTTTAGCAGCTCATATGCGATTGCATTCGATGATGTATGATAACACGGTTGAACATGTTGAGCAATTTGTGCGAGCATTCACGTTATTCCTGTTATGCGGTGTGATGTGCACTGATGCTAGTGAAAATTTAATACCACTAGTATATCTACAATGCTTACAAAATGTGAAATCTATTAATGAGTACAGTTGGGGTAGTGTTATCCTATCTTCCCTTTATCGTCACTTGTGCGATGGAAGCTTGAATGCAAAGGAAAATCTCGGTGGACCAGTTCAATTGTTACAGGTAGTACATAAAAATTTATTAAAGAATCTTCTATTAATAACCTTATTAATTTCTAATTGTTTAATACTTACTAATATAACGTAGATTTGGTGTTGGTCGCGAATATCTTCTATTGTGCATGTATCTAAGGCACGGAGATTAAATATACTGGAATTGAAAGACCTCAACATTTGGGTGGTGGTACACTTCCTGTGGTCCCTTTCGGTGCACGATAACGTTTGCAATTCATTTAAATTTTTGGTAATTTTAGGTTTATGGTTATCTCAATAGGCATTTACTAATGAACTCGTATATTATATGTAACAATATGATAACATTTTCGTGCATATTGGTAGACGCCAGGTCATGGTTTTCAGAGAAATCTTGGACAAATTGAGCCATGAACATATTTGATTTCTCAGTTCATTTTAAGAATTCTTATATGTAATCATTCAAAAAATATGTTTTTTTTCGTTTTTTATTTTTTTGTTTTTTTAATATTTTTGTCCAGTTTACTTGTGATCTATATGACTGGTCGCAACCGGAAATACTACAATTGTCTTCCCGATGTTTCTCAGACAATGTACGATCACAATGTCCTCTCATTTTTTTAATTTGTGGAGTTTCATCATCCAGAGAGGGTCTTACGTCAGTTCTGAATGTTGCAAGACATTTTGACTCGATTTGACCCTCTTGATGACTGAAAAATGAATGTGCATAAAATCGATCGTAAGGTTCACAAAAATGCTAACTAGATGAACATAAATCAGAAATATGTTCATCAATAGATGCGAAGAAATGAATATATCAGAGGCACCCAATTTGTTATGAACCCAACGACCATTCCTGATTATTATGGTTGGTATAACTCAATTACACTTCATTTTATATCACCTATCGATTCATGAAGAAATGATAATTGAAACTGGAGAAGCCTCATTGATGCACTACATGGTATGCAACATATATCTATAGTTATCTAAGTTTTTCTGTATATTCAATGTGTTTTAATGTGTATTTATTAAATAACTTATATATATGTAGATTGAACAGTTGGAACCCATGAAGTGGAGCATAAAGAATAGAAACAAGTTGGACATTGATCAACTTAATTCTTTGTTGGATGAACAACTCTCATTATATGAAAATTTAGAGCAAACAATTGAGAGGCTGTCACCGGAGCCTACATATGTGACGTATACCCAGCCTGCACATCAACATGAGTTCCAAACTGAAATAGATGCAATTTTGAGTATAGAAGTCATAGGGTTGATCATGAAGTTAGCCCTGAATATCGTATGCCATCACCTGCAAATTTTGCATCACCCTCTTCACGACCAGGATGTCCACCTGAGGGTGTCACCAGAGCCTACATATATGACGTATACCCAGCCTGCACATCAACATGAGTCCCAAACTCAAGTAGATGTAATTTTGAGTAGAAGAAGTCATAGGGTTGATCATGAAGTTAGCCCTGAACATCGGATGCCACCACCTGCAAATTTTGTATCAACCTCTTCATGACCAGGATGTCCACCTGAAGGAAATGTGGAGGATGTATATAGGCCTTCAATGAGTACACCTAGATATCCTCCGACACCATACTATCCATCTCTGTCCAGTCCCTCACAATATCACCATTTGAACTAGACATAGGCACGATTCCACGATTCCAATTTTGGTTTTGGAACTGTCGGTTTTTGGAACCGTGGAAGGCGGAACTGAAACCGAACCGCCATATAAACGGTTCCGGTTCCAATTTTGGAACGGCGGTTCCCCCGGTTCCGGTTCTGGTTCCGGTTCCACGGTTCCGTGGTTCTTTTTTTTTTTTGTTAACAACTTTTAAAAATAATTTTGGTCTTTTGAATTTGATTATCACAAGAGATTGAATTGAATATATAGTTAACTTAACTAAAACAATTACATTTTACAAAAAAAAAAAATTACAACAATCAAAACTTAACTTTACAACTTAAAATAAAATTACAAAAAAAATAGAAAAGTTACAACAAAAAATTAACTTACCTAAGAATATTTACTTCCTTTAACAAGAGATTACAACTTTATAAGTTTTCAATTTCAACATATTAAAAAAAAATAGAAGAGAGAGAAAAAAAGGGACTTGAACTTAACTATAAATTAGAAATTAAAATTTAATTTCTAATTTAGAATTAAGTTGCCTACGTATCCTCATAGTTGAGGAATCAAAGTCGACGTAGTTCTCTTACCTTCTTGTAAGAAGTGGCGTGCCTCAATCACTCCCGGATGTGGTCGAATACTCGTTTCCATCTTCATCCTCATCCTCTTCATCAAAATTTACTTTTTGTTTTCTTACCTCGGCCTTCGACCAATCATGAAGTAAAGCTTGATTTTCTAGATTTTCCACCTTTAAATTGGATTTTCAAAGATCCAAAATATAACCGCCGGTGCTAAATGCTTGTTCAAACGAGACGGTGGATGCTGGGCACGCAAATATTTCCTTTGCCATTAGTGATAAAATAGGAAAGTTTTTTGCTCTTCGAGACCACCATCTCAAAAGCTCGTTAGGTGTATCAAATCCAAGTTCTTCAAAAGTAGTAGATAGATAATTATCTAATTCGATAGATAATTATCTAATTCTTGATAAAGACTATTACTCCTAGGGTTTTTTTTTAATTTTATAATATCATAAAACCTATAATATTGATTAAGGTGTTCAAAGTTCGGATCTTGATGATGATCGGGTTGATCCGAAACCGAACTACCTCCACCAATATCTTAATTTCCGTGACCGCTTGCACTATTTAAAATATCACCATAATAAATTTTATATTCTTCAAAACAATCATAAAGTAATTGTTTTGTGTTACCTACAATTATATGCGGATTGGGAGTGTCATCATCTTTAACCGGAAATAATGCATCATAATACATTCTAAGTAATTCTTCTAAACCATCTTCTCTAATTCTAGGATCTAAAAGTTTTGCAACTAAAAATAAATCTGGAATTTTTTGATAATATTTTAACCATTTACTTCTCATTCTTGCAATGCAATTTTGTAAAGTGTCATGTGAATAATATGATTGTAAAATAAGTGTAATTTTAACACAATGAACTATAACTAAAGAAGAAGTGGGATAGTAACATCTGTATAATTCTTCCGTTGCATCTTTAAAAACTTTCAAAAGAGACATTAATTCAACACATGTATCCCATGAACTTGGAAATAAAGGAATGCCTAATTGTTCTTGTGAAAAAAATGTACATAATTCATTTCTAACCTCATAAGAAGAATTCAACATTTTATATGTTGAATTCCAACGATTAGGCACATCTTTAGTGATTTTTTTTTGGTGCACTCATACCAAATGCTTTACAAAATCTTCTCCATTTTTTGCATAAAGTTGCATGTCTAGATAAATGTCCAATTGCTAATCTAATAGGACCTATATGTGCTTTAAAATGTTCCATGCCATCTTGTACACACAAATTTAAAACATGAGACATGCATCTAATGTGAAAAAATATACCCTTAAATAATGGTTGACAAATTTGAATTAATAATGGCAAACTAGCAATATTAGTACTGACATTGTCAAATAAAATTGAAAAAAAAATTAGAACAGAATTATATTCTTGCAAAATAGTATGAATTTTATGAGAAATATTTGCGGCCGTGTGTGTTTGATCAAATTCTCTATATGCAAGTAATCTTTTTTGCATTGTCCATGAATTATCTATCCAATGACAAGTAGGTCCTAAAAAACTATGTTCTCTCCAATGATCCGTCCATATATCCGCACAAATTGAAATTTTTTGTTGTAAAGAATTAAACATATCAATTAAAGATAACTTAAATTCACCTACAATTTTTTCAATATCACGAACTAATATTCTACGTGAAACACCGGACACTTGGGGGTTCATTGATAATGACACAAGGTTTTTATACAGATCATTCTCAGCAAAATTAAAAGATAAAGACATGTCACAAACCATTTTTGATAAATATTTTCTCATTGTTGGTTCGGAATACTGAAATAAAGAAGACGTACCTTGTGATTCATCGGTGAATTCGGAGAATCCTCCACGAGGTATTTGTGTTTGATGCCGATCGTTTTCGACTTTGTCCGGATGGTGACGTTGCAAATGTTTTTTTAGCGTGCCATAACCTCCTCCTTTTTGAAAAACATATTCCACCCCGCAATAGTTGCAAATTGCTTTATTATTTTGCATATCTCTTTTGAAGTGAACGGCAAAGATATCCGATCTTAGTGCCTCATCTTGTCCACTTTGAATTTGCCGCGTACTTTGAGTTTGACTCTCTTGAGTTGAAAGACGTTCTTCTTCGGTAGATTCATTTTGTGCACCTAAATTGATAATCATAATAAATTATTAACCTTAGATAGTTGACAGAGATATTTAAAATAAAAAAGTATAAAATAATATTTAAGAGAGATATTTTATAAAATAAACACAATCCTAATTGAGCTTCAAAATCTTCTTGCCACTCGATCGAAATTTCAATATCTTCACCATCAAGATTGAGATACCTTGGAACCAAAGGAGATGGTGGTGGTAATCCGGTTCCGGCACTTGTACTCGTCGGCATAGGTGCTTTTCCTTTTGCTTGTCGAGATAAGGAAGATGATCCTCTACCTCCACGTCCTCTTTGGCTTGAGCTCGACATTTTGAGAGAGATTGAGAAAGATGATAAGATAAAGATAATTGAGAGAGATTGAGGGAGATTGAGAAAAATGACAAGATAATCGGGAGAGATTGAAAGAGATTGAGAAAGATAACAAGATAGTCGGGAGAGATTGAGGGAGATCACAAGATAATTGAGAAAGATGTCGGGAGAGATTTAAAGAGATTGAGAGAGATCACAAGATAATTGAGAGAGATTAGATATTGTGAAATAAAATGAGTTGGAAGGGGTATTTATAGGAAAAAAGAAAAAAACAAAAGATCCATTGGGAACCGCCAGTTCCCGGTTCCCAACTATTCTTCAATCTCGGCCGTTGAAGATCAACGACTATTTAATCTCAGCCATTGATCTCCAATGGCTATAATTTTCAAATTCAAACCGGAACCGGAACCGCCGGTTCTAACCGGCAGTTTCGGTTCCAAAAAACTGGGAACCGAAACCAAACCGCTACTCTGATGGTTTCAGTTCTGGTTTGAAACCAGAACCGGGTCAATGGTTGAACCGAACTGTTGACCGGCAGTTTAAACCAGCGGTTCTGGTTTGGAACTGGAACCGTGCCCATGTCTAATTTGAACTTTAACCTTAGAGCTGGACCAACTACAAATGTGACAAACTACATGTACTTTCGTCATACTCATATTCCATTCCAATACTCCGATTTGGCTAATTTCCAAGATGCAGCCAAACAGTCAAAATCATCCTCTAAAAGATTGACAATTTCAGAGGAAGATGAAGTACAAAAAAATTTAGAGCCAGAAGTAAATGCCTTTGACACAAGAGTTAGAAAATGTGGAAATAGAAGAAGATAACAAGAAAACTCAGGAAATGAAGTGCAAGGTCAAGGTAAAGGTCGTCGAACGAGAAGAAATAGAAGTTGTGGTATAGGAGGACATTTTTAATTATTGTGTATTATGCATCAATATTATGTAACGTGAGATAACCAAAACAATTTGTATGGTTTAAACATTTACCTTCTCGGTATTTATTTTTTCATTTGTTTATTTCACTTGCTTTATTGGTAAAACAAATAATCATCAAAAAGATATAATTATGCCAAAAAAACAAAAAAAAATTGAAAAAAGGGAAACAAATAGAAAATTAACTCGACCGCCCGAGTAAAATGGTTGACCGAGTAATGAATGAATGTTGACCAAGTAATGAAGCATCCAGATTTTTTTTCACTCGACCGACCAAGTTGGGTGGATGACCGGGTGCCTTGACCGAGTGAAGTCTATCACTCGAGCGGCCAACTTTCTAGATTTTTTTTCACTCGGCCGACCGAGTTCGGTGGATGACCAAGTGACTTGACCGAGTGAAGTCCATCACTCGTTAACCGAGTCCATCGACCGAGTAAAACACAGCCGAGCGGCCAATTTTCCAGATTTTTTTTTTCACTCGATCGACCGAGTTGGGTGGATGATTAAGTGCCATGACCGAGTGAAGTCCAGCACTCGATTAACTGAGTCCATCGTTCGAGTGAGATGTGATCGAGCGTCCAACTACCCAACAAATTTTCACTCGGCCGACCGAGTCGGGTGGATGACCGAGTTCCTTGACCAAGTGAAGTATATCATTTGGTTAACCAAGTCAGCAGTGAGACCGAGTCACACGACTGAGTTAGTCGCAAGATCCAGTTTGTATACTATTTTGCCATTTTTTTCACTCATTTTTCTTACTCTCCAACACCCCACTCTCACAATACTCTCTTACAGGCTTTCAAAACCATTCTAATTTCTACTAAAATTCTAAGACGTAGATCATACAACATTTTTAATCCTTCAATTCATCCGCTATATCGCATTCACGAAGACATTTGTGAAGATTTGAAGGTTGGGGCTATTCACACCTTTATCTTTAATCTTCTTCTAATAAGGTATGTTTTCAATAACCATCTATTTTCTTGGAATAATATAATGGTGATATCTTCTATTTGGAGTATTGTGCCATCAATCGAGTTATTTTTTGTTGGATTAATTCATTGGAGTATTTCATCGAACACTTGGTGTGCATCATAGAAATTGGAGATTTGGCTTTATTGGCATTGAAAAATGATAATGTATTGTTATTATCCCATAAATTAGAATCTCGTTACAATTATTTCATGTAAATAATGAAATAGATACATGTATTAAGGGAATGAAATCAATAGATAATAGGTTTATTAATAGGTGTATGAAATATGAATGTAGTGTTTACAATTGAAGAATTTCTTGCAATAATAAAAAAAATGTGCAAGTTTGAAGTAATTAATATAAGAGTGGATATGCAACTTAATGTTTTCTAGGTATCATTAAGAAAATGCATTTGTATTCGTTTGGTGCTTGAGGTGTCACCACTGATGATATGGGTCAACAAGCAGAGGATAGACATAAATTTGAAGAGGAGCAAAGAGTTAGAACTCAAATTCATTCAATGGAAGTAGTAGGTAGTGATATCGATTGGACTCAACACTCCGTGGAAGAACAACAAGAAGAATACGAGAGAATTCTAGCAACTATGCCCGATGCATACGGCATAAAATTTGAAGGTTGGGATATTCAGAGTGAAAGATGGTTTGAGGTGTACAGAAAGAAAAGAGGAGCCACCCGTTTTGCAGATGAAGAATGCATGAAGAATGGGAATTTACGAGGATCTAAAAAAGTTGTGCAAAAATATAGGGTGGTCTAAGTTTTTCGCCTTAAGAGAGAAGACATATGAGCAGTTGGTCCTTGAATTCTTCTCGACCGTTCACGTGGGATACGATGATACCGTGCCGGGAGCCTTAACCTTCTATTTGGGTAATGAGTTTCATACACTTTCACCCGAAACCTTAAATGAAATTTATGGATTTACAAAGAATAAATACTCCAATCTACCAGATACGAAGATACACTTTCCTGAATTCAATCCAATAATATTTTGGAAGGAAAAAACAGAGGCTTTTCCAGACAAGCCATCCGTTTATAACCCTAGCTAATCGAAAGCATCAAATATAAGAAGCCCGGTGATTCAATATTTCCAATGGTTCCTCTCAAGTACAATTTTGGCCAAACCTGAACCGGGGCTTGTTACATTGGACGAGTTGTTCATACTATGGTGTTTGATGAATGGAAAATATTCAATGTAGCACCGATACTTTTAAGGCAGTTTGTGTGAACAAAAAAGCAAGTAACAAACCATATCGGAGAGTTGATTAATCCAATTGCTCGATATTTTGGGATGAATTTGGAAGGGTTAGAAGAAACTCCATGCGAAACAACCATGAACGTCAAACTTCTGTATGATATGAAGATGTGTATGTTGCACCTCGGCACGAGAAAATTGTATCTCATTTTATCTGATAAGAAAAGACTTGCTCTGTCCAACTCTCATCTGAAAAATGTCTCCGGTGGAAAAGTCTCGACTATTATGCTTAATGGCTTAATCCACATTGAATCCATTGAGAGAGCGAAAGGGAACTGAAGAATGAAGAGGAAAGAAAGAAGAGGAGGAGAAAAAGTATAGATATAAGAACACCACCTATGGATGTCGATATCGAAGAACAAAATGAGAATGAGATGATGGGGGAAGCAGAACTATTTGCATACGCATATGGAAGAACAAGGAAAAATCTCCCACAATATGAGGCCGAGACTTCCCAGCAACCACACCCTTCACATCAACTTCATACGGGTTGGATTGATTGGTCATAATGGAGAAATGCCTTGGATACACAAGTTGTCAACCCCGAAAATATATGCATCGCCAAACATATAATTCTCAAATTGCACTTAACATGCAGAGATAACAATACGAGTGGCACGTGCAGCAAGGCCATATTGAGGAGCGTGAATATCCGTCATATCAATCTTTCAACCCATCAAACACTCCGTATCGACCGTGAATTTATTATATCTATAAGTAGGTGGTCCAAAGTGTAAATGCTCTTCTTGTTTTGTTTAGAAAGTAAACTCATATTCATTAGTATTGTTAGAATGATAGCAACTCTTGACTATGTTTATTTATTATAATAATTATCCAAAAATTTCATTTGTTGCATTAACACAAATACATGGGCTGTAAATTTATTTCTTTTAATATATTAATAAAATATCGAATTAAACATCCCATCAACAACACACCAAAGAATTAATGCATATTAGAAAGCAATAGTGACCCAGCAAGATGTTACCATTATAAATACGTGTAGTGACATCCATTTTACTTACATACCTAGATGGATAACCCATTGAAATTCTCTCCGCTTCCTCCACAATAAAAAATGTATAACTTGCAAGAAACAGAGTTCTACTCAGACACCGACTGGACCAAGGAGATAGAGACAGTGCTCGTGAATACTCTTGTGAATGACGTCGAAGCAGATGATTGAAAAATTGGTAACCATAATAGCAACTGCATAGTAAACGTAAGAAATGTTATGAAGAACTAATTCAAGGAGCGTAAATTTAGTTATGTTAACGTGAAAAGTCGCATTGATATACTACAATCCCGATACTATACGTTTAAAAAAATGGCAATCACGGCTGGAGTTCGTATGGTTGGTGAACGACAACTTATACAAGCTACACCAGATCATTGGCGTTTATTGGTAATGTTCTCAAAAAGTTAAATACCTATTCATTTTGTTTATTTTAAATATCCAATTTACATTTATATTAACATTTTAATACTTAATAGGATCGCGATCCCAAAATGATAAATACAATTGCATATTTATTTGATGGCGAGTCATTCTTCGATGAACTAGATAAGTTTTTCAAGTTTGAAGATAATGATGCTGTGCTCGAAAGTGGATCATCTTCCTCAGGTATGGAGAGATCCAAGGCGAAGAAAAAATAATTTGGTGTAGCTACTATTACCATTTCAGATGTTGAATTTTCGTGACTATTGTAATAATATTAAGGTATTATTTATTGAGTGTTATAGTATATGTATAGGTTAATGTTCTAGGTGTTGTAATCGCTGTTTTTTTATCTATATATTTGTTTTTAACATCGTCAATTCACCTTAGCTAATCTTTTTTTTTCGTCTTATTGAACACCAAGAAATACATTTAAATTCCAATATTATAGAAAATTATAATAACTTCATTTTATTATGACACAATAAAATAAACATAAAACAATAATAAATTATTACACCAAAGAAGTTTTTCTAAAAAAACACAAACAAACAAAATAAAATTCTAATTAGCAATTTTTCACATAGACACAATTAACCACATGAACCACTTGTACCCGATACGTGTGGAGGCAATAAAGAAGCGTTTTCTTACCAAACCAATTTTAAAAATGACTTTCGTTCGAGTATTTTCAACCAATGAGAAAATACATAAATCACCCAAATTCAATTTCGTGTCCTCCGCAAAGCGCCCCCAACTTGCATTATCTAATTTAGATTTTTAGTGGTTTTCATGGTATCGCATTGTCCATCACTTTCTCCCACAATATAAAACAATTGGTACTTCAATATTAGGCAAGAGTTTGATCATCTCCTTAGGCATTGACTGCAAGAAAATTTATAAAAAAATAAAAATTTTAAATAAATTATACACACACCTTGCTATAGTTCTTCAAAAAAAAATATCAGTAGATAGTGCGGGGTAATATGTGATTTAGATAGAGTAATATCAAAATAAGGCTTCTTTTCATCAAAAAATGGCGAGTCATCTATGTATTCTTCATCACTTGTGCTACCAACTCCTTTTCCCTTACTCATTTTCTTTATGCATTTATGTATACTGCTAAGACATTCCTATGAATAGAGTTATAGTAGTTCAATCATTGAATAGAAATTATTACCGACTTGACTGCACGTTACGATGCAGACTTCACTATCACGATTTGAGAAGACGTGCACGCCATAAAACATGACTTCACTTCACTGCACTCTGTAAAACAAAATATGTAGTATTTTACTATTACTCTGAAAAAGTTTTTAAAAAAAAGTGAAATTGATTGACGATTCATTGATGACAGTTCATAATATCATAATTAATACATATATAAATATATAAAAAATTGAATAAAACAAATATCAACAAATTTGAATCTTGAAAAAAAAAAAAATATATATATATATATATATGTAACATAAGTTAAATAAAATTATATAATTTATATAAGAAAAATATAAATGTATACGTAACTTAAATTTTCTTTAAATTTTATAAATTTATTTATAATATGATTTAATTATCTTAAATAAAAATATAAAATTTTTACAATTATATAATATATATTTATATAAAATAGATATATATATAAATTTCTAAATATATATTTATATAAGAAAAAAATTAAATATAAACGATAATTATATTTATTTTAAACAGAATTAATAAGAAATAATATATATATAATATAAATATTAAAAATATATATATATATATATATATAAATTAAATAAAAGAAACGTCAGTGGGACTGACGTTATTTTTTTTAATTTTTTAATATTTATAAATATGTATATTTATATTTATATATTTTTTATTTGAAATATTTAAATTATAATTAAAATAAAAATATAACAATTATTAATAAGTATTCTTTAATTTATAGAAATTTATTTATAATATGATTTAATTATCTTAAATAAAAATATAAATTTTAATTATTTACAATTACATAATTTATATTTATATAAATAAAATATATACATATATTTCTAAATAAATATTTGTATAAGAAAAAAATAAATATAAACGATAACCATATATATTTTAAACAGAATAAATAAGAAATAATACATATATTAAATATATATAATATAAAATTAAAAAATATATATAAATCAAAAAAATAAAAAATTAAAAGAAACGTCAGGCCCACTATTGTTTTCTTAAAACCTTAGTGCGTCTGACGTTATATCATTTTTTTATATATTTATGTATATATGTGTATATATACACATATTTTTAAATATATTTATGTATTAATATGTATATATAATTTTTTTTAAATATTCAAATAATATTAAAAATAAAAATATAATAATTATTAATAAATATTATTTAATTTTTAATAATTATTTATAATATGATGTAATTATCTTGAATAACAATATAAACTTTTATTATTTATAACTATATAATATATATATATATATATATTTATACAGAAAAAATATATATAGATATATTTCTAATAAAATATTTATATTAGAAAAAAATTAAATCTATACGCAGAATAAACAACATATAATTTATATATATATTAAATATAAATAATATATATAATAAAAATTAAATATTATATAAAAATAAAAATAAAATTAAAAGAAACGTCAAGCCCCTGACATTTCTTTAAAACATAAGTGGACTTGACGTTATATTGTATTTTTGTTAATTATTATTAGATATATATATATTTAAATTATTCAAATAATTAATAATATAAATATTAAAATATTAATAAATATCTGTTAAATTCTTTAACATAATTTTTTTATAATATGATTTTTTAAAATTTATAATTTTTATTGGTTTATAATTATATTATTATTTTATATATTATTGAAATAAATATATCTTTATATAATAAAAATTATTTAAATATATTTAATATTGTATTTTATTTAGTTTAAGTAAATATACAAAAAAAATTGTATTCTAATAATATAAAAAAATTCATAAATACAAATTATAAATATATATATATATATAAATTATAATATATATAATTATATATCTTTATATATATATACATATAGTCATATATATATATATATATAATATATGTATGACATGCAAATATGTATATATAAATGATATGAGTTTTCAATAATCAAGTGAGATTTCTGATAAAATAATATTTCCAATTGTTGGAGCTCCGGAGGCTCATTACTGCAACAAACTGTCTAAAAATTAATGATTATTATTCATCTACAAGGTGGGTAAAACTCATACTTACAAAATGTGCACGGTTTAAATTTATCTTCCTGAATTTAAGTGGATATGTCATTATGAATTTGTATGACATTCATACAAAGTTATGATGATTTCTATGATTACATGAACTGTATAAAATAAATGTGATTAAATGGTTGATTTATGATGCCCAATTGATATAAATTGCTTGATATGTTATATAAAGGTGTCATAATATGATTAATACATGTGAAATTAAATGTTGAATATTGATAGTATGACTAAACAAATGAGTATGAAGTGTTACATATAATCTCTTACTTGCAAAATTGTAATAATACGGCACAATTATTAAGTAAACAATTAATACCATACATAAATACAACTAAATTCCAACAGATATTGCCCTTACAAGACTCCAATCAAAAGCTTCCATATCAACCTTTAAGACATTGATTTGAAACACTATGCAACATTATGATTTTGAGTACCCAACATTAATGTTTAATATATAACCATCAAGATCAAGCTTTCATTATGATTTGGAACATTATGAAACATTATGGTTTTCAGTACACAAACAATATGAAACTAATTAAGACAATTGAAAGTATTAAATCATAATGTTTTAAATGTGGATATTAGACACTAAATACGTGGACCTATGATCCATCAAGCTTCCAAAATTCTTACTCTTCAAAAAATGCGCTAATATTTCGTTCAATAACCATCGACAAGGTACCCAACCATTAACACTTTCAGATACTTTTATAACTTCTTAAAACAAAACTTCACACCCTATACATATGAGCTCAACAACAAAGCTAACAATACATTATTTCCATCTCTCAAGTATTTAAACACCACACTTTCCATACTTTAGGAACTAGAATAGTCCGTGAACAGTTTAGAAAATAATTATGTATCATAAAACAAACTATGCAGAGATCAGCCTTACCTTTCTTTGAAATCACAACAAATAGAGAAACAAACAATTTGGTCGATGAAGAACAATTTGGTCGATGAAGATGGGATTCAGTATCCTAATTTTATGTGTCCCACTTCGTGCCACTCACTCTAACTAATATAGGTGTGCGTCACACACCTAAAAAAAATTTACTCTAAGTGACATTAAGGGTTATGATGATCAAGGCAGCAAAGAAGAAGATGAGCAATGAAGAAAAGGGGGCTTATCAATGGAAACCAGAGCTGCATATGTCTTAAAGACTAAACATCACTGGACATATTATCTAAGTAAATTACTTTAAGTGACAATAATGGGAAACAAAAACATGACAGAAGCTCCTTGATAACAAGTGAGAAAGAAGCAGGCGGCCACTATGGTAACGAGTGAGGCTAGCAATGGAATCCAGAGGTACCATAAGTCCCGAATATCTCTGAAGATTATACATGACCAGGCACTTCAAATTTCAAATATTTAAAGTAATAGGTTTTGCAAGAGTGCCTTCAATGGGTAACAAAGGTAAAATATGACAGCAATTGAATTGGAAACCATTCGCTAATAATCCAGTGATAATCACATGAATAACAAATGAAAGACAAAAGGGCCAGAAACAACATCAAACCTTAGCACCTAGTTCTTCTAACAGTTCCAGGCTACATACCTTAAGCTGAGGCAACACCAGCACCTTGATAGCTGTTAATAAATTAAAATAAATAGACAGAATCACAGAAGGCTGCTAATATAGCATAGAGCAGTTTCCTGCTGATAGAATATGGCAACTCAGAGAAAAAGAGACTAGTTAAAAGGTGATTTTCTTTTTGCACCACGATGGATTTTAAGAGCATATGGGCTGTGACAGGTCACAAGGCTAGATACCTTAAGCTCAGGCAACACCAGCACCACGATAGCTGTTAATATATCAAAATAAACAGACAGAATGACAGAAGGCTGCTGATATAGCATAGAGCAGTTTACTGCTGATAGACTATGGCAACCGAGAAAGAAAAAGGCTAGTTAAAAGGTGATTTTCACTTTTCACCACGATGTAATTTAATAGCATAGAGGCAGTGATAAGGGGGAACCAAATAAACTGCTCACAATTTTTCGAAGTGAATAGTGGATAAAATATAATATAAAAATAAAATAAATACAAAATTAAAAGACAATGCAGCTCCAAAATCAAGGAAAAAATCAGAACTTGGTATTGTTTATACATAAAAGCACGCAGCTGAGAGACAAATGTGTCAAGGTAGATGAGATTCTGTCCTACATTTATGTGTTCTACTTCTTTGCAGCTCACATGAAAATTAATTTAACTAAATAAAAGTAATGTGGTTGTGACACAACGCGTAACATAGAAAATAAAACATGGAAAAGATAATTAAAATTAGGGTCCAGGTCCTCATTACCAGGAAGTAATGAGGTAGCCAAGAATCCCAAGGATGACCATTTTTTAAGTGCGGCCATTGAAAACAAAATTCTAAACAATGAACATGTGAAGATCAATTGTAAGATCATTAAACCAAAATAAAATCACATATTATTATAGATTCCCTAAGACATTGTAAAATTTACTGCCACAGAAGGCCATGGTCATAACTAGCCCACACCATCAAGCACCAGAAAATTTAAATTGTCAATGATAATGAGGATGCAGATGATGATGATAATAAGAATAATAAAAATAACAATAACATCATCCAGTGCAGCAGCAAGAATACCAAATACTGGTTATGATGATGGAGGTGGCAAAAAAGACATGCTATGATGACATGGGAGGCTACTGATGAAACCTAGAGCTCCCATTATTATCACTAATATTAACATCGATGGGCATTCCAAATAAACATTTATTCTGACAAACGTTTTTAATGGCAAAAATTATCACAGATGATAATCTTAGGAAACAATAGAATATTTTTCTGCCAACATTCTCAACAATCAACAAATGAAAAAATATGTGAATCTAAATAAAAGATCACCAGCAGAAGCCGCAGAACCAGAAGAAAACATAATATACCGTACTCTTGATGATGACCCCTAAATTTGTAATATTACAGCAACAGAGGGTTACAGTCACGTCTAGTAATTCCAAAACTGCCAGTACCACACCATCATCAGCAGAAGGACGCATTCATTTTCTGATAATAAAATTATAATTCTAATAATAATATTAATAACAACAGTATAGTACCAGCAAGAATGATGTCAATGGTGGTGTTGCTGTCAAGAAGACAGTATATTTGCAAAGGTAGGGTATTGATGTATTGATGGAAGCTAGAGCTAGCATTATATCTATCAGACTAAACATCACTGGCGATCATACAGACATTCCTTGTAATAAGTGCACAAACAACCTCTTAATGTTTATATTTCTAATAAACAGCCCCTTAAAAGGTGCAACATGGAAGGAATCAAACTTTTGTGGGTTTCTTTGTAATTAAACTAAGCCTCAAGGGCTAGTTTTTGTAATTATCCAAATACTTAATGAAAGAGCGGGGTGATAATGAACTTGAGTAGGCACTTCTATCACAAGGCTAGAAATGTGGGTGCAAATAATGGTTATATTCAATTTGCACCTGGTTGGCAATTTCATGACGCTCAAGCATATTGACAAAATGATAACAGAACAGCTCAATGAATTTTCCATCACCAGACCAGGCTCCTATGCATAACAAATGAGAAATGAAAATAAAATCAATACCACAGTAGAATAGATATGTTCAAACTATTTTTGTTTATACAAAACATTATAGTTCTGTAGCTTTAGTTTGACAAAACATGATTGTTGTCAATCCATGCATACAAATATTTTTTAAGCTAGTTATAATTAATCAAGGGAACCTGCATAAACTCTTCTAAGTCAAACCTATATGAGCCTCATTTGTTTCAGTGTCATCTTGCTCCAAACTTTTTAAACTAACTATTGCAATCATTAAACATGAATAAAAATCATAAAATCATATCTACATAACAAGTTAATATTTTCTTTCGAAGATTTATTTTCTAATTTCTTCATTTGTTTTCTAAGCATATTGCCTTAAATGTGAAAACAGTTTTTCATCCTACTTTTTCTTGATTGCAATAGCACGGGTAAAAATGCTTTTGAGTAGGATGAAAAGGTTTTGGTGATTCTCAAGGTTAGTGGTTTTAAGAAAGGTTATCACCTAATGAGGTAATGAAGAACATTTCTCAAAGATCATTGTATCTCCCAAGTTGGTTGTTTTGTGTTGGCATGATTCAGAAGATATGGATCATTATTTCTACTCTGCTCTTTCTCTTCTATGGAATGAAGAGTTGAGGACCTGAGGGAAGGGGATTTCCTTGGATGTTACGACAGTCCAATGAGAAATTGTTATTGTGAAATCTGGGAAACTATTATAAGTAAAAGGAATAACATGCAGGTCATTACGTGAAGAAAGAACAGAAGAATATTGGAAGAAAGTGAAAAATGCTAAAGTGTGTGTAGGACAAAGTTAAAATTATAGAAGCATGTTGAATTTTGGAAAATAAAGAATTGAAAACATTGTTTTCATAGGACATTACTAGAGATAGTGTGTATCCTAGGTAGTGACCCCTCATCCTTTGTACTTTTTTATCAATAGAATACTACATGTCTATTATGAAGGAAAAAAAAATTAAAAAATTAAAAATAAATAATAATAATAATAATAATAATAATAATAATAATAATAATAATAATAATAATAATAATAATAATAATAATTGTTGTTATACAGTTATAGAGCATAAACTGATAATATAAACATACAATGTACTAACATATAATTTATTTTAATGACAACTAAGGTAGATATATAAATAAGCCCTCAGATCTCATAGCTTTTGAAAATCACAAGTGTTAGACAGATGGAACAATTCATCAAAGGCCCTTTAAGCACCACCACGAAGAACCAACCAACTTCCTAGTGCATGAGGATGATATGATTGCTTTGTGTATATGTAGAGAAATATGGAGAGTAGGAGGAGGGGTGGCGGAGGAGATGGCAGTGGTGGAGAGGCAGCTGGTAGCAGATAATTCCGGTAATGAAAAAAGGCCAATGATGAACCCAGAACCATCATACCACTTCACCGTGTTATGTTTTCCATCACCGGGCATCTTGACTATAAAATATAGATAAAAGAACACATAAATTAAAAAGGAGGACAAACACAAACTACACAGCAAACTATTGTACAAAAACGAATGTCTATGATACATGAATCCAATGCCATCATGACAGAGGTTGCAGAGGCTGCAAGTATATTCAGGTAATGCAAGAAGGCCATGGATGAATCAGGCATTACCAATTCACCACTTCAATGCCTTAAATTTATCCATCATCAATAATTTTGTTGTGTAAACATAGATATGAATAAATAACTTAAAAGCAGAGAAAATAATACAAGCATTCGAGCTCCACAGATAATTATCACAAAAAAAAAAAAAAAAACAAATGTCAGACGTAACTGTCACACATGAATACCATGTGAAAGACAAAGGAGATCAGAACATATTTAATGAAATCCCTCAGTTCTTATCGCTTTTGACAAAGATTAATATACAGAAGGCTGGTGAAGAAACCATGTCATTTCATAACCTAATCATTATTCAGAATGACTAAAGCAGATTCAATATCCCTCAGATCTCATAGCTTTTAACAAATCACAAGCAGGAAGAAATACACTGATGGACAGATTCATTAGAGGCCTTCTATGCACCACCATGAACAACCAACCTACTTCCCGGGTGCACGTGTGTGCTTATGAGTTCTTTGTTGTTTATGTTGAGAAATATGGAGAGAAAAGGAGAGTTGTGGCGGAGGTGGTGGTGAAGGCAGAGGTGGCAAATTGTTCCAGCAATGCACAAAGGCCAATGATGAATCTAGAACCATCATGCCACTCAATGTATCATATTTTCCATCATAGGGCATTTTGTTGCAGAATACATAATATAGAAAAAGGAAAACACAAATTGTACAGAAGTAATTACAGAAAAAATGCTCAAAATTTACATATTTCCCCCATTTTCAAGCAGAGCAAATATGCTACAACCAAAACAGGGGAAAACAAAAGGAAATTTTAGAGAACTAGATCAACAAAAAAAAAAATGAAGCGCATATGTGATCAAATTCCAAAAGAGTCATTTAATGTAACAAGATCAATATAAAATAAGAAAAAACAAAGATTGTCAATATATTAACAATAAAAGGAATATGTGTGCCTTACTGAAGGGAAAGCGAGAGTTTTAGCATTATCCATTAAATTGAGAATCAAGCTAATACAGTCAAAAGCTAACTATTTTAAAGTCAGCAGCATGAGACATTGCTCAATTGCAGTTGGTGCAGTATCATCTAATTAAGGATTCATTCAGCAACTCACCATGAAATCTTTCCCTTTGTTAGGCAATCAACTTCCACAAAGAACAATTGATGCTGTCAATAAGCTAAACCAAGACATCACAATATTGAATAAGAATCACAATTTCCTAGAACAGACATGTAAATATGGCTTTAAAATATGGAAAACTATGACCATGAATTTTGAAGCTAATTAAGAATGTATAAACTTGTGTAGTACCAGACACTAGCATCCCTTAAACCATGATAGTTATTTATCCAAATAAAATTATTTACCTACATCATAGCCACCAGCGAAATGACCTTAAGAAAATTCCCCAGGAAGATGAATCTGACATGTACAAAAAAAAATTGAAGATATCAAGAAAATAAAGAGGAGAATGAATCTTACGTTTACACAATTAAGTAGGTATTATAAAGGAAATATAAAGAAAACTGTAACTATCACATATGAAGGATATTTCACCCCACAAGTACTGAACAGAGAACCTTTATGATACGAAAAATAAATATATATATAAAAAAAAATTAAGACATATTAAAACAACTTTTGTAGAAAAGGTAACAGAGGCACTCATTTTTCAGTTCTCAGCACAAATGTAACTAAATGCCTTTAAGCAAATAACTTGAGAAAAGCCACATTATGGCGTTACCAAATTTTTTGTTCACAACTAAATAAATTAATAAAAGAAGCCCTCAGATCTCATAGCTTTTGACAAATCATAAGCGGCACAAAAAACACCAATGGGAAGATTCATCAGAGGCCATTTATGCACCACCATGAACAACCCACCAACTTCCCAGTGCAAGTGTGTACGTGTATACTTTTTAATATGTTGATATATAGACTAAAACAGTGACAGTAGCAGATGTGGTGGCGGAGACAGCAGATTATTCCAGCGATACAAAGCGGCCAGTGATGAACCCAGAACCATCAAGCCACTTCAATGTACTTAGTTATTCATCAACGGGCATCATGAAACAAAATTTTAATAAAACCCACACAATTTAACAAGAGAAAAGAGAAAAGCATACCAACATGTGTATTACACAGAATTACTATACATTGATGTGCGGCTAGTGGACTTAGCAAGAGTTGTGGATACTATGTGTCGGGATCAGCTATTTAACATACCAACCTCCAAATCTGAAGAGTCAATCATTATTAAGAAATACTAGTTAATCATTTAATACAACATAATAATATCAGAAAGAGACCAAAAAACAAAGAGAATCAGTTGAACTGCCACAACGGCTAAAAGACTGGACTCCATTATAAAACAAATACAATCAGCCTTGCTTAACTCTCCAAGCAAGATCAAAGGCTGAGATAACATGCAGCATTGCAGCCACATTTTCAACCAGTTTGAACAAGTTTAGTAGCTGAACAAACCTCACTTGTTGAAATATAAGTCTTTCCTCATTCTTGTCTACTTTGATTGAGTATTGTAGCAGAAGGAAGCCCACCATCTTCAACCACTTTTTGATTCAGATACTGATTCAAAATTGTAAGCCGAGCTGTCTCAAACGCAAAGTATCCGATAGCCGAAAAGCAAGCACTATGAAAAACTCGAGGCCCCATTCCACGAGTGAATCCAACCCATCCTTCTTCCTTAAGTATCTGCTTGATAGTAGCTCTTACTCCAGTATACATAGCAGCAGCCACCTTATTCATTGCCTCCCCATGAGCCTGAGTCATCAATCTAGTCTTCACTACATCCAAGGGGGTTGTCAAAGTAGCAGATATTGCCCCTGCCAACGCCCCACAACAAACACTCTGATATGGCTCCAAATTCAGCTGTTTGGTTTCCCTTAAAACTGCAGCTTTTAGATATTCAAATGAAGAATAACTCAAAACACCAGCTGGTAGATTCCTGAGCAACGTTGCACTATACCCAGCATACAGCCCCAAAAACCCATCCTTCTCCAAAATCCTCAACAAAACCTCCCAAGATCTCCCCTTTGCACCAGCCTGCATTCTTTGTGTGATCAATTCCTTCGGCACCATAATGGCAGAGGACACAATATTCCCCATTGCGCCAGCTGTTGGAGGAATCAACAACGGTGGGTAATTCCCAATCTTCGATAAAATTGATTTGCCGAACTCACATGTTCCAAAATAAACGGCAGACGAGAAAGTTGAACCAACAATGACTGCGGAAACCCCACTGTAGAATCCAAGAATCCCCTTATCTTGGAAAGTTTTAACAACAACATCAAATGTGCCTTTATAAATTTCCGATGCCCCTTTTGTCTGGAGCTTGGTTTTGATTGCATCGAGTGGGAGAAGGCTAACATAAGTGAACGCACCAGCAATGCCACCAGCGGCAGCACCAATGAGTGCCCTTTCAACAACGGAGAGATTCTTGAAAAGAGCGTGTACCACAGGAGACCCTCTCGTGGTTGGCTTCAACCAACTACTTTTTGCCGGAGTTTTTAGGTGGTCTTGATTGGAAATGGTAGTAGATGAAAAATTCAGTCTAGGTTTGAGAATTTTAGTAAACATCGTGTTTGCACGTGTCCTCGAACTAGGGTTTAAGTGGTGGGGAGGTGAAGAGGCAACCAGAGTATTGAGTTGGTTGAATGCAGAATTGAAGTTGGCGAGAGTATGTGAAGTGCGTGAATCAGGGGAGATAAGTATGAGAGCTTTGCGGGTTGAAGTTTCCATTGGAGCGATTTTCCGTTGTTTCAATTTGTTGAAGGATTGCAGCCTGAAGGCATTATGGTTCAACGGTAAATTGGAATTAGGACGTGCATGAGCGAGCCAGGCTGAATATCGAGGATTTATAGGCTTAAATGTTGCAAAGGCTTTGTCCTCTGAAAATCTTTCAAAACCTGAACCAGCATTCAAACCAGAAAATCAGTTGGGTCATAGAGATTTTTGTTCAATAATGGAATCGGACCAATCTTTAAATGAATCTTACATGTAGAAGTGTGAATGGTAAGTACTACATTTAGACAGTATCATCTTAAAAATGTAGGTATCAAGAAAATATGAAGGAAGATAAATCTAACATTTACGGAAATATGTAGGTACATAGAAAACTGTAATTTTTCACATCTGAAAGATATTTCACCCCACAAAGTCTAAAAAAAGATAATTATTATGATACCAAAACCCAAAAATAATGTGCGGAAGGTAAAGTAAAACCTGAATGAGCAGAGACGTTCATTTTCATCAATTCACAGTGCAAATTTAGCAAAATAGAAATTAAGTATATAACTTCAGAAAATCCACATCATGACTACAATATTTTCGTCCGAAAAAGCTACGTAAATTCACAAAAGAAGCCCTCAGATCTCATAGCTTTGACAAATCATAAGAGGCTCAAAAACACCGATGGACAGATTCATCAGAGGCCATTTATGCACCACCATGAACAACCAACCAACTTCCTGGTGCATGTGAGTGCTTGTGTGAGAAGAAAAAGAGTGGTGGTGGCGGAGGTGGTGGAGGAGGCGACGGATTATCCCGGCGACGAAAAAAGGCCGGTGATGAACACAGAACCATCGCGCCACTTCAATGTATTAAGTTTTCCATCATCGGGCATCGTGTCACAAAAGTTCACATAAAATTACAGAATTTAACAGGAGAAAAGCACGCAATTACGCGAACTACACAGAGAATTGCTATACATTAACGAGCGGCTGGTGGAATTAGCTAGAGCTAGGGCTTCGATGGAGGGTGGAAATTTGGGGCTTTGATTTATACATATACGGCCGTCTTATAGTTATGGGCTGATCCAATGGGGATTGTGGCTGTATACGGCCCAGACCCAATACATTCATTAATCATATCCTCCGGCCATCTCGTTCCCAACATTTCGTACTGAAATAATGTGAGTTTTTATGCTACAATAAAATTAAATAAAACTACAATTTTTTCACCAACGACTCGTCCCTTGATTCTCTAAATATACACTCATAACTTCATACGGAAGGAGAATAGGCTCTTGACCGGTCAGATGTCACTTCACCAAATTTTGTACGATTATTTAATTAAAATTTTAAACGATAATCCTTTTTTATATAAAAGAAGAATAGCTGAAGAATTATAATTAATATAATTCTTCTTTTCTTTTACACGTGTCTCAACTGTATTTCCTATCTCTCTTCTATTTTCTTTTTATTTTTTCAAATCATTTTTTCGTTTTAAATTCATTTTTGAGGTACCATGTATCAAATAAATCCTCTTTTTGTGATCTTTAATTTGACACAAATATTATATATTTTAAAAAATAATATTTATTTATTTTGGATAGAATATAGTTTTTGTATGAATTGAATTATTTAGATTTATTTTGATATATGTGTTGGACTTGAATCAATAATATATGAATTTGATCTAAAGATATATTTATTGTTTGTAAAAATAATTTATATAATATTATAATTTATTCCTACACATTTTAATAGGTTTTAGTGACTTGAAAATTTTGTATTCAATTGGGTAAACTCTAAATTTAATTAACTAAGTCGTACAATATATTATTTAATAAAGATACATTTTAAGAGAATAACAATATAATATAACATAATAAAAAATTAAATCTCATAATAATATATAATATAATTGACATAAATATTATTATGTAAATTTTTATAATAATAATAATATAATTTTATCTTATATTATTAATATGAAAAATTATATCATATCCCATGTATTGCAAGGGCGACCATCTAGTTAAATTAACTAAAATAACCTTATATATATATATATATATATATTTAAAACTAACCTAATTTTATTCTTTTTTTCGTTCTCTCTTCAATTTCTTCTTCTCCAAATTGTAGTTAAATGAAAAAATTTAGTAATGAATCAAGATACTAACTTTTTATGTTGGCTTCCAAATTTTTTGACCTTTAGCGGACTTCAAATTCCTTAGAGTATGATTTCATGGATGGCCATAAATGGAAAACTTCAGTTTCACGACGAAAAAGTAACTTACAACAAACTACAGGGCATTAGGGTCGGTGCAAAATATAACGGTCTCTGGCATCTAATTTGGCCTAATTAACAACAACAAATCGTCTAACAAGTTCAATCATAAAACAAGTTTATAAGGTAGGTACAAAGATATCGAGGCGCTGGAATGTGTGAAGGTGGCGACAGATTAGGGTTTAGAATTGGTTTTGAAATTCTAATTTTTTTAAAATATAATTATTTATTGATTTATTTTATTTATGGAGATTCAAGTTTAGTACATAATTTGTAATTTATAGTTTGACCCTGGTCAACTTGTGGATTAGTCAGTATAATTTTTAAAAAGTGATAATATAGTCCTTCAAATTCAAACGTTTATAAAATACTTGTTTTAAATTTAATTTTTTCAATTTAGTGGCAAAACATCACAAATTTTGTATCCCATAGTATGTTTTTGAGAAATAGTAGGTCGTTTATCTGGATATAGTCCATTGTTCCTTAGACCATAACGGGGTCAAATTTGGATAGGAACCTCATCACGTTTTTTTATCAAAGTGAGTCCTTTTTTCACTTATTAAAGTATTCGCAGTGACTTGTACAGTTTTTCGCCTATAAAGTGTTGATTATTTATAGATTTTTAATTAATTAAAGAGTATAATATTAAACTTTTTTCCTATGCTTAGGAAAATCTAATTTATTGAATATGTTGAATATGTTGCCTTGATTACACATTTGTATTGTGAGATTTTGATGTGTTAGTTGTTGGTTCCTAATAACCTGATTTATTAAGAGCATCGCTGTTGTATATGTGATTTTCTCAATTGCATGATTCGCAGTGAAATCATACAATGTGTAAAGTATATGAGTAATACCGTATATAGAAATGACTGTGATTTGTGGGTATTATTCGTACAAGATTTTGATATAAAAATCACTTTGGATAGGTTCCAAACTTATGGTGCTTGAGCGAGACAGTATGCATCCTAAGCAAAATTGATATGCTCATATATATCAAGTAAATAATATTCATATTTCTAGGATTTTCATCATTTATGATAATATGGGAATTTTTTAATTTCATGTTGTGTTTAATTGTGATATAATTGTTAGCCCATAAAGTGTTTTTCCTACCTTCACCCATCATATTTTTAAGTAAATAAGTAATGTTTTTTAATTAAATAAATACTAATATAGATCAGGTGCATGGTGCACGTTGCACCTGATGCATAAGAGACTTACTAATTATTTTTATACTGAAGATAATATTTTGCAACAAATTATATATAGGTTTTCATATTTTATTATATTCATAATTATAAACATATACTTTTCAAAAAAATTATTATTATATTCTTATTTTATTAAATTGTTTAAAATTTTGTTTGGGGCAAAAAACTAGTTAAGTATTTAATACACAATTAGCAATACATAAATTATGACCTATGTAATTTTGTTAGTAACAATAATTTAATTTCATCACATTATTAATTAAAATAAAAAATACTACATATATTTATCTTACACGTGGTACGTATAAATATTTAGTATTTAATACGAAATCAGTAGTTTAAGAGATATAATGATAACACCTCCAAAAATCACACCATATTACTTCATACCCTTTGACCTATTGACTTTAGCAGGTGATAGAACATTCTT
The DNA here is from genome assembly GCA_028749325.2 of Caryopteris x clandonensis. NCBI lineage: Eukaryota > Viridiplantae > Streptophyta > Magnoliopsida > Lamiales > Lamiaceae > Caryopteris > Caryopteris x clandonensis. The sequence goes on from JAPYKT020000049.1 coordinate 518,695, forward strand.
AAATTTATAAAATTGTAAACTTACTAGCTTAAACTCCCCTACCCAGCTTGTTTCAGTGCTGAGACCTTTTGAGACAACTATTGCCATAAGAAAACATGAAAAAGAGGAAAGAAGGGAGAATTATAATACAAATGTGACAAGTTAGTACTCCCCCAAAAAAAGAAAAAAAGAAAAAAGCCTAATGTCTTCAATTATCAACTATGGTGTGAGCAATAAACAATTCGAAAGTATAAATATTGATAACGATCCACATGAACACAACCACTCATTCTATAACACAAAGAAGCTTGTTTATAGAAACTTTCTGAATTCAAGACCTCTTTTAGCAGTCAATTAATGATTGTCCTAAATGAAAATGATCACGATCATGATACTTATTCAAATTCATTACAGAAATACAAGTAAAACAATATGCAACACTCGGAATCTAACAAATACGACACCATCCAACTAACACATATTCTTACTAAAATGTGTTCTTGGGGTACACCATTGTGTCTCATCCCCATCTTCACCATAACTCATGATCTCCTCACACCCCTCAGGCATAACAGATTGAATCCTCACAACTGGCTTCTTCGTAGGCAAAATCGGGAGGCCCGATTCCCCTTTCAAGATCCGCGCAGCCTCCCTCATCCGCGGTCTTTTCACACAGTCGGGGTGTGCACAACATAGCCCCAAAACCAGCACCCTCTCCATCTCCACCGGGTCAAACCTGCCCATCAGCTTAGGATCAGCAGCCCGAACAATCATCCCCTTCTCCCACAGTTCCCACACATAGTCAGTAACCACAAGCCCGTCTTGATCAACCGGCCTCCTCCCCGTTGCCACCTCCAGTACCACCACTCCGAAGCTGTAAACATCTGTCTTCACAGTCGGAACACCTGAAAACGCATATTCAGGGGCTAAGTACCCCATTGTGCCAGCTGGGAAAGTGGCTGAGGCATCTCTTGTCTTAAAACTATGCCTATAAACCTCAGCCAAACCAAAATCACCAAGCTTTGCGTTGAAATCAGCGTCTAGCAACACATTGCAAGTCTTAATATCTCTATGTATAATCTGGCTTTCACACTCTTCATGCAAGTATATAAGAGCATAAGCAACTCCATTGATGATCTTCAATCTTCTCTCCCATATTAGCAACCTCGAAAAGTCAGTTTGACTATGCAGAACCTTCTCTAAGCTGCCATTAGCCATGTATTCATAGACAAGGACTAGTTCATTTCCCTCACAACACCATCCTTGTAGTTGCACCAAATTCTTGTGCCTCAAACAACCCACCATTGTAGCAAACTCCGTATTAAAGGGGATGCTCGAAAATGAAGCATCAGACTGGTTTTCGTTGTTGAATCTTTTAACAGCCACGGTTCCATAACTAGGGATTGTTCCTTCATACACAACAGCTGAACCTCCTTCACCGATTATCTTTTTGCTATTGAATCCATTAGTGGCTGTTTTTATCTCGTTTAGAGACAACATTTCTGGAACCATTCTTCCACCTTGAAACCTATACATCTTCCTCCCACTGCATACTGTTCTAAGTCTTCTTTCACTGGACACTCTATTATGTCTTCTCCTCCTAACCAGATAGAGACACCCTACAAAAACTGCTCCAATCAAGAATGTAAGTGCAGCAAAGCCAACCAAAACCAGACAAAACTCTAGTATCCTTCGACTCGACCTACGATCATCGAAAGAACCAATTTCTATAATAGTGTCCCATTCTTCAACTGCATCCATAACCACTGCAGAAGGTATGGACCCAAAGAATGTCTTGAATCGCCACCGATTGATAATGTGAACTGACGAGCCCTTAAGATTTGAAGCAGTGAATCCAACATGCATGAACTCCTTGAATTGGTTGGATAAATCGATCTTCAATTCAAGAACAGGGCTCTGAGGCCTAAATTGTGCTGAGTACCCAACCCAGACCTTGATCATCTTCTCCGGGTCTCTGTACTCAATCCACGATGTTATTTCTCTATCATCTTGAAGATTAACGTCCCCACTCGACAATACATCAACAGAAGCCAATGATCGGGCCTTATTCACATCAATCCCAATATGGTTACCATTAATGTCTTCAAGATTGGGATCAAAACTCGTGTCGAATTCGACAGCAAAATAGGAATCTCGAACTTCTGAAGAGCCCTGGATTTCCACTGGCAATCCCATGTAGCCATCGTACAAACTAAAAGAACTCGTATTATAAGTGATGAGAAATGCGAGGCCATCTCCAAAGGGGCAAGAAGGGGTGTTGGTGATAGTGAAAGAAAAACTGCAGGAGAAAGAAGCAGTGGCATCGACTGAAGGGTCCAGAAATCGAACCGGGTTAACGTAGAATGCTCTTCCGACACCGCAAAAAGAGGGCGGCGGCGGTGGCAATGAAGTGCAATTTCTCTCTCTAGTGAGAGAAATAGAGTTGTAGCTCAAGAAAGCGTCCCCAAGGAGAGAAACATAATCTGAAGGTAAGGAGAGAGTTGTGGTGAAGAAGGAAAGAACACAAAAGAACTTGAGAGAAGAGGGAAACATTCTTGAAATTATTAAAACTAAAAATATAAAATGAAATGTTGTATTTATTGAAAAACAACTATAATGGTTGTCACGTACTTATATCATGTATTTCTACAAGAGATTGGAGGCTCATTACTAACTTATTTACTAACTTATGATACAAGTTTGTAACTACCATGCAAGTGGCATAACAAATTCCTAACTAGTTTCCTAACTTATAAAATAAGTTTGTAACTACCACGCAAGTGGGATAACCGTCTAACAAATTCCTAATTAATCTTCTAACTATCGTGCAAGTGGCACATATATCTAATAGAAATTGATGTGTTTCTTTGTAGAAGGAGTCTCGGAAATAATCATGAAGTTTATACTGGGTTTTCTTGAAATGGATTCAAATGGAGATGGTAACGTGGATTTCTTGAAATTTTGATTGGTTTTGAGGGGCTTTTTAGCGGTATGATTCTCTCAGACGTGAGAGAAGTAATTTAAAGAATCTGAAGTGGCAAAATTCTTCAGCCTTGAAATGGGCAACTTCATAATGAAATTTGCTATTACATTCCTGTCCCAAAATCGGATATCTAGAGGGGAACAATGGTTTTGCACCCCATTGAAATTTTAGAGGTAGGTTCAAAGTTTTTTTTTTTTTTAATAATTAAGTTAATACAAAATGTAATATTTTAGAGAGAGACATAATCTGAAAGTAAGGAGAGAGCTGTGATGAAGAAGGAAAGAACACAAAAGAACTTGAAAGAAGAGGGAAACATTCTTGAAATTTTTATAACTAAAAATATAAAATGAAATATGTTGTATTTATTGAAGAACAACTATAATGGTTGTCACATATTTATACAAGAGATTGAAGGCTCACGGCTAACTTATGATACAAGTTTGTAAATATCATGCAAAGGGCAAAACCATCTAACAAATTCCTAACTAATTTCCTAACTTATGAAACAAGCTTGTAACTACCACGCGAGTGGCATAACCAGCTAACAAATTCTTAACCAATTTCCTAACTACCACGGGTTATTTACCTAATTAATGCGAAAAAAATATTTTACAAAATAGTATGGATTTAAAATCGTTCCAAAAATAAGGTAAAACGTCACCGGGCCTAACGATGTTTGGTAAAAACGTCACTGGGCCTGACGTTTTAATTTAAAAAATAAAAACATCAATTCCACTGACATTTTTATTTTCCAAATATATATATGCTGCATGCTGACATATCATATATATATATATATATGCATGTATATGAACATGTAATACATATAAATGGCCGTGTATATATATATATATAAAGATATATAATTATATATATATTTCGTATATATACACGTATATATATATATTTATAATTTCTACTTTTGATTTTTATATTATTTAATAAATTATATTTATATTATTATATATCAATAAAAAATTTGTATTTTTAATTAAAGTAAATAAAATATAATATTAAATATTTTTATTATATAAATATATATTTATTTCAATAATATATAAATTAATAATATAATTATAAACCAATAAAAATTCTAAATTTAAAAAATCATATTATAAATTAATTTAAAGAAATTAAGGAATATTTATTAATATTTAAAAATTCTATATTACTTCTTATTTGAATAATTTAAATATATATATATATATATATTAATTATATTTATAAAAAAAAAAGAGAAAATAGAAACAACGTCAAGCCCACTAACATTTTAAAGAAACGCTAGTGGGTCTGACGTTTCTTTGTTTTTTTTATATTGATTTATATATATTCTTTAATTTTGTATTATATATATTCTTTATATTTAATATATATTACTTTTTATTAAATATATATATATTATTTGTTATTTATTCTGTTTAAAAAATATATAATTATCGTATATATTTATATTTTTTCTTATATAAATATTTAATTAGAAATATATATATTTTTCTATATAAATATATATTGTATAAATGTAAAGCAATAAAATTTTATATTTTTATTTAAGATAATTAAATCATATTATAACAAAATTTCTAAAAATTAAAGAATATATTAATAATTATTATATTTTTATTTTAAGTATTATTTGAATAATTTAAATAAAATATATATAAATATACATATTTACATAAATATATAAAAAAATTCAAAAAAATAATATAACGTCAGGCCCACTTACGTTTTAAAAGAAACGTATGGGACTGACGTTTCTTTTATTTATTTATTTTTTTAGATTTATATATATATATATATATATATATATTTTAGGGGATGTTTGGACTAGGGTGGAGGCCTCCGTAGCACAACTGGTTGTGGATTGTTAGGTTGTCTCAAAATTAAATGCATAGTAAAAGGTGGTGTTTGTTTTGAGTTGTGATAAGGTAGGTTGTTATTGACATGTCAAATCAATAGGTTTAATATATTTTTGTTTGCATTATTATATTATGAGAGATAAAGATTTATGAATTAAATAATTGGTCATTGATTATTATATATATGCTAAATGGATGTCAAAATAAAGATCTTAAGAAGAGAATTAATATAATATAATTTTTATAAAAAATGGATTTGAAATAAAAAAGTTATAGTATTTAAAAATTTTGAGTGAAAAAATATATATTGAATAGTTTTCTTGGAAATGATGAGAAAACAGAGAGGAAAAAGAGGTGTAAAGTAGGTAGGGTTATGGATGGAACAACCATAACCCACAACCTCGTAAACAAACACGGATTGGAATGACACAACTCACAACCGATCGTGTCCAACCCAATCCAAACATACCCTTAATTTATATTATATATTATTTAAATTTAATATATATATATATATATATTATTTGTTATTTATTCTGTTTAAAGCAATAAAATTTTATATTTTTATTGAAGATAATTAAATTTTATTATAAATAAATTTCTAAAAATTAAAGAATATTTATTATATTTTTATTTAGTATTGATTGAATATTTTAAATAAAAATATATAAATATACATATTTACATAAATATATATAAAAAAAATATATAATGTCAGGCCCACTAACGTTTTAAAAGAAACATCAGTGGGCCTGAGTTTCTTTTATTTATATATATTATTTAGTTTTATATTATATATATTATTTATATTGAATATATATATATATACACATTCTTTGTTATTTATTCTGTTTAAAATATATATAATTATCATATATATTTATTTTTTACTTATATAAATATTTAATTAGAAATATATATATTTTTCTATATAAATATGTATTATATAATTGTAAAGCAATAAAATTTTATATTTTCATTTAAGATAATTAAATCATATTATAAATAAATTTCTAAAAATTAAAGAATATTTATTAATAATTATTATATTTTTATTTTAATATTATTTGAATATTTTAAATAAAAAAATATATAAATATAATTTTACATAAATATATAAATAAAATTAAAAAAAACATAACGTCAGGCCCATTGACGTTTCAGTGGGCCTCACATTTCTTTTATTTTTTTATTTTTATTTATATAATTCTTTAATTTTATATGATATATATTAGTTATATTTAATATAGATATTATTTTTTATTATTCTATTTAAATATATATATATATATAATTACGTATGTATTTATATTTTTTTCTTATATAAATATTTAATTAGAAATATATATATATTTTTTCCTATATAAATATATATTATATAATTGTAAAGCAATAAAATTTTATATTTTTATTTAAGATAATTAACTCACATTATAAATAAATTTCTTAAAAATAAAGAATATCTATTAATAATTATTATATTTTTATTTTAAGTAGTATTTGAATAATTTAATAAAAATTATATATAAACATTTATATTTAATAAATATATAAATAATATTTAAGAAAGTACTATAACGTCAGGCCCAATGATGTTTTAAAAAACGTCAGTGGGCCTGACGTTTATTTAGATTAATTTTTTAATATTATATATCTATATATTCTTTAGTGTTAGATATATATATATATATATATATTAAAATATATTTAATATTTTAATCAAAATATTCAAGTTTTGTTTTTTATTAAATCTGTTAAATAAAATATATATTTTCGTTTCTATTTATATTTTTCTTATATAAATATGTATTCTATAATAAGAAATCAATACAAATTATATATATTTTTTAATTTATTCAAATCCTAAAAATTTAAAAATAATTAATAATAATTGTCTAATTTTAAGTATTATTATTTGAATAACTGACGTTTTAAAAGAAATGTTAGTGAGCCTGACGTTTCTTTTTTTTAATATTTTATATATATTCTTCTGTTATATATATTAAAAAATATATGTAATATTTTAATTAGAAGATTCCATTTTTTTATTTATTTAATTAAATATATATATGTACGTTTATATTTGTTCTTATATATATATATATTATTTAATTATAAACCAATATAAATTATATATTTTATTTTGATTTATTTCAAATTCTATTATAAATAAATTTAATAAAAGTTAAAGAATATTTTATTAATAATTATCTAACTTTATTTTAAGTATTATTTGAATATATATATATATATATAAATACATATAAAAAATGAAACATTTAAATAATCTTAAAAAATATATAATTTTATGATAAATAAATAATAAAAAAGAAAATAATTTGAATTATTAATTTTATATTTTATTATAAGAGTTATTAAATTATTTTTGAAGAAACATTAAAAAATTAACAAAAATTAATAAAAATTATATACATTATACATGACAATTTATTAAATAAAAATAATTTCATTTTGTATACAAAGAAACTAATTAAAAATGAAAACATTATCATATATATTTTTACAACAGGATAATATCACATTATATATTTTTACAACACGATAATATCACATTATATATTTTTACAATAAAATAATACCACACGTCACAAAAATAAATACAGGAAATGACATTTCACTGCAAAAATTAATGCACTTTGACTTCAAAAATTACTGCACTTTCACTGCACTGATATTACATATCATACTCCTTGACTAACCCATTCTCTCTCTTCACTTATACTCTCACTCGCGTGACCTCCTTTCTTTTCAAAGTTTCTTGTTAATTGCTCTCCTTCTTCTTCTTCTTGATTCAGTCGGATTCTTCTCTTCTTATCAAATTCATTTTTCACCTTCTCCTGCATTCTATTCCAACCATTTCTACATTCAATTCTAACCATTGGTATGTATTATTTATTTAAATGTTAATTTATTTTATAATATGTATATTACATATCATTATTTCTTTTATTTTTTCTTTCACATGTTTTGATTCATTTTTGGTTGATAATTATGACAAAAGTTTTTTTAAAATTAGGACCAATCAAAATAATCTTATATCTTGTAATTTTTTGCATGATATCACATATTTTTTTCTCAAGCACTAATCATCGATTTTTTTTTTTTTTTTGCCATATCATCTAGATCGTCTTCAATAAGGAAAACATCATTTTGCAGAGACAACTCCATAACCGTTTGATTAAAAGGTAAGTTTATACACATCATTTATTTCACATTATTTATTTCTTTGGATGTTTGTGTTATTTCATATATATATTTACATGAACATGTTCGTGAATTATTATTATATGAGTATATTGTTTTATGTGTTCTTTAATTTTTTCGTTGTATTTATTAAAGTGGTGTTATTTCAATTTTATTTATTTATTATGATGAATATTTTTTTAGTGTTGCATGTATTATATGTTTAACTTGTTTTCTTTACGATTTGTTTTGTTGACTAATTAAAACTAGCTTAGTATAATTAATATATTATTATATGATACTTAAATAAGATTTTGAAATTTAATAACTGTAATGACCCTTATAAATTTTATTTGATAGGTATGACTTCAACATCAAAATCATCAGCATCAACTTCCATACGACCTAATAAAAATTTCACATAAAAAGGTTATTGGTCTATCGTAAAAAAGTCTACAAGTTTCGTGCAATTCAGAATACATAATCAACATCTTAAAGAAGAAATAGAAGGATTGAGGAGAAAGAATATTGCCGCGAATATCATATCCAACATGCAAGAACAAGAAATATAAAAATTACGGCGGCGTGTAAAGATGTGCCAAGTTGATTTGGAGTGGTCATCTAACCGTATCTCTATTTTAGAAGGTTGCGCTTGGCAACAAGAAGACGTCATAGGGCAGAAAATAAATTTACTACGTGACACTTTAAGTACCGTGACAACGGAAAATGATAATATGATAGTACAACTTGGGGTTAGAGACTAACATATAAACGCCCTTGAAAGCGAGGTTCATGACTTACGTTCTCAATTGCATCACTCGTGCTAGCACGCCCTTTTCCCTTACTCATTCTCTTTATGCATTTATATATACTACTAATTAGACAATCCTATAAATAGAGTCAAGGTATGTGATAGTAGTTCATTCACTGAATATAAACTATTACCGACTTGACTGAACGCTGCGCTGCACACTTGACTGTCACGACTTAAGAAGTCGTGCATGCTGTAAAATAAAATGTGACTTCACTGCACTCTGTAAAACAAAATGTGGCAGAATTTAACTATTACTCTAAAAAAGTGAAAAAGAAAAAGTGAAAACATATGACTAACAATTTGATGATTGACAATTCATAATATGAAAATTTATATATATATATATATATATATATATGTATGTATGTATAAAAATAAAAAAACAAATAAAAACAAATTTGAATTTTCATATAAAAATATTACATATATTTTTAAAATATATATATATACATAACATAAGTTAAATAAAATTATATAATTTATATAAGAAAAATATAAATATATACGTAACTATATATATTTTTTAAAAATGAAACACATAATATATATTTTATTTAATGGATTAAATAAAAAATTTGAATCTTCAAATTAAAATATTACATATACTTTAATATATGTAAATATATATATAGGTATTTATATAAAACTAAAGAATATATATATATATATATATAATAAAAAAATAATCTAAATAAACGTCAGGCCCACTGACGTTCTTTGAAAATGTCAGTGGGCCTGACGTTATTTTGTTTATTATATTTAATTAAGTAAAACAAAATTATATAATTTATAATTGTTCAAAATTTAATAATAATAATTTATATAAGACAAAATATAAATATTTTATTATATATTTATATAATAAATACTATAATATTTATGTAAATAAATACTTTATAAAAAGATAATATAAATAAAAAATAAGATTGAATCTTCAAATTTAAATATTCGTTTATTTTAATATAAATATATATATAAATAATAAATAATAAAAATTAAAATAAGAAACGTTAGGCCCACTGACATCGCTTTTAAAACGTCACTGGGCTGACGTTATATCCTTTTTTAAAAATACAGTTTATATATTTATTAAATATGTATATATATTTTATTATATTATTCAAATAATACTTAAAATAAAAATATAATAATTATTAATAGATATTCTTTAATTTTTAGAAATTTATTTATAATATGAGTTAATTATCTTAAATAAAAATATAAAATTTTATTGCTTTACAATTACATAATATATATTTATTTAGAAATATATATATATATATATATAATATTTCTAATTAAATATTTATATAAGAAAAAATATAAATATATACGTTAATTATATATATTTTAAACAGAATAAATAACAAATAATATATTTATATATATATATTATATAAATAATATATATAATCTAAAATAAAAGAATATATATAAATAAATAAAATAAAAGAAACGTCAGGCCCACTGACGATTCTTTTAAAACGTGAGTGGGCTTGACGTTGTATTATTTTTTTAATTTTATTTATAAATATATATATATATATATATATATATATATTTAAATATGTATATTTATATATATTTTTATTTAAAATATTCAAATAATACTTAAAATAAAATATAATAAGTATTAATAACTATTCTTTAATTTTTACAAATTTATTTATAATATGACTTAATTATCTTAAATAAAAATATAAAAAATTTATTTCTCTACAATGATATAATATATATTTATATAAGAATATATAATTATATATTTCTAATAAATATTTATATAAGAAAAAATATAAATATATACGGTAATTATATATATTTTAAACAGAATAAATAACAAATAATATATATATATAATATAAAATTAAAGAATCTATATATGAATAAATAAAAAAGAAACGTCAGGCCCACTGACGTTTCTTTTAAAACGTCAATGGGCCTGACGTCATATTCTTTTTCTTAATTTTATTTATATATTTATGTAAATATGTATATTTATATATATTTTTATTTAAAATATTCAAATAATACTTAAAATAAAAATATAATAATTACTAATAAATATTCAATAAATATTCTTTAAGTTTTGAAATTTTATTTATAATATGACTTAATTATCTTAAATTAAAATATAAAAATTTATTGCTTTACAATTATATAATATATATTTATATAGGAATTTTTTTATCTATATATATTTCTAATTAAATATTTATATAAGAAAAATATAAATATATACGATAATTATATATATTTTAAATAGAATAAATAACAAATTATATATATGTATATATATATATTAGTATATATATGATATAAAATTAAAGAACATATATAATTTTGGAGGAATTGTTTGACCAATCAATTGAGTTGATTGGGGACAAAATAAAAGTTTCAAAATTTATAGGGTTTGAATTGAAGGTAAAAACTATTTTCAGAACCTCAGAATCAATTTGAAATATTCAGGGGTTGAATGGAGAAATCAGAAAACTTGCAATTAAGGACATAATTCCTAAACCTTAGAATTTAGCCCCGAATCCTAACTTCCCCTTTCCTGACCAAATTGGTGTCATTCCGAGCACGACCGTCGTCAGCCTAACCTCCTTTCGATGCCGACGACCTCAACCATGTGGGCTACCGCCCGGTACTAGCTGTGACTCGTGTCTTGGTCGGCAGTAGCCGCGGCGCCAATAGTGTTTTTGAATTCCTAATTGTTGTTGTTGGGTATTCTCCTGCAGCGGCGACCATTGTAACGATGGCAATGTCGTCCGTAAAACTAAACTTAAACCTTGACCCTACCTTGATTTGAATGAAATTGTGTATTAGCCATAAATCGTGTCAATTTTCAGTTTTAATATCTGATTTTAATTTCAGTTTTAATATCTGGATTTAATTCTAATGGGCTTTTGGCCTCGGGTTTCCAACAATTAATAATTAATCTGATTTATTACTTGAATCATAACATAATATAATTAAATCATAACTTCAATAATCGTAATTTAGTTAATCATGCTTTAATTTTAATTTAATCACATAAAATCATGAATTGCAGATTAAATCATGGACATTTTCATGAACTCATATATTTTATAAAATCCAAATCATGAAACTACAACAAAATATAGATAGATAATGAGACACTTTATAAATGAAATTATTTTTTAAGTGACTCAAAAGTTATATGTGCCTCCGTAGAATTATCTATTGGGGCAGTTAAGATTTTATGAGACACTAATACTCACGTTATCAATAATAAGTGTTCTAAAATAATAAGTATCTTATTGAGGCACTTTCAATGCCCCAATAGACTTTTTGTTGTATTAGTCATAGGAAATTGGACATAAAATTATATTAATTAAATCAACATCTCATATAATTAATTAATAAATAACAATAATTAAATTCATATAAATCTCACACAAAATTTTAATTTTAACCTTTTTACATTATGAAATCATGAAGTTATGATCATGAATTTTTATCAAAACAAATTATTAATGTAATAAATATTTCAATTTCTGTATTGTTAACACATTTTTTTAAACAATTTCCTTGTGTCTTCACATCCATCATCCACTATAATAGAATTTATATGGTGCAACAATATTCAAATAACGAAAAAGAAGTTGGTGTTGAAGGATAGACTATGTCATTGTGTGTGTATTTTTTTGAAACAATAGAGTAATATCATTAAAATTCAAATATCTTAATAAACAATAACGGCGTTCATTGACTGAACTCCATACACGTATAAAAATAAATATATAAGAAAACATGAAAACTTAAATACAAATTTTAAAAAGAAAATCGTTAAATAGAAGACTTCATAGAAATCCTAAAAATTAAATGAGCTTTAGAATCAAAAATTTAAATACCAAAATCTACATTGATCATAAGCATAAAAAATAATAAAATAAGCATAATTGAAACAAGGCTACCTCTCCCTTTCCATCGAACCATCACCATTGTATTGTTGCTGACAACTGCCTTCATTAAGTATACAATGATGTTGTCATGTGTTGGTTGACGATCAGGAATGACAAGTGGCAAGAAAAAACAAAAAATGTGATACGGTGATTGTCTAAGAACAAATTCAACAGGCGAGACAATTTTTGTTGTTGAGAACTTGAATATCACACTTCTTAGTATTTAAGAGATTTTTAAAACTATATCATAAAAGAATTATTTAGGGACTTAAAAGATGTATTTTGCTAAAAGAGTTTTACCTTCAAAGTTTCAACTTCCATTACTAGGGACTAAAGCTTAGTGTGTGTGTATATATTTACTTTAGGGACTATGGATTTTTCTATTCCTTATTCAATTTATTTTAGAACAAATTTTGAAAGGAACAAAATTAATGGGATTCAATTTTAAGCGGTTTACCTAGGCTCAACCAATTTTAGGAGATTATGAATTTTTCTATAATTAAATAATAACAAAGAAATATTGGAAACGAAACATAATACTAAAATCAAATCAAGTTACATGACCGCCGCTGCTTGACTGCTACTGGCAGTTTTGACAAAGTATAATTTTAAATATAAAATTTAATAAAATATAGCTTTTGTTGGAGGTGTTAAGATTATAAGTAAAGTCGCCTGTGCCGGAGGCGACTTTCCTATTTTCATTGTCACAATTTTTTTTTAAAGTCGCCCATAGTATGGGCAACATATGTTTTTAATTTTTTTTAACCTAGAAAAAAAGAGGAAAAATGCGCCACTCGAACGTCTCACTCGGTCGAGTGACCACTCGGATGGCCGAGTGGAATCTGTGACTCGGCTGAATCACTCGGCCTGTACAAAACTCGGCTGACCGAGTGAGAAATGTTCACTCGGTTGACTCACTCGGTCGGCCGAGTGAGCCAAAATTTCTGAAATCCTGCACATATTTAACTACTCAGCTGGAACTTTTTTTTTTTTTTTCCAAACAAATCTTTTATTTTTCTGTGGTCAAAAGTTGCCATTACTACAAAACACAACACACACACTTTATACATTTTTATCATTATTACTCTTTCTCATTTCTCTCTCTTCTCTCTTTTACATTTTCTATCATTATTACTCTTTCTCATTTCTCTCACTATTCTTCTTCAATTTTTTTCTCTTCACGGTTCTTTCTTCTTGGTGTGAAATTTGTTCAAATAATTATTTTTCATGGTTCTTTTTGTGTGTTCTGTGCCGTATGTGCGTGTGTTGTGCTGTTTTGTGTATGATGGTGTGTGTGTGTGTGTGTATGTTTTGGTGTGTGTGTTGTGCGTGGGTAGGTTTGTGTGCTGTTTTGTGTGTGTGTGGTGATGTGTGTGTGTGCTGTTTTTTGTGTGTGCTACGTGTGTGTGTTGTGTGTGCTAGTGTGTGTGTTGTGTGTGTGTTGGTGTGTGTGTGTTGTGTGCTTGTGTGATGTGCTTGTGTGTGTGGTTGTGTGATGTGTGCGTGTGCGTGCTGTGTGTGCTAGTATGTGTGATGTGTGCGTGTGTGTGTTGTGTGTGTGCTGGTGTGTGTGTTGTGTGTGTGCTAGTGTGTGTGATGTGTTAGTGTGTGTGTGTTGTGTGTGTCCTGGTGTGTGTGTTGTGTGTGTGTGCTGGTGTGTGTGTGTTGTGTGCTTGTGTGATGTGCTTGTGTGTGTGTTGTGTGATGTGTGTTTGTGTGCTTTGTTTTGTGTGTGTTCTGCTGTGCGTGTGTTATGTGTATTCTGGTGTGTGTATGTCGGCCGGTTTAATTCATTTAGTTTGCAATAGATTTTGTTGAATTTTCTGTTATTATATATATCAATTGTTAATAATTATGTCGGCCGGTTTAATTTTGTCGTTAATAATTTTATTTTCTCATTATTTGAAGGAGGAACTCTGGGAATTGTTGTCGTGCATTTATCATGACCATCAAATTGTTGTCCTTGCATTGGGATATTGCTTCATTTAAATATCAGGTTTGAATTTTACTAATTTATTAGTTGAATTTAATTTCATTATACTTTGTAATTATATTGTTTAATAATACCTTGCATGCAAAAAAATAGTTAACTCCATATATTAAGTTCATTAATACATCTTTATTATTTAAGATATGGAGACTTCAAACAATGTTGGTATTGTTGTTTATGTTGGGGATAGTAACGATGGTCCACCTGTTTGTGCAACAAGAGTACCTCCCGACATCGGATATTCTGGGTTGGTATCAAAATTCTTTGAACTGACAGGGATCGATAGCAATGAATATAAATTAAACATATTCGTTTCACTATATGCAAACAACAGATATCATCGTATACCATTCAACAATGATGATAATCTATGGTTTTTCTTTGCACCGGATGAAAATAATCAATATATAGAATTTCATATTGATCAGGAAAAATTGCAAGATAATGCTCTCCCAGATATTCTCCTAAGCAATGAGTATTATCAATATGCTTCTTACTTAAGAGGTTATGACATCAATAATTCAATACTTGTCACGCAAGACCTTATAAAAATTGGTGGAATGTCAAGGTCCAACAATGACAATATTCTAACTGAAAGAGAAAATGATCACACAGAGGATCAATCACATGATCCATTGATTGACAAATTTGGTGTCAATGAACTAGAAGATTCCGAACTTGACGTAGACGAGTTGTCTAGTGAATCAGATGAAAATGGGGTGGATAATGGTGATATTCAAACTATGTATTGCCCAAATCAAAAGAGACCACCATCCAATCAACAACCACCACTTCCATCAAATTCTCAGAGATATTCCATGCATCCGAATATCCCGTTCTTCAATGCATCATTACATGAAATGCTTGTGAACTCATTTGATCTATCGAAAAAATTTAGATATTATGATGCTACTGAAGGAGTGCTCATAAAAGAGATGGTTTTCAAAGATAAGAAGAATTTGTCGTCTGCAGTGATAGACTTTTCAATTCGTATAGCGAGGCGTGAATATTGAGTAGAGGAACACACACCTCGATTATGAAAAATAAAATGCAAATATAGTTGTGAGACTACACATTACAACTGGTGGTTGCGTGCAATATATAAACAGAAGATTGATATGTGGGAAATCACTAAGTATGGAGGCCCTCACACGTGTCTAATGAATACGGTGTTTGTTGACCATCAAAACTTGTGCAAAAACATGATTGTTGCGTTGCTAACTGGAATGGTTCAGACAGATCCCGGGTATGAGATTTTCAATAGCAAGTTTATGATAAATTTCAATATACAATCTAATATCATAAGGCATGGCATGGTTTGAAACGAGCAAGAGAAAATGTGTATGGTACATGGGAGAGCTCAGTTTCAAAACTACCCAAATTTTTGGGAGCTCTACAAAAATGGAATCCAAGCACAGTTGTAGAGTGGCGCCACATGCCCGAAGAGACGAATGGTGTAAGAATATTGAAATATGTGTTTTGGGCATTCAAGCCATGTATAGATGGGTTCCAGCATTGTCGTAAAATTATTAGTGTTAATGAAACTCATCTTTACACTAGATACAAACACAAGATGTTAATTACTATTTCCATGGATGCAAATCAACATCTTTTACCTTTGGTTTATGCACTTGTGGATGAAGACAGTTTTGCTTATTGGACATGGTTTTTTTATATGATATCGAAATACGTTGTTCGTGGTAGAGAAGGAATGTGTCTGATTTTAGATAGACACGCTGGTCTTTTGAAAGCAGTGGAAAAAATTCCAAATTTTCAACCACCTCTTGGAGTCCATCGTTTCTGTTTGAGGCATGTTTGTTCGAATTTCAATAGCAAGGTGAAGAATGTTAAGTTAAAAGACTTGTGTCGGCAAGGCGGATCAGCTTTCACAATAAGAGAGTTTGAAAATGTGATAGAACAAATAAATGTGTTAAATGAGAGGGCATATGATTACCTAGCGAAAATAAAAAAAAAGATCAATGGACTCTTGCACACGACGGAGGCTGGAGAAATGGAATATTGACAACAAATTTGTCTGAATACATGAATGGTGTGCTGAAAGGTGCACGACAGCTCCCAATTTGTACGATTGTGCAGGCTACATTTTATCGATCTATCAAATATTTTATTGACCGATTGACAATGGCTCGTGAAATACAACAAAGGAACCAACCATGACCTGATGAGGTATACAAGAAGTATGATCAACGGCAACAGAAAGCAATGGAACATCAAGTATATAAGGTTGATTTTACTGATCAAACAGCTTCAGTGAAAATATTTGTGCCTGGAACAACAAGATGCTACACACACATTGAAAAGTTGATGCTCCGAGATTGAAGGTGTGGAGAATGGAAACAAAATGGCATACCATATATCGTGCTAGGCATAAAAGAAGAGGCAAAACTATGAGAATTGAAAATGAAATGGATTGGGCACAAACACGCGTTGGGCAACAATATCGTGCACAAGATCAAGCTGCTACCTAGACAGAAGCTTCATATGACCATATATAAGTTTGTTGTGTATCACCCAACCAATATAGATTGTTGTAATGTTGTTTTGGTTTAGTTGCAATCAATTTTTGGTTTTGGGCATATAATGTGTATTTAATTTTGAATTATCAATTTTTTTTTATTGAGGCTGAACATATACTTAGATACTATAATGAATTCAATTATTAATTATCACTTATTATTTTTTTCATTATATATTGAATTTATTATGTTTGTGATTTTATTTCATGTCTTTAATCTTATTGCAATATGAAGCATTTCGGAGAGTATGGACTTATTAGTGGTGAAATCTTAACAAAACAACATCTACACCGATCTGATGATGTCGTTGTCGGACAACTTGACACAAAATTGAAGTGCAGACACATAAGTGGTATATTTTGGAGACTTGATGACCTAGATCATTAAGAGGAAAACCATGACGAGGATGGCAGGGAACTACTTAGATGTACACAGAGGTTGCATTACCGAGTCATATCCTTGTTATATCGTATGGGATTCTATGGTATTTACAGATATGGTGATTTTACACTTAATAAATCATTAATCACTGCATTGGTTGAGAGGTGGCGGCCCAAAACTCATACATTTCATTTTAGAGTTGGAGAGGCGACCGTGACATTACAAGATGGTCGCATTTATTTGGGGCCTACTAATTGAAGGTGAGGCCGTTATAAGTTCAAATACTTCAACTGGAAGGTCATATTGGACTACACGTTGTTAGATGCTTCTCGGATGAGATCCTAATGCAGAAGACTTAAAATGGTCAAGATTTTCACTGTTAGCATTAGGTAGACATCTAAGCATGCACCATATTATAGATAACAGCCCACAATAACATGTTGTGCAATATGCATGTGGATGTGCCTTGATTTTGTTAGGATCCATAATGTGCCCAAATACTTCTGGGAATATGAGGTCATTATTATATTTAAATCAACTAGAAGATATTGATGAATGTTGTAAATTTAGTTAGGGTTCAGCAGTACTAGGTTATTTGTACCATCAGTTGTGCAATGCAGCACATAGAGGTCGTACGCAAATTGATGGGCCAATCCAATATTGCAGATAAATTTCTCTCTTTATTGCATAATTTCAATATGTTATTTAAAAATGAGGAAAACTTCTCTAATATTGTTTTTTCCATAATAGATATGGGCTTGGTCGAGAATTACTTTTCTCACACCACAAATGTTGGGAGGTAGACGCCTTAATACAACGACAATTATTGGTGTGGATGAAGTTCTTCCTATTGCACCATATGGTGCTGAGCGGTTACAATACCACAACTTTACAAATAGTTTGACAAACAACTAAAAACTATACGATAGAGTTTATACAGATAAAATCCACAAGAGGTATGATAATTGATTATTAAGATTTTGTTATCTTTCTTAAATTTTAATTAACTTATTATTTATGCAGTTTAATTGGCAACCTTATGACCCATACCCAATTGCTGTGAGCGCATATATTGACCTTGGAATTATCAGAGTCACCAATATGTGGATATCAAAATGCCCTATGATTCATTATTCAATTGTTGAGTTATATTACCCAGATCGGATATTAAGACAGTTTGGTATGAGACAACAAATTCCACAGGCGATTCCTGATGTGCATGATACATTGCACAATATGTGCCGTAGAGGGTGCACCACTACAAATTGGGCTGAAACTCATGCTTCATTTGTAGAATGGTGGCTCAACAGAGATGGTCATATTATCTCAGCTCCTGTTATTGGTTGGAATGAGTCAGACGTCGATCATGGATATATGAGCTGGTATGAAAGAATAACATGATGTCTAATAACTTCAGGGTAAAATATGTATGTGGGGTACCAACCACAATCAAATGCATCTTTAGAAAATTTGGTATGTGTCTGTATTTTGTTATTTATGTTTCTATTATGCATTTATTTATTTAATCATATGATGTATACTGTCAATTAACTACATGAAGGATTATGGGAAAAATTGAATCAACTCATCATTGACGAGCAACCGTATCTTAGGGAGCCCTTTAGACGATCCGTAGAAGACATATACACGCAGGCTAGAGCTCACTTCCATGATCGTCGACCATCATTCCATCGCCATCAATCACAATATGATCCTGAACGACAACCTACATCGCACAATAGCTCAAAACCATTTGCCTCTACTGGTATGGACATGCAGACTGACTCCTATGTGCCCCCACAAGAAATTCAACAAAATTTCACCACTCCTAATTGAGATTTTATGGCATATGGCCAGTCATTCACTTCTCTTTTAGAGTACGGACAATATACATCTCCGCTTCCCGTATCATGCACTTATGGAAGTTATCGACCACAGTTCAATTCATCCCCGATTTCATTTCCTCAATCTGGCACCACTTCAAGCATAATGCATGATAATATGACTTCGAGGACTACATCATCATCATCATCAGGTCGTCCAACATTTAGTTTGAATATTACTGCGGATGATAATGAATCAGATGATGAACCTGATCCACAAAATGATCGAGGTGGAGGCAAAAGGAAAAAAACCAGGCATCGTTGTTTTACAGGATCACATTATGATTATTAATTTGTTCTCTATGTAATGAAACCAATTACTTGATTTCAAGTATTTATTATTATTATTATTATTATTATTATTATTATTATTATTATTATTATTATTATTATTATTATTATTATTATTACTTTTGTCCGTTTCTACCACTTTTACCTTGATTTTTGCCATCATCGAAAAGTGTACACCACAACCACAAGGGATGCGAGAATGTAGCGCTGGCCACAAACGATGCATTTCGGCAACTTAAAAATAAAAAACTTGTAGTGGTTTAGAAGGTAAGAAAAAAAACAAAAAAAAACTAAAAAACCAAAAATAAACATACACTGAATCCCACTCGGCTGGCCGAGTGAAGTGCCAGACTGAGTGGATAAAGAGCTGACCGAGTGGACAAATTTCAAAAAGTTTTTTGCACTCGGCCAACCGAGTGAAGTGGCTGACCGAGTGAGAATAACACTGACATGCCCGTGTAAGACCCATCACTCGGCCGCCCGAGTGGCCCGACCGAGTGAGGCCGCAAGATTGTTTTTAAACGTTTTTTCTCTCTTTTTTCTCTCATTCCTCCTGTTCCAAAAAAATTACTCTCTTCAATTTCTCCTCTTTTTTTCACAAAATTGAAATAGCAATATCATACAACTCACTTTTTCATTCAAATCATCCAAGAAATCACATTGAACGATAAATCATTCCAATTTTTTACAAAAGTTGTGAAGATTTGAAGGATTGAAGCAAGAACACCAATTTTCATTTTTTCCTCTACTAAGGTATGTTTTCATTTACCATTGCTCTTGTTGATTGAATATGTTGATGATGGGCTAATTTGGAGTATTATGGCATGAAGCATGTTATATTTTCTTAAAATTTTTCATTGAAGTCTTTTATCGAACACTTGGTATGCATCATATTTTCCTCTACTAAGGTATGTTTTCATTTACCATTTCTCTTGTTGATTGAATATGTTGATGAGGGGCTAATTTGGAGTATTATGGCATGAAACATGTTATGTTTTCTTGCAAGTTTTCATTAAAGTTTTTTATCGAACACTTGGTATGCATCATATAAATTGGAAATGTGGTATGATTTTGTCTAGAACAATGATCAAATGCTGTTAATATCCCATGAATTTCAATGTTGAATGATGAAATTACTTGGGAATGAATATCGTATTGAAGATATGACTTTTGAACTTGTTGATATGAATAGATTACTAACTCCATGTCATTTAGGTACCATTAAGACAATGTATCCATATCCGTCGGGTCTCCAAAATCATACAATTGATATTGTCAATACTGACTTTGAATGGGGTCAACACTTCATTGAAGAAAAATAAGAAGAGTACGAGAAAATTCTATCAACCATGCCGGATGCCTACGGAATACAATTTTAGAATTGGGAGAATGAAAGTGAAAGATGGTTTGAAATCCAAAGAAAGAAAAGACGAGACACTCATTTTACTGATGTAGAATGCATGAAAGAGATGGGCATCTAAAAAAAATGTACAAGAATATATGGTGGACTAAATTCTTTGACATGCATGAGAAGATGTATGAACCATTGGTCCTGGAATTTTTCTCACAAGTTGATGTAGGATACGATGATACGGTGCCGGTATCCATGACTTTTTATTTGGGAAACAAGTACCAATTTCTTTCAGCCGAAGATATCAATGCGATTTATGGATTTCCGAAGAAGAAATACTCTAATCTACCTGATGCCAAGATCAATTTTCCTGAGTTCAACCCAATAACTTTTTGGAAGGAAATAACGGAGGCTTTCCCAGATAAGCCATCCGTATGCAACCCTAGTAGATCGAAAGCATCGAGTATTAGAAGTCCGATCATCTGATATTTTTAGAGGTTCATCTCCAATACAATTTTGGCTAAACCTGAGCCTGGGGTAGTTGACTTCTATGAACTATTCATACTATGGTGCTTGATGAAAGGAAAGAAGTTCAATGTAGCGCCAATGCTCTTAAGACAATTTGTGCGAATAAAACATCAAGTAGCTAATCATATTGGAGGGTTGATCACTCCAATTGCTCGACACTTCGGGGTGAACTTGGAAGGGATGGAAGAGGCGCCAGGTGAGACCACTATAAACCTTGAATTGCTTAGCCACATGAAAATGTGCCTGTTACATTCCGGCACAAGAAAGTTGTATTTGATTTTATCAGATAAAAAGAGGTTTGCACTGCCCAATTCTCGCCTCACAAATGTTGCTGGGGGGAAGGTCCAAAATATTCTACTGAATGGTTCGATTCACATAGAAACCATCGAGGAGAGTGAAACCGAATTGAAGAATGAGGAGGAAAGAAGAAAAAGGAGGAGAAGAAATACGGATACCCGAAAAGAGCCTATGGAGGTTGATATTCAAGAACAACATGGGGATGAAATGATGGGGGAAGCACAACTGCTGGCATATACGCTCAAAGACGAACAAGGACATAGTTTCTCCAATACGAAGCCGGAACTTCACAGCAACCATACCATCCACCTCAATTTCAAGGGGGGTGGAACGATTGGTCAGATTGGAGAAACACTTTGGATGCACGTGTTGCCAACTTAGAAGAGTATATGCATCGTCAAGCATACAATTCTCGAATTGCACTTGACATGCAAAGACAACAATATGAGTGGTATGTGCAGCAAGGCCATTTTGAGGAGCGTGAATACCCAACTTATCAACCATTCAACCTATCCAACACACCTTACCGACCACCTTAGTGAGCACGTCCCAATCCCTTTTGATAGGATAATGTATGAACTAGGAGTATGAGAAAATGGCTACTTGTTAATAATAAATTATTTTGATTTGAAAGAAGTACATGTTTGTGAAAAATATGGATGAATTGTTTGAGTTAGCTGCTTACTTATTATTGATTTTGAGTAGTATAAAACTTGGTTATGACTATTTTAACTGCGAGTTTTGAGCCTCACTGAGTACTTTAGACAAATCTTTGATATCTAGAACTTGTTTCGAATCTGTTGGATTGTTGCAACTGTACAAGACCCTTAGAAATAATCATAGGTCAAATCACAAATTTATCCATCATTTGAAATTTTCCCTTGTAAGCCGTAATTCTTATTATTTGGTTGAGCTCAATAAATTAAGCAATTCGTCAACTCAATATCTTTTTACCAAAAACTTGGACTAGCACACGAGAAAAAAAATTAAAAGAAGAAAGTTGTTGTGATATATACAAACTCATGGATCAAACCGGTGAAACAAGAGAAGGGACGAAAACGAGAGAACGAGCGAAAAATCGAGAAGATGAAGCAAAGAGAAACTCCACTCGGCCAGCCGAGTGGAGTTCTGACCGAGTGGACCGACCGAGTGGAGATATTTGAAAGAATTCCAGAAAGTTTTCAATACTCGTCCCCCCTGAGTGGAGTGCCAACCGAGTGTACCGACCGAGTGAACATCAGGAATCGGTCAGCTGAGTGATGGCCACGCCAAGTGATTTAGCCGAGTCACATATACCACTTGGCCATCCGAGTGAAACATTCGAATGGCGCCTTTTTCTTTTTCTTTTGTGGGTTAAAAAAATTAAAAAAAATCAAATATCACCCATATTATAAGCAACCTAAAAAAAAAAAACTTAGAACAACACCGAAAAAGAGCAAGTCACCCATGGGCTACTTTACTTAATATATTAACCTTAAAAAAAACACTATATTTTATTAAATTATTTTTAAAAAAAACTATAAATTGTCAAAACCCGCCTGCTACTTCGTTGATACGACGCTCCGGTTGTGCTGGTTTTGAGCAAGAAGCAAAAATGTTGGAAGCCAAGAGATTAAACAAGGCTGTAGTTCCTAAATCCCTTATCCCTCACCCTTCTCCAGCCAACCTCCACTCCACCCGTCTCGCGCTCCATGTATTTTGCTCTTTTCTCTCTCCACACATCTTCCTTATTATTATTTTTTTTTCTTCTTTTTCTTGGTTTCCTTTATGATTCATATATTTGTTGGTGCAGGCCGATGGGGATGCCTCGTCATGCTGGGTTTACCTTGCTTCTGGCTCCCGCATTTACAAACTCCGAGTAAGCCCATTATACAGTTCTTATTTGTATTTCATATTTTTCAATTTTTGAGAGGTGGAGTTCATGTCAAGTTCGGATTTTTCTCTATTTCCTATTTGTTGGTACGGTTAGTTCTGAAGGTGTCTGCGATTCTTCGCTTGAAGTTTTAGTGCAGAGACGCGCTTATTGATTTCCTTGTCCCTGAATAACATGAAGAATATTCATTGTTGAATATTTGTTCAAAATTTCTTGACAAAATACATTGTAGAATGATATTGGAAGATGCAGGAGTCAGCTAAAAGGGTCTCATAGTTATTTTGGCTCGTCTCTTTTGTGTTTGTTATTCATTTTTCAACCATTGCCTTTTTCCGGTTGTAGTCGCGTTACTTTTGGATTTCTGAATTAGTTATCTTGTATGGTTATCTAGTGGAAATGGGTGTCTGATATCTTAGCGTATCTCAATCATGTTTTAGATTTCAATGGAGGACTCATTTGTGGGCCAAGGGAAAGAGAGCCTTCTAATCCCTGAACAAACTCAGGTACCGACTGCAAGGCTCAATTAATTGATTCATGTAACTACTATTCTTTTTTTTTTTAATAGATATTATCAAGTTGACAAATTTGATCAGCTGATCAAATGAGGTGTTAATGAAGGTTCTGGAGTCATCAACAGTCAATCGCTGCCCTCATCGGTCGGAAATTCAAAGTATTGTGCTTTCTGAAAGTAAGACACTGCTGCTTGCGTACACAATTGATAAATTATGTCGTCATAGATACTTGTACAGTTTGTCATGCGATTCTGGTTTCACTCTTCATATCTTCTCGATTTTAGTTGCAGTCTTGCAGATTCCATAGCTGAAATTTGTGTGTCAAAAATTTTCATTTAAGAATTGCTTAACATACATTTTCTTTTAAACATAAAAATATTATCGAAGATACTCAAAACTTTTTTTGAAACAAGAACCTACAAATATATGCAGCCAGCATTTAGAGAATTAGGTACTTGTTTGAGCAATATTTTTGTTGATTATAACTTATAAACTTAGTAATAATCTTTGAGAGGCAATGCTGTATTTGTTTTATAGGTTTTTGCTAATACACCATTGCCACTCTTACAGCCATGGATTGCTCAATCTTGGGAAGTGTTGACTCTTATGGGCACCTAATTGTCTCTTCATTGGATGCTAGCAATGCAGGTTTACTTTGTAACACTTTTCTTTCCCCTCTGTTTACCGTCTCACTTTGTTTGCTGGTTCTGCATGCTCATATCTTGGTCAGAAGTCATCAGACTTTTCACTTTTGCTGCTGAGCCTACTGGCTTCTGCACTTTATTCCTTCTCTGTTGATCACACTATTTTTAATTATTTACGCTTGATGATAAAACACGCTGCCAGATTTCTCAAATCTCTTGTTTGTTTTGGTTATTTTCTAATTGTGCTTCTTATATGTCAAAAGTCCTGATACCCGTCTCAACTGACAGCTGATTAGCTAATACTTGGCCGGTTAGTTGGTTGATGCTATACTTAGGTAAAGCATAACCTCTAGTTACTGAAAATAGCATTGTTCCACACAGATGAATTAGGGCAATTGTATTGTATAGGCAATTTTTTCTGCTGGGATTTAATTATACAGAAATATTGTTCCAGATGCAGATGGGTTTACATATGCTGTATCTCCTCGGGATTGTGGTATTGGAGAAGGCAGTTGGGCGGGCCTTTGCTTTAATCCAGGACAATCGTCCATGGTACGTACATAATTTCCTGAACTGGACCTCTATCAATCTTAATTTTTTTATGTGTCTGGTCTTGCTGGTGTTGAAAATTTTCTCTTGTTTTTATGAGCCCTTTCAAAAAGGTGTATGCTGCATATTTTTTTCTGTCTCTGCCAAATTCAAGCACTTTTTCCTTCATATTGCTGGGTTTTAAAGCACATGTATTTAAGTTTAGTTATCCATCTCATAAGAACTATACATTTCGTATATTTCTTAAGCTTTTTCCGGCAGAAGGCTATTGTGCATGCTTCAGATATGAAAAACCCTGGCCAATTTTGGGACTAGTTTTTGAACTAGTGAGGTCAAAATTAATAAAGGAATGTCGCGCCAGTGTCGGGATACCCAATGATTTTTTCCAAATATAAAAAAATGTTAGCGATGGAGGGAAACTTTTATATTTCTAGGATCTCTATTTGAGTTGGTGAATATTCTGCAACAGCAACAAAATATTAATCTTCTGCTTTCTTTTTTGGCTTCACACTTTTATGATACAATTATTTGTATTTGAAGCTACTTATCTAGCTACTTTATCTGCCAGGTAGCTGTTGCTCGCAGTTTCTGCAAAAGCGTTGATGTTTATGATCAAGATATTCATTTACGGTCTTTACGTACGTGAGTATTTCATGTCCATTTACTTCTATTTTTTTCTATTTCCCCATAATCTTCTTCTGCCTCTATTTCTGGAACTTATTGTTACTTCCTGATGATAGAAGGGTAGTCCCTAAAAAGTCCAAACTAGTAATAAGTACAACAGCTAAGATTTTACCTGATTATATGGAGTTGGCTATATAGAACAAGCTTTAACTATATAACACAACATGATTTGTCTCCTTTAGTGTCCAAGTGGTATTACATGGCACCTGAGGTTGTGCCAAGTTTATGTTCTGGAATATTATGTTAGTACCGTAGGATTTTCCTGTTTTCCAGCAATGAATTATGATGAATCTTGTCTAACAGTTTCATGTGTGAGACTTTGTAGCAGATGTTTCTTCGTTGTTGTTAGGACTGTCATGGGACCTGTTTTAGACTCATGCATCACCCTTATCTGTGTAATATTCAGTACTGATATGGAGAGAAGAATTGGTGTCAGAAAAATGAGGGGTGTGGGGAGGGAAAAGCCTTCTGGAGATTTTCATATCTAACATATGTCCTTATATTTGCTCTTTATTATCTAAGGTCTGATTTGCTAATATCAATCATCTTTTGTGGGGGCTGATAGAGATTTTTTCATGAAGTTATTTGCTGTTAAAATTTCAAGTTGAAATTTCAAATGTGTTTTTAATAGTTACTTATGGAATAGCTATGTGACAGATTGTGGTATCCGACCTCGCTAACTTTCATAGACAGTTTTAGTGAGACTGGAAGTTCAACATTAGCCATCACTGAAGGCTCCCAGGTATTTTCCATTCTTGCCTTTTCATGTTGAAGTGACTATTAAATGTAGTTTCCTATCTTCTTAGGATGATAAATGTAGGTTTTTTTTTTTTTTTTTTTTTTTTTTTTTTTTTTTTTTTTTTTTTTTTATCTCTTTGTTGAACTGCTGCAGCTAAGTATATGGGATTTACGAGTGAAAGAAAACGGGGGTTGTGTGCATAGAATTATGGGATCTGTGGGAGATATATTATATGCTGTCAGTATGTCTTCATCTGGTAATATTGCTGTCGGAGGGGCAGATCGTACTGTGACTGTCTATGATCCACGCAGGTTAGCATGCTTGTAGAAAGCCTGAATTATATGCCTTTATGCATACTTTTGTTGGTTATGTTAGTTTTCTACAAAGAAAAGAAATTATACTTCATGCAAATGAAATTAATGATGGTTTTTTGTGGGGACTAATTTTCTGCTATCTGATTATGGTTCTACATTGAGTGTAGATGGTGTGCAATATCTAGATGGCTGAACTGCTCAAAATATGAGGTCAGTTGGAGTTGTTATATATGTGGAGAGTTGTTATATCCGTCTTTCATTATGTAATTAGCTTTAAGTCAAAATATTTTGTAACAAGTGATTATGTTTTGGTTGAGCGGCACGGAGAAATATGTGTCCTGCTGAGTCACTCAGGCCCGATTATTATATCATGTAATTCTAACAGGGTACCCTTATTCTCCTTCTGCCTTACCTAACATCATTAGTTGCTGTGTACTGCAGATAACTGGGCTTGCTTTTTCATCTGTCAACCCTAGTTATATCTATGTCCAAGGAGTTGATTATGAGGTAAATGGTTTTATAATTGTCCAGAATCCATGAAGCGTTGATCTTCAGACAACTTAACGCATGCCCATAAATAAAGTGAATAAAGTTTCTGAGAATCGAGGCCACCACCAATCACATTATTTTGTAGTTTCAGTTTCACCCTTTTACTAGGGATGCATTTGAGATAGTTGTATGTGCTATTAGTTCTGACAGATAGTCTTGTATTGATGTGAAAATACCTTTCAGGTTCTGTGTGGACAATGGAAAGAAAGCAAGAAGGCATTTTCATTTAGAGGGGACTCAAATTGGCTCGGATTTAACAAGGTCTTTTTCTCTATCTCCTTGATATTCATGAAAATGCAAACAAAGTTATCATCTTTATGGTAGCATATATCTACCAAAGTTTGTGATAGAACGCTCGCCCAGACACAGACAGACAACTTGAATGTGATTAAAGACGCAGAAAGAGAGGGAGATTTTCTTGAATGCGTTCTTTTGTGCGTTTCTCCACTTCCAGAAGTTCAATGGAACATTGAAGCATCCTATTGATGTTAAAATTAATGAATATTACCATTTTTTATTATTTGTGGAGTTAGGAATACGGCTGTGGCCTTCTGGGCTCCTTTTTTATTGTGTTGCCTGTTTGAATCTGCAAGTTAGAGAACATAATATATACTGTTTCATACCAATCTGTTGTGTAGATTATAACTCGTGTTTCATTCTGGACAAATTCAGTGTTCTGATAGGGATATTTTGAGTGGATGGTGCGATTCGGGTAGCATTTTTGTTGCTGATTTCTCCTAGAAGAACACTGGAAGAGGTGTCCATCAGAGCACAACTGAAAGTTCCCAGAAGAACAATGGAAGAGATGTCCATCAGAACGCAACTGAAAGTTAATAATCTGTTACATTATTTTGCTTTTCAAAATGCAATTTTTGCTTTGATGCTTTTATTGTATTCCGCACATTAGATCTATTATTTCTTATTGAGTTTTAGTGGTGTTCTTTTATTGGGTTGAAACACGTAAACAATCGTACGAGAGTATTACACGACAAGAAATAGAGAATCATGGACATGATTGATTTAGCAATCTGTTGCTGGGGCCTTCAACTTATTTAGAAACTTAAAATATATTTACAGAATCTTGATTCTCTATGGAGATGAGATGATGTAAAAATATGATTATTTGCACATCCTGGTGTTTGTTTACCTTGGAAATAAGTTGATGTTGGAAGAAGATGATACACTGTTGTTCATAATCATTTCAACCAAATCTGAGTGTTATGTCTCCAAATTGGTGATACATTAGACTAAATGTTGGAATTCTTCCTGTTAATGCTCCATTATGCCATCTTCAACTTTCCAAGTCAAACTTTAAAAGATCAAGTAGAATCTCTCTCTCTCTCTCTATCTCTCTCATCTTGAACTTTTCCAAGTAACTTATATATTTCTCTCTCTCTCTCTCTCTCTCTCTCTCTCTCTCTCTCTCTCTCACTCATCTTGAACTTTTCCAAGTAACTTATATATTGTTGGATTAATGTTCCTCACAAATGAAACATAGTTTTGACAGCTATGCCACAGATCAAAACCAGAATTGTAATACTGATTGAACTAGTGTTTTTTTTTCCTTAAAACTTAATATGTTATTTGTGTGTGCGCTCGAAGTGTGAATGCGGCATGATACATTGGTGGTGTGTTGTAAGGGTATGAATTATGGAATAAGAAAATACGAACTGATAACGTGTATGCGTGCTTCTTACATCACTCATATTTTTATTTTGTAAGTGTGTAGAGTGAGTTTGATTATAAATTTTATGTCCTATTGTTAGATTCATGGTCAAATTCTTGAAATTGATCATTGAGACCATTTATTTTAAGAAACGATAGAATTGAGGATTGAAACCAATATAATTATATTATGCATGTGACGATTATTCACAACCCACATATTGTCTTAAAGCATTCTATTCAATACATTTTATGAATATATATAAAAGTTTTCATAATTTTTAATCCATCTTATAAATTTCAGTTCTAACCTTTTTATTAAACTAAAAGGAAATTAAAAATAGAAAAAAAATTAAGAATCTAAAAAATAGAAACATCAACAAAAGTGGAAAAAGAAAAAGAGAGGGAAAGAAGTCCTTGTCCTAATCAACATAGTCGAACATAACATACACAGTTCGAATGGCCAGATCGAACGATGTACAATACCAACAAAAGTGCAAATGTTCCATTTTTTGGTTGAATAATCATAACAATGTTCGAACTTGCAGATAAAATACGTATCACATTGTTCGAACATACTCTATCATCAACTGACTTATAAACAGTAAAATTGTGACCAAATCTTTAAAAAATCTGTGAAAAGTGACAAAATGAGAAAAAATAACTTATAATATATATGCATTTCAACCGATTCTTCATTGTTATTTTGATCCCCTATTGATCAATCCTTCAAAAATTAGGATTTATGATTGAAGATGAGAGAGGAAAAGTTTGAAAAGAAACATATATACATGTAATAATCAGGACTCAAATAGTTATATAAAAGAATTATTCTGAAATTGTAGAACAACAATTATTAAGAAACAAATTTTATTTCCATAGTCTTGTGAAATGTAGAAATACCCTGTTTTAAGAGAAAGATTCGAAAATATATAGGGACATTTTTATAAAAGAAACATATATTCTAAATACATATTAATATCATAATAAAATAATTTTTTATGTTCATTTTTAGTTTTAAAAATAAATTATTTTGTGAAAAACGATGTGTCAATATTTTGTTAATTAATTTTTTTTGGAATATTCTTTTTGATTTGTTAAAATACAAATAATTTTTTCTCTACCATGTATAATATATTAAATTAATTATCATTTCACGATCTTTACTTTTACGTTCATATTATAAATATTAAAATGTAATTTAAATTACAAATATATACCTGTTTTTTGTTGATCATTTGAAGTTATATTTTAATATTTATTGTGTATTGGATTTAGATTGCAAATAAATATCAACTAAATTTAAAAAAAAAAATATTAAATATTTTTTTTGTACAATTAATCAATCTATCAAAATTTTTATTTTGGAATCAAAGTTATATTTTTACGTGTTATATGAATAAAATAATAATATATATTTTTTAATATTTTAAAATATTTGTTCTTAAAAAGTGATTAGGTCAAAATGATATAATAGAATGATAATTTGAGTGATTCAATCTGAAATCATCATTCTCTCTTTAACAAATTATTACTTTTTTTTTTATCCTTATTTAAAAAAATGAAAATGAATTTAGTAGATCCAAAATCTAAATTAATAATGAAGTGACTGCATATGTTACTTTGATCACTTAAATAACACAGCTTTGGTTTTTACATATATTTGTCTTTTCTTGTTTCAAACTATTCACATGTGATCCGATTCCTTTTAACCTGAATCTAAGCCTTTGTTTGTTTGTTTGTTTGTGTTTTTAAGGAATCTTCTCCATTGTCACTCACATAATTTTCCTTTTTCTAAATCAGTTCTCGTTTTTTCAAATTTGGGTTACTATTATTTCACTTAAGATAATATAATAAATTTCAATTAGTTTCATACACCCATCATTTATTATTTCTTATTCAAATAAACTCACATATAATCGAAGTATTCAAAGACTATATCCCACCACTATTATTAATTTATCAAATATGATAAAATAAATTTCAAATATTGTTCTATTATTCTTATAAAATATTATATATATCCACATATTTAAAGACCAATCTTATCTATCAATATATATAAAGCTTTAACCGTGGAAAAAAAAAATACTTTTTACTTTCCATCCAAGAAATCTTCTTAAATTAAATTTCAGGTACAATATTTGTTCACTAGGCCCCGTTTACTTCGGGTGATAAACTTGGATTAGTGAAAATAATCCACAGTTATCCAGCGTTTACTTCATTGGATATTTTCCCGGGTCAATCCAGCCGACCCAGGATAAAAGACAAAATTCGGGATAATTCGGCGGATACTAATCCGACCTAAACCCCCGGGAAAAAAATTATCCGATGGGATAATTTTTGGAAATTTATTGTTTTACCCTTATGCACAAACTTAATTACAAAAATGTCCTCATATATAAATCATGTATTAAGGGCAATTTTGTAATTTCCGCATTATCCTGTCCAATCCCACGAAGTAAACGTTGGATAGTACAAAATTATCTTTATCTATCCTAATGTTATCCTACGAAGAAAACGTAGGATAAAAATTTCGAACTTATCCCTATCCCGAGTTTAATTCCAATTTCTGTTATATCCTGTCCAATTCTGACTAGGAAAGTAAACACAGCCTAGAATAATAAAATATGACCAATTTGTCGGTATATCTATTTTTATACATACCATTCAAATGCAAGTGATTTTAAAATTAATATTATTGTTAATTATTAGATACACATCTACATATCTTATCTTTATTATATAAAGATAATAAAAGAATCACTTATTTTTAATAAACTCCACCTGAGTAAAAGGAAAAGATGTCAGCAATCTGCAGCAATTGAAAATCATTGTTCTATTCAGATTGATTTATTTGATTTTTCTTTTCTTCTTTTTTAAATATATATAAATAACTTCTTTTTCCTTTTCAATACAATAAAAAAATAAAATTATTTGTTGGTTGATTATTTTTGTCAGATTTAAGTATATTGTGGGTTGAGTTATTTATAATAAACTAGTATGTTCTTCCGTACGATGCACGAATATATTTATTTTTTATGGATTTATTTTCATATCATTTTATAGTATAATATTATTAAATTTAAAAATGCATAACATTGATATTTTTAAAAAGTATATAATTATGTTGAATAATTTGTATGTGTAGCATGATTATGATAAGAGATATAAATATTATACATAAATTATATAACTATATAATGGGTAAAATGTAATAAATCCACTACATTTTTCCAAGTTACAGAAATTCAGCCTTTTTGACAATTTATAGTTTATTTATAATTTTTTTTTAATAAAATGTAGTATTTTTAAGAATTTTAAATATACAAGTAAAGTCGCCCCGGGCGGGGGCGACTTTCAAATTTTAATGTTGCTCCAGGGGCGACTCACACATTATTATTATTTTTTTTCTTAAAGTCGCCCATTGTATGGGCGACTTAGTGTGTATATATATAATTTTTTTTAACCCAGAAAAAAGAGGAAAAAGACACCACTCGGACGTGTCACTCGGCCGAGTTACCACTCGGATAGCCGAGTGATACCTGTAACTCGGTCGAGTCACTCGGCCTGGACATAACTCGGCCAACCGAGTTCTTGGCATTCACTCGGCTGGAGCACTCGGTCGGCAACTTAACTCGGTCGGCCGAGTGAGACAAAGTTTCTGGAATCCTTTGCTCGGCTGTTTAAATATTTTTTTTTCAAATATATCCAAAATTAAATGTGTGGTCAAATTCCGCCACACATTACTCTTCCTCTCATTTCTATCACCAACTTACACCACCATTTCTCACAGTCCTCTCTTCCTCATTTCTTTCTTCAATTCTCCTTCAAATTTCTTCAATCTTCACGGCTTTTTCTTCTCTCTTTTTCCAAAAATTGTGTAAAATTTGTTCAGGTAATTATTTTTTATAGTTCTTTGTGTGTGTGTGTGTGGTGTTTTGTGTGTGCTGGTGTGTGTGTTGTGTGTTTGTGTGTGTGTGTTGTGTGTTTGTGTGTGTGTGTGTGTTGTGTGCTTGTGTGTGTGGCGTGTGTGATGTGTGTGATGTGTGTGTGCTGTGTGTGATGTGTGGTGTGTATGCTGGTGTGTGTGGTGTGTGCGCTATGTGTGGTGTGTGTGTGGTGTTTTGTGTGTGCTGGTGTGTGCTTTTGTGTGTGTGTGCTGTGTGTGATGTGTGGTGTGTGTGTGCTGTGTGGTGTGTGTGTGGTGTGTGTGTGCTGTGTGCGTGTGTGTGCTGTGTGTGTGTGGTTGTGTGTGGTTGTGTGATGTGTGCGTGTGTTCTGTGTTTTGGGTGTGTGTATGTCGGTTGGTTTAATTCATTTAATTTGTAATAGATTTTGTTGAATTTTTTCCTATTATATATAAATTATTATAGATTTGTCGTTAATAATTTTATTTTCTCATTATTTGAAGTAGGAACTCTGGGAATTGTTGGTGTTGTCGTGCATTTATTGTGACCCTCAAATTGTTGCCCTTACATTGGGATATTGCTTAATTTCAATATCAGGTTTGAATTTTACTAATTTAATAGATGAATTTAATTTCATTATACTTTATAATTATATTTTTTAATAATACCTCTTGCATGCAAAAAAATAGTTAACTCCATATATTAAATTCATTAACACATCTTTATTATTTAAGATATGGAGTCTTCAAACAATGTCGGTATTGTTGTTTATGTTAGGGATAGTAGCGATGTTCCACCTGTTTGTGCAACAAGAGTACCTCCCGACATCGGATATTCTGGGTTGGTATCAAAATTCTTTGAATTGACAGGGATCGATAGCAATGAATATAAATTCAACATATCCGCTTTACTATATGCAAACAATAGATATCATCGTATACCAATCAACAACGATGATAATCTATGGTTTTTCTTTGCACCGGATACGGATAATCAATATGTAGAATTTTATATTGATCAGGAAAAATTGCAAGATAATGCACTCCCAGATATTCTCCCAAGCAATGAGTATTATCAATATGCTTCTTACTTAAGAGGTGATGACATCAATAATTCAGTACTTGTCACGCAAGACCTTACTGGTGGAACCTCAAGGTCCAATAATGACAATATTCCAACTGAAAGAGAAAATACTCACACAGAGGATCAACCACATGATCCATTGATTGACAATTTTGGTGTGAATGAACTAGAAGACTCAGAACCTGACGAAGACGAGTTGTCTAGTGAATCAGATGAAGATGGGGTGGATATTGGTGATATTCAAACTATGTATTGCCCAAATCAAGAGAGGCCACCATCCAATCAACAACCACCACTTCCATCAAGTGCTCAGAGATATTCCATGCATCAAAATATCCCGTTCTTCAATGCATCGTCACATGAAATGCTTGTGGACTCATTTAATCTACCGCAAATTTTTAGATATTATGATGCTACTGAAGGAGTACTCAGAAAAGGGATGGTTTTCAAAGATAAGAAGAATTTGCAGTCTGCGGTGAAAGACTTTTCAATTCGTATAGCGAGGTGTGAGTATCGAGTAGAGGAAAGCACACCTCGTATATGGAAAATCAAATGCAAAAACAGTTGTGAGACTACACATTACAACTGGTGGTTGCGTGCAGGATACAAACAGAATATTGATGTGTGGGAAATCACTAAGTATGGAGGCCCTCATACGTGCCTAATGAACGCAATGTCCATTGACCATCAAAACTTGTACAAAAACATGATTGCTGCGTTGCTAAATAGAATCGTTCAGACAGATCCCGGGTATGAGATTAAGTGTGTTCAATAACAAGTGTATGATAAATTTCAATATACAATCTCATATCATAAGGCATGGTATGGTTTGAAACGAGCAAGAGAAAATGTGTGTGGTACATGGGAGAACTCAGTTTCAAAACTACCCAAATTTTTGGGAGCTCTAAAAAAATGAAATCCATGCACAATTGTCGAGTGACGCCCCATGTCCGAAGAGACAAATGGTGTAAAAATGTTGAAATATGTGTTTTGGGCATTCAAGCCATGTATAGATGGGTTCCAACATTGTCGTAAAATTATTAGTATTGATGGAACTCATCTTTACACTAGATACAAGCACAAGATGTTAATTGTTGTTTCCATGGATGCAAATCAACATCTTTTACCTTTGGGTTATGCACTTGTGGATGAAGAAAGTTTTGCTTCTTGGATATGGTTTCTTCGTATGATATCGAAACATATTGTTTGCGGTAGAGAAGGAATGTGTCTGATTTCAGATAGACACGTCGGTCTTTTGAAAGCAGTGGAAAGAATTCCAGATTTTCAGCCCCCTCTTGGAGTCCGTCGTTTCTGTTTGAGGTATGTCTGTTCAAATTTCTATAGCAATGTGAAGAATGTGAAGTTAAAAGACATGTGTTGGCAAGCCGGATCAGCTTTCACAATAAGAGAGTTTGAAAATGTGATGGATCAAATAAAGGTGTTGAATGAGAGAGCATATGATTACCTATTGAAAATCAAAAAAGATCAATGGACTCTTGCATATGACGGAGGCTGGAGAAATGGAATATTGACAACAAATTTGTCTGAATGAATGAATGGCGTGTTGAAAGGTGCACGACGGCTTCCAATTTGTGCGATTGTGCATGCTACATTTTATCGATCGATAAAATATTTTCTTGACCTATTGACAATGGCCCGTGAAATGCAATAAAGGAACCAACCATGACCTAATGAGTTGTACAAGAAGTATGATCAACGGCAACGGAAGGCAATGGAACATCAAGTATATAAGCTTGATTTTACTGATCAAACAGCTTCAGTGAAAATGTTTGTGCCAGGAACAACGAGATTCTACACACACATTGTAAAGTTGATGCTCAGAGAGTATAGCTGTGGAGACTGGAAGCAAAACAACATACCATGTTCACATGCAATGCAAACTTGTCGATATTTTGGAGTCAACTCGATGGTTTACATGATGAATATTATTGGGATGAGGCTTTCTTTCAACTGTGTCATAATCCAAGATTGTGCGAGAAGAGGCATAAAGGAAGAGGCAAATGTACGAGAATTGAAAATGAAATGGATTGGGCAGAAACACGTGTTAGGCAACAATATCGTGCACAAGATCAAGCTGCTACCCGGACATGAACTTCATATGACCATAAATAAGCTTATTGTGTATAGATTTGTTGTAATGTTGTTTGGTTTAGTTGTAATCAATTTTTGGTTTGTGTATTCAAGTTTGAATTATCACTTATTAGTTTTAGGTTTTTATATAAGATCATTTTTTTATTAGTTTTTTTCATTATATATTGAAGTTATTATGTTTGAGATTTTATTTTGAGTTCTTCTAATAGATTTAATCTTATTGCAGTATGGAGCACTTCGGAGAATATGGACCTATTAGTGGTGAGATCTTAAGAGAACAACATTTGCACTGATCAGAGGATGTCATTGCAAGAGAAGTTGACCAAAAATTGAAGTGCAGATACAGAAGTGGTATCTTTTGGAGACTTGATGACTATGATCTTTATGAGGATAACCCAGACGATGATGACAGGGAAATACTCAGATGTACACATAGGTTGCATTACCGAGTCATATCCTTGTTATATCGTATGGGATTCTATGGTGTTTACAGATGTAGTGATTTTCATTAATCACTGCACTGGTTGAGAGGTGGCGACCTGAAACTCATACATTTCATTTTAGAGTTGGAGAGACGACAGTGACATTACAAGATGTCGCATTTATTTTGGGCTTACCAATTGAAGGTGAGGCCGTTATAAGTTCACATACTTCAACTGGAAGGTCATATTGGACTACACGTTGTCAGGTGCTTCTCGGATGGGACCCTAATACAGAAGACTTAAAATGGTCAAGATTTTCACTGTTAACATTATGTAGATATCTAAGCATGCACCCTGTTACTGATAATAGCCCACAACAACATGTTGTGCAATATGCACGTGGATGTGCCTTGATTTTGTTAGGATCCATAATGTGCCCAGATACTTTTGGGAATATGGGGTCATTGTTATATTTGAATCTGCTAGAAGGTATTGATGAATGTTGTAATATTAGTTGGGGTTCAGCGGTACTAGGTTATTTGTACTATCAGTTGTGCAATGCAGCACATAGAGGCCGTACGCAAATTGGTGGGCCAATGCAACTATAATAGGTAAATTTGTCTCTTTATTGCATAATTTCAATATGTTATTTTAAAAATGAGGAAAACATCTCTAATTATTTTTGTTCCATAATAGATATGGGCTTGGTCGAGAATTACTTTTCTCACGCCGCAAATGTCGGGAGGTAGACGTCTTAATATATCGCCAATTGTTTGTGTGGATGAAGTTCTTCCTGTTGCACCATATGGTGCTGAGTGGTTACAATACCACAACTTTACAAATAGTTTAACGAGCAACCTAAGGACTATACGGGAGAGTTTAGACAGACAAACTCTATAGGAGGTATGATAACTAATTATTAAGATTTTGCTATCTTCCTATTAAATTTTAATTAACTTTATATTTATGGAGTTTAATTGGCAACCTTATGACCCATACCCAACTGCTATGAGTGCATATATTGACCTTGGAATTATCAGAGTCACTAATATGTGGATGTCAAAATGCCCTATGATTCATTATTCAATTGTTGAGTTATATTACCCAGATCGGATATTGATACAGTTTGGGATGAGACAATGAATTCCACAGGCAATTCCTGTTGTGCAAGATACATTGCATAATATATGCCGTAGAGGGCGGTCCATTACAAATTGGGCTGAAACTCATGCTTCATTTGTAGAATGGTGGCTCAACACAGATGGTCATATTGTCTCAACTCCTGTTATTGGTTGGAATGAGTTAGACGTCGACCATGGAAAAAAGAGCTGGTATGAAAGAATAACACGACGTCTAATAACTCCAGGGTTAAATATGCATGTGGGGTACCAACCGCAATCAAATGCATCTTTAGAAGTTTTTGTATGTGGCTGTTTTTTGTTATTTACCTATTATGTATTTATTTATTAAATCTTTATGATTTATATTGTCAATTAACTACAGGAAGGATTATGGAAAAATTTGAATAAACTTGTCATTGACTAGCAACCGTATCTTAGGGAGCCCTTTAGACGATCAATAGAAGACATATACGCGCAAACTAAAGCTCACTTTCATGATTGTCGACCATCATTCCAACGCCATCAATTACAATATGATCCTGAACCGCAACATGATCCTGAACCACAGCCTACGTCGCACAATAGCCCAGAATCATTTGTCTCTACTAGTATGGTTATGCAGATTGACTCTTATGTGCCCCCACAAGAATTTCAACTTCCTTTCACCACTCCTAATTTGGATTTGACGGCATATGGTCAGTTGTTCACTTCCCTTTTAGAGTCCGGGCAGTATACATCTCCGCCTCCCGTATCATTTACTTATGAAAGTTATCGGCCACAGTTCAATTCATCCCCGATTTCATATCCTCAATCTGGCACCACTTCAAGTATAATGCATGATAATGTGACTTCGAGGACTACATCATCATCATCATCGGGTCGTCTAACCTTTAATTTGAATATTACGACAGATGATAATAAATCAGATGGTGAATCTGATCCACAAGAAGATCGAGGTAGAGGCAAAAGAAAAAAACCAGGCGTCGTTGTTTTAAAGGATCACATTATGATTATTAATTTGTTCTCTATGTAATTAAATGCTCCATTACTTAATTTAAAAAATTTATTATTATTTTAACTTTTTTCTGTTTCCATAAAGGATGCGAGAATGTAGTGATGGCCCCAAACGGCGCATTTCAGTAACTTAAATTCAAAAACTTTTAGAGGTTTAGAAGGTAAGATAAAAAAATTACAAAGACTGAATCCCACTCGCCCGGCCGAGTGAAGTGCCAGACCGAGTGGCACGACCGAGCTAACCGAGTTGACAAATTCCAGAAAGTTTTTTGCACTCGGCCGGCCAATTGAAATGCCAGACTGAGTGGGACGATCGAGCTGACCGAGTGGATAAATTCCAAAAAATTTTTTGCACTCGACCGACTGAGTGAAGTGCCAGACCGAGTGTTACGATCGAGCTGACCGAGTGAACAAATTCCAGAAAGTTTTTTGCACTCAGTCGGCCGAGTGAACTGCCAGACCGAGTGAGAATTACACTGACATACCCGAGTAAGATCCCTCACTCGGGCAACCGAGTGGTCTGCCAGACCGAGTGGCACGACCGAGTGAGCCTCCAGGAAAGTTTTTAAACGATTTTTCTCCCATTTTCTCTCATTCTTTCACTTCCAAAACCCTAGCCTCTTTAATTTTCTTCTCTTTTTTTCACAAATTCGAAAGATCATAATCATACAACTCACTTTTTCGTTCAAATCATTCAAGATATCACATTGAACAACAAATCATTCCAATTTTTTTACAAAAGTGGTGAAGATTTGAAGGATTCAAGCAAGAACACTGATTTTCATTTTTTCACTCGTAAGGTATGTTTTCATTTACCATTGCTCTTGTTGATTGAATATATTGATGAGGGGCTTATTTGGAGTATTATGGCATGAAACATGTTATGTTTTCTTGCAATTTTTCATTGATGTTTTTTATCGAACACTTGGTATGCATCATATTTTCCTCTATTTAGGTATGCTTTCATTTACCATTGCTCTTGTTGATTGAATATGTTGATGATGGGCTAATTTGGAGTATTATGGTATGAAACATGTTATGTTTTTTTTTGCAATTTTTCATTGAAGTTATTTATCGAACACTTGGTATGCATTATATAAATTGGGAATGTGGCATGATTTTGTCTACAACAATGATCAAATGATGTTAATATCCCATGAATTGCAATGTTGAATGATGAAATTACTTGAGATATACTTGAGAATGAATATCGTATTGAATATATGTTTGAGAATGAATATCGTATTGAAGATATGACTTTTGAACTTGTTGATATAAATAGATTACTAATTCCATGTCATCTAGGTACCAACAATGTATCCATTTCCGTCGGGTCTCCAAAATCATACAATGGATGTTGTCAATACTGACTTCGAATGGGGTCAACACTCCATCGAAGAACAACAAGAGTAGTATGAAAAAAATCTATCAACCATGCCGGATGCCTACGAAATACAGTTGCGAAATTGGAAGAATGAAAGTGAAAGGTGGTTTGAAGTCCAAAGGAAGAAAAGACGGGCAACTCGTTTCGCCGATGTAGAATGCATGAAGGAAATGGGCATCTATGAGGATTTGAAAAAAATGTGCAAGAATATAGGGTGGAGTAAATTCTTTGGCATGCATGAGAAGACGTATGAGCCATTGGTCCTGGAATTTTTCTCACAAGTTGATGTAGGATACAATGATACGGTGCCAACTTCCATGACCTTTTTTTTGGGAAACGAGTACCAATATCTTTCGGCCGAAGATATCAATGAGATTTATGAATTTTCGAAGAAGAAATACTCTAATCTACCCGATGCCAAGATCAATTGTCCCGAGTTCAACCCAATTACTTTTTGAAAGGAAATAACGGAGGCTTTCCAAGATAAGCCATCGATATACAACCCCTAGTAGATCGAAAGCATTGAGTATTCGAAGCCCGGTCATTCGATATTTTTAGAGGTTCATCTCTAGTACAATTTTGGCTAAACCTGAGCCTGGGTGGTTAACTTGGATGAACTGTTCATTCTATGGTGCTTGATGAAAGGTCAGAAGTTCAATGTAGGGCCAATGTTCTTAAGGTAATTTGTTAGGACAAAACATCAAGTGGCTAATCATATTGGAGGGTTGATCACTCCAATTGCTCTCGGGGTGAACTTGGAAGGGATGGAAGAGACACCAGGCGAGACCACTATAAACCTCGAATTTTTTTGCAACATGAAGATGTGCCTGTTACATCCCGACACCAGAAAGTTGTATTTGATTTTATCAGATAAAATGAGGTTTGCACTGCCCAATTCTCGCCTCACAAATATTGCTGGAGGGAAGGACCAAAATATTCTACTGAATGACTCGGTTCACATAGAAACCATCAAGGAGAGTGAAACTGAATTGAAGAATGAGGAGGAACGAAGTAAGAGGAGGAGAAGAACTACGAATACCCGAACTGAGCCTATGGAGGTTGATATTGAAGAACAACAAGGGATGAAATGATGGGGGAAGCACAATTGCCGTCATGCGCTCAAGCCGGAACTTCACAGCAACCACACTATCCACCTCAATATCAAGGGGGTGGAACGATTGGTCGGATTGGAGAAACGCTTTGGATACGCGTGTTGCCGCGTAGAAGAGTATATGCATCGTCAAAAATACAATTCTCAAATTGCACTTGACATGCAAAGGCAACAATATAAGTGGCATGTGCAGCAAGGCCATTTTGAAGAGCGTGAATACCCAGCTTATCAACCATTCAACCCATCCAACACACCGTACTGACCACCCCAGTGAGCACGTCGCAGTCCCTTTTGATAGG
Organism: Caryopteris x clandonensis; assembly: GCA_028749325.2. Lineage (NCBI taxonomy): Eukaryota > Viridiplantae > Streptophyta > Magnoliopsida > Lamiales > Lamiaceae > Caryopteris > Caryopteris x clandonensis. The sequence continues at coordinate 560,704 of JAPYKT020000049.1, forward strand.
ATAGTATGAGAAAATGAATACTTGTTAAGAATACATTGTTTTGATTTGAACCTCTTGCATGTTTGTGAAAAATATGGATGAATTGTTTTACTTTGTTGCTTATTGATGATTTTGAGTAGTACTTTGTTACTTATTGATGATTCTTGTTATTTATTGGAGCTCAATAAATTAAGCAAATCGTCAACTCATTATCTTTTTATCAAAAACTTCGACTAGCACACGAGAAAATAAAAATTAAAAAAATAAATAGTTGTTGTGATATATACAAACTCATGGATCAAACCCGTGAAATAAGAGAAGGGACGAAAACGGAAGAACGAACGAAAAACCGAAAAGATGAAGAAAAGAGAAACTCCACTCGGCCAGCCGAGTGGAGTTCTGACCGAGTGGACCGGCCGAGTGCAGAGATTTGAAAGAATTCCAGAAAGTTTTCAACACTTGGCCCCCTGAGTGGAGTGCCGACCGAGTGCTCCGGCTGAGTGAATGCCATTAAATTGGTTGGCCGAGTTATGTCCAGGCCGAGTGACTCGGCCGAGTTACAGGTATCACTCGGCTATCCTAGTGGTAACTCTGCCGAGTGACACGTCCGAGTGGCGCCTTTTTTCTGGGTTAAAAAAAAATATATACACACACACACACACACACACACACTCTAAGTCGCCCATACAATGGGCGACTTTAAGAAAAAAAAGATAATTTGTGAGTCGCCCCTCGGAGGGGCGACATTAAAATTTGAAAGTCGCCCCCGCTTGGGGCGACTTTACTTATATATTTAAAATTCTTAAAAATACTATATTTTATTAAAATTTTTATAAATAAACTATAAAATGTCAAAAAGGCTAGAAATTCCAATATAAGAAAAATAATATTCTTTGATTTTTTAGTGTGAGATTAACTTTCTTAATTTACGGATGAATTAGTTATTTAGTAATAATAATAATATTGCTTAATAATTAAAAAGATATTATATATACTTTAAAAAACAAAAAAAATATATTCAAATTTAGAAAGCAATTTTAACTGGTACTTCTTTATATTTATATATATATAAATTTGTACAGGTCTTTTATATATATATTATATATTATATATATATTATATGCCAAATTTACTATAAAGCAAACTAGTATGTTCTTCCGTGCGATGCACATACATATTATTATATTATTAAATTAAAAAGAAATAAAAATAATATTTGTAAAAAATACATTCAATTATGTTCAATAATTTATATATGTAGCATGATTATAATAAAGATATAAATGTTATATAAAATTATATGTGAACATTAATTAATTTTATTTATAAAATACACTCATCAAATTACCAAATATAGTATTTTCTTTTGAAATCAAGAAAGTTGAATAAAATCTGGTATATCAATGTGAACATTTATTATTATTATTATTGTATAGTTACAAATCTGCTACAAATTCATAATTGATTTGTTAAAATCAAGTAACTATGAAGATATATGATTTTTTTGATTCGTTTTGATAAAATTAGTAACTTACCAATATTAACAAATAAAAATATAAAAAAATAAAATGAATGCTTATTGGTTAGCAATATAACAATATTTTTAAAAATCCGTCTTTCTATTTGTGGAAAGAAAATGAGCGGGAAAATTGATAATAACAAATATAAAAACAATGAGTTTACTTTAAAAAATATAGAAAATTTATATAATTTAGATATTTTTTAAAAAATAGGAATAATTAATTATTTTATTTTTTATCTTACTTTTTAAAAATAAATATGACGGACAATTTTAATTGTAACAAACAAACTGATAAACAATACAGAAAATATTAAAAATTGGAAAATGAAACTGAGACATGAGCAAGCATGCTATGCTGACTTGTTTTTTGGGAAAGAAAAATATTGGAGAAGAGATATAATTAAGGAATGCTTCTTTATTATTTGAATAATATAAATCAAGTACATCATCTATTTATTTGTGGGCACAAGTCTTGGCCTTATTTGTATTTGGACACTTGTGCATGTCTGAACTGGTCTTTGGTCAATCTAAATATATCTCTTCACCCCATTTCTTTATTTATATCTGCACAATTATACATCACACATACCCATCCATCTTATGTAGATATTATATTAATAAAATAAAATATAATGTCAAAATATGATAGAACAGGAATTACATTTTTCCAGAAATTACAGTTTTATTTTTAAAAATAAAAATCCGTACTAGAATAGGATGGTGACACTTTAGGCCTACTATGATATGAATTAATTAATTATTATACACATTGGACTCACCTAATCTCCTCTGACCATATTAATAATTCCTCGAGAGTTGTACGGCGACTGTGTATTCTTTTGGAAGATTCTAGAATTTAAAATTAGTGAATTAATTGAGATTGAAAAATGTCTCTAGAAAGGGTAGAAAGGGGATTTCATATTAAAATTCAATTAGAAAATGGGGCAGACGACGAAATAGTGACTTGGTCAGTCACACTCCCCACGTTATGCGCCAACTAAGACCCAGCTCACCCTCGCTCCCGCGTGTGCACCCATTACACCACTAATATTTATTTCCGCTTTATGGGCTTTAATATATTATAATCTTATAGAAATATGATATAAGTCATAATTTATATAATATTATTTAATTTGAAATTTAATTAGAAACATAATTAGTTTATATTTTATTGTAACATTATTTTCTTAAAAGTTATTTTAGAAAAATAATAAATTATGCAAAATTTAGAATTGAAGTCCAATACAAATAATTTGTCCTGCTATAATTCCTTTGACCTTATACAAATATTTTAACTCAATAAAAAAAATATTAGGATGAAACAATAAATTATATGAATTAAATTATATAATATTTTATTTTCATAAAGAAATTGTTTAATATCTTTATATTTGTATATTATATATATATAAAAATTCAATTCACTATATATTCAAATCCAACACAATATCAAAATAAAAACAAATAATCAACCTATAAAAGAGTATATTCCATATTTTAGATATAAAATTTGTTATAATATTATATAGTATTTGTGTCAAATTAAATATCACAAAAAAATTAACATAATATATCATAATAAAAATAAATTTGAAACATAAAAATATTGAAATTTTATAATTTCAATAAGGATTAAAAAACCAAAAAAAAAATAGAAAATTGTAAGCAAGCCACATAAATATAAAATTCTAACTCAAAGCTCAGTAGTAAATCTTAAATGGGGCCCACTAAAATCAAAACATAAAGATATTGAAATAATCATATTTTAGAACTTTATCAGTTTAATGAAGACATAAATTATAATAAGTGTAACGTGTAGCACGTCAAACTTTGGATAAGATGGGCCGTGGTATAAATTTAGAGATGCGACTTATTTCATGGTCATATTAATTAATTATTTTATTAGGATAATAATACTTAATGTTTTTTTAATCAACTATGTATTGATATTTTATTATAATATCAATTTAATTATGAATCACTTGAGATGTTGGTTCACTAGCTACCAATCTTCTTATAATATTCCAACTATATATCAATCATTGTCTTTGATCTTTATTATATTTAATATGCTAATAATACTAATTTCTATTATGATATATGGATGTCATAAGGCTTGAATATCAGGACCAGAAATATTAAGATTTAAACATGTTGAACCCCAAACTAAAATAGGGTTGACTTATGATAAAGGCGCAGTTTAATATATTGAATTGAATAAATTTATTGTATATAAATTCATTAAAGTGGATGATTATATGTAAATGACTAATCAATGTTGCATTCGTTGAAAAATATAGACAATATTTATGTTGATATTATTTTTTAAATATTAATTAATTAAAAATTATATTATAAATATATATTACAAATTATAAATTGCATAAAAAGAATACTAATATCTAATAAAAGGGGTTAATTAAAAAAAAAGCTCAACTTTTGCCTATTTTTACAATTTAATTGTATCTTTTGTAAAATTGCAATTTAATTCATGAGCTTTTTTCTTTTTTTTTTTTTTTTTTTTTTTGTGCAATTCAACATACAAGATAATTTTTTCATAGAGTTTTGATGACATAATTTCGGAGCTCGGCATCCGTAGTCATGGTGAATGCAACATTTATCAAAAGGGTTTACATTTACGTACATTAAATTCTTATATGATAAACGTTGTTTATACATATATTTTGAGGTGATTTGATATACAGCTTGTGATGAAAAGCGTGTATAAATACATCATTTAATTCAACTTTATTACATTGAGTAGATATTCTGTTTTTTCATTTTGCTGCCATTTCTACTCCATTTTTGAAGTGAAAAAATGAAGAACGAAGAAAGACGTACAATTGAATTAAAGGTAAACGGGCTGAAACCGTGACCAAAACGATCGGAAAATACACTAAACAACTAAAGAAAGGGTTTGAGCAGAATTGGTGCTCGACCAGGCAGAGGCAATTCATCATCCACTTCATGGGTTTCAACGGATAATTCGTCAAAATTCTTACAACGTTTCAAAGTTTCCTCTTCTCTTTTTATTTTATTTTATGCTAGAGATAGTTAAAATTAAATTTCTTATGATGTTTGATTCTCTTGTATTTGCCCAAACCATCCTAGTTTTAGGACATGTTAGATAAAATTAAGTAATTATATTGATTTATTTTAAATTTAAATCCAAGTTCTTCGCCTGAGTTCTTATTTGTATATATGATTTGATATTAGCAGTGATGTTCTTCTTTTGAGAGTTAGTTATTTATGTGAAATAGGAATATTATCATAGATAATTAATCTACGAATTGTGTGTATATCGGGAGAAAGGATAATTCAATATTGCGACTGTCTTATAAGAATGAATAGATAATGAACTTGGATTGGACTTATTTATTAAAAATTATAGACAATTTTTATGTTGATATTATTTTTTAAATATTAATTTATTAAAAATTATATTATAAATATATATATATATATATATATATTACAAATTGTAAATTGCATAAAAAGAATACTAATATCTAATAAAAAAGGGTTAATTAAAAAAATGCTCGACTTTTGCCTATTTTACAATTTAATTGTCTCTTTTGTAAAGTTGCAATTTAATTCATGAGCTTTTTTATTTGTAAAATTCAACACACAAGATAATTTTTGATAGACTTTTGATGACATAATTTCGGAGCTCAACATTCGTAGTCATGGTGAATGCAGCATATGTCAAAAGGATTTACATTTATGTACATTAATTTTTTTATATGATAAACATTGTTTATACATATATTTTGAGGTGATTTGATATACAGCTTGTGAGAACGTGTATAAATACATCATTTAATTCAATTTTATTACATTGAGTAGATATTCTGTTTTTATATTTTTAGGTCATACATGTATTCGTGGTACACATTTTGAATGTACAAAATTTATAGATGATATTTTAGTAAGAAGGGTGATTCTCTTATGTATCGGGTGCATCATGCAATTTACGGTATTATTTGTTTATTTAAAAAGTTTAACTATTTTTTTCGAGTTAATAAATTAGTAGTAATATTTTTTTAAAAAAATAAATAATATTTTTTACTTAAATATATAATACTTTATATTGTATTGAACGATGCACCCGATGCATATGTGTTTTTGCATGATAAAAATGACTTAGTTTTAAGTGTGCGTTTACTGCTGCCTAAAATCATTTCTAAAATAGTAGATGTTCATTGGAGGATTGAAATATTTAATATAATAATTTCACGACTAATATATATAATATCAGTATATATATTATATTCCCTACGATGACGCAATGAGCAAACATAATTTGAAATTTAGTACAAGGATTTATTGTGGTATATAATAATAAGTTTCAAGAATTCTCACATTTACAGTAACATAAGTAGATTTACATATTTTTATGTTTTATTTTATTATAATATTTGTAGCTTATACTTTTTAAACAATTAAAGAATTATATATATAAATACACAGAAGTATATTACGATAAATAATATATCTATTATCATTTATATATTCACTATAATAAATTGTTTAGTGTTTGTGCAAGGCAGGGTCAAGTACTAATTCCATTAGAAAATTATAAATGTGTATTGAAGGGTTAATTATCTAAGTAATGTAAAAAAAGTAAAAGTTTTATAAAATGGTGTGATTTTAAAAAATGTTCTTAAAATAGGGTAAAACGTCATCGGGTCTGATGTTGTTTGAAAAAAACATCACCGAGCGTGACATTTTAATCTGAAAATTAAAAACGTCAGGCCCACTTATATTTTTGTTTTCCGAATGTGTGTATATATATATATTACATGTAATGTAAACTGATGATGGTATGCATGTGTTATATATATACATGCATGTATATATATCATTTAATATTATATATTTATGTATATATAAAAGATATATAACTGTACTTACTTTCATAATTTATATAATATATATATATTTATATCTATATGTTTTTACTTATTATTTATTTTTATTAAGCGTGACATTTTAATCTGAAAATTAAAAACGTCAGACCCACTTATATTTTTATTTTCCGAATGTGTATATATATATATATATATATATTACATGTAATGTAAACTGATGATGGTATGCATGTGTTATATATATATACATGCATGTATATATATCATTTAATATTATATATTTATGTATATATAAAAGATATATAACTGTACTTACTTTCATAATTTATATAATATATATATTTATATCTATATGTTTTTACTTATTATTTATTTTTATTATTCAATAAATTTTATTTATATTAATAAAAATCAATAAAATAATTTTTTATTTAAATTAATTAAAAAATAATATAAAATAAGTAATTACAGTTATATATATTTTATATATACACAAATATATAATACTAAATAATATATATATATATAAGTGCATATATATATATAAGTGCATGCACACATATATATATATAAGACATGTATATATATATAAGACATGCATACATCACTTTACATACATCATGTAATTACATGTAACATATATATATATATATATATAAAATCTGGAAATAAAAACATCAGTGGGCCTGATGTTTTTAATTTTCAGATTAAAATGTCACGCCCGATAACATTTTTTTTTAAACAGCGTCACGCCCACTGAAACTTTACCCTATTTTAGAAACACTTTTTAAAATCACACAATTTTACAAAATTTTTATTTCTTTTACATTATTTAGATAATTAACTTGTGCATTGAATTGCAAAAAAATAACTTCATGCATTAAATTGCACCTTTTAAAAATATATGATTAAACTGCAAAAAGTGATGAATTCATGCATTAAATGTTATATTTAAAATTTATACCAATAAAAATAAGGAAAAAGACATATTTTGCTCCTTGTACTTATAAATGTCATATTTTAGCCCCATATGCATGAAGCTTTACACTTTTTGGCCCTTACACTTTTTTTAAAGGGTGAAATTACTTTCATGATGAACATTTAAATTTTTGTAAGTTCAAAACAAGTTCCTCAATTCCATTTTTTTAAGCTATTTTTTTTAGAAAATTCATCATTTTTCTGCAACACAATTACTTCAATAGAAAATAAAATTTGTTCAATATGATCAGTGAATTGAAACAAAATTAACTGATAAATTACTTGAAGATCTGAATTGATTGACAAAGTTGGTTCATCATTTCTTTCACAACACAATTACTTCAATAGAAAATGAAATTTTGTTCGATAGGATCAGTTAAATGAAACAAAATTAACTGATAAATTGTTTCAAGATTTGAACGGATCCACGAATTTGGTTCATCATTTTTTCCATAATACAATTACTTCAATAGAAAATAATTTTTTTGTTCGATATGATCAGTGAATTGAAAAAAAATTAACCAATAAATTGCTTGAAGATTTGAATTGATCGACGAATTTGGCACAATGAAAGTGATGTATACTCTCCAAAACTGTTTCTTAATTATGATACTTTTCTTGAAATATATGTTAAATTATATATGTTTTTTTGTTTGAATGTTTGTGGTAATCCACATGTACATTTAAAATCATATATGATATTAATTGAAGTGTTCGATTTTGAAATATGAAAAATATGATTTATTTTAAGTTAAAGCACAAAAAAAAGACGATTTCTTTTTTATCAAAAGATTGTTAATATCTATTTGTTTATCATATTATGGAGTGAAAAGTGATTTATGTACTTGCAAAATCTATAACTATATATATATATAATAGTAAATTGATAATTTCTATTTATATTAATGAATTTTCCCGCCCATTTTTCTTCCAAAAAATAGAAATACGTGTTTTATGAAAATTCTGTTATATAGCTGACCAATAAACTTTTCATTTTAATATATTTATATTTTGAGGATTTTCAAAAAAATTTGTTAATATTTGATTTAGTAATATGACAAGATTTGGAACCTTGATTTTAACTTATGAATTCCCACAATAATTTATTCATATATGTAACATACCTCATATCTAAATAATCTGCATGATAAAATACCCATATATATATCCATATATTGAACTGCTTCCTAGATTTTTTAGCAATTCTTATCTATTAAACTAAATGTTCATATATGTAATATACCTCATATTTAAATAATGTGCATGATAGAATACCGATATATATCGATCTATTGAACTAATTCTTAGATTTTTCAACAATATCTAACTATATATTAAATTGGATTTTTATTATAAATAATATATCATTTTGTGTTGTCTACACTGTGCCCTCTCACTATTCATATGTTTTTTTTACCTTGCTTTATTGATCTATAATATTGACTATTTTCAACTCTTAGACTTCATCTGGTTCATGCTTATGATGTACCTATATTTGCGGACAAAAATCAAATATTCAGTTTTGAGTGTCTTTTATGTACCTATATTTGCGGACAAAAGTTAGATCTTCAGTTTTGAGTCTCTTTTTAAGGATGAACAGATATCATCGAAAAGTAAACTTCATAATAAACATGATAAAATGGGTAGTATGAAACATATAATATTTAACATATTTAATTTTATTATTTTGCAGGATGATACTATTCGTGGTCAAGTAAGAATATTTGAAGGAAAATTATATATTTGTCTTTAATATCATGGTGTCAATGACGGATTTAAATTTAAAACATCATGCCATGAATATAACTTTTATGGCAAAACAAAGGTTCAACGTTTAGAGACTCATTGTTTCCTATAAACAGATTCAAATTCAAATCATTCGATTGGATATTTGGTCTAGAAAAAAAAGATGAAACTATTTTGTGTGGTACTATATTTTGTATTTATTATAGTTTTAGTTATTTATGATTTTTCTATGTGTTATTCTAATTATATATATTATTTTTTTGTGTTGATTTATAAGATGTAATTGGTCAAGTTTATTATTTTTAATTTTAAAGTTAAACTACGTGTAAAAAATATACTAATTCATGTATTCAGATTACCCAAAATAGTATAATATAACAAAATAAACATATAACACTAAACTAAATAAAATACTAAATATATAAAATATTATACATAATATCTCCCGTGCATCGTATTGGTCACGTACTAGTAATAATAATGATAACAATAATAATAACAATAATAAATAAATAAATAAATAATTGTATTTTAAACTAAAAAAAATGATATGGATGGTAGATAAGAAATTTCATCTTCATCAATGTGGATTCGACAAAAATTTCTAAAAATTTCAATCATGAAGGGCTAATTTGTCGATAAAACAAAGTTGAAGGACTGAAAATGCAAAAATGGCCATAACATATGGCGTGTCCATAGCGTGTTTGTGGCGTGTAAGCAAATTTCCCCCAATCAGAGGCTCTCCTTTGTTGGCCTTTTCCATTTTCACTGCTCATAAATTTTTTCCATAATTACGAATTAATCACCACTGTTTTTCCTGATCCTGCATCAATAAAGTTAGTTAATCTGTGACGAGACTTTTTTGAATGTGTGAATATTCTCTTTCTTTCCCAACGAACCATTATACGCGGTCCAAATCGCCCTAATATAAGGCCTCTCCTTCTCATTAGGGTTTCAAACATCCCCTTTTTCTTCTCTTTCGTCGGTGTACGCTCCATCTGATCCTTGAATTTATTGCCTATTTCTGTTATTCGGATCTTAAAGATTGATGGGCTTGCCTTATATTGCGTGAATTTTGAATTTTTCGACCTTTCTTGGTTCAGTTGGAGTGTTTTCTGGTGGGAAGAATTTGGGCATTTTGGCCATTCTATTTTGCTTCTGAGAAATTTGGGCTGTCTGAAAGAAGATAGCGATTTCGTTTTTTTGCTGGGTTATTTTTGTATCTTGTCGGAATCCATTTGTTTTTTTGGGCTTTCAGTCCGGTTGTGTTTGAAGATTAATTTGATATCTGTGCTACATGTAAGCCAAGAAATGCCAGCAACTGAATATCAAGAGGCATCTTCATCCCCCTCAAGCTTCGGATTTTCCATTCTGAGCAGACGCCGGGATCAGGTCCATTCAATGGAGTCTACACACGAAGCCACCAGTCAAGATATCGAACTTGAATCATTCCAGAGACAAGTCGCCGATCGGTTTCAAGATTTGGCTGCCGCCCGCTCCGACGAGCTCCTCTCAATCCCATGGATTCGGAAGCTTCTAGACACATTCCTCTGTTGCCAAGAGGAATTCAGGCTGATTGTCCTCAACCACAAGATCAACCTCAGTAAACCTCCCATGGATCGGTACATTTCTGAATTCTTTGAGAGGAGTGTCAAGGCATTGGATGTCTGTAACGCAATTCGAGATGGGATTGAGCAGATTAGGCAGTGGCAAAAGCAGCTGGAGATTGTTTTATGCGCATTGGACAATCAGAGGAGCGTCGGAGAAGGCCAGGTTCGCCGTGCAAAGAAGGCCTTGATCGATTTAGCCCTTGCAATGCTCGATGAGAAAGAGTCGAATACAACGGTTTCCTCGCATAGAAACCGGTCTTTTGGGCGCCATACTGCTCCAAGAGAGCAGAAATCTTTCAGCCATTTCAGGTCTCTTTCATGGAGTGTTTCCAGGTCCTGGTCTGCTGCTAGACAATTACAAGCAATAAGCAGCAACCTAGTCCCTCCAAGGGCCAATGAGATTTCATCCACAAATGGACTTACTGTGGCTTGTTTCACTATGAATTATGTGCTTCTATTTGTGATGTGGGCTCTTGTGGCTGCAATCCCTTGTCAAGACCGTGGGCTTCAGTCCCATTTTTATGTGACCAAGCAATTTCTTTGGGCTGCTCCAATCCTCTCTCTCCATGAGAGGATCTTGGAGGAGTCGAAGAGACGGGATAGGAGGAACACATGTGGGTTGTTGAAGGAGATTCATGATATTGAGAAATGTGCTCGGTTCATGAATGAATTGATTGATTCTGTTCAGTTTCCATTGACGGAGGAGAGGGAGAGAGAGGTGAAGCAGAGAGTGGAGGAAGTTAGAGTGGTGTATGAAGCTATAAAGAGCGGATTGGATCCGTTGGAAAGGCTGGTTAGGGACGTGTTCCATAGGATCGTGCGCAGCAGGACGGAGGGTCTTGACTCGATTGGGCGAGCGAATAATCACGATTGACAACAAAAAAAATCTGAATCTTGTGGTGTATGGTAAGTGGAAGTTGGAATTGTTTTGTGAATTTCGTTCGTTTTCCTGAGATGAAAACAGGGGAAGGGAAATGAGTTGAGGCAATGTGGTTAGAATAAAAAAGAGTTAAGAAGGTTTAATCTTTGTATGTATTAGAGAAACATGATTGTATAAAGAAACTAGGGACAGGAATTGGGTTTCCTTATGTGTTTTAATTTTCGTTTTGTTTAACGAGTTTCTGTGTAGCTAGAAATGCTTATGTGCCACTCTTACCTTCTTTTCTTGTTAATTACCATGTTGGAATCATTAGTTAATTTCCTTTTCCATGTTGTCTTGCCCCTTCTTCTGAAAGTACCCTCCCTCTCTCTGCTAGCCACTAGAGTTTCTCTCATGAACGCGTCAATTCCTATCTGCGAGTTTTCCGAGAAGTGAAAAGGACATCAATTTTTTTGACTTGACCTAGTTTTCCGGTTATAATTTAGTACAAGAAATATGCATCAATTTTAAACGCCCGTTTCCTGTTTGTTTATGGTGAAACATACACACAATAAATCTTAATCAAGAAAACCAACCCCTTATCTTGTTTACATGACACGCATTAAATTATGCTAATTAATTTGACATTTGAATACTACCACTTTCAAAGGATATTGATGTTTACATTTTTATTTTATTTTTTTGAAGAAAAAAGATTATAGGAACACACATTAGGGATGTCAAATACTCATGTATGTCCCCTGCGTGGGTCACAGGATGGAATGATCCAAATGTCATTGGACATGGGCGGTTGACAAAAAATAGGCATCCTGACACGTGTACATAGAATAAGCAATTGAGGTGTGAACTGAAAAGAAGATTAGGAGCGGACCTGGGATCTGGGTTGGGTGAATAGTGAGTGGGGTCTTTTTCTTCAAAGTTCCAACTGGGATTCTACCATTTCACTCCCAACTTCTCAATTAAGTTTACCTCAAACAGATAGGGATGAAAACACAGCAACAATGCTCTGCAATAAAACGCTATCGTTTCTCTTCCTCTTCTTATTTTTTCTTGCTCTTCAAAACCAACTATTAACCGTCACATATATCTATATATATATATATATATAAATTTTTTTTTTTGACTTTATCTTATTTTGTTCTTAGATTTTAGTTTTTACTTTTACTATCATGCACTCTCTGTTCCTGTTTTCTTTTAATTCTTATTGTAGATTTTATATTTCTTCATTTTTCTTTTTTTTTTTTGACTTTTAGTTCTATTTTCATTTTAATTTTTTATTTTTCAGTTATCATTTTTTTCTTTTTTGAAGGTGAGATTTTTGTGAAAAATATAACTAGAATGACATTCATAAAATAAAATATAGTTCAAGTAGGTAAGTTATTTATATTAAATTAATATATAATATTTGTTATCCTATGCACTTATAAATTAAATAAGAATGATAATTAAAAAAATAAAAATAAAAGTAAAAAACATGAATTATAATATATTATGGCTGGAAGTTGGTCTCCAAAAATAGAAAATTTATGTTCTCAAAGTGCCTCCTTCAACTTTCAACACAAAAATAATAATAAAAAAACCTCATATGTATGCTTCATCTATAATTAAAAAAGGTCCAAATAAAGAATAATATATGTTTTATGAAAATATTTAAAAATAAAATTAGTAAACAACCAAATTAATCATTTCATGCATTCGTATGTCTCGTAGAAACATTAGTATATTAAATTTACAAGAAATAGTTTCTCCGATTTTTCATATCCCTATAGTCTGCGTTTACTTCAAAAGTCAGGATTGGATATGATTGGACAGGATTGGATGGGAAGTGGGATTAAAGTTGGGATAAGGATAATTTCGAAATGTATATCATTTGTTTACTTTGTAGGATAACATTAGGATAGGCTAAGATAATTTTATACTCGCCAACGTTTACTTCGTAGGATTAATACGGATAAGGCTGAAATTGCAATATTACCCTTAATGAGAAAATTTACCATCTTCAAAACCCTTCTCCACTAAAACCTGCGCCCTACGATTTTTAGTTTCACTTCACAGCCGCTGCCCCCTCCGTCGCTGAGCCTTCGTTACTCACCATCGACATCCGGAAGTATTTCTTCAAGTGTTTTTCGTGAGGTTCGCCTTTATATGTAGTGATTTTGTTGTTATTATTGTGGTAAGTAATTGTGTTGTTGGAAGTGGATTTTCACAGGAATTACATTTTATTTTTGGATTTGTTGATGTCGATTCTTTGTTGTTTTGGAATAGCTGTTTTGATTTGCTTCATTTAAAATTATGATATAGCTGTTTTTTAATGGTTTATTTTTTTCGTAGGATGGATCTTGCCCTCAATAGTGAAGGTTTGAGAGATGAAGACATTTTTATTTTCTTAATTGAGTTAATGAATGCGTGTTTTGGTTACATGAGCTTGATCAATATCTTTTTAATGCATAGAAGCCGTGCTATTTCAAGTGAAGTACGTGCGCGTATTCGCGAACGATATAGTTTGATTAGTAGAATTCCTAAGCAAATCAAATATTTGCGTATTGTTATTGGAATTTCTGATGAGGACTGCATAAACCATTTGAGGATGAATAGGGCAGCCTTTTTGCAATTGTGTCATCTTTTGCAAATGTCCGGTGGTCTACGAACAAGTCGAAACAGTAGCATAGGAGAGCAGGTTGCCATGTTTTTGTCTATAATTGGACATCACACAAAAATTCGTGTCTTGAAATCTAACTATAAAAGATCTTGGCGAACTGCTAGCACACACTTGTACAAAGTGTTAAATGATGTGATCGGACTACACTCATTACTGCTAGTAACCCCGGAGGAGCCCATCGATGAAGACTGTACAAATAATCGATGGAAGTGTTTCAAGGTAATATTAATACCCAATGTTGTATAGTTGACGTATTTTATCTTAGAAAATTCATCTTCATTGAAAGATTTCGTGTTTCAGGGTTGTTTAGGTGCACTAGATGAAACATATGTTAATGTGACTGTACCTAAATCTAATAGGCCTCGTTATCGAAATTGGAAAGGGAACATATCGGTGAATGTCTTGGCTGTTTGTGACTTTAATATGAAGTTCATATATGTCTTGGCTGGTTGGGAAGGAAGTGCAGCGGATTCACGGGTGTTGAGAGATGCAATAACTAGAAACAACGGACTTTGCGTTCCTAGAGATAGTATTTAACATCACATGCACATAAGTTTATTATGTTTATTACATATGATTTTGAATCTAATTCGATCCATGCTTGTTTTTTAAGGTAACTATTATCTGTACGATTGTGGATACACAAACGGCGGAGGTTTCCTTACTCCATATCGAGGAGTTAGGTACCATCTGGATGAGTGGGAGGTGGGAACATCAGCCCCACGAAATAAGAATGAGTATTTCAATATGAAACATTCAAAGGCTCGAAACGTGATTGAAAGATCATTTGGATTGTTAAAAAAATGATGGGCCATTCTCCGTAGTCCTGCCTTTTACCCTATAAAAGTGCAGAATCATATTATTTTGGCGTGTTGCCTAATACATAATTTCATAAGAACAACTATGGCATCAGACCCGTTAGAAGCCGATCTACCTAATATTGTCTTGAATGATGATGTCGATGACTACATTGATGAGATTGAATGCACAGAAGAGTGGTCGAATTGGAGAGATGAATTAACAACTTCTATGTATAATGAGTGGAGACAAAATCATGAATATTAGTGTAGTTTGTATCTGCAAATCTAACTTGTTATAACATTGTATGACTTTTTTACATGTGTTTTAATTGTGAACTACGTTGATGATATTCATTTTATTTTGGGGCATTTACCTCGTTCTCTTCTTAGCACAAACTAATTGATTATTTTTTATTTAAATTCTTTTATTTTTTTTTGTTTTTTTTAATTTTTTTGAATCAGATGATTGCTTGTATGTGTCAGAACTTTATTGTTTCTGAATAGGTGCACATTTTATGCACGTTGATTTTGTGTAGGGTTGATGGATCCTGATAGCAGTAGTCGAGGAGATAGTGGAGTCTCACGAGACAGCAGGGACCATCGTCGAGTCTGGACACCTAGAGAGGAACAATTATTGATTCAGGCACTCAAAGAAATTATTCAAGAAGGGTGGAATTGTGAAAATGGTTTTCGTAGTGGTTATCTTGGTGCTTTCGGGAGGGTCATGCAAAGGATACTTCCTAATGCTAATATTCGTGCTGAACCACACATAAGTTCTAAAATACATGTTCGGAAGAAAAACCATAGGAGTCTGCAGTGTATGTTGAGCCGATCTGGACTGGCTTGGAGTGCTGAGTCTGGCATGATAATAGTTGAAAGTGAATTTATTTGGGACGAGTATTGTAAGGTTAGAATATTATCTTGTCTCACAACACACATTACACTTGTGTCTTTTATTTGCATAACTATGAATAAAGTATCTAACATTGTTTCATGAAACACTCATACTTGTATAAAATTGTAGATGAATTCATGGGGTAAAAAAATGCGATACAAGTCATACAAGCTCTACCCTGAGTGGTGTGAGATATTCGGGACAGATAGAGCAACCGACACTCATGCCGAGGATTGCAATGCTGCTGACCAAACAAAATTAGAGGTGGATGAAGATAATACTACTGCCAATCTATTCAACGTGGACTTGTCTAACGACTATGAGATTAACTCTCCAGTGCCAACATCGGACAACTCCACCGGTAAGAAAGGAAAGGCTTGCAAAAGAAAGGCTATTGACACGACGGGTGAGGAGATGGTGAATTTGATGAGTAGGTTCTGTGATCGCACTGATGAGAGGCTAGGTGAAATAGCCCAACATATAGGTTATGAGTACAAAATGTCTAAGAAACGAGAAGCTGTCCATGAAGCTTTGGGTAAGCTGGAGGTATTGGATCCTAACCAACGAATTGTTGTTGCTAAGATTTTAGTGAACAACAATAAAGATCTTGAACTTTTCTTCAGCCTCCCTCATGCTTACAAAGCTCGGATGGTATTAATGATGTTGTCGGGCCGTCTACAAGCATTGTTAGTAGACATGTGTATTGTATTTTGGAAGAACTCTTGGAACTTGTCTAACTTTGTTATTTTTCCTTGGTGATGTTAATTTAAACAATATGTATGTGGTTGTAATATTTGGTTTAGGTTTGTTCAGTTGGTGTCCTACCAAATCTTTATTTGAATGTGTATTGCTCACATGTTGAACAAGTTTAATTGGTATAATTTGTGGTTCACGAATTAGATGTTCATAAATGTTTGTGAACATGTTAGAGTCTCTTACACAACGGTGCGAACAACCCATATCATTTAATTTATAGTACTACAACTTAAGTTATAACAAACGGTGGATCATGAAGTTGGGGTGCAATACATGAGTGCAAGTAATTACTACTTTGACAAATCAAAACAAAATAACAAAAAATTCCCCAAAACACTCAATTGACATCGGTTCAACAACAAACTGTAAAGCTAAGTGATTCAATATACTACCTAAACTATGAGAAATCCGGAATGCTACAAACAAAAATATTACCAACCTATCATACCATAACACCAACATAATACCAATCCATCACATACACATGCAATGTAACAGGAATTCAGAACAAATATTCCCCAACCAATGGATAAAATCAGCTGATATATTCACAACCATCTGGTAAAGTTCAGAAATGTTGGGTAACATAATAGCAATTCCAATAATATACATCAACAAGTTTCAAATCAAAATAAGCCATTCGGATTTTAATAAAAAAAATCATCAGCAATCCGATGGCTCATCGCTGGAGGCTTCGTCCTCACACTCAACCTTCACTGAAGTTGTGGATTCACCCTCACTTGCAGCACCGTCTGAAAGCTCCATCGGATTGCTGTAGCTTTCCCCACGCAAAAGATCCCACTTCTCATAGCAGCCCGTCTAAAAAAAACAACATTAACAGTTGTTTCATTGATGACATGGAAGAAGATGAATTCCCCCAGGTGGATTTGGTTCTAAAAAAGAAATCTGTCCAACCCGGTTGTCAACACAACACTAGGTCGAGAAGGATATTCCACGCCAACCACCCACCGGTCACCGTACCTGTTCACCAGTGCCACATTGGTCGGTAGTGTATTAGGGAAGTTGGGCATGACATCTGGGGGTAATTACTGCATGAAGAATAACATAAATACATTCAGGTATAATGTGTAAGCACCAAAACCAAGATAGACAAAGGTGGAAAACTATGAAGTCGGATACTGTACCATTCGTACAGGAGTTTGGTTTAGGAGATTTGGGAAAAACACATTAAAAAACCTCTTCCATATTGGATGTTGCTGCACATCAGTAGGGATGTTAATCGGGCTAGCCCTAGCGGTTTCGGGCTAATCGGTTCTGGAGCTAATCGGGCCAATTTAAACGACTAACAAAATCATGAATCTAACCCTAACCCTAACGGGTTTCGGGCTAATCGGGCTACTATCGGGCTATGAGTAAAAAAAAATTAAATTAACAATTTCAACACTTAAATCTCAAACATATAAACTAAAATCATAATTCATAAGTTCATACATGATATTACTTGACAATAAATACCAAAATACTAATCAATCATGACTAAACATCATTCTCCAACTTTAAAAATACTTGATTAATACAAGTTACATACTTAACTATAAACTCAAAAATACTAATCAAGATTAAGCAGCATTGTCTTCAACTTGAACAACATATGGTCCTAGCTTGGACAAAGTATCTTCTTCCAAATCTTCATCATCTAAAATATAGAAAATAAGTAGAATCAATGTTTAGTAAAAAAATTATAAATTATATCATACAAATAAATTTGTAAAACAAAATCTAAAAAAGTATTACCTTCAACAAAGCCTTGCAACCAACTACGTGTACAAATAAGGGCTTTCGCATGTTCGCCAAGTAGACGATTTCTAAACTTATTAAGGACACGACCCCCAATGCTAAATGCAGATTCAGATGCCACGGTAGTAATCGGAATGCTTAGTATATCACAAGCCATAACTGATAGCACTGGACATCGTTCCTCGTTATTCTTCCAAAACTCCAAAACATTTAAATTTGGAAAATACTTGAACTCAAGAGGAGTCTCGTCCAAATATTGATCCAATGCAGACTTTTCAATTTGACACTTGGATGATTTACTCTGCCAATCTTGTAGAATCTACATAAAATAAAATAAAGAAATGATAAATAGAATAAATAAATGAGAAAGTCAAATGCAATTAAAAATACATATTTTTAAATAAATACTTACATCATATAAATTGTCTTGGTTTACCGGTTCTTTTCCTTTCCCCCTAATTGTAGTTGTTGCAAATAAAGATGTATTCGAAGAGCTTTGCGAACTTCCACTTGGTTCAATCAAGGACATCCATTTCACATATTCGTCATAAAGCATTTGCAAGTTAGTCCTTATTCCATCAACCTTCTCTTGTGCAGAATCAGCATCAAGTTGGGAGTAGCAATATTTTATCATTCCTAATTTTGCCCTAGGATCAAATACAGCCCCAAATGCAAGCACAATGCTATAATCACTCCAATACTTGTCAAATTTTTCTTTCATGCTCGTAGCCATGCTTTTAATGTCTTCATCTTGACTCTCCAGATTTGATTTTAAGAAGCACTCAATTTTCCAAATTTGATTGAAATACAAGTTTGAGGTTGGATAAGAAGACCCCGAAATCAAGTTTGTAATCACATAGAATGGGTGTAAGAATTCACAAATTTTCTCCAATTCACAAATTTTCTCCCCCTTTCCCCAATCTTCAACCGTCGGAGCACACTTGTAATTTGTATCTTTATACTGAAGACCACTAAAAGCACGCTTGTATTTAATTGCACTCTCAAGAATATTGTAGGTAGAATTCCATCTAGTAGGCACATCTAAACGCAAACCAGCTTTGGTATCAATTCCACCAACTTCATTGACACAATGAAGAAACACTTTCATCCTCCCCTCCGATGCCTTGACATATTTAATACTCTCCCTTATCTTCTCTAAAGCTTTACCAGCCACTTTCAAACCAGCTTGAACTATAAGGTTCAAGATATGAGCACAACATCTCACATGAAAAAAATTGCCCTTGCAGAAAAGACTATCTTGTAAAGAAAGTTTCTCTTTCAAGATCTCTTGCATAACATCATTAGCAGAAGCATTATCCTAAGTAAGTGAGAATACTTTTTTGTCAATACCCCATTCTTTTAAGCAACCGTACACTTTATTTGCCAATTCAAACCCAGAATGTGGAGGCTCCATTTTACAAAAAGAAATTATCTTACTATTTAAATTCCAATCACAATCAACAAAGTGTGCTGTCAAACCATCAGAAGTAAAACATATTCTTCCAGGGCAATCAATCATGACACGTTTTAATTTCTCCTTTTCAACACGAAACAACTTCACAATATCATTTGTAGCTGTCAACCTACCAATATTTTTGCCTTCGGGATACAAATAATTGAGTAACTTTCTAATAAATTTGTACTCAACAAAAGAGATAGGGAGATCGTGTGAAATAATCGCCATGGATATAATCTCACGCACATGATTTTGATCAATTTTTCTAGTCCTTAAAGATGCTTCTTTATCTAACATCATACCCACATTCAAATACTTAGAAGATGTTGGACATTTTGTAGTATAACGTGCGAGAGTAGAAGTCCTATAACTAGAATTGGCCCATACATATTCTTTTCCACACCCATTGCATTTCACCTTAGAAGAATCATTTTCGCATCTAGTAAAATTTGTCCATACCTCAGATGAAGTTGTTCTAGACTTTTTGCTCATTGGTGGTTTTCCAAGATTACCAAATTCACCATGTACATTCTCAGTAGAAGCTTTAGATTCCGAAGCTTCCAAATGATAACCACCACTATTACAAGCAGATTGTGAATCCATAAATTGCTGCAAGTATAGAATAAAGGCTATCACTCCACAAATGAAGAAATCTAAAAAAAATATGCTTTAGTCATAAATCAAATTTAAAGAATCAACAGCCTTGCTAAGTTAATTTGGTATATCCAATTAAAGGCTCTCTCTCTCTCTCTCTCTCTCTCTCTCCCTCCAACAGCAGTCAGCACACCTGATTGAAATTATCCTAAGTTAATTTGGTATATCCAATTAGTAAGATTATTGAGTTAATAGATTAGGGTAATATAGGATTAGAACAGGTTAATTTTCATACATAAATTAAATAAATATTGATAAATAAGAGAAAGCATTACAAATGGGCCATTAACCCCTTTGATTTCTATACCCTCCTATTCGTACGTTTCCCATAAGCCGAAATAAAACCTTGTCCTCCAGGCATCTCAACAAATTGAAATCCCATCTGTTTCTTTCCCTATATCTATATATCTGTATTTATATTTACACCTTGCATATCCATACATACACACCTTTCACATTTAAGTCTCGAGAGAGAAGGGGATGATGAATACTAGTGGGATGAAGTGTGGGCATATATACGCACCTTAAAATATGATAACGGCGAAGCGGCGAAGAAGGAACGAGAAGCAACAGCAGCGGCGAAGATGGGGAGCAACAGCGGCGGCCAAGATGGGGCGACCAATAGCGGCGGCCAAGCGAGCAGCAAGGCGGGGAAGCAGCGGGCCAAGCGAGCAGCAGGGCGGGGAAGTAGCGGCGGCCAAGCGAGCAGCAGGGTGGGGAAGCAGCAGCTCACGGTGATGTGAAAAATTAGGGCTTCTGTTCTTTTGTTTTTCAAAATGAAAATGGAAAGTGCAGACAGGCAGACAGCAGACTCACCGCTCACGTGAGTTAATTACTTAATGTCATGGCCCCTCCAAAAAAAAAAAAAAAAAGAAGCCAACCCTCGGGCCAGCCTGATTAAACCGCGGCCTAACCCGATTAGCCCGCGAGTCTATCGGTCCGGGCTGGAAAAATTGGGCCCTAAACCTATTTTTTTTGGTTAAACGGGCTGGCCCGGTGGGCCGCAACCCTAATAACATCTCTACAAATCAACTACAGGAGTGTACAAATGTCAGTAAAATGGTGAACTTCAAGTATAATAAAGTACTGAAATGCGGTGCTAACATTATTGATTGGGGGGAAATTTCTGCCACGCATTTTGCTTGAAGACGCGAACGTAGAAGTTATAAACACAGTCGTACGTGAAGAGGCATATGTCCTGATGCTTAACATCATTGTTGTTACGAAATTTTGGCCACCCTTCCATCAGGAGTATGGACCCATCATCATCCACCCCCGTAAATACAACCCACTGCTGCCCCAACTCATTGTTAAGGGCAACCGACGAAGAAAGCTTGCCACCAACTTCGGGGGCAAAGTTTGGGGGTAGTCTCTGCAATTATCTGAATTCCCAAATTGTGAAATAATGAATATAAAACACTAATCAGTAGAAGATCAAAAATTAAAAATAGGGCGCATGTTCTTAGAATAAATTTTCAGTTGCTCATTTAAGAAACGTACAAATGTCTTACCAAGCCTTTGGGATGATAGATAAACTTATCCCAGCATAGTTTCATGCAGGTGAAATATCCTTCAAAGTCCATTATAACTGTTTCAAGTAAGTGGTACAATATTTATGTCACAATTTGCATAAACTAATCCGTCCTAGGATGAACAAGATATTCATGTATCGTAACGTAACAACACAATAGACTGGTTTAATAGTTTGTTTCATCACTGCATACAGCAAATAAAACTAAGTTCCAAGCCTAAATACATTAACAGCCAATTCATGGCAGAGGCAAAGAGATCAATTAGGGAAAGTTATTGTAAAGGACATGATTGAACTTCAGAACTCATAAACGAATTCACAGCAACCAAAAGTAAGTTGGAATTTTGTATTACACAAAATCAATTCATGGCAGAGGCAGAGCTAACCAATATGGCAAGAAAATCACAAGGCAGCTGTTTCAAATCATGTAATTGTCCCTACATTAACGCAAACTAAATCTGGACCCAACAAACAACTCGAAAGAATAAATTTTATCAGGACACACATTTCTATCTTCTGAAAAGGTCCTCCTGCCAACAACAGAAGGCTGAAATAATACATAATTTCCTAATTTGCAGAGAAAGTAAATCACCTTAGTACGAAAACGCAGAAGTGGAAGAATTCTTCAACGTACAGAGGTTTCCGCATTGTTGTCCCATTCCAGATGTTCGCGTAGCGTCATAGGAAAATATAAAACAAAATAAAGAACTTAGGAGATGAGACATGAATAGGATAGCCCAAAAACGACACTCTACAAAACCAATCCCACAACTTAAATAAGAATCAGAACTGTGCCAAGAATGCCAGAAGAAAATCGATACCAACAGATGGGAAGGAACACTTACATGATATGCAGCGGCACAGGGATACGCTTCGTGCAAAATTTATGGAGGCGTGGCGCGGCGGTTGGGTGTGGTTAAAAAGAATGAGGAGCAGTGTCGTCGCGGGGAAGGACAAGGGTGCGTGCAGGACCTCGGTGGCGGAGCGGGCTAGGCCAAGGGTTTTTGAAGGGCAGACGAGGTACAACGGGGTGGGAAATCTCTCATGAGAAGGGAAGGAGAGTGCGGCGCAGCTAGGGTTCTCGATTTTGTGCATGGCTGATCCAAGTATGAAAGAAGACAGAGAAATAATTGATTTAGGTATGAATGAAGGGTAACTTATTCCAGAAACTTTTTTCACTTGGCCACCCAAGTGAGGGGTCCGACCGAGTGGATAACTTACAACAAAATTCTAGAAACTTTTTTTTCACTCGGCCGCCTGAGTGAGGGGTCCGACCGAGTGGAACGGCTGAGTGGATAACTTACAACAAAATTCCAGAAACTATTTTTCACTCAGCCACCTAAGTGAAGGGTCTGACCGAGTGGAACGATCGAGTTGAAAAATTCATAAAATTCCTGAAAATTTTGTTAATTCGATCGGCCGAGTGAGGTGGCTGATCGAGTGGAACACTCGAGTTAAAAGAATTTTTGTGACTCGGTTGGTCGAGTGAGGTGGGTGACCGAGTAAGAGGAAACAACTGCCCGCGTAAAAAGTTCAACTCGGCTGACCGAGTAGGATGTCTGACCAAGTTAGGAGACCGAATGAGGCTCTAGTTTTTTATATAAACATTTTATCTCTCTTATTTCCTCATCCTCCTAATTCCAAAAACCCTACTCTCTTCATCTTTCATCCCCTTTTCCATAAGCATTCAAAGATTAAAAACTTTATTGATTATTATCTCATTCAATTCATCCAAGAAATCATCATCAACACCAAATATTTCCAAATTTTCATAAGACTTCTGAAGTTTTGAAGGTTTTAGCAATAAGGCAAAATTCTTATCTTTCCCCTATTCAGGTATGTTTTCGGGATATCATTCCTCTTGTTGATTAAATATCTTGATGATAGATGAAGTTGTAGTATCATGGTATGAAGCATGTTATGTTTTCTTGCAAAATTTCATTGGAGTCTTTTATCGAACAGTTGGTGTGCATCATATAAATTGGGAATTTGGCATGCTTTGTCTTGATTAAAGATGATTTGTTGTTAATATCTCCTCAACTACAATATTTACATATTCAGTTCACTAGAGGAATACGATTGGTACATGTAAGAACGAAATTGAGAAAAGGTGCAATGTTAAGTTGTTTTGTTTTTTAGATTGGAATTGGAAATTATGTTGCAATGCTAGAAAAGAATGAATTTTTTTATGAATAGGCTACACTAACTTCATTTATTCTAGGTAACATTGAGACAATATATCCGTATCCCTTTGGTGCTCGAGGTTTCACTGTTAATGATATGGAAAAACAACTGGAAGATAGGCGTAGATTTGAAGAGGAACAAAGAGCAAAAACTGAAATCCACTCAATGGAGATAGTCAATACTAATTTCGATTGGGATCAACACTTCGTCGATGAACAACTACAAGAGTATGAGAGAATTCTATCAACTATGTCTGATGCACACAACATACATTTTCAACATTGGGAGACAAGTAGTGAGAGATGGTTTGAGGTGTACAGGAAGAAAAGACGAGTGACTCATTTTGCAGATGAAGATTGCATGAAAGAGGTGGGTATTTACGAGGATCTGAAAAAGCTGTGCAGGAATATAGAGTGGTCTAAATTCTTCACCTTAAAAGAGAAGACATATGAGCCTTTGGTCCTGGAATTTTTCTCGACCGTTGATGTGGGATACGATGATACAGTTCCAACATCAATAACTTTTTATTTGGGAAATGAGTTCCAACTGCTTTCGTCCGAAACCATAAATGAAATTTACCCAAAGAATAAATTCTCCAATCTACCCCATGCCAAGATACACTTTCCCGGGTTCAACCCCATAATCTTTTGGAAGGAGATAACAGAGGCTTCTCCAGATAAGCCATCCGTGTACAACCCTAGCCGATCGAAAGCGTCTAGCATAAGAAGCTCGGTCCTTTGCTATTTCTAATGGTTCATCTCAAATACAATTTTGGCCAAACTTGAGCTTGGGGTAGTTACCTTGGACGAGTTGTTCATCTTATGGTGCTTGTTGAATGGAAAAAAGTTCAATATAGCGCCGATGCTTTTAAGGCAATTTGTTTGAACGAAACAATAAGTAGCAAATCATATCGGAGGGTTGATAACTCCGATTGCAAACTTGGGAGGTTTGGAAGAAACTCCTGGTGAAACAACCTTAAATCTTGAGTTAGTTTGCAACATGAAGATGTGCCAATTGCATCCAGGCACAAGAAAATTGTATCTCATCTTATCTGATAAGAAAATGCTTGTTTTTCCTAACTCGCGCCTTACAAATCTCACCGGGGGAAAAGTTCTGAATATTCTACTAAACGGTTCAATCCATATTGAAGCCATCGAAGAGAGTGAAAGAGAACTGAAAAATGAAGACGAAAGAAGAAAAATGAGGAGAATATCCTCAGATACTCAAACAGCCTATGGAGGTGGAGTCGGAATAGCAAAATGTGGATGAGACGATGGAAGAAGCAGAACTACTTGTATACGCACATGGAAGAACAAGGGGAAATCTCCCACATTATGAGGCCAGAACTTCACACCAGCCACAACCTTCACCTCAGTTTCAAAGGGGGTGGAAAGATTGGACAGATTGGAGAAATGCCTTGGACACATGTGTCAGCAACCTTGAAGAGTATATGCATCGTCAAACGTATAACTCTCAAATTGCACTTGACATGCAGAGGCAACAATACGACTGACACGTACAGCAAGGTCATTTTCAGGAGCATGAATACCCGTCATATCAACCATTCAACCCATCCAACCCGACTCACCGACCACCTTAGTGAGGCATGTGGGAGAAATCATGTGTAATTGCAAAGATTGATATTGGGGACGATAAATTTCATTTGGAATAATATATTTTTTTTCATATTCCCGTTCTTTTGCTCATTCTCTGATTTTTTTCCACTCTCTTGTTTCAGCAGTCAACTTATTATTTTTTTTTTGTACTTTATTTTCTCCAATGTTTTTCAAGAAAAACATGTTGAAATGGTAGATACTCAAAGATTACAAATTGAAGGTAGAAGGAGTACCAAGGAGGATTATTAACACACCAATGTTCAAGTCAAACATTATTTGTACCGTAACTAAACTCGGTTGGCACATAGAATACACACAAACTTACTCCAAAAATATATTACAAACCAAAAAAACACTCAACTTAATATAGAAAGCACAAAGTATGTATAGAATAATGGGAAGCATATGGTAAGAAAACATGCATAGACTGCACTTACGAGGTGCAACTGTGCTCTTAAACTGAGTTATTTCTTTTTCAAAGGTGACCATGATGCAGTAGAGCTACGACCTTCCCCACCATGCCGATAACGGCTACTAGAAGGCATTGATTTCTTTCCTTTCTTGTCAGAAGTTTGAATTGGAGAGCTAGTCGATGTTAATGATGTTTGATCATTTTTGTACAATGACTTGGTACTTTGACTATCATTATCCAACCACGCCTACTCCTTCCAAAACACATTATCAGTGTCCAACGAGCTTTCCTCACTCTCGTAAATGCTCGAAAGGTTTGGACGATTCAGATTGCTTATCTCTATGATGGATGAATCATTATCCATCCCTGAGTCAATATCACTTGAAATTTGAATAACTAAATTCTCATCGCTTTCATTAGGTGCGTTCTCTTCATCAAATAACTCTTTCATAGCATGAAATGCATATTCTCCCTCTTTATAATATGCAGCAGCAAGCTTTTCTTGCTATGAAATAAAATAAAAGATATATAAACATATAAATTTTTAAATAATTTTTAAATTTAGACAAATTTGCATAAAACTAATTTTACAAACTATGAAAACTTACATCACATAAAGATGTCCAAACCGAGTCTAAGCGCCAAACCTCATTTTTGGATGGGTCGTAGGCAACCATTGGCATATGAATTAACCATTTGAACACCTCGTAACGTTTGTGTAGCTTTCAAGTTTGTTCCATGCAAAAGTTGAAGTTGAACGGTGAGCCAAAGTAGCAGTTCAGATCACACATGACAAAGGAAACAACACGCTCATTTTTTCCCCCAACAACCTAAGCACCGGATTGGAGTTGTTCAAGGAGACACACAATAAATTGACGATCAATCTCTCGTGTCCCAATGGAGTTGAAGAAAAATTTATCTTGATTTATTGCTTGTTTCGGAACACCACTCGGCGCCATAAGGCTGGATAGTCCAAAGGATGGTATGTTAAGAAATTTGTTGATTGTTTCTAAATATTTGGGTTGCAGTAGATGTGAGTTGCAATGTCTGGCTTGGGAAATTAACAATTATATAGGAATTATTGGTGTACATTATTTTGAATAATATGGGGTCACTATCTTGTTTGATTCAATGTAAAAAGAGTGTAAATCTTTATCTTTGGTTATTAAAGAAAGCAGCTGTTGGTTTTCCTGTTGCTTGTGAAAGTGTGTTTTCTTGTCAATGCACATAATTGTTGGGATTGAACATGCTCGCTGCATACATGGTGACATGATGCTTCAAGAGTGGGGGGCTCCATGCTGTGAATTATTTGTACTGATATGTCTTTACAGCTGGAAAATGTATTGTCACATCACACCATTCTCAATGAACAACCAATATATTACATCCAGATTTTATAGAAAGTATTCTATCATAAATACAAATGACAGAATTTTGCAGGCAACCATAACTTTATCCTATTCCGTATGCAATGTTCACAAATATTTACATTTACATCATCTATCTTTCTAAAAAATCGAACATTAATAAGCAATAAACAATTAAAGGTAACATAACGACCTATATTTACATGTGAATAAGTTATAAAGTTGTTACAAATGGTAATAACCATAATACCATCAAATTCAAAATTAAGCAACAATATCACAAAAAAAAAAAAAAAATATTATCCATACTCAAGGACCTAATTGGAGTTGCTTGGATTTATTGAGGTTGGTTGTCCAAACACAACGAGCAGGATAATAATGACACCAACAACTAACACAAATGAAACTTATTTTATATTTTCCATTCAACGCATAAACTTAACCAATTAGCTTCACCTCGCGTTGCTTCATCTCATGAAGAGATGTTCTCAGACAACTTTCGTTCAACCTCATCTCTTCAATGGTTGTATTCAATATGATCTTATTATTTTCCAACTCCTCCAGACATCTTTGTGTATCTTTAATTTTTGTCATCAAAGCACAAATGGTCTTACTGCAACGTTTACCAGATTTTTCATCAACCCATTGCAAAAACCCACAACCCTATGGCTGGAAACAAAATAACAATTATCATTGTTGAAATTATAAACATAAATTGTTGGGAAGATGAAGGTTTTGTGTACTTGTTTTTTATTTATTAACATAATAAACATAATATTAGATATGTTGAAGAAATTATTAGAACAATGAGATATGCTGAACATAATATTAGAACAAATAACAAAAACTCAACAAAATGATCAAAAAAGGACATAATTCTTACATGTTGTAGTCAACAACGTAGAAACCTACGATCACAATTATTTTCTGTTCGAGAAATGAACTGAACAACAGTTTCCCCACAATAACAAGTTCTTCATGAATTTGCACTCGATGCAGTACTTGTCAACGAATTAGAGATGCTCACTACATATTCCGTAGTCACAAAGACATGAAATATGATTAAGCAGTATATGGAAAAACTACTTGCAAGAAAATAATAATGTTTTATCAGTAAAAAAAGATATGATGCTAATACCTACTTTCCAAATATTTGGAATGCAATGGATTCTCTATTATTTTTTCATGTTCACCTGCATAACGATAAGGAAAGTAATGCATTACAGTAAAACTGAATTTTTCTCAATATTCTACAAGGAGATATGGAAATCTTTAAGGCCCAAAAACCTCTCCAGTCACAACATCTTCTCTAAACCAACCGAATTTGACAGATGAAAGGTAAGGAATTTGTTGAAAATCATATATATTTGAAAGGAGAAAATGTTACCTAAATAACGTAAATCTTCTCTAAACCAGCCGCATAAACTTCATTTGGCACCAAATCTTTGTTTACGTACTAAACAGTACAAGTCGTGGAAATTAGATTAAGATATGAAACATCCACAATGAAACTACAACTCAGTTGAAGCCATAAACTCAAGTTTGGGCTACTTCATAATATTGGAAATCAAAACAACTATTTGCACTTGACAAAGACAATCCAAAACAAAATTATTAACACAACAAGATTATCGATTGATGCATGCTAATATCCCTATTCAATTTAATAAATAACTCCAAAAAATATAATTTAAGATTCACATTTGTTTTGCAATAATCATAACTTTACATTTATAGATGATTAATTATGTCATATATTTCAAAATTTATATCAAATTCACATCTCTTTGGTCTTGAGTGTGACAATCAGAAAAGCTCAATAGTTACCAAATAATCAAACTTTAATAAAAATAAGAACAAATTAGCAATAAACAAGAAAAATGTGTTAGATAAAGAAACTGATTTCCTCAGTTTGCTGCTGGGTGTTACCCACGACCGGCGAAGAATGTTGTGCGTTGCCCGCGGACGTTTCTATGGGAGACTGTTGTGCGTTGCCAGGGAAGCTTCTGGGAAGGGCCGGAAAGGAGAGTGCCAATGTTTCTGGGGAGAGCCGGAGGACGAGCCAGCGTATCGAAGAGCCGGCTATGTGGTGCCGACGTTGCTCTTGGGTCAGCGGCTATTCGTACGAAATTTCCCAGGACCGACGAGCCAAATGGTAGGGTTTGTTTAGAAAATGTGTATTATATATAAGAACATTTTTATAATTTAAAATGTGCACAAGGGATAAAAAGTCCATTCATATTTGTAATCCAATGGGATAATTTTTATCCCAGGGGTCGGGGAGGGATTAGTATCCTTTGATTTATCCGGGAATTTTGAAATTATCACGGGTCGAGCGGATTGACCCGAAAAATAATCTTGTCAAGTAAACGTATGACAAACCTGGACTATTTTGTCCTATCCTGATATATCATCCCAAGTAGATGTAGCCATAAAGTATATCAAATTCTCATCTGATCCAAGTAGAGCATGGCTAATAAAATCTAGTACAAAATATAAAAATTCAATATATTTCTAAAAATGTCTTTGTTTTTAATTACATAAATATACTCAAATTTTATGGAGGGTTATTATTATTCACTTATCATAGAGTTGGTCACTATATTTATGTTTTTAATTAATGTTGGTTACCCACCCTTATTAAGTGAGAGCTTGTCAAACAGTTACTCAAAGAACTTGTGGTCCAATTCTTCTCGTCTATATCAGTGATACGATGGTGGGACTCATTTCTAACCAATACCCAAATCTGGTAATCCTATTATCACTCTCTCACACACACAAGTATATGATAATCAAACATAAAATAAAAAAAGAATGTACAAAAAAGACAATAAAATATCATTTTTTATTTTTCATATATTTTGATTATTGAGTATCTCTTCAAATGATTTAAGGAGTAAGAGATGACTTAAATTTGTCATGAGCTTAGGCTAAAATTTAAAAAAAAAAAAAAAAAAAAAAATTATTAGATCATACCTAAATAAGTCATAAAAATAACATTTTTTTTGGGTCTAGTATAGACAACAAATCTTTAATCCCACTCTTTACGTATCTCAATCTTATTTCATTAAAAATATCAACGTTTAATATATAATAATATATGTATGGGTAAATCATTTCAATCACTTCCACAAATTACAAAATAAGTATAAATATTTAATATCTAGAGGGTACGCTAGTATAAATTTAAAAGTAAAGGATCAAATTATATATGATCTCGTGAGTCTACTCTATCAAACTTATATGAGTTTAGAACATATTATTTAATCGATCTGACT
Organism: Caryopteris x clandonensis; assembly: GCA_028749325.2. Classification (NCBI taxonomy): domain Eukaryota; kingdom Viridiplantae; phylum Streptophyta; class Magnoliopsida; order Lamiales; family Lamiaceae; genus Caryopteris; species Caryopteris x clandonensis. The sequence goes on from JAPYKT020000049.1 coordinate 591,656, forward strand.
TTAAGAACTTTAAAAAACAAAAAAAAAATTATTTGTGCTAAGGCACGTCCTTGATGGATTCTTTCGGAACATGCAGAAAAAATATATTTTTGATAAAAAATAATAATTTTTTAGTTTGTTAAAGAATTATTGTTTTTTCCATAAAAATGTTATTTTTTTAACTATTTCTGAAAAATAATTTTTAATTAATATATATATATAAATATATATATATATTTTACTTTTAAAAGGTATTACTTTTCTAAGAAATATAATATCCAAAACACGAGCACATTGAATAAGTATTGGATCTCATGTTTTTTTTTTCATATATCCATGTCCTATAAGTTGGGAATGTATATGTCATAATTAACATGGAATTTATTTGATCTATTGTACAAATTTAGATCGGTGTATACCTGAAATATTATAAGTTTTTCATTAACCTAATGAAATAAAAAATATATACAAGTTTAAATTGTGAAATTAAATTTTTACAAGTTTACACGATTGTATAAGTCCAATCATGTATGCCTGCATGATGAATCGTGTAAGCTTGCATGCAAATTGTGTAAGCTTACACATGATGGATGGGAGGGGAAAAGTGATGCAGACCGGTTGGCCTTAGCATACCTCTCTCGCTTGGACCATCCCAATCATGCTTCAGCCTTTTAGGCCCGTCTGCTATCTTCTATTATTTTGGCTTAATATTTTCTGTTAAGATTTGAATGAGTCAAACCTTTTTAGTAGATATGTTTTGCCGGTTTCTTCCTTGGTAAAAGATGCAGATAAGATTCACAAGCTTAGGCATCAAGTAATATCCCCACAGAATAGGAAAACAGTTGAAGACCGAGTCAAAACCTTATCCTGGTGAAGAGATGGTTGAGGAAAGAAAGGAGAAGTGGAGATCACCATTCCACGAACGTGGCTGAGTGGAAAAGGAGAGAAAGGAAACGGAAGCGTTCTATAAATACAACGAAGGAAGAAAGCAGAAAATGCACTGAACGAGATTACATCTGTCTGTATAACAGAGACGTATGTTGCTAAGAAAGTTGTCGTCATTCTGACTCCAACATCCTGCACTGTTCAGCGACGAATTTCCTAATCTGTTGCAGTCAATTCATACACTGAGAGTTTGAGTGATACTTTGTTTCTCTTAGTTTACTTTCTTAGCTAGTTTAGTTGACTTGAAATCCATATTGGATTTCAAATACTTAAGGATCGTAAAAGTTTTATTCGATCCCTTTTTGTAATTCACTTTAATTAGTGGATAATTTTCGCCCTGTTGGCTTCACAAGTCATTCTTGACTTGTGAATATTTTATTTCGGGTTACTCTCGACTATTTCCATTCAGCACCGTACTTTCAAGTGGTATCAGAGCCATCACTTGAAACACTAAGTGTGGTTCTGGAGTTTTGGTGTTACAATGGAAATTATGAGTCTTCCACGTTCTTCGATTCTTTCTAAAGAAAATTTTGATGAGGTTCAGTGTCTAGCCTGCAAAGGATTCAGCCATTACACAAACTAGTGTGCTAATTCACTTCGGAGACATAGAAAATCTATGTGGATATCTCTTGGCGAGGAAGAAATTGATGAAATGCATCCAATAGAAGAAGAAATCAAAACCGCTGCGCTGCTGACATCAATTCACGAATTTCCTGATGATGAGGAGATACTTACCCCTTCAAAATTATTAGAGGAAGAAGAAGATGAGCGTATACTCAAGGAAATCCAAGCGGTGCAAGATGAACTGCTCAAGAAACTGGGATTACGACAACAAGAAACTGAAACTTGATGAAAGAAAATGAAGAATTGAAAAAGATTATCTCCAGATTGGAATCTACGCTCATGAAAAAGGATGTCCAGATAAGCAAGTTAGAAATTGATCTCGAAATTGCGAATGAAACAGTCAGGAAACTAAATACAGGTACCTCTAAACTTGACGAAATATTACCTATCGGTAATATAGGACATTCTGGAATTGGATATCTTGAAAATTCTAATGTGGTCAATGCATGTACTCGAACTCCTAATAAAAACCCCATTGTGTTTATTAGAGAAAATAGCAATGTTCAAAAAACAGTAGAAAATGAGAAAGTAGTCAAAAGAAAAAGAAAGTATGTTTGTCATTATTGTTTCAGACCAGGCCATATACGACCCTACTGTCAAAAGCTGAAAACTGATCTTTCGTTGAATCACATGTTGCCACGAATGTTGCACAACATTCATGACAACATCGTGAAATCAAAAAATACAGCCGTCAGTCAGAATCTAAAATGGGTTCGTAAACCAAGTGTTTCATGTCATGTTGTCTTTACTGCTCTTAAAACTAATCATTCTGAGTCTTGGTATTTCGATAGTGGATGTTCAAGACACATGACAGGTTCAAAACAATACCTCACCAACTATGAATCATTTCAAGGAGGAACATTAAGGTATGGTGGAGGAACTCAAGGAAAAATCATAGGAAAAGGAACCCTCTCTGTAGATGGTTTCCCTAACCTTCGAAATGTTCTACATGTGGACGGACTGATGGCCAACTTGATCAGTATAAGTTAATTATGTGATGATGATCTTCAGGTAAAATTCAACAAAGACAAATGTGAAGTATTTGACTCGGCAAATATTTGTTTAATGACAGGTAAAAGATCTAGTGATAACTGCTATTTGGCTGGAAGAAGCTCGACATGCAATATTGCCCAGACTGACGAAACAACCCTTTGGCATCAAAAGCTGGGACATGCAAACCTTAGAAACATTGATAGATTGATTAGACTAAATGCTATAAAAGGTTTGCCCAAACTTGAGAAAGGTAAGCAGATTGTGTGTGGAGAATGTAAAAAAGGTAAACAAACTCAAGCCTCTCATGAACACATGAAGTTTATAGGTACTACTCGAAACTTTGAACTGATCCATATGGACCTCATGGGTCCAATCGAAATTGAAAGTTTAGGTGGTAAAAGGTATTCATATGTTTTAGTTGATGATTTTTCCTGATATACTTGGATAAATTTTCTTAGAGAAAAATCTAAAACGTTTGATGTGTTTAGAAAACTGCATGCTAGGTTCAAAAATGTGAATGGTTCTTGCATATCATGTATAAGGTTAGATCATGGTAGAGAATTCGAAAACTCATTATTTTCAAATTTTTGTGATAAACTAGGCATCATACATGAATTTTCTGCCCCTAAGACGCCTCAACAGAAAGGTGTAGCTGAAAGGAAAAATAGAACTTTGCAAGAAATGGTTCGTGTAATGATTAGTTCAAAAAACATGTCTAAAAGATTTTGGGCTGAAGCCCTAAATACTGCCTGTCACATCTCAAATTGCATTTTTCTAAGACCCGGCACACACATGACTCCACATGAAATATTAAATGGGCGTAAGCTAAATTTGAAATACTTTCATGTTTTTGGATGTCTTTTCTATGTTCTGAATGATCGTGATAAACTCACAAAATTTGATTCTAAAAGCGACAAAGGATTATTTCTCGGATATGGTCTTAATAGTCACACTTATCGAGTATTTAATCTTAGAACAAAAACCATTCAGGAATCTGTAAATGTTGTATTTGATGATTTTTCTGATCTGGCAGGAAAAATAGAAGAAGACAATTCTGACACTTATCTGGAACCCAGACAAGTCGTACAAACTGAACATAAGTCGATTCTGGATGTTGAACAAAATATTGAACCACACTCGGAACCAACATTACCTTCAGATCCAGAAACAGAAATCGAGCCACTAATATCAAAAGACACCACCACTCAGCAGATTGCAAGAAGAGATCCACCAGGAAGGATAAGGAAAAATCACCCAATCACACAAGTAATCGGAGATGTCCATGAAGGAATTACAACTCGACGGAAGGAACCTCTCAATTACAGAGATATGGTGAAACAGAGCTCTGATGGCATTTTCATATCTCAAAGCAAATATGCTCGCAACCTTGTTCAAAGATTTGATCTGGAAAATGCCAAGCACATGAAAACGCCAATGGGATCGACTCAGAAGCTTTGCACCGACGATGTTGGACAAAATGTTGATCCAACATTATACAGATCGATGATAGGCAGTCTGTTGTATTTGACAGCAAGCCGTCCAGATATCATGTACAGCACCTGCGTTTGTGCTCGCTACCAGGCGTGCCCTAAAGAAAGTCATCTAAAAGCTGTTAAAAGAATAATCAGGTATGTTGCTGGAACTTCTAACTTAGGAATCTGGTATTCTAAGCACACAAACATGAACTTGGTAGGATTTAGTGACTCTGAATGGGCAGGGGATATTGATGATCGGAAGAGTGCTAGTGGGGGATGTTTCTTTCTAGGAAATAACCTAGTCTCTTGGCACAGCCGAAAACAGAACTGTGTCTCCCTCTCTACTGCTGATGCTGCCGATGATGCTGATGCTGCTGCAAGTGACGATGATGGACGCAGTGGATGACTGTGTGATAGTATGGGTACATTTGTTTTTGTTGGGTACATTGGTGTTTGACTTTTGATTAACATTTGACTATGTTTATCTTGCTGAATTTTGCTGATGCTTTGAGGAACTTAGGTTGATATATGATGCTTGATGTTTGTTGTGCTGCTGCCAATGATTATGCCTCTTTGATTGTGCTTATGGAAATAATTATGCTAGACTGATTAATGCCTTGATGATTATGCGTGGCATGCTGATTTGAATTGAAAGGCTAGCTTGACATTGATGTAGACATGCTGAGATTTTTGCTTACAATGCTGATGCAAAATTATGCGTGGAATCTAAAGTAGATATGTCTTCTTGTGCATTTTTATGCTTGTCCTATATTGGGCACATGTTAAGGGGGAGTTTAAATTTAGGGGGAGAACATGTGACATGATTATCTGTACTACTTTGATTTGTCCAGAAAATTTATTTTGGAGATAATCTTGAGATGGTTTTGTACTGCTGAACTCGATCTTGATGTCTGATGTGGCCTTGATTTTTATTGGATAATTCTGGATTACTACTATATGCTGCAATGGTATTAAATGTCAAGAACGTAGGGGGAGTTTGCATTAAGGGGGAGTTTTGCAGGATTTGCAATGCTGATATATTTTTTGGGTAAACTTTCTGTGTATTGTTTCCCATGTTCTAATTTGGATTCTCAAGTATTGAGGAATTGTGAAGAAAGGCAAAAATGTGGAGATGAAAATGATGCTGGAAGTAGAGATGATGCTGATGATGCTCCCGAAGAACATGAGTAGCTGCTGATTTGTTGATGCTGGTGCTATGCTGTATTGCTGCTGCTGCTGAGGCTGTTGCTGCTACTGTGCTGAATTTGCTGTCGTGCTGCTATGTTGTTGCTGCTGTGCTGAACTTGTTGTCGTGCTGCTATGTTGTTTCTGCTGTGCTGAACTTGCTGCCGTGCTGCTATGTTGCTGCTGCTGTGCTGAATTTGCTGCCGTGCTGCTATGTTGCTGTTGCTGCTGCTGTGCTGAATTTGCTGCCGTTCTGCTATATTGCTGCTGCTGTACTGATAAAGGGTACACCATTGAGGGGGAGCTTGCAAGAAAGGAGAGTCTTGAAGAAAAGGGAAGATAACAACATCTGCAAAACTAATCGCTTTAACAATTGTTGTCTTCTAGTTAAAAATTGGGAATTGCGAAGAAAGGCAAAAAGGGAGAGATTGTTAAGATTTGAATGAGTCAAACCTTTTTAGTAGATATGTTTTGCCGGTTTCTTCCTTGGTAAAAGATGCAGATAAGATTCACAAGCTTAGGCATCAAGTAATATCCCCACATAATAGGAAAACAGCTGAATACCGAGTCAAAACCTTATCCTGGTGAAGAGATGGTTGAGGAAAACAAGGAGAAGTGGAGATCACCATTCCACGAACGTGGCTGAGTGGAAAAGGAGAGAAAGGAAACGGAAGCGTTCTATAAATACAACGAAGGAAGAAAGCAGAAAACGCACTGAACGAGATTACATCTGTTTGTATAACAGAGACGTATGTTGCTAAGAAAGTTGTCGTCATTCTGACTCCAACATCCTGCACTGTTCAGCGACGGATTTTCCTAATATGTTGCTGTCAATTCATACACTGAGAGTTTGAGTGATACTTTATTTCTCTTAGTTTACTTTATTAGCTAGTTTAGTTGACTTGAAATCCATATTGGATTTCAAGTACTTAAGGATCGTAAAAGTTTTATTCGATCCCTTTTTGTAATTCACTTTAATTAGTGGATAATTTTTGCCCTGTTGGCTTCACAAGTCATTCTTGACTTGTGAATATTTTATTTCGGGTTACTCTCGTCTATTTCCATTCAGCACCGTACTTTTATTTTCTATAAATTTCTATCATTTGCGGCCCTTTATTTCCACATGTGGGTTATTCCTATTATTTATTTTATTTGAGTTTATTATGCAATTTTGCATAAATGGGGTTCCTATTTATTTTGACAGAAGATGTTACTAGGGTTGGCTTCCTTTTTGTGATTATTGGATTTTACGAATTGAAAACAAGGTTTTCTTACAATCGTTTCCGATACTTGTGATCGAATCAATGGGTGATTGCTGATTTCTTTTCTTGTTAAACTCCGCTGCTATCATTTGGTATCAGTTTCCAGGCCAATCCTGAACTATGCCTCCCCGCCCACATGGTCAACCAAATGCCGCACCTTTGTATGACGTATTACAACGCGACAATGTTGCTCAACTACACCTTCAGGTAGAACAATTGACATGCTAGTTGGCTGCTCTCCAAGTCCGACAGCCCCCACCGCCTTTGCCTGAATCTGAGGATAACGACAATGATGACATCAATCCTTTTGTTGCTGAGGATCCACCACCGCATCGCCAAGTTGATGACCGTCAAGGGGAATCAAGTTTTAAAGTTGAAATTCCAGAATTTAGTGGAGATTTACAAGGTGATGATCTTATAGACTGGCTGCACATGGTCGATGAGATCTTAGGCTTCAAAAAGATTCCTGACCACTGCCGTGTGGGATTAGTCACAACTCATTTACGAGGCCGTGCACAAGCCTAGTGGTATCAACACAAGCAGCTGCGTGCTCACTCTGGGAAACCTACAATGGATTCGTAGGCTAAGTTTCAAAAACACTTACGTGCTGCCTTTCTTCCATACAACTATGATTGCGACTTATACCAGCATTTTCAGAATTTACGCTAGGGACCACGTTCAGTTGATGAATTTACCAATATTTTCTTTCACCTGCATTTTCATATAGTATCACAGAAAAACCGATCCAAATCATCTCCCGTTATATTGGGGGCCTTCGTAAACCACTGCAAGATCTCCTTAATGTTTGACCCCTTCACCATTGCAAAGACACACTAGCGTGTCCTTCAAGCTAAGAAACAATTGGCACACTATAACATTATTTCTTCTTGTCCTTATGCCAATCCCACGGGTAATGGTGGGCAACCTTTCGCCCCCAACACGTATCCGTGTCATGCACCCCTACTGCCTATCCTTCGAATCATACCTCTGTTGGGACTCAGTGCTTTAATTTTGGTGAACCTGGCCACCACCAAGTTTATTGTCGTCGCCCACCCAATCGCTCTTTGCTTATGGCGAACATTGACCCACCCACGGAAATGTTTTCCACAACACACGCTAAGGAACCTGTCGTAGAAGAACTCATTGAAGGTGATATTGGCCCTGTCCTAGTTTTACGTGGCACTTTTCTCACTCTTGTAAAAAATCCTAATGTCGGACAGTGTCACTCCATTTTCCAGTCCACATGTACTATCACCGACAAAGTTAAGTTTCATATCGACTCAGGGAGTTGTCAGAATGTGGTTTCTAATGAAGCAGTTTTGAAACTGGGCATTCCAACTGTACCTCATCCTCGTCCTTACAAGTTGGCATGGCTTAGCATCGCTTCAGATGTTTTCGTTACATGTCGTGCTTTGATTTCATTCTCGATTGGTACCATATACTCAGATGAAACATTTTGTGATATTGTCTCAATGGATGCATGCCACTTGCTCTTGGGAAGACCGTGGCAATTTGATTGAGCTTCATTTCATAATGGATGAAATAATAGATATTTTTTTCTACCACCAAAAAAAAAAAAAAAAAACTTGTGTTACTACCATCGTCTAACTCTGCACTCCAGAGCCCTGTCAAACCCACCTCTTTATTATCTCAAGCATGCTTTGAGGAAGCTATCCATGAATCCAGTGTGGTTTATCTCCTTGCAGGGAAACAAGTTACACCTGCTGTGGATGTCCCAGAACCCATCAGCCCTCTTCTAACTAAGTTCAAAGACTTATTTCATCAAGATATACCTGCTTGTATACCTCCACTCTGTGATGTGCAACATCATATCGATTTGGTGCCTGGTGCAACTTTGCCAAATCAACCACACTATAGAATGAGTCCACGTGAACATGAAGAGCTCCAACGTCAGGTGGAGGAATTATTGGCAATGGGTTATATCCATGAAAGTCTCAGTTCTTGTGTCGTACCGTCACTTCTCACCCAAAAAAAGATGGTTCATGGAGAATTTGCATTGATAGTTGTACCATCAACAAGATCACAATTCACTATCGATTTCCCATCCCCCGCCTGGATGATTTGTTGGATCAGTTACATGGGGCATCGGTCTTAACTAAGCTAGACTTGAATAGTGGCTACCACCAGATTCATGTTCGATCGGGAGATGAATGGAAGACGGCATTCAAAACCCGCAAGGGCCTATACGAGTGGCTCTTTATGCCATTCGTCTCTCTAATGCACCTAGTACTTTCAAGCGTGTCATGAATCAGACGCTACGATCATTCCTCAGTAAATTTGTTGTTGTATATTTTGACGATATTCTTATTTATAGTGCTACTATGGACCTGCATTTGGAGCACCTTCATGATGTTCTACTTATCCTTCGTACGGAATCTTTTGTTGCTGCCCTCGCTAAATATCCTTTTCTCACCCCAAACATTCAATTTTTGGGCTACATTGTATCTGTTGATGGTTTATGCATTGATCCATCCAAAATGGCATCTATTCAGCACTGGTCGAAACCTAAAACTATCACTGAGATTCGTAGCTTCCATGGGTTGTATGCAGGGTAAATCATTAATGTGGACTGATGCAGCTTCGCTGGTCTTTCGGGAGATTAAATCTCAGTTGGTTTCTGCAGCTATATTGGTGCTCCCGAACTTTTCTCTACCATTCAAATTGCACTGCGATGCCTCAAAATTGGGCATTGGGGCTGCTCTGAGCCAACATGGTCGTCCAATTGCATATTTCAGTGAGAAACTTCAGGGGCCGAAGGTTCGTTTTAGCACCTATAATATTTAATTATTTGCCATCGTTCATTCCATAAAGTATTGGCATCATTATTTATTTCCAGATGAGTTCATCTTATACACCGACCATGATTCCCTCAAACATATTGGTAACCAAGAAAAGATTTTAGAAAAGTATGCTTATTGGCATGCTTATCTTCAGCAATTCACATTCATGATAAAACACAAGGTGGGTATCTCAAATAAAGTGGTGGATACCCTAAGTCATTGTCATGCTTTGCTTGCTAGAAAGCAACTTGAGGTTCTAGGTTTTTGGGATTTAATCGCCCAATACCCTTTGGATCCATTCTTCTCCAAAATTTTGGTAGAACTTCATACTAACGTCCGTTCAAACTATTTTCTTCACAATGGTTGTCTATTTCATGGTTTGCGATTATGTATTCATCTGGCCAGTCTATGGTTGAAAATTATTCAAGAATCTCATAATAAAGGCCATTTGGGCCAGGACCGTACATTTCATTTGATTTCTCAGTTTTTTTTTGGCCAACCCTACATAAGGAAGCGAATTAGTTCATTTCACGCTATTGTATTTGTCAATTTTCCAAGGGTGCTTCGACTAATGCTGGATTGTACATGTCTTTACCCATTCCCACTCAGCGTTGGACATATATAAGTATGGATTTCGTACTTGGGTTACCTCGAACTCAGAGAGGCTTCAATTCCATAGTTGTGCTGGTGGATCGCTTCTCAAAGATGGTTCACTTTCTAGCCTGTAAGAAGACTACCGATGCAATTGATGTAGCTCAGCTTTTCTTTTGTGACATATATCGTCTCCATGGGTTACCTGCTTCTATTGTCTCTGACTGTGATACCCGATTTTTAAGTCACTTCTAGCGAAGCCTTTAGCGCATGGTTAACACCTCCCCAATTTAGTTCTGCCTACCATCCCCAAATGGATGGTCATACAGAGGTTGTTAACTGATCCTTGGGTAATTTGTTACGTAGTCTAGTTGGTGATAATATTCGCTCTTGGACTTGAAGCTTCCTCAGGCTGAATTCTCCTACAATCGCTCTACCAATTGATCTACGGGTTTTAGTCCTTTCCAAGTGGTTTATGGATTGCTTCCACAGGTCCCCCCTTGACCTTCTTGCATTGTCGTACCCTTCACGTACCATGCTACTGCTTCTGATCTTATCACAGAGTTGCAGCGTGTTTATCAGCTTTCTCACGCTAACCTTGTCGCGTCCACGACCCAATATAACCTTCCTTGCACATAAGTACAATAAGTTGAAGGCTCGCAAAATTGGCTCGGTGGAAGTTCTGGAGAAAATCAATCCCAATGCCTATCGTCTTTACGCTTCCCATCCATGTTCGCACTTCTAATGTCTTTAATATTAAGCACCTAGTCCCTTTTGTTGATGATTCTTCTGAGGACGAGCCTCCCCCTTACTCTGTTTTCGATTCAGGGCCGAATCTTGTTAAACCTGAGGGGGATGATGCACACCGTTTGGCCTTAGCATACCTCTCTCGCTTGGGATCTCGCTTGGATAATCCCAAGCGTGCTTTAGCCTTTTAGATCTATCTACTATCTTCTATTATTTTTTCTTAATATTTTCTATTAGTTTCTATCATTTGCGGCCCTTTATTCCCACATGTGGGTTATTCCTATTATTTACTTTATTTGGGCTTGTTTGCAATTTTGCATAAATGGGGTTCCTATTTATTCTGACAGAAGTTGTTACTAGGGTTGGCTTCCTTTTCGTGATTATTGGATTTTATGAATTGAAAACAAGGTTTTTCTTGCACTTGTTTCTAGTATTCGTAGTTGAATCAACGACTAATTGTTGATTTCTTTTATTGTTGAACTCCGCTGCTATCAAAATGATAAAGCAAAAAGGCAGGAGTTTTCACGAGGGGAAGAGAGAGTAGCGGACGAGGGTTTTCATAAGTAGAAATGGAGAGGGAAGACTTTCACAAGAAAAGAGAGAAAGGAGAGAGGGACGAAGAGAGGAGTGAAAAAAGGGGAAGAAGGATTTACACAAAGAGGAAGGGGAAGAGAGAGAAGAGAGGAAAGAAAAAAGAGGGAGTATAAATACAGAGAGAAAAAAGAAAAGAATGACTTACACTACTACGAAGGGGTAAGAGAAAGAAGGGTTGTATTTATTTATAAACCATAAATGTGGGTACAAAAAATATATATACTTTTTAATTTTTAATAATAAAAAACCTTTGACTATTTTTTGTGGGCACATAGCATATTTTCTCAAATTTGGAATAAGTATACCACAAATGGGGTGTGCAAAACTTAACTAGAATCGAAAAAATTGAATTGAATGGAGTGATTCAGTTTTGTTTGAATTGGTTATATATATGTTTAAGCAATCTGATTCAATTACAAATACTGTAATCGAATTAAAAATTGATTCAATTCAATTCAATTTTTTATTTTTATTAAATTGGTTGACCAAATCGAACTAACTATATGTATATATACATATATATTTTATTTTCAAATATTCAGTTTAGCTTATCTTTTATTGCAAATGTTATTTTTTAAATAGATAAAAGCTTAAATTTTTTAAATAAATTTAAAGTTAAATTCAGAATAAAATGAATTTCGTAGTCATTACCTTTGTAACATCACTACTAATCATAAATTGAAGTTAAATTTTATTAATGTTACATGCAGAATCATGTCACTATATATATGTATATATATATATATGTGTAGGCATCTAGAAAATACATAGATGAATACAAAATCTGTAATTTTAATTCAAACAATAAAAAAAAAAGTAAAAAAAAAAATCAATTGTATAAAACCGATCTATCCAAACTAAATTATTTCGATTTGATTATGTTCATTGGATTCAATTTGAATATATAAATTTACAATTATCTTAACTTTTAGCAGTATCGTTCGATTGACCGAATGCTCAGTGCTAACCACACCAAAAGGTAACCAAAATTTATAGGCACATCCTTGGAAAAATCAATAACAATTTTTCTACAGAACTGAACTCAGAATCTTTTTCTTTTTTTTGTTTATTTAATTTTTTTTTTTTTTTTTTTTTTTTTTTTTTTTTTTTTTGTGAGATGCAGAGGTTGATCCGAAATGTCAAGATATGATAATGGGCAATGGAAGATACAAGTTTACTAGAATTGTAAAGTAATGAATGGGCCTTGGTAGAAGGCAGACCTACGAGCCCAATACAATTATTTTCAGGTGAATATTAATAGAAGAAAAAGATATTTATTGACTGCCGAATGACGAAGAAGTGTGTAAATTAATGGGCTCCTCCCTCCAAAAACACACAGTCATATGTTATTTGACACACAACAAGAACAGAGCTAGTTTTGTGTAAGCTTTTATAATCCTTTTGTTTCATATAAAATGGTATGTGCATAAATGAGAATATAATCAAATTAAAAGGAAAGAAAGAAATAATGGATTACTTTTGGGAAACTAAAGAGTAAAGAACAAAGTGGCAATGATTAGAAAGTAGTAGTAGGGCCAAAGACAGCAATACTACACATATGGTACAATCATTACCCCCTTAAACCTACTTTACCTTCAAAACTCTCTCTCTCTCTCTCTCTCTCTAGACCATCATTAGAAGCAAAATTACACAGCTCAAAGCTATTTGGACTCCAGAAAAGGCCACCACCACCTGCATTGCATTGCATTGCCCACAACAGAGGAAATTTAATCACCAATCAGAAAACTATTGTACAATCATTTTCTTTTTTAATATCTGATATGAACATGAAATAATTGCAGAAGTACATGCCAATGCCGATGCCGAGATAAATTATTTGTAGACCAAAAATTTACACCAAATATGATCACATATAATTGAGTTTCCTCACGGATACTTTCTCATTAGGGTCCGCGTTCAAGAATTGTGGATGCCTGATGTAATAATATTTCGAAAATATTTAAATTGAGAATCAAATACTATTTGTAATAAAGGAAGCCATAAACACATGTCATGCTGCCAAAAATTGACACCTTAAAATGAGCTCCCATCGAGTGAAATGACAATCACATGCCAATGTTCAGTAAACGCAGAAAATGGTCCATATATGCTTCAGAACTTATGCATATAAATTAATTTAATATTTTTAAAAAATAGAGTTTGGTTTACCCACAAATATGAAGATGAATGATAATTTTCAGTATTGCCAAACTTAATTTGTACTAAAGTTGCTGGAGCTGTGTCTGCGACAGTGGCGAAAGGTGGGACAAGAATTAAAGGAATTTAGTGGGAGAAAAACTAGTAAAGAAAAACGGAAAGGAAAAGGATAAAGTAAGTGTAATTGAAAAAATATCCAAGAACTCTCAGAAACATAAATTATGCTGGTGTAATGTATACCTTTTTTTAATCAACTAAGTAAAAAGAATAATTTCTATGGAGAAAAATCCATTTAAAAAACCAAAAAAAAAAAAAATTCAAGAATGAAGCAAAAATGTATTTTTACAATACCTGTTTGGAATGTGTATGACCAGATGTAGGTAATGGACGAATTGTAGCGGAGTCAACTTCACCGGTAGGGAGAGGCACCGCCGGATTGCTGTTGATAAATGGGATGCCTTGTTTATCCGGCGCCATGGGGCTGGCGGCAGTGAGGGATAAACCAGGTGCAGGGCTAGGCGAGTCGCTTTCATGGGGCTTGAACGGCCAAGGGAACGCCGGAGAAGAGGCCACAATGCCGCCGGAGCTTGGAGGTGGCGCGGTTGCGGGGGAGACCAGCCCCAATGTGACCTTGACGGCCAGTTTTTGGCCTTCCAAACATGCTTCGTTTGACCCATTGTAGAAGGAGAAGTAGAAGTATCCAGCGCGTGAAGTGTGCCACTTCAAAACATAATTTGTCAAATTAGTTGTTATTTATAGGCTTGTTTATCTTGATTCTGACAAATCTTGATGCTTCACCATGAAATTAACCTTAAAATACACGCACTAGAAGGTGTAACTTACTGTATAAACCGAGGAATTGGGCTTTGTCAAGATTGTAGCTTGAGTGAAGTTGCAGAGATAGAAAGCTTTCTGGTTCTTGAAAATGTAGAGACTGTACTGATATTTGTGCTGGAAAACTGAGAAAAAGAAGATACCAAAATCAAATGCAATCCGACAGACATTAATATACTGTAATAACAGCATACAATTCAAAATGTGGGAAAAAAAATAGGAAACTTACTGACAGAGTCTCCTATTTGAACCTGAGGGTTTTTCCATTCTGAAACTCCATCAACCACCACTGTAGCAGACTGAGAGAATTGAATAAGAGAAAATAGGAGAATCAAAATGGAGGGAAACCCCATTTCTGTTTTATGGGTATTTAGATTTCTTAGCGCTAAAGAGACAATATTTTGGAATAATCTAGTGCGAAGTCTGATGAGCTTCTGAAATTTGGTGGGTGTAATAGAGGAGGTTCTTCACGCAGAAGAGCGTGTGTGTGTGTGTTTTAGGGTAGAGAGTTGTCAGAAGTGTTGGCTTTTCAAAGGAAGAGCTTTGAATGCTTGACAGAGAAGAGGTTAGGACATGGGAGAGTGTGTAGCAATCACCAATTTTTTTACAGTAGAAAAGTGAAATTATTTTGTCTGTAATTTAATCTCGGAGAGAGAGAGAGAAAAGTAAAAATTATATATTAATAAATAAAATGGAAAAGGGTATTCTTTTTTAGTGGGATTTGATACTGATGATGGGCATTATCATTCTAAAATGATTCTGCTGTGATTATAAACCTGCACCTGCACCTGCAGTATATATACATATATGTGGTAAGTATCATATACTACTATTGATGATGGTAGGGAGTGCAATTTTGACATTCTTTTTGAGGGTTTTCAAAACATTTGATTTCTACTTGCAACAAGATTGTAGATTCTCAATGTGTTAGAATCTTTGCTAAAATAAATTATTTAAGGACAGGCCTCCAAGGAACCCATGAAGTGAACTAGAAAACAGTTCCATAATACTAATTAACATTAAATGAATCATGTATCTGCAACTGCATCCATTGACCAATGTCTTTTCTATTTGTTTATTGAAATGAAAAGATCAAAATCATAGGTTCGCAGATTGTGATCATTAATTGAATTTTCTTGATGCTTCATTAAGTTGAATCAACGAGGTTAACACAAATGTTCAAATATTTTGGATCAAATATAAATTGACATTATATAAGATAATGTGAGTTAATATAAGGAAAATATGTCAAATAATAAAAGAAAATCAAATGTTTGTAATTAGATAGCATTTACCCATTTAATGGATTGAACCAAACTGTAATGCTAGATTGTTGGTTGAACCAACCAAGACCAATTGGACGATCTATTGATACATCAACTATTGGGTTATTCCCAATCTACAGTAAAATGTACGATTTTTGAATAAAAATATTATCAAACTTGATATTATCAAACTTAAAATGTACGATTTTTGAATAAAAACATTATTCAACTCTTGAATAAAAACGTCATCCACAGTGAGATTTTTATTTATTTTGTATATGCAGTCATATATATATATATATATATATAAACACACACATTTAATAAATATATATTTTATTATGTTATGCAATGTTTATATAATTTAAAATATATATATGCTTTAAATGTGAATGATACTATATATATTTATATATCTATATTTTATAATTATTCTTTTTATAATTTAATAATTAAATTAACTTTTAAACTATCAGGTTAATAACATGCATTCATGCTACATCAATTAATTTATATTTCAATGCTACTGTATTACATTATATATATATATATAGAAACAAAATATTTATTTTATATATATATATGAGTAAAACATAAAATTACCATATTTATATATAAAAATAAAAGTAATATATATTTATGCTGTATGATTAAAACGAATTTTTTAATTTAAAAATCTATATGGTAATATGCATATATTTTACATATATATATATATAATTCATATATTTTTTATATATGTAATTTTATAAAATATATACTTTTTAAATATAGTATCATACACATTTAAGAGCATGTATGTCATTATATTATATAAAATTTTACATATATATATATATATATATAGAACTACAGAATTAAATGTGTATGTTCATGTATATTATGCATGGTGCATGTCAATTTGTACGTTTTGTCATAGAATGGGAATAGCTTTTGAACGAGCGTAAAACATAAATTTATAAATTTAATTATTATATTTTGGTAAATAAGTTCCATAATTCCATATTAAAAGATAAACAATATTATTGATAGACATGGCAACATTGACATTTGATCATTCCGTTGAATTATGTAATATGTTTATACTTGACGCTCTATTATTATTATTATTATTACAGACCGACATTACTAAAAGCGCGGATTAAGAATGAAAGCGAGGGTTTGGATGAGGGAAGTAGTAATAACGAAAATGATAAGTGGGAGCAAAGTTAAATGAGGAGAAACGAAGAGGCACAAAAGAAAGACAACATCCAAAGCACTAAATTGCAGAGGGATACGTCTCAAGACAAATGCAGTACGACAAGACAAAAACACAGTCTCAGATGATGAGCCCTATTTTTTCACATTTCTTTATAGTTGAAAAAAATAAAAATGTTAGTACTTTGAGGAACCTACTAATATTAGTAAATAAGAAAAGGATGGAAAGTGGGTTATGGGGTTGTCTGTTTGCTATCACTCTGACTTGGCGTGCTTGTATTCTAAGGTTTACTCTTTCTACCCAATCCTATACCTATTCACTTCAAACTATAATGTATGCTGAACCACACGAGGCATCTTCACCCCATCTTTTCAACAAACACAGGATGTTCCATAAAGTAGTAACCTCATTTATTTCATAATTTCTATTGATCCGACTTGGACCAACAAATTTAAGTAATATCCTTGCTAAATGCATTAGGTAATAAAAATATCTAAATTATTAAAGGCAAAATATAAGATATAAATAAATAATAATTGAATTCCAACAATATATATATACACACACACATTTATATACAAAATTTTCTAAAACGACAAACAATATCATACAATAAGTCGCTTCTTTTGAAAAAGTGCATTTATATTGACTAACTGATGAACAAATCAAATTTTTCGGTTCACCCATGCTAGCATTTTTTCCCGCTAATAGTTGGCTTCCCTTCTTATACTTACAAATTACACTTCACATTTTGTCTGTTAAAGTTGATTCTTTATTCATTTCAAATGATAGGTCATTAGAAAGAAAAAAAAATGCACACTTAAAATATATCCCTATCTTTTATCGCAAAAACTTCTGTAAAAATTGCACATGTGGCACAATTTAAGGTATTACTTGTTTAACTATAAATCATTACTGATTTAACTATAAAGTATCACTAATTTTTTAAGTATTTACTTCTGATTAGTTATCTTAAAAAATAGTGATACTTTATGATTAAATAAGTAATACTTTAAATCATGTCTCACGTACAATCATTTCACAAGAGACTCACTCATCTTTTATAGCTAAAATCTAAATCATTTCACATTTTATATGTAAGTTATAAGAATGTATGAGTATGACCTTAATTTTCAATGCATTACACTCCACGAACAAAATTGAACTTATCCTAGATTCAAGTTATACTTTAATTGAATTTTTCTACTTTCTTTTTTCTTTTCTTTTTTCTCTGCACACAATGTATACATTTAACAATAAAAAATTACCGATAAAATAATAATAGTTGTTTTCCAAGAAATGATTAATTTATTAATTTATCAATAAACAAATAATGTTGCTAAATAAAAATATTTTTTTTCAATCCCATGAATATACTTAATGAATCCACCTAACAAATGGAGAGCTTGATTGTCTTTCCCAAATCAAGTTTGATTTGGTTAGCGAATCCCTCAACTCATTTGTGCCCCTACTCCTCCACAAACTTGAAAGCCCCAAACTCGAAGCAAAGTAACGTAAGTGGAGCCAGGAAAATGAATCAAACTCAATGGCCTCATATTTAAGGTAGGATGGACTATATAGATTCCTAGGTTCAGATTGTAGTTGGACATATACATCGTCTACTGGCTCGACGGGACGACGGACCATTTTACCGACCAATTTCATTGACTCCTCCTAAATTGCATTGATCTATGATATTATTATAATGGTAATAGGCTGAGTTATACCCACCAATTAAAGACCCAATGGTACTTAGACCTCCCCAACTTGACACAATATTGGTCTTTGACCCATTTGGCTCGGACCAAAACTGAAAGGCCCGAATTTTCATCTCTGCACATAAGTGGTCCTTACAAGATACAAACATATTGTCCTTGAAGATGATTAAAAATATACAGATTCATTTTTATTGAGCGTTGAAATCACGTTGATCTTGTTTGAGTATTTTTTGAATTAAAATTGAACATATTTTATTTACAGCCAAAAAGTGAAATCCTTTTAACATTTTCTCTTTCACTTGTCAAAAACCCCCAAATCTTGCTCAACCCACGACTTTGAAGATCCAATAAGTAGTGCCTCAATTTATCAAACAGCAACATCATATATCAGGTAATTTACTCCATACTGGAATAGAATCTAGTTGGGCCAAACTAGAAATTGAAGCAAAAGGGGGTGAGGGTTACATTTAATCCTACCTTCTGAGGAAATCATAACAGAACTTAAAAGCCTAATAAAGTTCCTCCTCACGTTCTTGCATATGAAATTATCCCAGTGAAAGTAATTTACTTTTA
This sequence comes from Caryopteris x clandonensis, assembly GCA_028749325.2. Classification (NCBI taxonomy): domain Eukaryota; kingdom Viridiplantae; phylum Streptophyta; class Magnoliopsida; order Lamiales; family Lamiaceae; genus Caryopteris; species Caryopteris x clandonensis. The sequence continues at coordinate 610,597 of JAPYKT020000049.1, forward strand.
ACATATTTGCACATTTAAACTCAACAAATACAGCACCATGTGAAAGTGCGATATAGGATATTAACTATTCATACTCATTACAGGATAATACAGCATCCCGGCTGGTGATTCACTCTTTTCTGTAGTATTGCTAAATATAACCTCTCCACTCTTGATTTCACGATACAGATCCAATCCCAAACCTAACTCTTGCTAACTAATACTGCTTTTATAGTTCAATAGTTTCCGGATTATATATTTGGACAGAAAGGAGGGTTCTTTCCATGCTTACTCAGAGCACCATGCACCAGGTGCTTATACCAAATTTACACACATCCATATGGGTGTGTGTGTGCGAGTGTGTGCAAATGTATAAGGAATTTGAAGCGGACTCTCATTTATATGTCCTCCATCACAATTTATAGCTACAATTACCACTGCATGGAGCGAACTTTTCGTAGACGGGGTGGCCTTTGCTTCTCTACTACAGGAATCACATTCTCCATAAGCTGCAGCACAAACAAAGCGCAACTCTAGTTATGCACTTGTCCCAACTAAACAATCCCAAACTACAATTTTCCTACTCTCCTTCAGCTGATACACTTTATAACCCACCAGAATAAATTCCCTCGCAATCCAATCAAAGCCCACCCAACCTACCCCGCTCCCCCCAAACAAACATGGTAATAGAAGTCCACTAAAGAATGAATTTGGGTTGCAATTTGATTGAAACATTTGAGTATGAATTTGAAATCCATAGCAACAAATGCATAATTAGTTGTTTGAATTGATATGAAATTGAAACTTAGCACTCATTCTAAACAAACTTCAAATAATTTGGATAGATTTAAAGTTCACTCTAATATGGTTGAATTTCAAATCCCTTTATTAACCTTAAGGGTGTATTTGGATGATGGATTTGGTAATGAATGTGACTCCAAATGAATTGATTTTAAATCCTTTATATTTGAAAATCCACTCATTTCAAATCTCTTGTTTGGATTTGAATTATTTGATTTTCATCTTGTTTGAAGCGTGTAGTGTATGCATGAGTGTATGTGTGACTAATGCGTGCATATGTATAGTGTATGCAATGTGTGGGACAATGTATGTAGTGTGTGAGTAATGGATGCAATTTGTTTACTGTATGTGTGCAATGTATGTCGTGTGTGTAATGTGTAAATTCAATATGTGAAGCGTATGTACAATGCGTGTGTGTGTGTGAGCAATGCGTGCAATGTGCGTGTGTGTGAGTAGTACATGCAGTGTGTATGTGCGAGTAGTGCGGGAAATGGTGTAGTGTATGTGTGAGTTGTGTATGTGTGTCAAATGTATGTAGTATGTGCGAGTAATGCATGCAGTTTGTGGCGTATGTGTGCAAGTGTGTGTGAGCAATGTGCAATGTGTATACTGTATGTGTCCAAAGTATGTAATGTCTGTTTTCGATGTGTTGTGTGTGTGTGTGCGCGAAGTGCGTGCAGTGTGTGGTGTATATATGCAATGTATGTAGAGTGTGTGTATCAGAGAGTAATGCATGTAGTGTGTGTGTGTGCGTAGTTTGCGTGAGTAATGCTTGTAAAGTGGTGTAGTGTGCGGGAGTAATGTGGCAGTGTGTGAGTGTGTGTGTGCAGTGTGTGAGTAATGAGTGCAAGTGTCCATGTGCAGTGTATGTAGCGTGTGACTGTTTTCAATATGTGTAGTGTTACAATATGTGTGTGTGAGTAATTCATGCAATATGTGTAGTGCGTTCAGAATGCACATAGTCTCTGTGTGTGTGTGTGTGTGTGTGAAATTAATTCATGCAATGTGTAGTGTGTACATGTGTGTGTACCATATATGTAGTGTGCGTGAGTGATGCACGCAATGTGTCCTGTGTGCGTGAGTGATGCACACAATGTGTCCTGTGTGCGTGAGTGATGCACACAATGTGTCCTGTGTGCATGAGTGATGCATGCAGTGTGTGTGATGAGTGTGAGTGAGCGTGCAGTGTGTGTGATGTGTGTGAGTGAGCGTGCAGTCTGTGTAGTGTGTTGAGTGGGCGTCCAGTCTGCATAGTGTGGGTGATGCGTGCACTTTGTGTAGGATTGTGTGTGAGTAACACATGCACTTTGTGTAGTGTGTGAGAGTAATGTGCGCACTGTGTGTAGTGTGTGTGTGAGTAATATGTGTGTAGTGTGTGTTCAAAATGTGCAATGTGCGTTGAAGATTAATTCAAAATGATTAGATTGTAGGAAATTATTTTAAATTCATAAAAAAATAACTAAAAATTAAGATGGAATTTCAAATCCATTGATTTGAGATTTTTTGCCAAACAAGTTGAATGAATTTTATTGTGAATTTCAAATCCATCACATCCCTCCATCCAAATAAAGCCTAAGCTTCCAACACCAACTGACACGACACTAAGGACTAGCAACTTAAAGAAGCACAGCGTGATCGTCTACTTTCCCCACAAGGCATGCTCTAAGAAATTAGACTAAGCCCTACAAACGGACAACTAGATCCTAGATTTCAACAGATACAGACTCAAGACACGTACATATAAATTAGAGCAAGATAGATACGTACATTTTGCTATGGCCAAACATGTGGCACTATGCTGCCACGTCATGCCATACTAACCACTAAGCAAGGAATTTTAATGACACTAATCAAACCACTAACTTTAAAAGGTTTAATAAGTGCTATAAAAAAACATATATATTACTCCCTCTGTCCCAAAATGAGATTCTTGTTTCACAAAGTTAACTTCTTTAAAATTTTACTTTTGACTAATAAAACAAGTCAACGAGTTTTAAAACAAGACCCTCATTTTGGAACAAAAAATGTTTTTGAAATAAGACTCATTTTGGGACGGAGGGAGTACTACTCTTCACTAAATTGAGGCATAAAAGTGTGATATTAGACAAAAATTTTAGATGAAATGCATACCTGCTTAAGCCTTTTCTTCGTCCACTCTGCCTGTGATAGGAAATGGTATGAAAATTCTAATTACGAGACGAGGAAGGTCGTAAAATGTACGGTGCACAATTACGAAACTTAACAATTATAAATGGAACATATCAAGATCTTAGACCATGGTGCACGCTGACAGTAGATCAGGACATGCAGATAAACCGTACAAGTTGAGTGAATACCTAAAAAACAATAACTTAGCATAATTGCAATTATCCTTAACTATCAGACGGAACTGAACATAAGGATATAAAACCAAGGATATGATGAAGCACAGAATAGTCAATCATTCAAGTAAATCTACAGTAACTAATCTCCATAGACTGGAGTATTGTACTCTAGTTTCTGATTCTTTGTTGGAGGGATTCCTCATCCCTTGTTTCCTCTGTATGTAATTCCATATTTTATTTTAATAAGAATTTATGTTTCCCATGAAAAAAAAAGTAATTAGAATAACAGCTGGCATTCATCAAGATAACATAAGAAGATAAACTATTCAACAAAAAGAAAATATCAATAGAGGACATAGAACCTTGCAGCAATCATGCTCAAGATTTAGTCTTAAGATAATATGCCTTCCCAGCGAGGGATCAAATACTCATTTTAATTGCATAAACTCAAATAGCTAAAATCAAGTAAGTGACTAACTCCCTTATTTTTCAAATGATCAATAGCAAGCCCAGATCAACCATAGTAGCATCAACATGGTATAAAGAGACTGTTCATGCATTTACAAAGTATGAACAGAACCACACATGCTCAGATCAGTAACCAAGCGACCAACTTTTGTCTGTTCAGCCATATCAATAATTGCAAATTTGGTTAAACATGACAATATGATCAGCCAAATTACCAAGGGTGACTGAAAAACCAGTGCTTTCTATATGGATGGATGATGGAAACATCTAGGAGACTCAGAAGAAGATCGAACCAAGTTAAATTCCTCAGTTAAATAAAAAGATAAGCAGTAACTTGGTGTTTCTAATAGTACAACAACAAGAAACCAAAGATTCAAAATAGATGAGTTAGAATTTAATTTGAACCAGTAACACAGTTGAGTTGAGACTCAAAGTTGAAAGTTCTGAATACCTTCTGTTCTATTCTTTATGAATATAAGTTTCTTCAGATTTGCAAATTTACCACTGCAGTGCCAAGCTAAGCAAAAACACAGAATCTCAACGACAATTTAACATGCCAATGAGCATAAGATTTCAATGGATATGAACTAGCATCACATTGATATTACCAATTGAAGAAAAGCACATACACACATCCCCAAGTCTAGTTCAGCATTTATTCAAATAGTATATGAAAGGAAAATATACTAATCCATATAAAAAAAAAAAAAAACTGTCCAGTCCAGTTCATAAAAAATCAAATGGTCAATGTTTTTCGGTTCGAAACTTGTTAGGTTCGAGTTTCTGTCCAATTCCAGTAATCTCCAAGCTCCACGCACAGCCCTACTACCTAGTTAATATTTATTAATTATAATTATGTGGGATGCTCTATAGAAACCAAGGTTATTTGTGACTGCAAGGAGTTATCTCTGTCTGATTGGTTGGTTCTTTTCAAGGTAGTCACACTGTCCATATCATTCTTCTGTTTCAGTACAGGATTTCTGGAACATGATTCTGTCAGAAATAAATAGTTATTAACATTTGGTGCCTTGCAGCACTGCAACCGAAGGATCTGTTTTCATCTTGTGAGAGAAGTATGTTTGATAGAAAAAGCCACAAATGGTGTGCTGGGTATCAAATTCCATATTGTAGGCTGAAAAGGACTTTGACAGAGCTATTGTCCAATTGCATTGTCTGGTCCTATATACTTTGTTCCAGACGTATCCTTATGGAACCTGAGTCGAGTAGAGATGCCCAGCCTGTGCTACGTGGCTGGGTCCTTTTAGATTATGTCGAAGAATAAAGCCAGCATATCTCTATTGTAAAATATTTTAGGTAAATATATTTGATTCTTTTTCTATATACTATTTTAAGTAGTATACAAAACTTGGGCTGGCTGGCGTATGTGTTCTAATTTTTGAAAAAAGCTATATTTCATTTGAGAACCATACCGAATTATACCAGACTGTTCTGGACCGAATAACCTATTCAAAGTACAAATAAAATGTTTGAATTTAATTATTTCTACAGGATAGTTTAAAAAAATTAAATTAACCCTAATTTTATACAGTCACTTTTTTTAAGAAAGTTATCTACAGTTACTTAGTTTAATGTAAATAATAAGAAAACTCCTTGCTATTTGTTTTTTTAATATATCTAATTTTAAACATATATATATATATATATAAATATCTAATTTCAAATATATATATATATATATAAACTTAAAAAGTCCTAAGTTTGGAAAATAAAAACCCTACAGCAAACTAGCAAAAGCAAACTAGGCTAATTTAGTTTCTTCAATATTAAAGTGGAACAATTCTACTAGACGTTACCATGGACGGTCACAAGTTTTTCTGTCATTGAGTTAACTTATTTTCCTCTTTGATGTTGAAGTATATCATTGTACTGTTGTACTATAATTAGATGATGGTTACTAAAGATTATTATTTGTTTAATTACATTTACTGCATCGTTGTATATGATGTTGTTTCTTGTAGCATTAGTGAACCATAAAATATTAACCTTTTTATTATGTGTAATTTTATAGTTTAAAGAATAAAAAAACTCCATATATCCAAATTCTCCATTTCAAGCCGATCCAAACTGTTAGCAATGACTATCCATACCGAACGGTAGTGAAATTTGTGGCTATTTAATGTTTCAGAACTGAAGTTTGGTATGGTAACGGATATTTTCAAATATCTGAACGTAACCATATGGTGCACAGCCCTACCCCTACTAGGTAGTGTACTAATGGTACATCTTACAGATTTGGGGGTTGCATGGAATATATATTGCCGCTCAGAAAGTTGTGTAAACAACTTGAAAAAGGAAAAAAACATAGATGTCTAGGTCTCCTAATTTGGAACCTCAACACCTATTTGTTTCTTTTTGTTCTTATCTCCATAGAACTTACCGAGCCGCATTATATATTCCATTCTAAACCTCCCAAAACTTTGCGTAGTTGCCATTTTGAAATTAAAAAAGGGTTGTGTAATAAACTAGCTGTGCAACCTTACTACATAGAGACATCCAACAGATCTACATGGGGTGGCCTTTATAATTGTCAGTAGCTAATACTTTGAGTTCTATCATTGGTTTTATAACCATGCAGTTATCACCATAGAGTAGAGCTTTGGCCATTAAAAAAAAAAAAAAGGTCAGGTCCAAGCACTTCTTAGGTTATGAACCCCTGCCACCACCAGACTCAGGGATTCAAACACTCAACCTGTGGTTTTTGCAGCCAGCGGAATCTCCCAACAAACAAGAAATTGGTAGTTTAAAAAATTACATGTAAATATGTGTGTCGTAATATTGGTTATGACTTCCAAGGAAAGATTTTATGACGAAATGACATTAGAAAAACACAACTGAAGTCTTCATGATACAACTTATACTACTACTATTTAAAAATGCAATTATATGAAAAACATGTTAGTAATCAATGAGGCATATAGATAAGACTTTGCCAAAGTTGCGTTGAGTTTAAACATGTTAATAGCAGAAGCTAACTAAAAATACCCTACTTCTACTTGATCTAAATTAAATGTTCCTCTATAACAATATCCTATTAAAATCAATAACACTTGGGTGCCAAATAGCACTAAAGTAACTGGTATTAATTGATTTAATTCCACAAACTTCAATAAACCAGTACAGAACAATTCCAGAGTCAATACAAGAAACATGAGATGAATTACCTTCTCTTTTAACAGTTGTTCATTTTCTTCCTCTAGTCTCACGGCCATTGACTCCAGTTCCACTTGATACGCCTAACAAAATCACGAAAAACACATCATCAGAAACCAGGCCAAAGCAAAGCACGCATCTAATAGAAAGAAACCAGAAAAGACAAAAGTCCCACCTGCTTACGCTCTCTAGACCTCGCTGCAGACTCCCTGTTCTTAATCATCCTTCTCTGCCTTTGCTGTGCCGCCCTATCCAATGGCTCCAACAAACTCAAACTTCTCTTCCCTCTCCCTCTCCCCGTACCCCCAACATCCAACCCCACCCCCGACCCTGTTCCAATCACACAAGAACTACTTTTACAACTATATAACCCTCCACTCAATCCCTCCTCCTTCACATCCACAATTCTACTCTTAGCTGAGCCTCCCTCCTCAGTAGCATCTGCCTTCGCCAGAAAATCTTCCAAAGTCATCATCTCCTCTTTAGGCTGCTTTTCACTCTTCTTCCCTGCTACAATCTCCCTCCACACATCATCCACCGTTTTCCTAATCGCCCTCGGAGGCTCCATTTCTCCGTCGCTAATCGGAGTAACGGCCCCAGCCGCATCCAAAAGCGTGATCTCCGCATTCAACAGCGTACTTGAACTACTCTCTGTCTCAAGAACCGCCCTCTGACCCTGATCCGGACCCGAATTTCTTTCGGCATAAGCAATCCTATCAATTCTAAGAAAATCCGTATTCGAAATAGAATTACAGCCCGAGAGTTTACGCTTGAGATCTGAATCCCGAGATGTCGAAGAAGCCATGAGCTTCGACGACGCCATTACACCATGAAATCGTCAATAATGGAGCTTGAACAGCCCAATCATTTCCCGTTCTCTGCGTGTTCGTCTGTGTCAACAAATGTGTGTAGATATAAATATGTTAGATAGGGGTACGTGATGATTGTCTGAGTTAGACACCTACCTAGGGTTTTGGATTATTTGCAGAGATGGTATATCTGGTTTCTTTTGGTTCTGCAGCTGACAGACAGAGATGGGATTATCTGTGAGAGTGTTAATACTGTTACTCGAGGGACATTCTGTTTTCGTTGAACTGAAATTGCTTTATTGCAGTTTATATAAACACGATTTTGATTGGAACTGGACGGCACCAGCGGATATCTTAACAGAGAGAAAAGAGGGTTCGAGAAGCTTTTTGCTTTGATTGGGAACAGTGCTGCGGCTGCAGAGAAAGCAAAAGCCCTTCACTTAATAATGTTTTATTTGATTAGATGAAAAGCGACTTTGGGAGAAATTGGAAAGAACCGAAGACATAATTATGCGACATTGGGAGGTCAAAGAAATCCCTTTTTTTTTTTTTTTTTTTTTTGGGAACAACAATCGTTTATATGATTGTCAGATCACCAAGTTTTAGAGAGGGTTTTAATATTATTATATTAAAAAAAATAACGTGTATAATAATTAGGTGATATATGCGGGTATATTTTTTTTAGTTTATACATATATAGATATATATTAAATATTAAATTAATTTATAACAAATTTATTATTGTTGGAAGATAAAACTTAAAAAAAAGTAAAAAAATATTCTTTGAAAAAATGATAGGCTGATTTTTTTTAATTGAAAAAAATAATCATAATTTATGAAAAGCTAAAAAAATACTAATTTTAAAAATAAAAAAATTGTTATAATTTTTGAAATGGTAAAGAATTGAAAAAATAAATATAATTTATATAATCTATATATCTATATATGTATATATATATATAGAAACAAAATGACTTTTTTCCACTTTTGTTTTTTCGCCTAAACTTTAGTATTTAATGTCGAATAAATATATTGTTATTAAATTAAATTTGAACATTTTTATTTTAAAAATTTTGATTCGATTTCGAAATCTAAAATTTTTCACATATTTAGGTGTTTCAAAATAAGATGATATCAAGATGAATATACTACTGCATTTAATATATTATTTGAAATCTAGATATTTTATCGAATATGAATCAAATTACTAAATTCTGAAATTCAAGAAATATATGAAATCTAATAAATATATTATCCAATCTTCTTGAATCATTTTATGAAACCAATTAAAATCGCACGATCTTATAAAATCTACGAAACAATAATATATATATATAAGTAAAAAAATTTAAAAATTTTGTTTTCAGACCTAAATTTCTACCCTATAAATGTAAAACTATATTTTTTTTGTGGAACTCTTTTAAGATAAATTATTACAATTTAATTGGATAAATTAATACAAAAAAAATTCGAGATTTGCTTAATTTATGTTGTTCAACATAAACAAATTCAAATTTTAAGAAAATTTTGTTAACTCATAATATATTCAAAATAAGAAATAAACATTGGAATATTTGTTAGGAACCGTAAATCATTGTAGTTTCATTATATTGTGAAAAGTCATTAATAGTTTTCCTAAAATTTAAGCTATCAAAATCACCCAATCACGTAAATAGAATCTGATTTTGTCAAATATGAAATTAAACTTTCACTCATCTTACCGTAATTCAAAATTATTTAGATTTTTTATTCATATATTGCTTTCAATTTATTATAAACATATTTTATTATCTTAACTATTTTTCTTTCTTATTTTTAAACAAAAAATTCGTCCATCTCTTTCATTTTTCGTTTGATTGTTCTTGTGATTTTCTGTTGAGATCTGTTAATTATTTGACGTATAACCATTGTGCAATTATTCATTAGCTTTTTAAATATTTGTTTCTATCTAATTTCAAAATTTGTGATATTATTATATTTAATAGGCGATTTGCTTAATATTTTTATCCCTAATTTGACCGTGTAATTGACAATTTTTACGAGATATGTACAAATCTTTATTTTCTTTAATCTGCTCACATCTCTATTTTAAAAAAATAATTTCATTCAACCTTTTATAAATTGTGGATATCATGCTTATCAATTTGCGAACGAGAATTGAATTACAAATCCACACATTTTACAATATATTATATAACTTGAATATATGCTTATATTACAAAATATAAAAAAAAAAACATATCTTTTGTGCATCGCACAGGTCTCACATTAGTATTAAAATAAAAAATAACTAAATTCTCTAAAATATATATTTCTTAAAATTTATATATTTAAATTGGTATTATTCTTACCAATTGAAAAATAATCATAATTTACAAAAAGGTACAAATATACCAGTTTTAAAAATAAAATAAAAATATTATGATTTTTTAAAATGTAAAAAATTGAAAAAATAAATATCATTTCTGAAAAATCTATATATATATATGTAGATATAAAGAGAAGTACCACCCTAAATAGAAAGTATCAAATTTTTCCGCCTAAACTACTTTCTGTGATATCCCCACCCTAATAACCCACAACATAGTTTACTTTTAACTTGGTTAAACCTGTACGATTTTTTTATTCACTTGTAACATATTTATGAGGTATAATCTATCTCCCAAACAACAACTCATTCACACCCAAGCAAAATCCATAGTTGAGGCAAAAATATTCACCACAGCCACACCAATATTTACATGCCCAAAAATTGATTAAAATTATACAAGCTCAAACTAAATAACAAAATAGAATCCCAAAAGCATAGTACGCCCATGGTTTAGTCCCAAAGGTCGTCATTCATGTATACCGATCTCAAAAGCTTGTTGAAGCACGAACAGCATGCCCGGTAAGCCGTAAGCTTACACATCATCCACATGCTCACCTACAATGCACAAACTATGTGAGCTACAGCCCAGTAAGCAGAAATCATGTATGTACGATAAATTAAAATGCTTGCAGAAACTTTCAACGAGATGTGAAATGCATTCTACTAAAACCCTAGCCACTGTTTTGGAATATTTTATCTTTATAGGGCCCGTGACCCACCTACTGTGCACCGAAAAGAGTTAGCTCAATAAATAATCATAATCATAGAGTCTATCCATGTCTCACATGCCACCGATCCGACAAATCGAGCCTATCCATGTCTCACATGCCACCGACTCAATATATCATAAAGTTTATTCATGTCTCACATGCCACCGGCCTGACGAATCAAGCCTATCCATGTCTCGCATGCCACCGACTCAATATATCATAAAGTCTATCCATGTCTCACATGCCACCGGCCTCGGTACACTAGTAGTGGTCAACATTATATTTTTCGTTTCTTTTCATCACACAATGAATGCAAAGGCTATATACGACCCATGCATACACATGTCAATGCTCGTGAATATTATGTTTATACAATACCAAATCAATCAATCATGCCAAGGCAAACTATGTACAACTTATGCAATGCACATGCCCGTGCTCGTAAATATTATATTTATGCAATATTAAATCAATCGTTCACACCACGTAATTCATATCAATCAATATCAAGAGGCACAAATCACAAATATTCCATAAGATAATATTCATCTCTATCATTATCAAGAGGCACAAGTCATAATTATTCCATAAAATAACACAAACAAGTATTATGTCTATGCATTGTAGGTGCAAATGGATTTCTACTTACCTCTTTTCCGATAATATGTATCCGAGACCCCCTACACGTATGGTTAAGCTAGTAATTTTTCTGGAACCGAAGGCTTGCGTTCTCTCTCTCCTCTATCTCTCTCTCTCCTCTCTCTCTCTCTCTCTCTCTCGCGCGCGGTGAACCCCTTTCCCTTTTCTCTTCTCTCCCCCTTTTTTCTTCTTCTTCTTTGCTGGACTCCTTCCCCCGTCTTCCCGAAATGAAACTCTCCCCCTTTTCTTTTCTTTTTTCTTCTTCCTTCACTTATAAGACAGCCGTCTTATATATATATAAACACACACACTCACCTAATTATATATATATATAATAAACACACACTACTAATTATATATATATATATATTATTATTATTATTATTATTATTATTATTATTATTATTATTATTATTATTATTATTATTATAAGCTCGCCACGTGTAATCATATTTTATTAGAACATAACAAATTATCTCTTTCTTGACATTTGGCCTAAAGGGTTCCAACCTATAATGTAAAACCTACAAAATTTAACAGCAATATACCAAGCATAGTTAATTATGAGCTGCGATACCAATAAAATGCAATTTAAATAGCAAATAAAATTATAAAATGAATACAATGCATGAACTATATTGGCCAGTGAATAGTGAGAGGCTTGGGGTATCACATCCTCCCCTCCATATAAAAATTTCGTCCTCGAAATTCACTTATTTGAAGAGTTCTGGGTATTTCGACTTTATTTCATCTTCTCTTTTCCAAGTAGCTTCTTCTATCGACTGGTTTCTCCATAAAACTTTGACTAGTGGAATTTCCTTATTTCTCAGTTGATTCAATTCTCGTAGTAAAATTTCCACATGCATTTCCTCATAACTTAAGTCTGTTTTTAACTATGCGGGTCCATTGTTCATAATATGAGATGGATTCGCTACATATTTTCTCAACACAGACACATGGAACACATTGTGTATCTGAGTCATTGATCCAGGCAGGTCAAGTCTGTAGGCAACATCACCAATTCTCTCAATGATAGGAAATGGAACAATATACCTTGGACTGAGCTTTCCCTTCTTACCAAACCGCATTATTCCTTTCATTGGAGAAACTTTCAAAAACACGCGATCTCCTACTGCAAATTCCAATATTCTTCTTCTTTTATCTGCATAACTTTTCTGTCGACTCTGAGCAGTTTTCATTCTCTCTCGAATCTGTGTTACAACTTCTGACATTTCTATGATCATATCTGGACCCAAAAGCTTTCGCTCACCAACCTCATCCCAATGTACCAGTGATCGACATTTTCTACCATACAGTGTTTCATATAGAGCCATTTCAATAGTGGACTGATAGCTATTGTTATAAGAAAACTCTATCAAAGGCAAAAACTTGCTCCATTGTCCCTGAAAATCTAACACACAAGCTCTGAGCATGTCCTCCAATATTTGTATTATCCGCTCTGACTGCCTATCTGACTGAGGGTGATATGCAGTACTGAAAGACAATTGTGTCCCTAATGCCTTGTGTAGACTCTTTCATAAGGTGGAAAGAAACCTTGAATCCCTCTCATAAACAATAGATAGTGGAACTCCATGAAGTCTGACTATCTCCTGTATATATAGTTGAGCATATCGATCCATTGAATAAGTAGAACAAATAATAAGAAAATGAGCAGATTTTGTAAATCGATCCACAATAACCCAGATAGCATCATGACCTTTAACTGTTTTTGGTAATCCTACGACAAAATTCATGGTAATGTTCTCCAATTTCCATTCCGAAGGGCTGTAAGGTTCCTGCTGGCCTTTGATGTTCTGCCTTTACCTGTTGACATGTCAAACATTGTTCCACATACTGAACAACATCTCTTTTCATACCTGACCACCAATAATGCAATTTCAAGTCTCTGTTCATTTTAGTAGCTCCTGGATGTACTGAATACGGTGTTGTGTGTGCTTTTGCCATGATATTTTCACGTAAATTATCCACATTAGGTACACATAATCGATTTCTGAATCGAAGGACCCCTTCTTTTGATGTTCGAAAATCTGATGCTTTTCCGAAAGCAACATCTTCATTTACTTTAGCTAAATATTCATCTGTGAGTTGTCCCTGCTCAATTCCATCAAGTAAGGTAGGTCGAAAAGTTAAAGCTGCTAATTTTACTTCCACTGATCCATGCATTAAAACTTTGATGTTCATTTTCTGCAAGTCCAGAAACTCCTGTCACTGAATTATAGCCATCGTAGAAGTTTTATGAGTTGACTTTCTATTAATGCATCTGCCACAACATTTGCTTTACCAGGGTGATAAGTAATAACACAATCATAATCTTTCACTAGTTCCAACCATCTTCGTTGCCGCATGTTCAGCTCTTTTTGCGTAAAGAAATACTTTAAGCTTTTATGATCAGTATAGATCTCGCATCGTTCTCCGTATAGATAATGTCTCCAAATTTTAAGTGCGAATACCACTGCAGCAAGCTCTAAATCATGAGTAGGGTAATTCTTTTCATATTCTTTCAGCTGTCTAGATGCATACGTTATTACCTTTCCATTCTGCATTAATACACAACCCAAACCATTCTTCGAAACATCACTATAAACCACAAAACCTTCATTACATGATGGAATTACAAGGATGGGTGCTGAAGTCAACCTCCTCTTTAGTTCTTGAAAACTTTGTTCACAGGCTTCGGTCCATCGGAAGGTTACATTCTTTCTAGTCAACTGTGTCAGTGGAGATGCAATTTTTTAAAATCCTTATACAAATCTGCGATAATACCCGGCTAGACCCAGAAAGCTACGTATCTCGGTAGGAGTAGTAGGTTGTGGCCAATTGTTAATTGCTTCAACTTTACTTGGGTCAACTGAAATTCCTTCTCCTGACAAAACATGTCTATCCAGAATTCGCATTTCTTGAACTTAGCATACAACTGTTTCTCTTTCAAAATTTCTAACACTTTTCTCAAGTGGTTAGCATGCTCTTCTTTGGTCTTCGAATAGATCAAGATATCATCAATAAACACAATTACAGACTTATCCAGGAAATCTTTAAATACTCGATTCATTAGATCCATAAAGGCAGCTGGGGCATTTGTTAAACCAAATGGCATTACTAGAAACTCATAATGTCCATACCTGGTACTGAATGTTGTCTTTGGAATGTTTCCCTCTTTAATTTTCAGCTGATGATAACCCGATCGTAAATCAATCTTCGAGAATATTGCTGCATCCTGAAGCTGGTCAAGTAAATCATCAATTCTAGGCAAAGGATACTTATTCTTGATTGTAACTTTGTTTAGTTCTCTGTAATCTATACACATTCTCATACTGTCATCCTTCTTCCGAACAAATAAAATTGGTGCACCCCAAGGTGAAAAGCTGGGTCTAATAAAACCTTTGTATACTAAATCCTGTAGCTGTATCTTCAATTTTTTCAATTCAGTTAGTGTCATTCGATAAGGGAACTTTGATATTGGGGCGGTCCCTAGGTGTATATCAATTACAAATTATATTTCTCGATCAGATGGTAAGCCTGGAAGATCATTTGGAAATACTTCAGGATATTCTTTAACTATCGGCACTTCATCCACAGATAGACAATGTTGTTCTTCAGTAGTTACAACACTCATCAAATAGCCCTCACAGCCACTTTCTAACAACCGTTGTGCTCTAACTGCAGATATCAGTGGGAATCTGAAGTTCTTCTTTACTCCAACAAAGATAAAAGGTTCGTCCCAGGTGGCTGAAATGTAATTACCTTTTTTCTGACAGTCTATGGATGCATAATATTTTGATAGCCAGTCAATCCCCAAAATTACATCATAATCATTCATGTCAAGTACAATCAAATTAGAATAAAGTTCTCTACCATCAATCGGGATAACACATGCTCGTAATATTTGATTTGTTTGTTTTGACTCTCCAGAGGGAATCACTACATTGTAACCATTCTCTGCTATATCAGGTTCTCTGCCTAGCCTTCTCACATACTCAGTGGATGCAAATGAATGCGTAGCTCCAGAATCAAATAATACAAATGCTGAAATACCAAAGATAGAAATGTACCTGTTATTACAGATGGGTTTGCCTCAGCATCTTCTCTGGTCATGGTAAAGACTCTAGCTATTACTCTCCCTTGTGCTATGGGGCTCGGTTTGTTTGGGCATGTAGTAGAAATATGTCCTAGTTGTCCACAAATATAGCAAGTTTTGGCACCCACAAGACATACACCACTGTGTTGTTTCCCACATTTAGAGTAAAGGGGTAATGGTCCTGGTGATTTACCCTGAACAGTTCTCAGACGCTTGCTGGAATCTCTTTGTTCCTGCCCCTATCCCTGTCTAAGCTGGAAACTAGGTCATGGGCCCTAAAATTGTTGTGGCCTCTTCCTTTCATTTCCTACCCAACGCTGTCCCTGTCTTTGTGTGAACTGACGTCGAATCTCCTGTGCCTGACATATCCTCTGTTCAGCTTGCTCTGCTACCAAGGCCCTCTCATCAACCTGTGAGTAAGTAACTCCCTGTATACCACCATACAAACATCCCTATAAAGTTCCGGTCTCAGCCCTTCGACAAATCTTTCCACTTTCAGTGCATCCGTTTTAACCATGTGCTCAGCAAACATTGACAACTGCTCAAATTTGGAGATGCAGTCTGTAACTGTCATAAGCCCTTGTCTCAATTGTATAAACTCATTCATTTTCATTGCACGGACTGGAGCAGTGGAATATTTGTTTTTGAAAAGTTCTTTAAACCTATTCCAAGTCATAGTGGCTACATTCTCGATGGCCTTCATTGTGTCCCACTAGTATCCTGCACTCCCCCGTAACATAAAAGATGCACACAATACTTTTTCCTTGTCTGGTACTCTGTTGTACAGAAACATGTTTTCTATGGTTCTCAACCAATCCTCTGCAGCTGTGGGATCCACTGCATTTTCAAATGTCAGCGGGTTAAGCTTTCTTAACCTTTCCCGAATCAGCTCCATTTGTTCCACTCGAGGCTGTGGCCGGTTCATCTCATTCCTTTGTTGTCCACCAACATTTCTTTGTTCGATTAGCTACTGAATTTGTTGTGACTGGCGTTCCACTAATCCGTCAATCTATCGATAAGCACATCACGATCAGTGCCTGCAGCTTGTGAACTTTGTTCTGGAGCTCTATTTTCCCCGTTACATTCACCTTTAGTTCTCACCATTGTACCACCGACTGTAATCAATCCTAGATCACAAGCCAATATAACTCATAAAATATATAATGCATAACAAAGATGAATAAAACTTACCGGCATGGTTATGCTCCACAAGTTTGAGCTCGTGTACATGGACAGTCTACAGGACATAAACCGGGCTCTGATACCACTCTGTGACACCCCCACCCTAATAACCCACAACATAGTTTACTTTTAACTTGGTTAAACATGTACGTTTTTTTTTATTCACCTGAAACATATTTACGAGGTATAATCTATCTCTGAAACAACAACTCATTCACACCCAAGCAAAATCCATAGTAGAGGCAAAAATATTCACCACAACCACACCAATATTTACATGCCCAAAAATTGATTAAAATTATACAAGCTTAAACTAAATAACAAAATAGAATCCCAAAAGCATAGTACGCCCATGGTTTAGCCCCAAAGGTCGTCATACATGTACACCGATCCCAAAAGCTTGTTGAAGCACGAACAGCATGATCGGTAAGCCGTAAGCTTACACATCATTAACATGCTCACCTACAATGCACAAACTAGGTGAGCTACAGCCCAGTAAGCAGAAATCATGCATGTATGATAAATTAAAATGCTTGCCGAAACTTTAAAGGAGATGTGAAAAAAAATTCTACTGAAACCCTAACCACTATTTTGGAATATTTTATCTTTATAGGGCCCGTGACCCACCTACTGCGCACCGAAAAGAGCTAGCTCAATAAATAATCATAATCATAGAGTCTATCCATGTCTCACATACCACCAGCCCGACAAATCGAGCCTATTCATGTCTCACATGCCACCGACTCAATATATCATAAAGCCTATCCATGTCTCACAAGCCACCGGCCTGACGAATCATGCCTATCCATGTCTCACATGCCACCGACTCAATATATCATAAAGCCTATCTATGTCTCACATGTCACCGGCCTGACGAATCAACCCTATCCATGTCTCACATGCCACCGGCCTTGGTACACTAGTAGTGGTCAACATTACATTTTTCGTTTCTTTTCATCACACAATGAATGCAAATGCTATATACGACCCATGCGTACACATGTCAATGCTCGTGAATGTTATGTTTATACAATACCAAATCAATCAATCATGCCAAGGCAGGCTATGTACAACTTATGCAATGCACATGCCCGTGCTCGTGAATATTATATTTATGCAATATTAAATCAATCGTTCACACCACGTAATTCATATCAATCAATATCAAGAGGCATAAATCACAAATATTCCATAAGATAATATTCATTTCTATCAATATCAAGAGGCACAAGTCACAATTATTCTATAAAATAACACAAACAAATACTATGTCTATGCATTGTAGGTGTAAATGAATTTGTACTTACCTATTTTCCGATAATATGTATCCGAGACCCCCTACACGTATGGTTAAGCTAGTAATTTTTCTAAAACCGAAGGCTTGCGTTCTCTCTCTCTCTCTCTCTCGTTTAACCCGTTTCCATTTTCTCTTCTCTCCCTTTTCTTTTCTTCTTCTTGATTGATAAAACTACGACATTTATTAATTTTCAAGTTATTATCTATCAAAATATGTTTACTTGATTATCTTTTTTATTATTTTTTATTTTTTACTAAAAATGTCAAAAGCTTATAACCTTTTTTGTTTTGACTCCAATTTTTTAAAATATATATATATATATATATATATATATCTAATTAATTATATTTTCACGATCTCTAATTTGACATACATATTACACATACATATATACATTAAATTTTAATTATGAAATATAAAATATTTTTTCTTAAGTTAATTGTGATATACATAAAAGAGAAATAGTGTCTTAAATATATATTAAATTTTTGCTAGCTAAATTATTTTTAATTATGATATCTTTTTTTTATACATATATATGTATATATATAATACGTATCTATATATGAGATATAATAAAATAATTTGACTGATGTCACAATAAAAATAATTGTATTATTATTTATTTTTATTTCTATTATTTTATTATGAGAGTACATCAAAACAAACTTCTAGATATTCTGTAAATATAAATTATAGTTTAATTTAAATCCTATAATTTTGTAAACTTCAAGATATAAATAACCAATATATAAGTTAGATTGCAATAATTCAGTTTGATTTAAAATAAAAAATAATTAATATTTACATAATAGAATAAGATTAATCTGCATAATTTTATTTTCATCTAATCTATATGTATATATATAATAACAGAAGTATCAGCTATTTTTAGTAGCCACTCATTTTCTCGCCCATTTTCTTTGTACTAATAATTATTATATTTATTTATTATTTTTTAACAGATTTTTAGTTTGATATTTTTGAATTACATGATATATATAATATATTTAGTACTATATGATATCAAGTAAGTTTGAAAATTAAGTTATTTGAATCTATAATATTACTTAAAATTTTATTTATATATAGAGAGGGAGAGAGAGTTTTTTTTTTAATAATTATATGATATCAACTAAATTATCAATTATTATCTACAATCTTATATGATTTAATAATAGGAGAATACTAATTGTGTTATATTTAATTACTTAATTATATATACTAATAGTTATTATATTTATTTATTATTTTTTAGCAGATTTTTTAGTTAGATATTTTAGAATTTTATGATATCTATAATATATTTGGTACAATATGATATCAAATAAGTTCGAAAAGTAAGAAATTTAAATCTATAATATTATTTCTAACTTTATATATATATATATATATATATATAGAGAGAGAGAGAGAGAGAGATGTCAACTAAATTATCAATTATTATCTAATTCTAAGCTTATACGATTTAATAATAGGAGAACTATATATAATTACTTAATTATTTGTACTAATAGATATTATATTTATTTATTATTTTTAGCAGATTTTTAGTTAGATATTTTATAATTGTATAATATCTATAATATATTTGGTATTATATGATATCAAATAAGTTTGAAAATTAAGAGATATGAATCTATAATTATATATATATATATATAGCGAGAGGGTTATATATATATATAATTATATGATATCAACTAAATTATCAATTATTATCTATAATCTTATACGATTTGATAATAGGAGAACAGTAATTGTGTTATATTTAATTACTATTATTTGATTGTTTAAAAACTGCTTGGATTATCAAATTATCTTTAACATAATTTTCAGTACCAAAATTTAAAATAGTCAAAGATTGATATAGAATGTAATTATCTTTCCATAATAGTATCTTTGATTATAAATAAAAAATATTTAATTTATTTAACATAAATTTATTATATATATTTCAATATATTTTGCATCATATTTTAAGGTTTTCATGTAGAAGAATAAAATTTTATTTGAGAAAATAAAGGAGGAGTCGTGTGGCAAATAGGAAGACGGAAATTATTTTCCTTAATATAAAATTGATGTTTTTGGATAGATCTAATATGTTCTAATATCTTGAAATTTTCAGAATAACAGGGATGATGATTTTGTTTCATATATTTTTTATAGCTTAGATGTTCATAAGAGGCTAACTTAGGATCTAAAATAAGGGCAATCGTTAGTTAATTATCAACTGTTGAAATGTGTTGAATGATTGATAATATTGTATGACTTTGCTCATATGCAATTTTAGAATATTATAAATTTCATATAATTTTGTTTATATTGAACTATGTATGATTACTTTTATTCTTCCCAAAACTGCACATTGAAAGAAAATAAAGGATATCATGTTCTTATTTTTTTAACATGAAATTTTTTTAAACTTGGAAAAAACGTAGGTAAATTTATTTTATTTTACCTATTATATATTTTTAAAAATATTAATTTATTAATTTTAATAGTATTATATTATAATAATATATCCGTGCATCGCATGGGAGAACTTACTAGTAATAAAATAAAAAACAACCAATTTCTCGAAAACATATATTTCTTAAAAGTTATATATTTAAATTTGCATTTTTTTACCAATTTATCTTTATAATTAAATAAGCCATATACACCTAAATATTATTTATTTATTATAAAATATTTTTATTTTATATTTAAAATTAATATTTTATTTTTATATATGAAAAATGGATGTCAAAATGAAGATCGTGAAAGAATAATTAATTTAATATATTTTTTTATAAAATTTGAAGTTGATATAAAAAAGTTATAAGTGTTTAAAATTTTGAATGAAAATTTTAAAAATGAAAAGGGAAAAATAAAATAAAATCTTTTATTGATTGTAATCTTAGAAAAGAGGAAGAAGAGAGAGAATGATACTGAGGGAGAGGAGGGGCACTTGGGGTTAGATATGTTAAATGAGCTAGTTCTATCAGTTTTGGGCTAGTTCTAATGGGTTTTGGGTTAATTGGGCATTGATTTAATCGGGTCAATTTAAACGGGTTTAATTATGGTGATCCTAACCCTAACCCTATCGATTTTCGGGCTAATCGGGCCACTATCGAGCTGAGTCGAAATAGTCAAATTATATATTTAAATTTAAAATTTTAATTAAATGCATATTATGTTTTATTTAAAATACAATATTAGATAACATTAAAAGATTATATATTTTAGAACATTTATATCACTATACAAAATTTAAAGATTCAAATATTTAAGTTATATACACTATTTCATTCTCTCAATTCTAGCTTTAAGAGCCTTCACTGTCATAAAATTTGAAATCATGTTACATTTAAGTTATAAATTTAAATGACAGTATTTAGAATCTTCTAGTAATTAAATATAAATTTTAATATCTTCTACTAAAAATCAAATATAGTATATGAAAAATAATTCGAAATGGTGTATATTATTAATTCAATAATAGAAATAGACAAATAAGAAGAAAAGTTCGGGCTATCGGGTTAGCCCTAACCCTAAGCGGGCTAGCCCTATAGGGCTTCGGGCTCGAACTAAACGGGCTGATTGTAAACGAATTAATAAAATCAAGCCCTAACCTTATAATTTTTCGGTCTAAATGGGCCAGTCCGTCGAACTATGGCCCTTTTAACATCCCTACTTGGAGTTGGTGGGCCAGATAGTAAAGGTTGTGGATTGGACCGATCCCAATCCACAATCCTACTCAAACACCAATTAGGAGCTGTCCCAACCAGGTTGGGAACAGCCCATAACAAACACATACCAGAAGTAATTTAGCATTTTGGGCCATTATATAGTCCACTGTATTATGAATCTTGGAAATTCAATAAAACCCACCATTAGTTTAGGGAAGACATCGGTTATTGAATTTCACAAGCAATTAAATAATCAAATGTTAATTATTTATTGTATCATTTACAAGTTGAGATAATTATGAATGTATCTCCAAAAAAGCTGAAATTGAACAAACTAAAATCTATATATTTAAAAATAAAATTCATAATCTTAAAATTTAACACATTATATTGTTCACTCTTTATAAGTTGTTATGTATTATAATGATAATAAATAATAAGTACAAAAAAAAATGAGTTACAAACGTTACAACTCAATTAAAAATAAATTTATTGAGGTTAAAAGTATTAATATTATGAAATAATGAAATAAAATAAATAATCTTATCTTTTAGAATAAATAGTATTTTTTTCATAATCTAATATATTAAAAGTTTAGATTATTTATATATATATATATATATATTTAAAAGTAGAGTTCATACTCTCAAGATTGACGCATCATATTTTTGCACTTTTTATAAGATGTTATGTGACCTAATGATAATAAATAGCAAGTACAAAAAAAGAGGTACAAGTTATACAACCCAATTAAAAATAAATTCATTGAGGTTAATAATATTAAGATTATGAAATAATAAAATAAAATAAATAATCTTCTCTTTTAGAAAAAAATATTAATTTTTTCATAATCTAATATATCAAAAGTTTATTTTTTTATATATAATTCAATCAATTACAAATATATATTGTTTATATAAATACTCAAATCTAGTACAAGTGGTCCAACCCACAAAAAAAATTAATTGTAAAATAAAATAAACAAAATAACCCTGATGTTTCAAAAATATATGAGATTATCTAAAAAACAATATTTATAATATATAAAAAATTAAATTAACCCTATATAAATACTCCAAACCATGCACACGAAATTTCCAACCAATAAAATCAAGATAAAAATAAATAAACAATCGTATTTTATACACACTAGTTTTTTTTTTATATATAAACTAATTTTGTGAATTAAAAAAAATAATGTTTTTGTATTTTTATCTTAAAACCTAACATAAATAGTTCAATAACAAATAATTTTCTTTATATTAGTTTAGAGATATTTTAAAGTGTAATAGTAATAAAGTTTTTATTCTTCTTCATAACGTGTATTGTGTTCCTAATAATAATAAATAATAAATACAAAAAAAAAGTTAGAAACATTTCAATGACGAAAGGGCAATGCAATTATTTAAAATCAATTGTTCGACATCTTTGTCTTTTCAATTGTCGAGATAACTTTCGTATTTAATTCTCTTTATAGTGAATGTTTTGTAAATATAAATATTTGGACATCAACAAATATTTTTTCTAAGTAGTCTGTCAAAGTTAGTTGAAATTAAGAAGAAAAAAAAAAGATGGAAAATGAAGTTTCTTTGAATTTGAATTCAAAGTTTTCCTACTCAACCTTAGATGAAGTTGACCTGAGGAGGGAACTCACCTCATTTAATAATGCTCTTGTTGTATATGTTTATTAATATAGAAATGGATTATTTTTCTATAATTTTAAAATATAATTAATATCTTTAATAAAAAGGTTACGCCTGTTCATTGCACGGTGTACAACTTGTTATAAGTTAAAAGATTCTCACAAAGTATATTATTAATGAAAACACGAACCTCGACATACTCTCTTATCATAGTTAACTGTTTCATCAAAATACATGTACGAACCAATTGGAAGATAGAAAAACACTGTGAGTATACACAAATTTCATTGAAGAGAAGATGAGGGTGAGTAGACCGAATTCCATAAGAGTTTCAAGTAGAAACCAACCCATAAATCTACAAAAGGTTGATGGAAATTCCATAGAAAAATTGAAAGTTATGCAATTAGTCCATACTTCTGATGAGAATCGCATACGTTAATTCGAGATGTCAAATAATGCACCAACGAAATAAGCAATTACAATATGTTTACGTTTAAATTAAAAATAGTAGGATGTGTGTGAGACAATAAATACCTAGCAAAAGATTTAGCCAAATGAACTTTCATGTCCAACTATTACTTAAACTATCAAGATATTAGTAATTTGTGAGGTTTTGTTAAGATTGGGGATATAATTTTCAAATTCAAAGATAGTATTTACAATTTTTTGTTAAAAGACAAATATGCAGGTGAACACACGCACATGTTTGGGCTAAGATAAACTAGAAATTTGATGTATTTAGCATGTTCTTTTTTTTTTTTGTTTTTTGATAAACTTTTTTCAATATATTAAGAAATAAATACTTTTTACTATTTTTAATTTGTATTGACGTATGGAATACAAATTTATTAAAAGAATACAATTCTTACTTTTTTGGAAGAAAAATATAAATTTTTATTTATTTATTTATTATTCAACTTTAATTTTCTTATATAAAAATATATTATAAAAATACATCATACAATAGGAAAATTCTAGTTGTTACTACTAAATTAATAATTATAATTATAATTATTTCTTAGCAACTCAACACAGCAAGTATATTGATTACAGAATTAATATTTTCCTTATTACTACATAGCTGTTGAATCATAGTTCGTATGACGTGAGCAAATAAGAAAAATTTAATTTTATAAATAAATTATGTAATTGAATAAATTAAATTAGAAATAAGGAAAATTTTGCAAAAAAAAGGATTCCCACTATTATCATTGGTCGGTGCTGGTACCTATATAGCTTTTGGGTATTGTAGCAATCAGTTTGAGCTTTTTTTTTTCTTTTCTTTTTCCCTTTTTTTTAATAACTTATTTAGAGATACATGTCTCTCTCTCTCTCTCTCTATATATATATAAAGTAAAATACCGACTTAAATAAAAAATATCAAAATTTTCAGTCTAAATCATTTTTTAGTTATAGTATCTACTTTTTATGGCAAATATATATATATATATATATATATATATATTTTATGGTATATATTTTTCTAGGCAAACTTATATCAATATTTATTCATATATATTTCATTCATAAAGCAACAATACTTATTAATTTTCAAATTATTATCTATCAAAGTATGTTTATTAATTTTTTTTTATTATTTTTTTAATTTTTACTAAAAAGTACAAACGATTATAACTTTTTTATTTCAACTTCATTTAAAAAAAAATTCTATATTAATTCTCTTTTCACGATCTTTAATTTGACATCCATATTGCACATATATATACACTCACACACATACATACATTAAATTTAATTCTTAAATATAAAATATTATTTCTTAAGTTAATTTTGATATCTATATCTATATCTATATAATAACAGAAGTACCAACTATTTTCAGTAGCGTACTATCTTTTCTACTCATTTTCTTTCTACTAATAGCTACTATATTTATTTATTGTTTTAACAGATTTTTAGTTAGATATTTTAGAACTTGATATCTATAAAATATTGGGGGATCATATAATATCAAATAAATTAAAAATTAACAGATTTAACTGATATTGAATTCATAATAATATTTACAATTTATATAGAAAATTTTGATTGAAAAAATGGTTAATACATGATCTACTGCTCAAAAAAATAAAAATAAATAAAAGGCATCTTTTTTTGTTTTTTTAATATGAGTAGGTAAATTTATTTTATTTTACTCATTATATATGTATATGATTTTATATATAATATTTTTATCATAATAGATATACAAATAATTGAACATAATTATATATATATATATATTTTCTTTTTTAAAAATATTAATATTATCTATTTTTTAAATTTAATAATATTACATTATGATAATATATTCATGCATCGCACCAATAAACTTATTAATTTAAATAAAAAAGAAAAGTAGAAAGAAAGAGGGAAGATAAAAATAATAAATACGTTAAACAGGTCATGCATTCTTGATATATTAATTTGTTTTCTCTTAAAAATATTGTGTTGGAATCCAATATTATATAGGCCCAGTTAAAGTGGGTCAATTGGCCGGGTCTCTTTCTCCCAATTCATCAGTTTCTAGTATGGGCCTGTCTCGCTAGTATTCTTAATTATATCTTCATCTTCACACATAATTATATAGTGCAACTCAAAAAAGGTTATTCTTTTTGGAAACCAATATAACATGTGTTTGAAAAACCAATATATATATATATATATATATATATATATATATATATATAACATGTGTTTGAAGAGGTGGTGAACATTTAATAAATGATCTGGTGTAATATAATATAATATAATATAGTAATAGCATAAAAACACAGCTATGTATTTATAATTGAGAAGTATAATAAATATATATTAAATTAAATAAGGTATTAATATTTGACCACAAAAATGAAGAATAAACATGCAAGATTAGTGATAAGATTTTTATAATTTCATTTGATTACAAATAAATTAAGATTATTAAATATTGTTTAAAAGAAAATATTATAAATCATCTCAATAATTATCACTAAAATTATTATTTAAAATAAGATGCACATTCTGTAAATTTTGTAATGTACATTTGAAATAAAGAATTAATAAAATAAATAATACGGGAACAATATAAATGAAGATTTATTATTCATGTACTTGAATGATAAATGGTTTTTAAAAAACTAAATAATAAAAATGTAAGAAAATTAGAGCAATGTGCTTTGCTCTGAAAAAGATACGGGGCTAGAACACTTGCATGCAGTTTGCTATTCTATAAAAAGAGGTGTGGGGAAAACAGGGATCAGATAGGTTATGTTGCGAGTGGCCCAATTGTCGTAACCAGGCTAGGCGGGCACCCATCTCGCATTATTTTTTCAATGCGAGCATTTACCACTCATCACATCCCCTTAAAACTTGCCTGAAGGATCAATGTTGTTAGGTTAAACAGATGCCTCTTTTATCATGCCAGTATCAGCCCACATATTGTTGCAACATCGATGTGGGAAATCTGCCGCTATTCACCTCCCCCTATTTTTTCTCTCCCCATCCTTCCTCAATTATAAATATATTTTTATTATATAAAATGAATCCTTTTTCTTAGCCAAATATTCACTTACATCTTCATTCTTTCGCAAAAAATAAAAGGAGTGAGTGGTAGTCATTGGAAAGTGGAAAAATGTTGCATTTTAATAATTAAAAAAGAGACGTCGACAGCAGGGTTCGAACCTGCGCGGGCGTAGCCCAACAGATTTCAAGTCTGTCTCCTTAACCACTCGGACATATCGACATTTATTGCATATTTGACGAGTGGATTTATATCTAAAGGATTAATAAGGGCCCCCTTCGCATTTTTTGCCCAAGTTCTCGTGAAATTAGAATCGCATTATTGTTTATTTAATTCTGTAGATGCATTAAGATTTATGCTTTCTACTTTGCATATCAATTATTCTACTCAAATAACAAACATAAGACTATTCGCGCTTTAAAATTCTTTAAATACATTATATTGGCTAAATACATTTCACATAAAATTAATATATATATATATATATATATATATCTAAATATACTCCATTTCTACCAAATACACCTTTTTAATTAAAAAAAAAACCAAAAGAAAAGAGAGCACAAATAAGGAAGAAGAAGAAGAGAATAAGTCCTCCAAATCAATTGAACATCTTTATGAGGTTCAATGTGTCAATTAAACATCATGGATAGAATGAGGAACTTCACAAGTAATATATTCTTGATTTTTTGAGAATTTATTGTTTTTTTTTAATATATTTCTAGGGTTTGTATATAAATTGTGACATCTTTGTCAATTCTTGATTTTTTGTTTTGTGTTTTATAAGTAGTTGTGATGAACATATATATAGAGTAAGGATTTGGTTTAGAACTCGTGGTATATTGTTTAATTTTTTGGTGTTTTATTTTTAGGCCGTCATAGGCTAATTATATATTTGAGTGTTCTTGCATAAGTTAATAGACAACGATTTGCCACTGACCATAGATTGTGTGCTTCTTCTCCAACACAACTCCGACCTCACTTCGATTCTCTAACAAGGAAAAAGAATTGATGAAGTTATTTAACCTTCAAATATATATATATATATATATATATTCTTATCAGGAGAGTCTTGCAAGTCAAAACCAGGATTCCACACTTTTTTTCATTATTTTATTTGCTTGGGAACAATAAGTGAAATGCAGCGTTACAGTATTGTTGGCATTCCATAATTACTCCGCTCAATGTTCGGTCAGTATTGTTGAACACTCATTATATGTTTGAGTGTTATAGTCGAACAGTCAGCACGACGAAAAATAAATCTACTAAAATATCAATATGAAAATATCAAGAAACAAATCTACTAAAATATCAATATGAAAATACTTATATTATTATTCTCTGTTGATGTATCTTTATCCATTATTAAATTTCTTGAATGAACTATAATTTGGAGGAGAAGAAGAAATTGAAGAAGAGAATGAGAAAGGAAGAAAATTAGGTTAGTTTTAAATATATATAAGGATATTTTAATCAATCTAATCGTATATAATTTTATTCAAATTATTTTAAAGTGTATTTAGAGAATTTAGGGATGCAAAATGAATAGCCGCAAACGAATAATAAATTCTTACAACATTCCTCCCAATAAAATTATACTTGTTTTAGTACTAAATTTTATCTCCTCAAGAAAAGTTATTTTGTAAAATTCTACTTCATTTTGAATTCTTCTCTATGCAAAATTTAATCCACTTACTAAAGTAAGTTAAGTGTGATTGGGTAACTTTAATAAATAAACAAAAAAAGATTCACCGGTAAAAGTTAGTGCCTTATAAATTTGTTTTTTTACAATATGAAAATACTTTCGGGTTTTTGTAATATTTTTTATAATGCCCATACATACAAATAGTTGGAAAGTACTTTCGCTTTTTGTACACATTATGAAACTAATACTCGTATTATACTTATCCCGAATAATAATTTTTGAATAACACTCTATAATAATAAATTGTTTAAAATTTAAAAAAGATTCACAAGACTAAGCAGATGTTGTAGAATTAGAAAATAGATATTGTGGCAATTATAAAAATACTACTCAAGGTTTTGGAAAGTAGATTTTAAATTTTACTGAAATTTTAAATTATCCTATTTATATATTATATAAATAGAAAACAATTATAATAACTTACCATGACTTCATATTTTCAAATGGCCCTTATGTATTTTGTGATCATGAATTATATTATTATATTTAAAATTACAACTATTTTTATAATTGCCACAATATCTATAGATGAACTCAAACATATTTCTACTTCCATGGCTCTGATACCAACAAGACCCAGGAGGCGAATGACCCAAATCAAACAGGCTAAGATCAATTATAGACAGGTGAGGAACACATAGATCAAAGATCTTTTTTTTTTTTACTGAATTCAGGACTTATTACTGAGGACCCCCTTAGTAATATAAGCTGACAAGAAAAACCCCACAAACGCCTGCGCCTTCACTCGGCATTACGGCAACAAGGGCACGAAGTCGGCTTATACACCTTAGGTTAACTCAAACCTGATTCAAACCTCACAAATCCTATCATTGATTTTAGTTATTTGATTTTAATCATGTTTCCAGAACCTTAAAAGTCTGGATCCATGTTAGTAGGAATATGAATAGCCATACTATGATCTAACACTGAGAACTAGCCAGCCATATTAGGCGGCTGATAAATCAAAGTAAAAATTAAATTTAAACAAAAATAAAAATTTAAACTTACACTTAAATTGTACTCAGAATAAATTTATTTATCTTGAGGCTTGGCAAAATTTACAAAGGGAGAGAGTGGTTGGAGAGAGAAATGAGAGAGGCGGTAAACACTAGCGTGCCTCTACAAATGAAAACAAACCTATTTATAGAAAAGGAAGAGCCGGACATGAAACCCCGGATTCCAAAAATAAAAATGAATAGTAAAGCTTTACAAAAGTCAAGAAGAAAACAGTAAAGCTGCTTTATAAAAGCATAAAATGACAAATATGTCTGAATCCTTGTCTGGTGACTAATATGTCACTGTTGATCTTCGTCTTTAACTTTTTTCAGAATCTGATTCTTCTGGAGAGAGATGTTCTCTTCTGAATCCAATATTATGGAATCTGAGCTTCCAAAAACCCAGAAGGAAAGAATCAGAAAAGCATGATGATGAAGATGAATATTTCTCCATGCATCTTTTGAATTTATTATCTTGGAATTCCATCATCGTCCAAGCTTGGCAATAAATCCTCATAACTTTTGAGCAATTTTTATTGAGTTGCTGCTCACCGCTGAAATCTTCAACAAGAATAGAAATAGATTCCTTTCTACATTTCTTCCAAATTTCATCAATATTATGTTTCCATTGAGAATAGCAGAAACATCTTGGACAATTAAAATAATGATCCAAACTCATTTTGAATCTTTTGAAAAAGAGTCTTTGAGCTCTTCAAGGGCTTCAAATAAAGCTGGGTCAGGAATATCATCCTCTGGATCCTGAGCATCCTGTAAAAGACTAGTGAATTGATTTTCACTAGTTTCAGACCTCATTGAGGAATCAGATTTTGAATCTGATGCAAGATTTTTCGAAATATCTTTTTTCATTTCAGAAATAAACAAATCAATCATTTGTTTCTGTGATAGAATCCCAGCATATTTCTGGGTAAGAATCTTGAAAGGACTAATATGATCCTCTTCTTTTTCTTTAAGATCTTGCTTATAAGCTTTGATCTTTTCATTGATTTTTTCAAAAGTTTCTTCCGAGAATAATTTCCCGGTTTCTGGGTCCATTCTCATCATTTTATCCCAGAATTTACATTGGCTGATTCGCCATAAACAAGGTGCACCATAGCTGGTGTAACCTACTATTGGTGTCCACTTCCATATCCATGGAATACCAAATTCAATAAAGAAAAGACAAGTAGTCTTCCCTTCAATGAAATTTTCAGAAGATTTTCCCTGTATAACAGGGGAGACTGATATCCAGTCTTTCATAAGACCATGGAAAAGTTCTGGCAAAATTTTTGCCGAAGGTCCAAAAGTTCTCCACCATGTAAAGAACCAATTTGGAATTGGCATGTGAAAAATATTTTCACAAACTTTTATAAACCAAGAGTGTTTATGCCCCTTGTTCTCATATAAGAGAGTTTTTTCAAAACTTTCGATATAATCGAAGTAATTGAATTTAAAATTCATATTATGAAGCTGAGAATAAAATTCTTTCTCTGCTAATGGAGATATACCCCATTCTTCAAAGGATATAACCTTTTTGATAATAATCTTGGAAAAGTTATAATCTTTTCCTTTTTCACCAGAGGCGAAATGATTTATCTCAACACTATTAGTAGAGAGAAGGAGAGTTTCATAATAACCTCTCTGTTTATAAGACCCAGACACGTATGACGTGTTAGAAAGATATCTTTCCCTTATGGTCCAAGGACTATCAGCCCATTGAGTATCTCTTTCTTCTATTAGAAGAATAAGTTGTCGATTAATATTTTCGACAAACATTTTTTCATTTTCATCTTCTTTTGCTATATTAGCATAAGAAGTCTGAGTATCCTCAAGAGAGATATTACTCTCTTTTCCTTTTTGTTTTTGTTTCAAGAATTCTTGAAACTCTTTATCAAGATCAGAGGTATTACCTCCATAGGAACTTGCTGTATTAGCAATGTTCTGGGCAATCAATTTTTGTTTGCCATGCTGAACTATAGTCCTAGATTGAGTTTGAGGGATATAACCCCTTCCTCCTCTACCTCTATAAGAGGTAATGTTTCCTCCACTTGTACTTCCTCTTCCTCTATTAGAGGAATAGAAATTGTGATCTGGGAAACTCATTCCTGCAAAAATTCACGAGTAAGAAAATCAGGCAAATAATTATCAATGCCTTTTTTATGAATAATATCAAAATCAAAAGGAGCAAGATGTGCTTGCCATCTGGCAAACATCTGCTTTGATACATCGTGTTTAAAATCTTTATTAAACATAAATTTTGCTGCATTGCAGTCTGTTTTAATTTTAAATTTCTGATTATATAAATCATCCTGAAATTTTAAAACACATTTAACAATGGCAAGAATTTCTTTAGCCACTGTTGAATAATTTTTCTGGGCATTATTCCATTTCCCAGAATAAAATCGAACAAGATATTTTTGTTTTTTATGGGGATCAACCTGTTTAAGGATTCCTCCATAACCAATATCAGAAGCATCAGTTTCAACAATTTTTTCCCATAAGGGATTTGCAAGCATAAGACAAGGAAGATTTTTAACCTTCTCTTTAATCCTTTTAACAGCCTTGGTATGATTATTATTCCAAGGAGAATGATTCTTTTTCAATCTATCATATAAAATAGCAGTATCTTCATTAAGATTTTTTATATAAGAAGAAATATAATTAAGGCTTCCTAAAAACCTTTGTAATTGAGTTTTATCAGTAATGATATCTGGAAATTTATTTCCAAATTCAATACTTCTTTGAATAGGAATAATATTTCCTTTGTCAATTATATGACCAAGAAATCTAATAGAAGATTGAAATAAAAGCATTTTTGGCTTTGAAATAACAAGACCATTTTTTATAACAATTTCTTTAAACATATTTAAATGTTTAAAATGTGTTTCAATGTCTTTAGAAAAGACAAGAATATCATCAATATAAACGATGATAAAATTGCTAAATGGATAAAAAATGTCATTCATAATTTGTTGAAATTCTGAAGGAGCATTTTTTAATCCAAATGGCATAACTGTCCATTCATAATGTCCAAATGGAACATTGAATGCAGTTTTATATCTGTCAGATTCATTTATTTGAATCTGCCAAAAACCTGATTTTAAATCAAATTTAGAAAAGACTAATGCATTAACAAGTCTATCAAGAAGATCCTTCTTGTTAGGAATAGGATGTCTAATCCATTTTAAAACCTTATTAAGAGGTTTATAATTAATAACTAATCTAGGAACTCCACGTTCCTGCTCAGAATGTTTATTAACATAAAATGCAGTGCATGACCAAGGAGAATCAGAAGAAGTTATTAACTTCTTTTGAAGTAAAGATTCTATTTCTTTTTTACATAACTCTAAATATTCAGAGTTCATTTGACAAGGTCTAGCCTTGGTAGGAATATCTTTTTCATAGAAATTTTCTTCATATGGAAGAGAAATAATATGCTTTTTTCTATCCCAAAAAGCATTAGGCAAATCATTACAAATATCAATAGAAAACTTATTATGAATAAGCTTAATTTTTTCTTGTAATTTAGGATTTTTGAGTTTTTCTTCAATAGTTAAAAAACTCACTTCTTCTTTTAAAGAATTTATTTGAAAGGTTTTTCTTTCAATCTGTTCTTGAAGTTCATTCAAAACTCTATTAATAGGTTTTGTAATAAAATCAAAAGATATAGGTTTTCCTTCAAAGGTTCCAATTAAACCTTTTTCATTGACAACAGTCAAAGGATAAATTTTATAAATAAAAGGTAAGCCAATTATAAGCTGGCTTGAAATATTTTTTGCAAGAAGAAAGCTTGTTGAAATGCAATTTCCATTTTTGCAAACAAAAGCTTTTGGAATCTTGAAATTTATTTCAAGACGTTCACCTCCTTCATGAGAAAGTGAGTGCTTAGTTTTATGAAAATATCTGGTAGGAATCAATCCTTCCTGGATGACATTTAAGTCAGCACCACTATCAATCATAGCAATAAAATCAAATTTTTGATTTTTTATAAGAAGAGTAATTTTTGTATATCACTTTTGTGATATAACCATAGACATAGTAGACAAATAATTTTTTTCTAATGGCATCAAATGCTCAATAGAATCATCAGGAATATTATCAATATCCTTATCTTTATTTTCTAAAAAACAAAGTCTTTGATGAAAATCTTTATTAATATGATAAAGATTTATAATCTCATTTTTAAGATTATCAATTTCATGAACTAAATCCTGAGTAGAAACAGGATTTTTCTTTTCATACTTCTGTCTAAGAAGTTCATTAACTTCGGACATGGAGTATGTATTCTCAGTATTTTGAGAAACAACATTACTAGTATTACTAGTAGAAGGAGTATCTTCCATTTGATCAATTATACTAGTTCTTAAAAGAGGATCTTTAATTCTTTTAAGAAATTCTAGCAAATTATCATTTGTCAAGACACTTAAATTAAGATCTTGAAACTGAGACATGAGTTTATAAAACTCATCTGTATTATCAGTATTACTGATTTCTTTTGAAGGACAAATACAAGGTTGTCCTTGTATACATGCTTCACCATCTTCACTTTCTGATAATAAAGATTCATTATCAAGAAGTTGAAGATCTTCAGAATCATTTGATTCTGAATACTCAGTATCTGAGTTTTCTGATTTATTATTATCAGAATCCAAAACAATCTTACAAATTTTTTCTTTTAAATCATCATCAAAATCAAGGGCTTTAATTTTATCTCTTGCCCAACACTGGTTAGCATAATGACCAGGTTTTTTGCATTTTCTACATATTATAGAAACCTCTTTTTTCTTTCTTTTATCTTTTTTATAAAAATCTGATCTAGATTTTTTCAATTCTTTTCTTCTATCAGAATAATGTCTTTTCTTTCTTTTAGAAAGTTTTCCTTCCCTAAAATCTTTAGAAGGACGTTTTTTCCCTTTATAAGGATTTTTCATACCAAATTGACCACAAAATTGGCCAAGTTGTTTTTTCTCAAGCAAATTTTGCTTTCTTATCTGGTTATTTAATTCCAACTCATTACATAGGGCTAAACCCTCTTGAATACAAGTTGATATTAAATTACCATAAGTATAATTATCATAAGGTATAGAAATATTATCATGCCTAAGAACTCTGCGAATTCTTTCAGCAAAAAGACTGGGAAGACCATCAATAAATTTGGCTTTCCAATAACGATTATTACAGTCTGGTAATTCAAAGATACGAGTAAGAAATGTATCTTTGTACCATCTGAAATCAGATAGTGTTTTACATCTAAGGTTGCTGAGAAGAGTTCTAATATTCTCTCCATTATCAGTAAACCTTCCTGTAAAATGATCAATAATAGTGAGAACTAAAGAATAAACAGCGTTCTCAACTGGAATATTATTCTCTTCCTTAATAGAATTAAGGATAGTAGATTTTTGTTCATGGGACAAATAATTATCCCACCAACCTTTAAGTTGGCCTGTAAAACCAGCAGTAATCATGCCAGCAATATTTTTATCTGTATTACCAGATACTTTACACACAGTACTATACATCATCATACGGTGTGCAAGATTATAGATGTGCCTATCAGTGCAACCATCTAAATTCCATTCATAAATACTTTTTCCATTATAATTATTGGAAATATAATATTCTTGTTCTTCATGAAGAATATCAATAGGAGAAGGTCTATTATAATAGTACCTGCTCTGAGTAGGTCTATCTGCCCACTTTATTTTATTTATTTCTTCTGTAATATTAACAGAAGTAGAAGAAGAAGGATTTTGAAATTCTTTTTGAAATTCTTCTTCATTATCTAAAGCTGAAATATTAAAAGCTTTAAATTTTTCTTCTAATAATTTTTCCAAATCGGAAACAGAAGATTTAAGTTTAAAATCCTTTATCAAAGGAGGAGATTGAATTGAAGAAGAAACAATGGATGAAATATCCTTTTTCTTTTCAATATGAACATCAGGTTTAATCTGATTAATAGCTGAAATTATTTTTTCAACTCTATCATGTAAAGAAATCATTTCTTCACCCAGAATAGTTAAATACAAATTTGTATAATTTTGATTTTCAATCAATTGATTTATATGCTTCGTAGTAATAGGAAGCATATATGTCTCAAA
Source organism: Caryopteris x clandonensis (assembly GCA_028749325.2). Lineage (NCBI taxonomy): Eukaryota > Viridiplantae > Streptophyta > Magnoliopsida > Lamiales > Lamiaceae > Caryopteris > Caryopteris x clandonensis. Next base: position 646,058 of record JAPYKT020000049.1, read on the forward strand.
TATTTTTGAAAAAGCTGTAAAATTGAAAGATTTATCATTCTTTTCAATTTGAAATGGTTGTTGTGGAGGATAAACAGATTTTTGAATCTGTCCAGAAGTAAGTTTATAACTTCTTTCAATAACTGAAATATAATCAGTAATAAAGGTTTTAAAAAACCAAGGAATGAAATATATAATTTCATTTTTTTTCTTCACAGAACTCATAAAAATTTTCTAAAAAGAAATCATATTCTTTTTTAGTAAAACTTTTAAAATACCATTTTCTAAATGGTTCCCATTTGGGTAAATAAAATTCATCATTAATCTGCTTTCTCACAGCAGATCCTTTTGTAAAATCTAGTTTGGTTGTACCATTCATATTAAATAGTAAAATTCATTTGCAGTCTGCAGTTAAAGACTTTTCAATTCGTATAGCGAGGCGTGAATATCGAGTAGAGGAAAGCACACCTCGTATATGGAAAATCAAATGCAAAAATAATAGTGAGACTACACATTGCAACTGGTGGTTGCGCGCAGGTTACAAACAAAAGATTGATATGTGGGAAATCACTAAGTATGGAGGCCCTCATACGTGCCTAATGAACGCGGTGTCTGTTGACCATCAAAACTTGTGCAAAAACATGATTGTTGCGTTGCTAACTGGAATGGTTCAGACAAATCTCGGGTATGAGATTAAGTGTGTTCAACAACAAGTGTATGATAAATTTCAATATAAAATCTCATATCATAAGGCATGGTATGGTTTGAAACGAGCAAGAGAAAATGTGTATGGTACATGGGAGAGCTTTACAAAAATGGAATCCAGGCACAGTTGTTGAGTGGCGCCACATGCCCGAAGAGACAGATGGTGTAAAAATATTGAAATATGTGTTTTGGGCGTTCAAGCCATGTATAGATGGGTTCCAGCATTGCCGTAAAATTATTAGTGTTGATGGAACTCATCTTTACACTAGATACAAGCACAAGATGTTAATTGTTGTTTCCATGGATGCAAATCAACATCTTTTACCTTTGGCTTATGCACATGTGGACGAAGAAAGTTTTGCTTCTGGGACATGGTTTCTTCGTATGATATCGAAACATATTGTTCGCGGTAGAGAAGGAATGTGTCTGATTTCAGATAGACACGCCGGTCTTTTGAAAGCAGTGGAAAGAATTGCAGATTTTCAGCCACCTCTTGGAGTCCATCGTTTTTGTTTGAGACATGTCTGTTCGAATTTCAATAGCAAGGTCAAGAATGTCAAGTTAAAGGACATGTGTTGGCAAGCTGGCTCAGCGTTCACAATCAAAGAGTTTGAAAATGTAATGGATCAAATAAAGGCATTGAATGAGAGGGTATATGATTACCTCTCGAAAATCGAAAAGGATCAATGGACTCTTGCATATGACGGAGGCTGGAGAAATGGAATTTTGACAACAAATTTGTCTGAGTGCATGAATGGCGTGTTGAAAGGTGCACGACGGCTCCCAATCTGTGCGATTGTGCAGGCAACATTTTATCGATCGATAAAATATTTTCTTGACCGATTGACACTGGGCCGTGAAATGCAACAAAGGAACCAACCATGGCCTGATGAGGTGTTTAAGAAGTATGATCAACGACAACGAAAGGCAATGGAACATCAAGTCTATAAGGTTGATTTTATTGATCAAAGTGCTTCCGTGAAAACATTTGTGCCAGGAACAACGAGATGCTATACACACATTGTCAAGTTGATGCTAAGAGAGTGTAGCTATGGAGACTAGAAGCAAAACGGCATACCATATTCACATGCAATGCAAACTTGTCTACATTTTGGAGTCAATTCGATAATTTACATGAACTCATTTTTCAATACAAATGCGTATGTGGACACCTATAGTGGTAAGTTTGAGCCATTGCCTGATGAATATTATTGGGATGAGGCTTCCTTCCAACTGTGTCATAATCCGGCATTGTGTGAGAAGAGGCATAAAGGAAGAGGCAAGACGACGAGAATTGAAAATGAAATAGATTGGGCACAAACACGCGCTAGGCAACAATATCGTGTACAAGATCAAGCTGCTTCCCAGACTGGAACTTCATATGACCATAGATGAATTGTTGTGTATAGAAAGTTGTAATGTTGTTTGTTTTAGATGTAATCAATTTTTGATTTGTATGCGGATTATGTGTATTCAATTTTGAAATAAGATTGATGTTAGTTTTCCACTGTTTTTATAAATGTATACCATTTCAAATTTTATGTAATTTGTTCCATTTTCGATTTCAATTATTTATTGTTCTTCTAATAGATTTAATCTTATTGTAGTATGGAGTACTTCGGAGAATATGGTCCTATTAGTGGTGAGATTTTAAGGGAACAACACATACACCAATCTGAGGATGTATTTGCAGGAGAAGTTGACCAAAAATTGAAGTGCAGACACGGAAGTGGTATCTTTTGGAGACTTGATGACCATGATCCTTATGAGGATGACCCAAACGATGATGGCAGGGAAATACTCAGATGTACACAGAGGTTGCATTACCGAGTCATATCCATGTTATATCGTATGGGATTCTATGGTGTCTACAGATGTGGTGATTATACAATTAATAAATCATTAATCACTGCATTGGTTGAGAGGTGGCGGCTTGAAACTCATACATTTCATTTTAGAGTTGGAGAGGCGACCGTGACATTACAAGATGTCGCATTTATTTGGGGCCCAGTTGAAGGTGGGGCCGTTATAAGTTCAGATAATTCAACCGGTAGGTCATATTGGACTACAAGTTGTCAAGTGCTTCTGGGATGGGACCCCAATGCAGAAGACTTAAAAGGGTCAAGATTTTCACTTTTAGCATTATGTACACACCTAAGCATGCACCCTGTTACCGATAACAGCCCACAACAACATGTTGTGCAATATGCACGTGGATGTGCCTTGATTTTGTTAGGATCCATAATGTGCCCAGATACTTCTGGGAATATGGGGTCATTGGTATATTTGAATCAGCTAGAAGATATTGATGAATCCTGTAATTTAAGTTGGGGTTCAGCGGTACTAGGTTATTTGTACCATCAGCTATGCAATGCATCACATAGAGGTCGTACACAAATTGGTGGGCCCATGCAACTACTGCAGGTAAATATGTTTCTATATTGTTAAATATAAATATGTTATATAAAAATATGAAAATCATTTTACATATTATTGTTTCATGATAGATATGGGCTTGGTCAAGAATTACTTTTCTCACGCCGCAAATGTCGGGAGGTAGACGCCTAAATACAGCGGCAATTGTTGGTGTGGATGGAGTTCTTCCTGTTGCACCGTATGGTGCTGAGTGGTTACAATACCACAACTTTACAACTAGTTTGACGAACAACTTAAGGGCTATTCGGGAGAGTTTAGACAGGCAAACTCCACAAGAGGTATGATATGTATTTGATGAGATTATGCTATATTTCTATTAAATTTTACTTAACTTTATATTTATGCAGTTCAATTGGCAACCTTACGACCCATACCCAACTGCTGTGAGGGCATATATTGACCTTGGAATTATCAGCGTCACGAATATATGGATGTCAAGATGCCCTATGATTCATTATTCAATTGTAGAGTTATATTACCCCGATCGAATATTGAGGCAGTTTGGGATGAGACAACAAATTCCACTAGGCATTACTGATGTGCACGATACATTGCATAATATATGCCGTAGAGGGCGCTCCACTACAAATTGGGCTGAAACACATGCTTCATTTGTAGAATGGTGGTTTAACAGAAATGATCATATTGTCTCCGCTCTTGCTATTGGTTGGAATGAGTCAGACGTCGAAGATGGTTATATTAGATGGTATGAAAGAATAACGACGTCTAATAACTCCAGGGTTAAATATGCAAGTGGGGTACCAACCGCAATCGAATGCATCTATAGAAGTTTTGGTATGTGGCTGTATTTTGGTATTCAAATTTCTATGTGCCTTGATTATGTAATTCATGTTTATGTTTTATATTGTGAATTTACTACAGGAAAGTTTATGGGAAAATTTGAATAAACTTGTCATAGACGAGCAACCGTATCTTAGGGAGCCCTTCAGACGATCAGTAGAAGACATATACTCGCAGGCTAGAGCTCACTTTCATGATCGTCGACCATCATTCCAACGCCATCACTCACAGTATGGGCCTGAACTGCAACATGATCCTGAACCACAACATGATCCTGAACCACAACATACATCACAATATAGCCCAGAACCTCCAGCATCATGCACTTATGGGAGTTTTCTGCCACAATTCAATTCATCCCCCATTTCATATCCTCAAGCTGGCATGACAACAAATATAATACACGATCATGTGACTTCGAGGACTGCATCATCATCTTTTAGTTTGAATATTACAACAGATGATAATGAATCAAACTGTACCATGACTTAATTTGTTCACTATGTAATTCAACATTCAATTACTTAGTGGTGATGTTCATATATTATAATTATTACTATTGTGTTTATTCTAATTAATATTGTTATTATTATTATTATTATTATTAAAATTAACATATAAAATTACAAAGACTGATTTTCACTCGGTCACCCGAGTGGCATGCAAGACCGAGTAGCACAACCGAGCTAACCGAGTGCGAAGGTTTCAGGATTTTCTTCGCACTCGGCCTGCCGAGTAAAGTGAGAGACCAAGTAACCCGACCGAGTGCGAAGGTTTCAGGATTTTCTTCACACTCGGCCGGCCGAGTAAAGTGCGCGACCGAGTAACCCGATCGAGTGCGAAAGTTTCAGTATTTCCTTCGCACTCGGCCGCCCGAGTAAAGTGCGCGACCGAGTGCAAAGCCACAGACAGTTTTAAAAACCCACCTTCTCTTCATTTTTCTCACACACTTTCACTTCCAAACCCTAGCCCCTTCAAATTTCTCCTCTTCAATCCGAAATATTACCTTCATACAACTCAATTTTTCATTGAAATCATTCAACCCATCATTTTAAACAACAAATTATTCCAATCTTCCAAGAAAGTGGTGGAGATTTGAAGGATTCAAGCAAGAACAACAATTTTCATCTTTTCACTCTTAAGGTATATTTTCATTAACCATTGCTTTTGTTGATTAAATATGTTGATGATTGACTTATTTGGAGTATTTTGACATGAAACTTGATATGTTTTCTTGCAATTTTTCATTGAAGTTTTTTATCGAACACTTGGTATGCATGATATAATCTTCTATTTAGATATGTTTTCATTTAACATTGAGGTTGTTGTTTGAATATATTGATGAGGGACTAATTTGGAGCATTATGGCATGAAAGAAGTTATGTTTTTTTGTAAGTTTTCATTGAAGTTTTTTATCGAACACTTGGTATGCATCATATAAATTGGGAATGTGCCATGATTTAGTCTAGAACAATGATGAAATGATCTTAATATCCCATGAATTTCAATGTTGAATGATGAAATCCCATGAATTTCAATGTTGAATGATGAAATTGCCTGAGATGAATATTGTATTATACGACTCTTGAACTTTTTGAATGATTAAATTGCTTGAGATGAATATTGTATTATATGACTCTTGAACTTGTTGACATGAATGTAATATTAATTCCATGTCATCTAGGTACCAACAATGGATCATAGTATGGATGTTGTCAATACTACATTCGAATGGAGTCAATACTCCATTGAAGAACAACAAGAGGAGTATTAAAGAATTTTATCCACCATGCCGGATGCCTACGGCATACAGTTTGCTAATTGGGAGAATAAAAGTGAGAGGTGGTTTGAAGTCCAAAGAAAGAAAAGGTGAGCCACTCGTTGGGCCGATGTAGAATGCATGCATGAAATGGGCATATATGAAGATTTGAAAAAATTGTGCAAGAATATCAGGTGGTCTAAATTCTTTGCGATGCATGAGAAGACGTATGAGCCCCTAGTTCTCGAATTCTTCTCACAGCTTCAAGTAGGATACAATGAAATGGTGCCGGAATCCATGATATTTTATGTGGGAAACGAGTGCCACCATCTTTCGGCCGAAGAGCTCAATCATATTTATGGATTTTCCAAGAAGAAGTACTCGAATCTACCCAATGAGAGGTTCAATTTTCCCGAGTACAACCCAATCACTTTTTGGAAGGAAATAACAGAGTCTCATCCAGATAAGCCATCGGTCTACCACTCTAGTAGATCGAAAGCATCGAGTATTCGAAGCCCGGTCCTCCGATATTTTCAGAGGTTCGTCTCCAATACAATTTTGGCAAAACCTGAGCCTGGAGTGGTTACCTTGGATGAGCTGTTCGTGCTATGGTGCTTGGTGAAAGGTAAGAAGTTCAATGTGGCACCTATGCTCTTAAGGCAGTTTGTCCGAACAAAACATCAGGTGGCTAATCATATTGGAGGTTTGATCACTCCAATTGCTCGACACTACGGGCTCAACTTGGAAGGGATGGAAGAGACACCAGGCGAGACAAGTATAAACCTCGAATTGCTGTGTAACATGAAGATGTGCCAATTACATCCCGGCACCAGAAAATTGTATCTGATTTTATCAGATAAAAAGAGGTTTGCACTGCCCAATTCTCGCCTCACCAATATTGCTGGAGGGAAGGTCGATAATATTTTACTGAATGGCTCGGTTCATATAGAAGCAATCGAGGAGAGTGAGAATGAATTAAAGAATGAGGAGGAACAGAGCCTATGGACCTTGATATTGAACAACTACAGGCGGATGAAATGATAGGTGAAGCACAACTGCCCTCATACGATCAGGCAGGAACTTCACAGCATCCACAGTATCCACCTCAGTATCAAGGGGGGTGGAACGATTGGTCGGATTGGAGAAACGCTTTGGATGCTCGTCTTGCCAACATAGAAGGGGATGTTGCCAACATAAAAGAGTATGTGAATCGTCAAGCCTACAATTCTCAAATTTCACTTGACATGTAAAGACAACAATATGAGTGGCATGTGCAACAAGGCCATTTTCAAGAAAGTGAATATCCAGCTTATCGACCATTCGGCCCATCCAACACACCGTACCGACCCCCTCAGTGAGCACGTTCCAATCCAACACCGTACTGACTACTTTTTAAGAATGTATTGCTTTCATTTGAACCTCTTGACTTTGTTGTTTATTGATGATTTCGAGTAGTATTAAATTTGATTTGAAATTTTTCCTTATAAAACATAATTATTGTTATTTGTTGGAAAATCAATTCATCAACACATTTCAAGAAATTATAACAATCTCATTTAACAATTCCATCGATTTTTTACCAAACTAAATAAATTAATAAATTCGACTACAACACAATAAAATAAAAATAAGAGAATATACAAAAACGGGAGAATGAACGAAAAACCGAGAAGATGAATAAATCAGAAAATCCACTCGACCAGCGGAGTGGAATTTTAACCGAGTGATTCGGCCGAGTGGAGAGATTACATATTTTACAAAATTTCCCTTCGCACTCGGCCAGCCGAGTAAAGTGGCAGACCGAGATCTGTGGCCGAGTTCATTCCTCGAACTCGGTCGGCCGAGTAATGTTGAGGCCGAGTGTCTGGGCCGAGTGTCAGGTACCACTCGGCCGGCCGAGTGGTGACTCGACCGAGTGACCCAACCGAGTGCCTGCTTCTTCCTTTTTTTCGGAATTAAAAAAAAAATTTAATGTCGCCCCTGGCAGGGGCGACTTATAATTAAAGTCGCCTCCCGCAGGGGCGACTTCACATATTTTTTTAATTTTTTTCACTATATTTTAATAATTTTTTTTTGTCATATTTTATTAATTCTGCCGAAATTTTATACAATTTTAAAATTATATGGAGGTATTGTGCAAAATTATAAATCGCACGGGGTTTTACATATTTTCCCCAACAAATACATGATATTTAATATTACGAAAATGATTTTATATCCAAATGCATCCATATGCATGCGTTTAAAATATTTGATTATAATTATGTTAAGCTGTAAATAAAGATCAACTCTTCGATGTATTCAATATCAGTTCTTCCTTGTCTTGTGGGTACATTCACTATAAACTTTTAGTTAACAATTATTAATAACTATGATCGTTTATAAATAACTAATAAATACAAACAAAATACTAATATTTAAATAAATTAACTATTTTAATTTTTTTGATTATAGGATGTATGCAAAGTTATATTTGACTAAAATATATTCATATTTAGTATAGTAATTTATGAAATTATTTATTCACTAATATATATTGAGTCTAATATATAAACTTAGATTAATTTTTAAGTCCTATATATGCAACACACAACAATTATATCAATTAACCAATGAGAAATACAAAAATAATTATATATGTAAATTTTTATTGATATTGATGAATATATGTCTCAAATATATATATATATAACAAAAGTACCAGCTATTTTTAGTAACTCACTAATTTTTGTGCTAATTTCTTTCTACTAATAGCTATTATATTTATTTATTATTTTAGCATATTTTTAGTTATATATTTTAGGATCTATAATATATTTGGCACTATATGATATCAAATAAGTTCAAAAATTAAGTGATTTGATCAATATTGTTTCTATAATTTTTTATTATTTTATTTTTATATATAGAGTAATATTGTATGTCTTTCTTATATGCAACTTTAAAATATCATAAATTTTATATGATTTTTCTTATATTCATAGGTTTTTCTTATTTATGCATTGACCAATTATTTTTAGTTGAACTATATATAATTACTTTTTTTGTTCCAAAAGTTTTATGCTAATAATTTAAAATAGAAAATAGGAGGGTGAGGAGAATAAAAATATTGTCTCTTAGGATGGAAAGCCATGGCAATAGGCATGTTTCCTTTCCACTATATTCATAGAGCATTTGATGCCTACTATAAATTCAATTGTCAAAGGATCATCAATTATTCTTATAATTAAATATAAATATTCCCACCGAACCCTGCACTCTGCACTGCACACACTATGTTGTTACTATCATTTTTAGTACCCTAATTTCCAGACCAAAATCAATGACATCTTCTAAATCTAACTCCAACATTCCATCTCCTTTTTCTTCAAAATAAATAAGGGTTAATTGCATAAAAACTTGTGATTTTTATAAAATTTATATTTTAATCTTAATTTTTTTATTTTTACAATATCTAGTATTATCTTTCTAATTATTACAATTAGAAAAATATGATAGTTTTAGTGGAGTGTCTTTTTATATATGTATATATATACATATTTTGTTTAGTATTAAAATAATCAGAATAATAATAATAATAATAATAATTATTATATATTTGAAATATTTCTTAAGAAATTATATATAAGACATTATACTCGTATATTATTTTTGTTACATATGAAATGATGGTAAAAATATAGTACATATTTTTCTTTTAGTTATATAGAATATGTATGAATTTAATTATCTATTTTATCAACTTTAATATTTATAGTTAAGAATATAATTAAATTAAAAGATATTAATTTTCAATTTAATTGTAACAAATATATAAATATAAAATATTAATTTATTTATTGATTACATGATCTAATGTTTAATTAAATTAAAATTATAAACACATATTATTTGTTGTGAAAAAGATGGACTCACCTTAAGTTCATCAAATATTTATTACCTGCTTTGAATGCAAAATTAAAAATTAATGCTTAACATTGTAAAATTAAAAATCAGCATTAAAATGCAAATTTCAGAAATGTGTATAATAAAAAAGTAGAGTAATATAAGATTAGACGTATTTATAATAGAAGAATCCAAGTGGTCCAATAATTATCCACAGTGTGCATACCAAACTGTGCCAATCTGACAAGAGAGTATAACTGCAAAGCTGATTGCACAGACATACTCTATTCTATCTCTTAAATTACAATAAAGTGAAATCAAACATTTTTTCATTCTCCATCCCACAAACAATGAATATTATATAATATTATATTATAAAAAAATAAAAATAAAAATAAAAAGAAACCCTTTCTTTCCTTACTTCTAATCCTCATAAATCATTACCACCAACTACTCACCGAATTGATAAGTAACTTAGGTTTGAACCATGCATAACTACACCAGAATTCTTATATATCATACCAATTAAACAAAAAAAGAAGATAGAATATCGATCGTCTTGTAACTTCATATTCTTGTATAAAAGACAAAGATAAACTTGAAGAATTTAAAGCAACCAAAAGCCAAGTCAACAAAGGTTATCATATACTCTAAAAGTAGACTTGCATGTTGTAGTGTCCCTCCCCAGAGCTTTACTCCTCTGCACCACCAATTTATCCACTATTCAAAACCAATGCATCTGGTCACTTAAAACACATCCATTAATTCCATTATTCACCTCACAAAACCACATGGGCCTCTCTCTCTCTCTACAGACAGATTCTCCTTATCCCATTTTCCAGCCCTTTTTCTAGTCACTTGTCAACCCTCATAATCAATGCATTCTCTGCTGCAAAAAATACAATAAAATTAAAGTTAATGAATGCAAGAACTAAGAAATCAATCAAGATTTCAAATTTCATTTGACCAAATCGAACCAAGCTGTTACCGTCACCAGTTTTTTATGGGAACGCCACCTCCGTGATTGGAAAGAATAGGATTCTTGTGTCTGGGGATATCATGAAAATCCATCTCCTGTGGTGTCCTTTGTTTCTTGCCTACATACATAATAATGCACTTTATTTCTGTTATTATATACATAGAAATATATATAAAGTAAATAAGCCTAACCATGGATATGCTTTCCAGATGGAACCAATTCATCTGATTTATTCTCATTGTGCTTCACCTTTCTCTGTTTCAAATAAGCCAATTAATGAGCATTAATTATATTATTAAATATAACAAATTCATTTCTTTTGCTGTTTCAGAATCTGAAAAACTTTGACCTTCTCTGGAGTTGAATAACAAGAAACATTTCCATCACCTGTTGAACAAATAATGAAGCTTCAGTAATTCATCCATTTAATCCTATATTTAATTAATAAATAAAAAATTAAAATATTGATTTATTTTGTAACAGTAGTGTATTGTTCACTTAAAGAAATTAGTTTTACCATTGAACTCAGTGGCTTCTTCCACTTCTTCTTCTTCTTCACCTTCCACAGGTGTATTCAATCTCACCCATTCATCTACGGTTTCTTTCCATTTTCTGGGAACAATTTAAAAAGTACCAAACAAATCCCATATTTTATTTAATCCTTCCTAACAAAATAAAAAATAATAATAATAAAAATAAAAATAAAAAAAATCTTACACTAACCTGACAAGAATTTTGACCAGCCTGCGTACTTCATTTGATGAATGTTTTCGAAGTTTTGTGACATGTCTACCTATGTCCGTTTCCTTGAAACATACAAATTTAACAAATATATGTAATCGAAAAATCAAGAACTATAAACTTTAAATATTGGAACCCAAAAAAATAAATAATAAGAACTCCATTAATGTCACCTTGAGAGCTTTGAATGTAGTATCCATGTCCACAAGTTTCTGCAGCAGGCCAATTAAAGACCTCTCACTCTACGAAATTCCAGTTACACAAAACTATCTGTTAATACATTTTGTTTGAATTCAAGAATCAGAAGAAGTTTTTTCTTTTAAAATTTATTTATAAAAAAAAAAAAAAAAAAAAAAAAAAAACCTGGTTCTGATCATCAAGAAGAATCTTGATATCAAGAATTTTCCTCTGTTCGTCGTCGTCTTCATTCGTGGCTACCTTTTTTCCTGATCCCATTTCTTCAGGATTGCAATCAAAGCCCACATCTTGTTTCTGCTGATCGTAGTCTTCATTTCTTTCACTCTTTTCTTTGCGATCACAGTTGTGGCACTTTGAAAATGCAGGTGTGTAAAGCTTCTGGATAATTCCATCTCTTCGATTCTTGAGTTCATCTTCATGATCAGCAGAGGCTACAGAAATCGACATGTTGATCCACGTCCAAACATCAACCCCTGAATCCGATATAAAAGATCGATACTCATCCAAATCCATTTCAAACTTCAATTATTTAATTTTTTTTTTTCAGAAATTATTATCCCTTGGAGGAAAACAGATAAGAAGTCAAGATAGAGAGGAGATGGAACAAATCCCAATAAGCAACAAGAATCTTGTTCATTTTGGTTCAATTATGATGGAAGTTTTTAAACGAGAAACAGACTTTGGTGTGTTTGCAGCAGAGCAGAGGAAGAAGATGGGTGTGGTGCCACTTGAAGAATTATAGGGGCTTTCCTTTCATTGGGCTCCAGTTCTTAATTAGTGTGTCAGGTCGTGTCATTTAGTGTGAAAAGACATAAAGCCCATGCTTTATTGTAAATCCTTCTTTGTTGACTCTTTATCAGCTGCGATTGGGGGGCAGTTTTCTATATTGGGGATAGGGTCGGGTAAATGTAGGGCACGTTGGTTCCTAGAGATGTATGCATCAAATTATATAAAAAATGAAGCAGTCAAGACAATTATATGGAAAGATTCAATATACTGTCCTACAAGATAAATGGATTATTTTATTCATATGTAATCTTCATCAAATAGTCAAGTACATCCCTAGTGAAACTTGCAAGAACTCACTTTCGTTCATTATTTAGGGTAGAGAAAATATTAATAGATTGGATAAGATATTTAGCTCGAAAATGTATGAAATCTATATCTATATAAAAACAAAACAGTTTGGCGAAATTACAGGAATGTCATTTTTCCGCCAAAACTGTCCTGCTGAAGAGTAGTGTGGCTTCTACAATAATTCTTGCTGAAATTAATGATTTTCTTTCTTAACTCTGTAAGGAAAAAAAATATATGATGTCATTACTTGAATTTAAATATTTAAAGAATAAAATGATTAAACAGATTTTCTGAATCTGTCAAATCTAGCAATCTGCTTTCCCATGTCATGATGAATCTATTTTGTACTTTTCTTTTTGTTTGGATGTATATGTATTTTTCTTAAAATTTGAAATCTCAGTACCCCTCTGAAAACATGATTAGTAGGTATATTAATAATTCTCCAAAGCCCAAAAAAATAATAATTTAATAACTACTTCTATAAAAAATAACATTTATAAAATAAACAACAGAACTATTCAATTCATATCCTTTTAAGAAAAAAATAAAACCAAGAGAGATAGAGAGAGAGAGAGAGATAAATAAAGTCAACTGCAATTGGAGTTTGAACCCTTCCTTTCTACCTCGGATACTACTTTAAATTGCATGCTGGAGAATTGCAAATTCAGCACAGATGGACATTATAAACATGCAAATATATTAAGAATTTCAATATATTCTTAGGAGTACTCCAAGTTCGAAAAAACTTCAATAATAGGACTTCAAAAAATTCATTGATTGATATCAGTCTTCCAATAGTTCCTGCAAAAACCATTAAAAAGAAAGAAATAAAAACAGCATTAGTCATTTAAAGTAATGGTCAATTTTGCAGATTAACCTCAGTTATTATATCTTATGCAGAAACCCAAAAAACCATCATTATCTAAAAGGAAGTAATATCTTTTGGTTCCTAGAAACTGTTTTCCTGAAGTAAGAACAATAAAAAATAAAGTAATGATCACATAAAAGGTAACTTTCTGCAGAAAAAACATTGGTATGTGTGACCTCCACTACTAAAAAAATTCAAACTAGATTTGGACTTTTCAGATTCAACTAATCTTAATATAAATATTAAAGAAATGACTTAATAACTAATAGAAAATCAGTTTTATAAAGAACAATCTATTTTAATTATTGAATGAAACTTACATCTAAAAAGTTCTTCACAGTTAAAAATTTCCAGCAAAACCAAATATTGTTGCAACCTTACTTAAAGTCAATTAATAAATATTGTGTAGAATGTAGACGCATTATGTGTTTTTCGATACCATTTCCAGCAGAAACCAACAAAATAATCTTAATCATACCGATAGGGCACATTTTCAGAAAAAGACAGATTATAAACATGTTCAAGTTATCAGCATCACAGTTACAAATTTTCATCTCAAACAAATATTGTTGCAACCTTACTTAAGTTCAAGTAATATATATTCTGTAGAAATAAGCAGTATGTGTGTTTCGACACAGTTCCCAGCAGAAACCAACAAAATAACATTAATCATACCCACCAGATCACAATTGCAGAGAAAAACAGATTATGCACACTTTTAAGTTATCAGAAAAAATATATTGCAGAAAGATACCATTTCCAGCAGAAACCAACAAAATAATCTTAATCATACCGATTGGGCACATTTTCAGAAAAAGACAGATTATATACATGTTCAAGTTATCACCATCACAGTTACAAATTTTCATCTCAAACAAATATTGTTTAGACCTTACTTAAGTTCAAGTAATATATATTCTGTAGAAATAAGCAGTATGTGTGTTTCGAGACAGTTCCCAGCAGAAACCAACAAAATAACATTAATCATACCCACCAGATCACAATTGCAGAGAAAAACAGATTATGCACACTTTTAAGTTATCAGAAAAAATATATTGCAGAAAGATTTTCAGTGTGTTCTTCCAAGAACTCAAAAGCAGTGATTGGCTCTTTTGAACAGGCAAATATTTTGAAACAAGGATTCCTGACTTTACAAATTCCAACATGCTTCTATATATACTAACTTTCAGATTGGGTCACATACCTATTATTCATCTGATTTCTTCCTCATATAATATTGGTGTTTAATGGCTCCATTGTTTTCTCTCTTGAAAGATGTTGGTCCTTCCAGTACGAAGTGGGTTGTGAAGCTTCGACTGATTCGATCCTACCAGCTCCCTGTTTATGGAAATCCTATGAGAATTCAGAGCACCAACTGTATATTTCATGACTATGAGGTACTGAATAGAAGCTGTTATAGATTCAGTAATTTATTCATCTCTATTATAACTTTCTTTCCACTGATCTAAAATTATTTTGTATGTAGGGTGAAAGAATCCATGCTACCATTCGAACAGATTTAATGCGGAGATACAATGTTACCCTCACAGAAGGCAGCATTTTTGCAATCAAAAACTTTGTTGTAACAAACAACAAAATGCGTTACAAGACAACTAACCACCGTTACATGCTAATAATGATTCATGATACAAAAATCAGTGAAATTTATGAAGCAGCATTTCCTTTGCAGCTGTTTAATTTCAAACCATTCCCGGAAATTTGCAATGTGGATGAAATGAAAGAAAATGAGATGTTTGGTATTACCACCGCAATCTAACCTTTTTATGTAATATTAATTCTATGCAGTTTCACACTTTGTATTCATTTAATTTATCTTTCATTGACAGATGTCATTGGTAGGGTCTGTAATGTGGGTCCCCGTCAGAACCGTGTTCGCAGTGAGCAAGAAACAACAACATGGATGGAAGTAGTTTTGGAGGATCATCAGTTATTATTTCTAATATATTCTTAAATTATATTTATTATTCAGACTTAACTTGAATACTTTTGTACTTTTGATGTAATATGCAGCTGACTAATTAATAATTCTTCTGCAGACAGAACAGATTGTACTGTACACTTTGGGGGGAGTATGTGGATCAGATGATGGAGCGTGTAAGAATTGGTGGTGAGGCTCCAATAATGGTTTTGCAGTTCTGTAGGGGGAAACTTTATAGAGGTAAAGTATTCGTAATAGAAAAATATTCTATTAAACTTTGAAACAGAGTGCTATGACAGCACATCAAACTCAAATTAATTTCTTCCTTATATCTCCTTAACAGATAGAGTATCTATTTCTACTACCTACTATGCAACCAAGTTAATACTGGATGGTGATCAGGGTGAAATTTTCGAATTTAAGTCAAGGTTAAAACTATTATTAAGTATTTTTTTTTTTGTATTTAGTATTTAAAGATTTTATCTTAAGTTATAATGAGAAATTTTGTATGCAGGTTTTCAGTGCAAAGTAATGGACAGCCTGCAGTAAACACGTCGTTTCCTACTCTCACTATAGAACATGATGATTTAGTAAATGGAGCAGGTAGTGTACGAACAATTGAACAGATCCGAACCTTAGGAGAGGTATCTGTTGATTCTTTTTAAATCTTAAATGGTATCTTATTTATATGCTGTTGTAAATCGTAAGTAATTATTGTTTTTTCTACATTATTTACTAGGTTGGTAGTTTCTGGGTGTTTGCCCGAATAATGGCAATTGAAACTAATGGACAGTGGTGGTATCTATCCTGCCCCAAGTGCTATCGTAAGATAAGTAAAGCTGAACACAAATTTTATTGTGTGAATTGTGACCTCTTTGATTCAACTGGGATGCCAAGGTTTGATGTAATTCATGAAATTTAACTTTGTTTCTTTTCATAAACACAAAAATCTTCGTCTTTAATATAATTATATATATATATATATTCTTCCAAAGGTATAAAATGCAAGTTCTTATTCAAGATGACACGGACAATGCATCTGTTTTTACTATGGGATCAACACTGCACTGAATTAATTGGGAAGACTGCTTTGGACCTGCTAGAACATAACTTGGAGGTTCTCAATTTAATTATCAGCATATTAATTTTTCCTATTACAGAAATAAAAATTTGAATTCATCTTATATTAACAATTTGTTGTTTCTTTTTTTTTAGTTGGGTGACGGTGACTTATATCCTGAGGACATGGACAACCTCCTAGACCAGGAGGTATATTTGAAGATTCAAGTGGCACCTGAGCAGATTAGTAATTTCTATGGAGCTTACAGTGTTAAGAAGATCAGTAAGGAGAATATTGTTATCTCTAACACGTTTACTAATTTGGCAGGAAGTTAGGTACTTATTATCAATCTCTATATATTTACGTTTTTTTATTACAAGTTTTACTGACATATTTTCATTACTTTGTGTTATAAAACTAGGGATCCCATGTAGTGGGCAAGAATGAAGGCGATGTAGTGGACTGTTGTGAGGTAATTTTGAAATTAACTTTGTTTCAATAATTTATCACTTTCATTTCGCTAATTAGATATTTTTTTTTTCTCCAGGTTGTTGGTTCAGCAGGTGAGGTATCCACACCATTTAAGAGTGTCTCTAAAGTGGATAAAGGAAAAGACAAACTTGAAGAAAAATCTGTGAAGCGTAAGCTGTTTGATGAGTTCTCCACAAATGCAAGTGACAGAAAGAAAGTTTTCATTAAGCAGGAGAAGTGAAGAAACTGTAAGTCAGAAGTGAAACACCACATTTTGAATGAACTTTCAGGTTAACTCCACGGTGTTTTTTATCCTGTAGAAGGTGTTTTGGATTCTAAAATTTAAGTATGTTTATGTTCCTTCAGGACTATAAGGGATTACTGATTATGACTTTTTGAATCTGTTTAATATTTTGAAGGTTTCGGTACTCAGTATGTTGTTACAGTAATCATAATTGTAAGTTTTTTAAATTTAATGTGTGTTTTTTTATTCAGATTTTTATATTAATTTCCCATATTTGGTTCTTACATTCTTTATCAGAATTACACAAAAAACAGATTCATTTATTTATTTGTAGCTTCTGTTTTAACTACTAAAACTCTAACAGAAGTAATAAATTATTTTAGTTACTTACTCCTGTTATATCATTAACGCAGTTGAGTTCATCTCTTCAAAAAAAAATTTAGTGAATAATAATGGATGTGATTAACATTTATCTATGACTAGATTAACATAACTTATGAAATTACTTATTATGTGCCTCCGAAGTATAGTCATTGTAAATAGAAATCAAAGAAACAATATCCAATACTCCATTAAATCAGTTTCTAACCAATATCTATAATATATCAAAGTATCTGATTAACAAGCAAATAACAGTCAGCGGACACATACTCATGAAATAACAATCAAAGAAATCCACAGTATTCATTATACAAATATTTAAAAGCCTAAATAATTCTATAAATTGAGTATTATAGAAGGTAAAAAATTAATTAAAGGGTATTTTAAAATCACACTAGAGAAAGTGCTACTTATCTTTTGCAGGCTTCTTCACAGCTTCCGTTTGATACATTAAAACTTCCAAATATTCAGTAGTGGATGAATCTGTATGAAATTAAACCATGACAATGAACTGAACTTTAGTTTCTGGCAAACAAACTGTATCAGAATGGCAAACAAAGTATCTTAATAAGCAGTAATATCTTTAAGTGTAATATTTTTGTATACTTATCATTCCTTTAGTAAAATATTTTGGAAAACTTATCACTCATTGTCTATATGCAGTAGTTTGACCTGTTTTTTGGGAAAGATGAACAAAGATATTATGGTCGACTAAACAGCATGTCAGAAAACTGACAAAACCAATAAAAGATAAATTTGAACTGCTTCTTTACTCTTTCTACAAAGCTAATATTATTATATTACTCTATTACTCAATTACTCTATACTGTATTACTGTTTTACTCTATCTTATGTAATAATTATAAAAAGTCATATTCACACAATTCAAACACTATAAGAAGGGCTCTGTTCTTCTGAATCCATACTTCACACTGTCTAATTTCTTGGCAACACTCCCAAAGAAGGATATCACACTCTACCAACAGTGATGAGAAAGCTAACACGCTCTACGGTTATAAACAACAAACGTAAAATAGATTTAAACGTTGATGAAGGTTAGTGTTCAGATTGCTTAACTTTTGTGAAGAATATACAGATCAGATAGACTTTGTGTTGTGAATTTTTCCATGTCAGAAATTTTAAAGTAGTTGAATATTAAGAGTTTATACATGCACGAAAAGTGAATAGTTATCTCTAATATCTGTACTTCTGAAAACTCTTTTAGCAGATTAATGCTCATCATTTTTGTTAAAATTAAAGTTCTCCAACATTTCTAAGCTTCAGATTAGTATATTAAAACACTTACTTAAGGTTTACAGTAGAGATATATCTGTACATTTGTTCATAAAATCATTTAGTATCAAATATGAAGAGTACTTCAGTTCTGTACCTTCTTAGAAACTTAATTTTAATAATTTAACAACTCTAAACTAAAAACATAAAGTACCTGAATATAATTTTAGCTGCTGCCTTTCAATACTTCAGCTGCTGCCATATACTGTGTCTACTGTAATGCTGTTTCAAAAACTGTAGGAAATCAGAAGAGAGTAAATTTATTTCATAACAGCTCCAACACACTAGAAAATACATATGTATTACATAGTTTGTCCAAAAACAATAATCCATGAAACTTTGCAGAAATTCATTCACGCAAACAATAGCTTTGTATATACTCAGGTATCTACGAACATCATACTTAAACAAATTTTTCTAAATAAATTATATTTCTAATTTTGAACAGAAAAAAAAATGCCCTGACCCAAATATTGCTCAATTATGCATACAGTTATTACATTTGCACAAATCCAGCCCACCCATGAGTTCATACAAATATGTTATGGTAAATACACAATAATCATAACAAGTTAAAGAACATACAAAATAGATTTAATTGTGTTCTTACTTTGCCATACCCTGCATTTGAATGCCTAACTTAGAAATTACGTTTTTTTTTTTCTGCAACTGAAACAATCTGAGTGGTTAGTAGTCATGAATTTATGGAATTTAGTGATGCTACTTTATCAAAATAAGAGGAAAGCCATTTTCTTCTAAAAAATGTCCGATGAAATAATACTCCATCTATTTCTGTTCGCGTAGTTGTAAAACTACGAATTCAATCTTAAGTCTATTTCTCAACACTAAGGTTATGGACCAATCTCGAACCCAACAAAGCAAACAAGAGTAGGAATCCAGTAATGACAGCAAAAACAATATGTACAATCTTAGAATAGAACACTTAGCTTTTTCAACACCAGGTATTACATAACACCATTCAATACCCATCATTTGAATGCCTAAATTACAAATCCTTCGAAGACCGATGTTTAGCATTATAAACAATATGAATGGTGAGACGTCATGACCAAAAACAAACTACATCACAGTATAACAAAAATTATACCTATGCCAGTTTCTTATTTTTTGTTCAAAAATATGTCCGATGAAAGCATACTTCATCTATTTCTGTTCGCGTATTTAAAAACATACGAAATGAACCTTCAGCGTATTTCTGTACACTTAGGTTTAATACCAATCCCGAACCAAATAGCGCATATCGGAGTAAGGCAGCCATATACCCAAAACAAATTGAAAGCTGAATATCCGTAGAATACAGTACTTATCTTTTTGTAAGGTCGAATACTCCAAACCCGATTCATACCACCATGAAATGACTGTAGATCTTGGAAATCCTCCGATTTTGGAATTCCAATCGGAAGAATCTGAGTGGTGAAAAGTCTTTTATAAAAGACTTTGCTCTGAAAAAGAAACCCGATGTTAGAAATTATGGTTGAAACCCCCAAATTTAAAAAAAAAAACATTTGGCAAACTTACTGGCACAAACCTAATGGATCGGTATGAGGGTCCGATTCCGAATGAGAAATATATTGAAGGAAGAAAATTTCATCCGCAGTCTTTTGTTTCGAAACAGAAAGAATCCGAACGGTGACAAGTCTGGCCGCACAGACTTTGTTTCAGAAACTGGAGATGTGCGTGAGAAATTAGGGTTTGAGGGACTGGCTTGCCGTCTTCGTTCACTCTTCCTTTTTGTTTTTTTTAAGTAAATAAAATAAAAGAAAAAGGCCTGAAGGCCTCATCTGCAAATGGGCCATTAATTAACATTACAAAAAATTAAAGAAATGGCCCAAGTAATAGTGCATTGGACATTCGGGTGGGCTACATTTCTGGGCTTAAATTAAATAATGAAGCAATTGTAAATATATTACCTTCACAAAATTATTTTGTTTCAATTTCACAGCAATTTAATTATTTTCTATTTTTCATTAAATATAAGCTCTTTATTATAATTTGCAATATTTGATTTGCTGTAGATTGTTAAATATATAAATAATTTAAATTAAATATATTGAAGAGTGTAATTTTGTATTAAAGATTGGCAAATAACTTTTTATTATTTATAAATAGTTATATAGTTATTTATGTAATTAAAAATTAGGTAGTGTTTTATTCTAAATTTATATTCTTTCATGAAAGTCTGGATAAATGAATTAATGTAATATTATTTCCGGCGTAGCTACTATTTTCATATCACTCACATATAAATTAAGTAATGTCATTCTACATTACCTTTTTTTTATTATTATTATTGTTCATATGCTTTGGTTATTTATTTATTGTAGCAGAAAATCGTTCTCCCTGCTCACAAGATTTGGTGCTCAATGGAACTCAAAATACTTTGAGGAATTCATTCGAACAGTCAGTTACCCCTTTGACTGATCTTAGAAATGGTAAATTATTTTACAGTTAATTAGTTTACAATTAGATTTACCTGTTTTTATGTTATGTTTTATTTTTAATTTTTATTGACTAAAAGAATTACAAAACTGACGGAGTAGCAACGTCGAGTAGATAGTGTGTTGTACTATTAATTATTTATTTAATTTTAGAAAATTTACTATTAATTATATTATCTCTTTTTATGAATTATTTTGTTTATTTTACTACATAAATTTAACCATACTTCTTTGTTACCTAAATTCTGGTATATGTACATTTAAATATTTATTTTATATTTTGTAAATGTTATATTTCAAAATATATTTTTCATTTTGTATGTAAATAATTCTTACATGTTGAATATTGTACTCTATGATATTAATAAATTCCGTATTTTTGAATCCTAATAATAATAATTAATTTAAAATATGATATGCATTATCAAAACTAATTATGAAATGAGAAATATTAAACTTTGATAAATTTTATTGTAATTTTAAAGCTCTTAAATTTAATTTTTTCAAATTTTATAAAAATTATATTAATTTGGTCTAATTACACTATACTTCAATCATTGCTAAGAAAAAATAATACATTCGTTTGCATTTGTAAGAACTTTATGTAATGTAAAAAAAATAATTTCTTATTATACTATGTTGGTTATTATTTCACAATTCATTTTTTGAGGTTCTAATATAATTTAGTGATTTTTTAATTTTTATTTTTAAACAGAAAATCCTTATCCCAGTTTGAATACTTATACATTTGGAAGAATTCAGGCTACTTCGACGAACACATTCTCACAGCCAGTTACCACTTTAATTGATGTTACAAATGGTACAATATTTTTGTCAAATTGAGGTGATCAAATTAGTTACACTTTGTCAAGTTCAATGTTACTGATGGATTTTTTTTGTAAAGTTTCTTCAACCAGCAGGGTTGGGCAGATTATTGCATCAAATTTAAACATAGGCATGAATGGAATTACTGAATCAACTACGATCGATGGTATTAATGATTGTATGTTTGTGAACTTAACTCATGATCATGACTTCTCCAACAATCCTACATCCTCAACATTTCCTCTAACTACGGAGCTCTCAGATCTTCCTCAAGGTCCATCAAATCATTTAACCGATGATGGTATGAAATCCATTTTCTATGGAAATATGAAATTTTTTTAATAATTCTATCTTTACATATGTTTAGTCATTAAATATAACTTGAATTTTTCAGTTAATGGCTGTGCAGATAATGAAGATAGTGTTGCAGCCATTGGTACTTACTCATTGCTCTTTCAACTTATAGACATAAAATTACAATTAAATTATTTAGAAATTACTAACGTTCATGTATATTTCAGAATATAGTGATTACGGTGATCCAACGTATAGCTGTCAATATTGTTGTGCGTGTTTTTGGTACGAGGAACGTTTACGATCATATTTTAAAGCCAGTCAACCAAAGTACTCAGGATGTTGTAGTCAAGGGAAGGTCCAACTACCTCCATTAAAAGAGCCACCGAATCTTTTAAACGATCTTTTTCGTGGATTGACTGATAAGAGCAAACATTTTTTGGATAATATAAGATCATATAATAACATGTTTTCTTTTACCTCAATGGGTGGTAAAATTGATCATTCACCTAATTAAGGCAATTCTCCACCTATCTTTAAATTACACGGACATAATTACCATTTGATGGGGAGTTTGTTGCCAACTGAAGGATGTCCGCCAAAGTTCGCCCAACTATATATCTACGACACTGAAAATGAAATAAGCAACCGAATCCACTGTGTTAGGTATGTTATTTCTCAATAATTTTAAAAACTTAATATTTTTTTCCATCACATCTATTTTAAAGTATATATAAAATTGAAATGTGCAGGAATAATGACACTAGCAATAATCTACACTCAGAAATAGTTTCAGAATTGAAAGAAATGTTGGACGAACATAACGTACTGGTGAAATCTTTTCGAATGGCTAGAGATAACATGTATGCTGGAGATAATTCAAATGTGAGGTTGAGATTAAACGGTAGGAGGGGACAAGATGCAAGGAGGTATAATTTACCTTCGGCATCTGAAGTTGCTGCTCTTTTAGTGGGTGATTTTGATGAGTCGTTGGGCGATAGAGATATAATTGTTGAGACCAAATCTGGTCAACTGAAGAGGATCAATGAATTGAATGTTGCGTACCTTGCGCTACAATACCCTTTGTTGTTTCCTTATGGTGAAGACGGTTATAGAGAGGACATACCTTTCTCTGATTGTACAAATAGTAATGGTTTTGGAAGAAAGAAAGTCAGCATGAAAGAGTGGTTTTCTTACCGATTGCATGACAGAGTACATATTCCTCAAATCATCCTTTGTGCAAAACGATTAACCCAACAATTTGTTGTAGATGCATACACCATGGTGGAATCAAGTAGGTTGACTTACATTCGAACACACCAAAAGCAGTTACGTTGTGAAATGTATAAAGGTCTAGCTGAAGCATTGCTCCGTGGTGAGGCTGATCCATGTGCTCTAGGAAGGAGGATTATACTACCCTCAACTTTTACTGGTGGAGCTAGATATATGATTCAAAATTATCAGGATGCGATGGCAATATGTAGATGGGCTGGGTATCCAGATCTATTTATAACATTCACGTGTAACCCAAGGTGGCCGGAAATAGTCCGTTATTTGGAAAAATTATGTTTGAAGGCTGAAGATCGACCAGATGTGGTGTGTCGTGTTTTCAAAATGAAGTTGGATGGTCTAATCAAGGATTTACGACAAAATAAAATATTTGGTGCAGTTCGTTCACGTACGTAGTTTAATTTAAACTTTTATGAAATAACTTAAGTGATTCTGGCATACATTTGTAGTGTTTATTATCATTATTCAATTATTACAATATTTTGTTTGTCACTTATATATATTTTTTTCAGTGATCTACACAGTTGAATTTCAAAAACGTGGTCTACCGCATGCTCATATATTATTATTTATGGATCAACAAGATAAATATCCTACACCGAACGACATTGATAGGATAATCTCAGCAGAGATTCCCGATGAAAACAAAGATCCTAATTACTACAATGCAGTTCGTGAGTTCATGATACATGGTCGATGTGGTGCGGCTAGACCAAAGTCTCCATGCATGTCATCTGATGGGTGTAGTAAACATTTTCCCAAAAAGTTTGTTCATAATACAACTGTTGACGAAGATGGTTATCCAGTTTATTGTCGTAGGGATAATGGTAGGACGGTCGTGAAGAGTGGAGTGCAGCTTGACAATAGATATGTTGTTCCTCACAATAGATATTTATTACTTAAGTATGGTGCACATTTGAATGTTGAATGGTGTAATCAATCTCGATCGATCAAGTATTTATTTAAATATGTGAATAAAGGACACGACCGAGTTACAGCTTCTTTCTATAAAAGTGCAGGTGATAAGGAAACATCAGAAAATGTTGATGAGGTTAGCATGTACTATGATTGTAGATATGTGTCTCCATGTGAAGCTATGTGGAGGATCCTTGGTTTTGAAATTCAATTTAAGAATCCATCCGTGGAACGTTTGAGTTTTCATTTACCCGATCAACAATCAGTTATTTTTTCAGATGTAGATCCAATAGATAGTGTTATGGAACGTCCGACGGTTAACCAGAGCATGTTTTTAGCGTGGTTTGCGGCCAATAAATTATATGAAGAGGGACGGCAGCTTACTTACGCTGAATACCCACAAAAATTTGTTTGGAAAAGGGACAAGCGAATTTGGACAAAACGGAAACGCGGATTCTCATTAGGTCGAATATTTTATGTGCCTCCTGGTAGCGGAGAAATGTATTATTTAAAATGTCTACTGAATATCATCAAAGGTCCAACCTGTTTTGAAGATCTAAGAACAGTAGGAAATGTTACATATAAAACTTTTCGAGAAGCGTGTTATGCCCATGGTTTATTGGGCGATGACAAGGAATACATTGATGGCATAGTTGAAGCAAGTGAATGGTCATCTGCGCATTCATTGAGATATTTGTTTGCAACTTTACTGTCATGTAATAATTTAACAAAACCAGAAGATGTTTGGGACATATGTTGGACATATTTGTCAGACGACATACTATACAGACAACGTCGCCTTCTTAATCATCAAGGTACGCTGCGTAGTATTTTCTGCTTGCTCTTTTATTTCCATTGGACAATTAAGTAATGTATTAAATGAATGTATTTATATACTGTGTTAAATTATATTTGTTTACATTTTATAGAGCTGAATATGGATGACGTTGAAATAAAGAATCTTACTCTGGTGGAGATCGAGAAAATAATGCGAGTACTAGGTACGAGTTTGAGAGAATTTGATAAAATGCCGTATCCAGATATGAATAATTTATCAAGTGTGCAAAATAAATTAGTCTATGAAGAGCTACGCTACAATCGTGCTGCTTTAGGTGATGAACACTCTATTATGATATCAAATCTCATAGATGAGCAACGAAATGTCTATGATACTGTTATGAATGCAGTTGCCTCACACGAGGGTGGTGTTTATTTTGTTTATGGTTATGGTGGTACTGGTAAAACGTATGTCTGGAGAACGTTGTCTGCAGCAATCAGATCAAAGGGAGATATTGTTTTAAACGTGGCCTCCAGTGGCATTGCATCACTTCTGTTGCCAGGTGGTAGAACGGCTCACTCAAGATTTTCCATTCCACTTAATCCGATTGAGAATGGCACATGTTCTATAACTCAAGGAAGCAAATTAGCTGAACTTTTTAGTCAGGTCGAAGCTCATAATATGGGATGAGGCTCCTATGATTCATAGGCATTGTTTTGAAGCTGTAAACAGCACTTTGAAGGATATCATGCAATTATCCAATCCAAGGAACAAGCATAAACCATTTGGCGGTAAAACGATTGTTTTTGGTGGAGATTTTAGACAAATATTGCCAGTCATACCAAAAGGCACACGTCAGGATATTGTTCATGCAAGCATTAATTCATCCCCTATTTGGCAACAATGTAAGGTGTTGAGATTAACTAAAAATATGAGGCTTCAAAATCCATGTTCTTCTGAGTCGGAATTGATTGAGTTGAAAGATTTCTCTGATTGGATTGCACGAATTGGGGATGGAACGATTGGTATTCATCATGAAGGTTATTCAGAAGTAGAAATTCCTCCAGATATTTTGCTACCATATTCTTCTAATCCAATTCCAAGTATTGTGCAGAGTACTTATGCATCTTTACCAAATTTTCTTGATGAACCTACCTTCTTAAAAAATCATGCCATACTAGCACCCACTCTGGATGTTGTTGATTCGGTAAATGAATACATGACATCATTGAATTTAGGCGATGCAAAAACATATTTGAGTTCCGATAGCGCGTGCAAGTCAGATTCGAATGTTGATTTCTTGGCCGATGTACACACAACTGAATTTTTGAATGGTATTAGATGTTCAGGTGTTCCAAATCATGAATTACAATTAAAGGTTGGTACTCCTGTAATGTTACTGCGGAATATTGATCATACTCTTGGTTTATGTAATGGTACTCGGCTGGTTATTACAAAGCTTGGAAATCACGATCTGGAAGCGCAGATTCTAAGTGGAACTAATGAAGGGCATAAAGTTTTAATCCCAAGATTATCTTTAACACCGTCTGATTCAAGGTTGCCTTTTAAATTTCAAAGAAGACAATTTCCTCTTATTGTGTCATATGCCATGACAATAAATAAGAGTCAGGGTCAATCGCTCTCACATGTTGGACTTTTGTTGAGGAAACCTGTTTTTAGTCATGGACAATTGTATGTGGCTGTTTCAAGAGTAACAAATCGCAAGGGATTGAAGATTTTAATTGATGATAAAGATAATCAGAACGCTACCTCAACTAAAAATATTGTGTATAAGGAAGTTTTCCAAAATTTGTAATTTCAATATTTGTAAAATTTGATGTTTCACTTTTTGAATTTTGTACATTGTTTCCATGTAATTTTTTGAAATCTTTTTATGCAATAACAATGTGTTACTGTTTATTTTTAAAGTTGATGTAAATATATGTCAAATTTATATTTTCTAACTATAGAATATAAATTTAATAGATTACGACTCAAATTATATACTTTAATAGTACATCTTATTTGTTAATTATTTTTTTATTTTCAATTTTCGTGCACCGCACGGGTGAGTTTCTAGTATATTTATAGTTGTATAATATAAATGAATACTTTGTCCTCGTCAAAAGTTATTCAACCATAGTTATATTATTAATAAAAAACTTAAATCATGAATTTGATTTTATGTTTATAATATCTTTCATTTGATGCTAGCAGTCGATGTACATAAATGTTCGTATGTAATGACCAAATACAAACGACCAACTCCCATAAGAACTAAACTTATTTTAATTATAATGAAATGTATCCAATTCAATTTCTTCCTGGATTGAATTGGTGTGACTTCTAAATACAATTAACAGGAATCAAATGGCTAATCCATCTAGTTTATGCTTGAAAAAAATTGGACATTTTGTTTTCTATATAAATCTAGCTTAGGACAAAACAATTTCACTTGATCGATTATATTTAGATTTGGGATGAACGTGAACGATAAAGTAGCATGCTCTCGTGAAAATGAAGCTAACTTCATTTTCTTGTGTCACCAAGAATATCAGAATAACCATTTGCTCACAATGACATTTTCTAATCCGGTAATGAATTCCATCTGTCTAAAACTGAATGTACTGTCCAATGATCGATCGGTCTACATGATTGACCACTGTATAGTTAAGTTAAAAACCTTGAAGCTTGCATGGAAGTTGTTATATAATCTTTGATACAAGAGGGGTCGGGACTGTCGTGGTTTGAGTTGCGGTAGAAAATCACGGGGCCTGAAGACGTGCTAGAGCTTATCTATGAGAGGTAGTTAATAATTTGATAAATAAGCTCACTAAGCTATTGAATAATATATAAACAATCTACCATGACACACCATTTTTAGGAGCACCATGACAACAAAGCCTTATTGGAAGGGAGCTTCCGCACTTTGACTTGAGCACAAACCTTTTTGGAAAAAACACGACAATGGGAAACAATACCCGTTCAAGTGGGGCTCCGCTAATTTTTGGCAATGAGAAAGAGGATTGCTCACCCCAAGGAGGAGACATGGAGTTTGATACTCCCGCTTAAGTCATTGGCGATCTTTCTCTCAAGATCACGAATCAAGATGGAGTCAGTGGTTCTTGCATACCGTCTCGCAGACGAGGGAGTGGATCTGCCGAGAAAGATGTTGGTCTTATTCGTGTCCTTGAAAAATTTGATTCCTATCTCACATCCAAGAGAGGCTACTCGAGTGAGATATCAGGCGCATTCAAGACATGCTTTGAAGCCGTTCGTGATATATGTGGAGTTTCAATGACACAAAAGTTAAAGGCGGCAGAGCATTTGAAGACCGAGGCCACTTGTCTCATGTTCTTGACCTTCTCATGTGAGTGGGTTGACTCCCTTGTCTGAGAGTTTTTCATATTGTAGACCTCCCGTTTCTATGAACAATCTAGATTAATATTATATTTTGCTTATACTAATTATGACAATCTACTCTTTGTATAGCTTGTTTTTCTGTTTTATTTGGAACAGTGTGCCTTTGTGGCTTAATGTCACTTATTGTACCTATTATTATTATTATTATTATTATTATTATTATTATTATTATTATTATTATTATTATTATTATTATTATTATTATAAATCTAAGGGGTAAGTGCCTCGATTTTCCCTATATTTGTGGCTTTTATTTTATGGGATATTTCCCCTATTTTTTATTTTTTCATATATTACACTTTTAATAGTTTTTGATATTTAAGGATGATCACATGTCTAATATGGACAACAATGGGGATGATCGCATGTTCGATGTTGATGAAGATTTTGAAGACCGTGAAGAAAATACATCATCTGAAGATGAGACTATAACTCGGTTCATGGGGCAAGTTTTGTTGCCTCATCTATGTAAACAAGAAGGAACCCCTCCTCCGTAAGTTGATTTTAACATGAAATGATTGGGTTGGTGAAATTCTTATGGGTACCGACGAATGATTTCTCGATAATATAAGGTTGACAAGGTCCTATTTCTACGCCCTTACAAGATTTTTGGAATCCACATGCTTGATTTCAGATTTTCAACAAACACGAGTGTCTTGTATCGAGTTAGTGGCAATTTTCTTGAGGACAGTTTCAATGCATCTCAAACATCGGGACAGTATGGAGTGATTCTAGCATTCATCGGAGATGATTAATTGTCATGTACAATGTATTATGAATGCTCTAATTACTCTTGCACCTGAGTTTATAACTCCTCCAAATTTCAAATTTATCTACCCATTTGTGCTTAACAATCCAAGTTTCTTTCCCTACTTTGAGGTATACATAAACATTCACGTAATTTCAACTTTCATATTTTAGTGAAACCTTAATGTACTTATGTAAATTATAATTAGGCTGTGGTTGGAGCCATGGATGGCACACTGATTCCTGTTTGGGTACCCATTAGTCAAAAAATGCATACCGTTCTTGTAAGCACACCGTGTCTCAAAATGTGCTTGCCATATGTAATTTTGATTTGGAGTTCAGGTACGTATTATCTGGATGGGATGGGAGTGCAAGTGATGCTCATGTGGTAAGAAATGCAATTAGAATATATCTGTCTTTCCCGTGGCCCCTTGATGGTAATAACCCACATTTAGAAATTCTAATAAGTGATTATCTTTGTATAATGAACAATAATTTGTACTCATGATCTCTCAGGGCGATATTATCTCATGGATGTTGGGTACACTAATTATGAACCTTTTCTTGCACCTTATAGGAATGTATGATATCACTTGCTTAGCGGTGTCCAAGCTTAGACTCCTCAGGAGCTGTTCAATCATCGTCATGTCTATTTGATGATCTACATCGAGCATGCATTTAGAGTGCTTAAGAGTCAATTTCCAATCCTGCGGTAGGGGGTGCCTAGTTATATGATCCGACACCAGGTTTCATTTGTCCTAGCTTGTTGTGTTATACACAATTTTGTGCACAGACAAGGTCAAGATTGCCAATTGTTTTACGGCATGCATTAACTTTATGCAGACGATGGGATAATCTTTTCCTAGAGAACATTCACAAGCGTGTTTCATATTAATGCCCAGGGCAAGATGCAAGAAGATATTGCTCAAGCTATATTGGTGAATAGGAATATTTCGTTGCTTTAAGAGATTGTCGGATTATGTTGAACAATTATTGTTGACTTTATTTAATATTTATGTAGGATTATTTCTACGTATTATCCATGTATGATATCTTGGCTTTGTAATGCTTTATATGCGTAATGTGCATGTATAAATAAATTTGTTCATGCTTTGTTCAATTATCATTATTTTGTTTATCAGAGCACACTATGGAAACTGTTCCAGAGCATCCTATATGTAGATGTCGGGTCAGCCAGAGCGGGAACATGAGCCGTTATTTCTACCATTGCCCAACTAGTGTAGACCATGCAGGTCACTTTATTTGGGCAGATGCTTGGATGAGATATAGACAGATCTTGATTGAGCGTCTGTCACCACCTACTCAGCATACAAGGACATATCACAAGGGTATTACACGTATCCCTAATCATTACGACAGTGACATAGATAGCTCAGATCTCACCGGACCCACACCACCATGTTACGCAATTCAAATATCCAATTAGTCATTACTCTTATTGTAAAATCCCTCATTTTAAAACAATTTTTCTACGCATTTTTTCGAAATAATAATGCCAAAATAAATGTTAGAATAAATTAAGAAATTAATGAATGTTAGAATAAATTAAGAAATTAAACCTTAATTATGATTATCATAGTAATGCAGAAAATTGAAACCAAAATTATCTCAAAGAAAACATATTAAATATCTCTCAAGCAACATTTTTATTATTAATGAAACAACCATCATCATCCACCCGGTTCATTGCTTGCTCATTTAACTTGAAAATTTAATTTCAAATGGGTGAGTTGCCTCCAGCTCGTGGGGTTTACATTGTCAAGTTAAACACAAGGAAAGTAAGCAAGATATACAAGCAAAAAGCGTATAATATAGGTAACATTTATAAACTTCGTAACATATGTTTCATCACTGGCCAGGAAAACCGTTGGATCTCATATCAATAAATACACATAGCATGTGTATCAAACAGAATCAATCCAAATATTAAAATTGACAATGTTAGAAAAAACCCCACCTTATGCATGAATGATAGATACGTAAATGCGATGCGTGCTAAGCCTCGTATCTTTGATTGCCCGATCTTACATTAAATATTAATGCCTTAATAAAGTTAATAATTGGTGATAAATCTTATAAATAAGAAAATAAAATAAATAAGAAGAGCAATAAGAATCCAGGGTTTCAATTAATAATTTTTGAAAAGAAAATATGAAAAATCTTCATTTTGGAATAATCTGAGTTAAATCTTGAAAATATAATAAAATAGAGGAGTTATAGTTAAATGTTGAAGAGATAGCACTTATTTAAAAATATTCTGAAAATCTTGGGGCTAAGTATAATTTATAAGTAAATTATGGCGGGAAGGTTAATAATTAAAACTTTTGAATAATTTACAAAAAGCAAAAAAAAAAAAACACACTCAAAGTTTGAGGCTAAAAGGAAATTATTGGAAATTAGAGAATAAATCC
The DNA here is from genome assembly GCA_028749325.2 of Caryopteris x clandonensis. NCBI lineage: Eukaryota > Viridiplantae > Streptophyta > Magnoliopsida > Lamiales > Lamiaceae > Caryopteris > Caryopteris x clandonensis. Next base: position 678,037 of record JAPYKT020000049.1, read on the forward strand.
CTAATTCCCATTTAGAGCAGCACCATGTCTTCTTCTTCGGCCTCCCACCCTACTCATTCCTCTTTCTCCCTTCCTTTTGTTTTTTTTCTCACACCACACACAAAAACCTGGGTAGCACATTCAACAAGAGGATAGTGCGGCGGTGGCGATGACGCGTCCAATGGTTCATGACCCTCCTTCCTCTATCCAACTAAATAAACTTGAAAGCTACGTCGGGCAACACCGTTTGGTTGGTCGGTGTTGTGGCAGAACGACGTGATGCATCGGTAACGATGGAGAAGCGATAACAAGGGCGTCAGAAGAACATTCGAAACTTCAGCCTCTTTCTCTGTTTTTTTTTTTTTTTTTTTTTTTTTTTTTTTTTTTTCTGTTGGCTGCTGTGTGTGTGTCTGTTATTCTTGGTCGATGGAGGGTGGCAGTGTTGACAAAAGGAGAAGAAAATGGAAGAATTTTGGAGAGAATCGAGAGAATTTCACCAGTTGTTGTGACTAGTGAGCCATTGATCCCATTATTTATAGGTATAATTCTTGTATAAATATAGAAGAAGACTGATTTTTGGAGGCTTGATTTTTGCCTACTGCTAGAATTTTTTCTTGCAAATTTTCATCTTCTTCCTTCTTTGTAACTATTCTTGAGAATCACGTGTTAAAATTTTTATTCTAACTCAAGTCTAATTGAGCTTCACAAAAAAAAAAAAAAAAAAAAAAAGGTTGAAACCTAGTAATTGATGGGCCTTATTATATTTGGGCTCTTAATATTATTGACCTTTATAGATTTATTGAGCTTTTAGAATATATATATATATATATATATATATATATATGATACCAAGTAACCCCTAGGATCAGCAAGGAGGATAAGTAAATACTCTAAAAAAAATGTAGAATGACAATGATGAATGAAATGTGCAGAATTTAAAAGCGAGAAATATTAAGAAATACACTAAATACAAAATAAATCAAAAGAGACATAAAAAACACTAAATAAAACGAACCTTTTAAAAATTTATATTGAAGAACACTTTTGGAGATACATAATTTTAGGGACAGAAGAAGGCTTCACTCTATCCTCATCAATTTTCAAAGTTTTTAATACTTTTTTTTTTCCAGTACAAGCTAATAACACTTACTTATGAACTCTCAGAACTCTCGAAAAACTATATTGGGGCGATCTAAAAATTCTTCATTCTCGAAAATGAGCTGTGTCCTCATTGTGCAGTATGTTGGGGATTTTATAAAACTCTTGGGAATCTTTTCATCATGGAGGAGCATGTGATTTGTATAGTGGGCATGTCTTTTTCCACTCCACCTCTCTATGTCTCTTCAGTGCGGAGCATAATGTAGTGACCACTTATTCTGTGGTGTCTTTTCAGCAAGTGGAATGTCTTGAGTTTACAAGTGTCGGCATACAAACAAAATACATACAGAATTTAAGAATACATATAAATTTAAAATACATAAGGAATACAAAAGGATTTTATTGGATTTTATAATTTAGAAACTCCTGGAACCCAAATGTTCGTCATCATCAGGATTGATTGAACCTTCGGATTCAGCGGTTGAGCTAGAGGAACCTTTTTCAATAGAAACAGAGGGGAAAATTCTTGCCAGTATTTGGCTAACTTCTTCTTCTGATTTTGCAGTAGCAAGAAGGGCTGCAGCCTGTGAGTTTTGAGCTAGAAAATTAGTTTGTTCCTTCGTCGGGTTTTGGATTTGCTTTGTGGATTTGGAGGAATCATTAATTTGTAGCCATTCTTCCACTCTGTGAGGTTCGACGCTATCAACAATTTTACATTTATCCCACCATTTTATTTTAATTCTTCTTAAAATAATGGGATTAATATGGTCAGAAGACTTTAGAAACCATGCCATAATCCATGCACGTAGAATCTAGAACAGAAATTAGCAAATGCCGGGAAATGTTTTTTAGGTTCAGATGGACGGTATTTGGATTTAAACAATTGAAAGGATTGTAGGACTTCTGGTTTTTGTATGTCAGGCATTTATCCAAAAATATCCCACCAGTTTGACCACCATGATGGGTATGATGCTATATCAGTGTTTCTGTCAAAATAGACCAACCAAGTATGATGATATTCGGGATTTTGAATGTAGAAACAGTTGTACCAGGCTTGTGCGAAGTCCCAGTAAGTGAAGGTTACATCGTAAAATGGAAGACCTTTAAATCTTCCTTGGAAGTGACAGAGATCATATAGGTTATCAGCAAAATGTTCAGACCAAAGGATAGGGGATAGAACTGTAATTATTTTACATGTTGAAAATGCAGGCTCTCGATGTGAATTATGAAGGTATTTGTGAGAAAAAGTAGCGGATTTTGTAGGATCAAGTGTGCTTTGATAAAAAAGGGTAGTCTTTTCTTTGTCCCAGGGTTTATAAAACCATCCTTTACCAAAGTATTTTTGAAGAGCTTCGAATAGGTTATCATGATTGAATTCTCTCTCTTTGGTGACAATATATGTATAGGAATTTTTTATAAAGAACTCGGATTTTTCGGAGGATATTTGAGTATTTGAAGATGAAGGTTTTCTACAAATGGATTTTGTAGTGACTGAGGGAACACTCTTGGAGTTTTGTGACCCTTGATCATTTATTTTGGACAAGGCTTTATGAATGTCTGGGGATTTGAGAAGGGCTAACAAAAGGTTTTGTGTTTCGGGACATGTAATGGTTTTAGAATTTGTTTCAGACTCTTCTTCTTCTTTAACAACAGCATCGTACCATGTCGTAGGGGATTTTGAAGTTTTTGAATCAACTTGTTTTGTAGGCATACTTACCGCTTTCCCTTTATAAGGTTTAGGTGGCATCTTTGTACCTGTTTTGTAAGAACTCTCTTGTAAGGAAATCTGGGACGTAATTTGTATCTCCTTTGATGAATTCAATATCAAAATAAAAAATACTCAAATTGGCTTGCCATCTGGCGAAAATCTGTTTTGAAGCAAGATTTTGAACATCTTTTTGAAGAACTTCTTTTGCACTTTTGCAATCAATACGTAATAAAAATTTCTTATTTAATAAATCACTTTGAAATTTCTCTATGCACAAAACAATGCTCAAGATTTCTTTTTTGATTGTGGAATAAGTCTTATATGTGTCATTCCAATGAGCAGAGGGGAATTGAATAATTAATTCTTTTTCACCTTGCTTTTGCTTCAGAATTCCTCCATATCCTATGTCAGAAGCATCTGTTTCAACAATATTTTGAAGATTTGGATCAACAAGATGAAGACATGGGATATCAAAGATTTGTTTCTTAATATCTTTAACAATAGAGGTGTGAAGATCAGACCAAGGTGTATGATTCTTTTTTAATCTCTCGTGAAGTGGTTTAGCAAGTTTATTCAGGTTAGGGAAAAAATCAAGGACATAATTAAGACATCCTAGAAATCTCTGTAATTGATTTTTATCAGTAATTTTATCAGGAAATTTATTAGTAAACTGTAAAGATCTTTAAATCGGAGTAATAATACCTTGTGTAATATAATGACCAAGGAAACGAATTTTTGTTTGAAAGAGAACCATTTTTGGTTCAGAAATAACTAAACCATTCTTTTTGATGATATATAAAAAAGTTCTAAGGTGTTTAAAATGTTCATCCAAATTTTTTGAAAAGATCAACACATCATCAATATAAACAATTCAAAAGTTTGAATATTCATTAAAAATGTCATTCATTATTCTTTGGAATTCTGAGGGAGCATTTTTTAGTCCAAAAGGCATTACATTCAATTGGTACTGTCCAAATGGAACAGTGAACACAGTATTGTAGCGATCTTTTGGAGCAATTTGTATCTGCCAAAACCCTGATTTCATATCAAATTTGGAAAAAATGAAAGCATTATGAAGTTTGTTAAGGAGGTCTTTTTTGTTTGGAATGGGATATCTTATCCATTGCAAAGCTTTATTAAGAGGTTTATAATTAATGACAAGCCTAGGAGCACCTCTTTCTATTTCAGAAGCTTTGTTAACATAGAAAGTCGAGCAGCTCCAAGGAGACCTGGTTTTAAAATGAGATTTTTATTTTCAAGATCTGATATTTCATTTCTACAAAACTGTTCTAGTTCACTATTCATTTGAATAGGCTTGGCTTTAGTAGGAATATCCTTTTCAGTGAATGTTTTTTCATAAGGAAGATCAACCAGATGTTTCTTTCTATCCCAAAAAGCATTAGGAAGGTTAGAACAAACCTTAGATTTAAAAAGATCATAGATTTTTACAATTTGTTGTTTTATATTATCCTGAAGAAGTTGTTTATTAATCTTTTGAAATAAAATATCTTTATGGAGTTCATTAAGCTGAAATTGTTTGACTAGGATAATATTATGCAAAGTTTTATCGTGTATGGAGCATGCTTTCAAAAGATTCAAATTTCTAGTTTTGGGTTTTTCTAAGAAGGGAAATTGAAGTTTTTTATTATTAACCTTGAAAGATATAAAATCATTGTCCACATTATAGGGAGTAATAAGGTTTATGGAAGGAGTACCAAGAATAACAGAGTGATGAATTTCTTTTACAACTACGAAATAGGTTTTTAATGAAGTATTATTGTTTAAAATGATTGCATCAACTTTAGCAGAAATACTTAATCTATAGTTATTAGCAGCAAATATTTTTTCATGAGTATTTTCCTGAAATTTAGTAGGGACAAGACCAGATTTTATACAATTAAGATAAGCACCAGTATAAAAAAGAGCTATAGTGTTGAGTTTAAAATCAGAATCAAAATAAATAGTAATTTTAATAATATATTTCCTAGATGTGATTTCTTTTAAGACAAATAGAAAATCATTAGGAACATTCCTAATATTTTGTATTTCTAGCGATGGCTCCTCATTGTCAGAATCATCAACATTTTGGATTTTTATAACATCAATGATATTTTTATTATCATCAGAATCCTGTTTTTGTTTTTCTTGTAATTCCTTTAATTCTCTTTTGACAAGCTTTATTTCCTTTTGTAGTTCTTGTAAAGGAGTATCCTTAACAATGACTTTTTTGCTTTTATTAAGGATATTAGTTAAGTCATAGATATTCTTGGATGTGCTTGGTAAAATACTTTCTTTTTGTTTTAAAAGGTCTGTATTTTGGAAAGAATGAAGGAGTTGATCCAAATACTGTTTTTGAATATCAGGATTATCAATTTGTTTCAAAACATCTAAAAGAATCTGTTGTTCTTTAGAAATAACATTTATAGGAGGGGAGTCGGATTCAGAATTAGAATTACTAATATGAGTGTCATCAATTTCAAGTAATTTTGATTCAGATTCTTCTATAGAAGAGTCTGATTCAGAGTTACTTTCAGAAGACTCAATTAGAAGATTAGAAATTTTACTCATAATTTCTTCATCAATAGACAACTCATTAAGTTTTCTTTTAAGTTTACAAAAACTAGCAGTATGACCGGGTTTATCACATTTAAAACATTTTATCTCTCTTAAAGGTTTGTTAAACCGTTTTTTATTGTTATTGAAACATTTTTTATAAAATGGTTCTTGTGAAGGTTTATAATTCTTCATATTTCTTTTTTGGTTATAGGAAGAATGAGATTTTTGTTAATTAAAAGTATTTTTACAACTATTAGGGCATGAAGAAGAAAACTTGTTAGGATTTAAGTCAAATTGTTGACAAAATGATCCTAATTCCATATGAGTTTTCTTCATTTCCCATTTTAGATGTTTTTGAAGTTTGAGATCTTGACAAATTTTTAATCCTTCTTGTTGGATAACACTAACCAATTGGCCATATGTATATCCATCATAATGGATAATTTGTTCGCCTGAAAGTTCTCTGATTTTGTTTCTGACTTTCTCACCTAAGAGGGTGGGGAGGCCAGCAAGGAATTTTTCTTTCCAAAAAGGTTGGTTTGAGTCATCTCGAAGCATGACTCGAGTAAGAAAAATATTTTTATAATATTGAAAGTCGCTGAGCTTTTTACATCTTAAGTTAGAAAGGAATTCAGTATTACAATCTTTAATATGAGAAGGATCTCCAATAAAATGGAGTGAAATGGTCAATATAAGAGTTGAAACATAATCTTGTTGTGGATTACCATTATCATCATATATGTAATTATCATCATCGTCAACTTTTAGAGCATTTAAAATGTCATTTTGTTGTTCTGGTGAAAGATAATAATCCCACCATCCCTTTAGCTGACCTGAGAAGCCAGCTATAAGGAGTTCAATAATGGTTCTATCATGGACACCATTTTGAGTTTTGTAAGCATTGGCAGCCATTGTCATTTGTTGGAGAAGTGAAATAATCTGATATTCCTTCATTCCATCAAGATTCCAATTATATATATATATATATATCTTCAAGAAATATTATTAATGGATTCTAAGTTGGGGTTTTTGTGATACCAATGATAAGGATAATAATGTTTGTTTAGAAAATTATAAGTTATGAATCGGACATTCAAGTTATACGATTGTATCCCTATAAAATTTAAATTATAATATTAAAATGAAAATGAGTGTATATATCTAAATAAAATATCACGTAAATGTCGGGTGTTACACTTATTTGTATTGCCCATATATGTGCTTGTTTTAGCGGTCTTAAATGGTTGTCTGCGTAGGAATATCATTATCTTGCCATAAAATATTTGTTTTCATGTATTACAAACAAAACATATGTATGGCAATATTTTATTGTGTTAGCTCGATGGTTTGCAATGTTTCTATAAAAAAAAAAAATTATTCTACATGTTGTGTTTTAATTTAGATAAATAATTTTTTAAAATTTGATATTTTAAGTTATCATAAATTATATTTGTGAATCAATTTTATGTCAACTCAGATAATAAAAATTTAAAATTGTTAAAACAAATAGTAATAAAGATCAATATAATGAAAATAAATTAGGTGGAAATTTAAATAATTAATTTTTTTTTGCATATAAAATAAAGAAGTAAAAAATCAAAGTAAAAATAATAATGCTTAAAACATAAATATGCAAAAATTAGGTAAATAAATTAAACTAATTAATAACTACTAAAACAAATAATAATAATAATAAAAATAATAATAATAATAATAATAATAATAATAATAATAATAATAATAATAATAATAATAATAATAATAATAATAATAATAAAAATAAACAACTCACCATTAACAACATAAAAATCATCACATATCAATCATCTAATCTTAACTCCACAAATTCCATCAACTTTAAGAATTACCCAATCAACCAATCATTACACACTTCAATTCTCAAATAAGATAATATTAAAACATCTCACTGAATCTACTGATTTGACATTTACAGTACACATCCGATCCTACTACATCCCAATACAAACATCATTTTTTACAATTCAAATTATTTTTCACATTTTGGATGTCCACAACCAGATAAGCTACGGACACCTACATCCCAGAATATTTACCCTCTTATGGTTCAAAATCTTGACCTCCATGACATTATTTCTCGAATTTGGGCTGACATGGGGTCGCCCAGTGTGAAGTTGTTTGACCCAATGTTCATGAATCTTTCACTCTTTAGGCCCAACTTCAAGTGGTCTTCATCGATCGATCGATCCTCATCCCTCCAAGTCCAAAATACTAAAAAATATCATTGAAGTAAATAAAAAATTCATAGTATTTGGAACTAAAAGCAAAATAATTAGAAAAATCAGTTAATGCAAATAAGTTAAATGTATAAAATTCATATTATTATCACATAAAATCATGCATATTTCCCTACTTATCAAAATTGAAAAAAGTGATTTAGTTTATTTTGAAAATCGTGGTGGAAGATTACGAAATTGGCCTAGGGTTGCTCCCCATCTTTAAACCATCAAAATTAAGAAGATATGCACAAATCTCTGCAATTAGCGGTCAGTCGAGCAAGGATCGACTTGATCAAGCGTAAATTCGCTCGGACGAGCACCAGTTGCTCGACCCCATCCAGAACTATCTATATTTTACCTTGTGCTCCCACTCGGTTGATTGAGAGAGCACTTGGTCAAGCAAAAGACAACCTTTGTATCAGTATCAACTTCAAAGTAGTTTTTGAAGGCTTACTAGTCTGAATTTGACTTTTTGTATTTCACACAAAAGTGTAGCCCTATGTGTTGCCTTTTGAATGCCACTAATTTAAATTCAATTGAATATGTGTAGCTTGATGATCAAAATACCAAAAATATATCAAGATAAATTTATGTATGTTTTGCTCCTTGATTGAATTACGGACTATGTTGAGCCACTATTATTACATGTGTTTTTCATGAAAGTTGTAGATCATTGCATTACCTTTACAACATAATAGTAATCAATAGATTTGAATGGCTTCATCAAAAGGTATACACATTATTTTGTAATTAAGCTAGGCTTTGTGACTATGAGTGCCGCTTTACTTTTTAGCTTCAAATCTGTAAAAATTCCAACAAAATTAACAAACATGTAAGATCCACTTGATATACCAAAATTAAACTAAATCAAATAATAATATATAATTTTGTACATAAAATATATCTCAAATCAATCTCAACTAGATATATAAGCCCTGTTTATGAAATAAACCGAATGCCATATCAAAAAGGTTGGCCAAGGGAATGCATCAAAGAAAGATTGTTCATAATCTATTTCTTGCACTAAGAACAATGTAAAGGAAACATGAATAAATAGAATAACCAATGACCTTTCACACAAATATTTCATGTAAATATATGAATAAATATCCACCGAAAATATTCCCAATCAATAAAAAAACATACAAAAAACAATTACTCAACCGGTGCTAGAGTCCTCAGTGTTGATGCTGTACAGTGTCTCTTCGTCCTCGATTGATAAGTGAATTCACTTTGTCAGCCATTTAGTCCATCGAATCTCGCTTCTGCTACCTTGAAGCCATTGAAGATTTGAGCATTTAATTTTTTTTGTAGCAGGTAGACATTGCAACTTCTATTATATGTTTTTTGAAAAATTTCCCCAACTTTTTGTTGGTTTCATTGGAAATTGCAATTTCGTTCTTCTTAAATTTTGAAGTATATTAATTCACTATCACTTTTGCTATACCTTTCATTCAACTAAATTTGATGACTCTAACTAACACTCCGTCTGTATCCATCCCAACAAAATCAATTTTATTTGGCAATTTATATTTAAGCACCAAAAAAGTGAGTTTGGAGATGAGAAGTGACTTTGAAGTTTTAATCTTTACTCCGGAAATATTTTGTTTTGGTTTAATGGGTAATAAATAAGATTAATGGGCCATCTTTGCAATCTCTGGTTTTGCTGAGTCTTTGTATATTTTGTTGTTATTTATTTACTGCATGCTTTTAATTTATTTAAGTGTCGGAGCAAACCATGTTTTAGCAATTTGAATTTTTAAACTAAATCAAGAAGAAAGTTAGAGGAGAATTATTTATATTAAATTATTCATATTATGACTTTTTTATTTGAATGAATAATTTAACTACTTTTAGAAGGGACGAGAGTGACAAGGTATTAGGAACGAGTTCATACCTCAAAATAATAAGGAGTGGGTTATTAAATTATAAATTCAGTGTTATATTATGTATGTAAATTCCACCTAAAGTTATTATCTATTTGTTTTATATAATGAGTTTTAACATTAAACACCTAGATATATTGTAAAATTGGAAAACATATTTCAGCCACAAAAAAATGATAATAGTGCATCATAAAAGTGATTTACTAGAATAACTAATAATTGTACAAATGATGACTATCTAAAAAAGAAAAAAAAAAAAAAAAAACATTGTGTTAATACCAAAATCTATTAAATTCATAAACAAAATTAAAATTTATATAAGTTTTAATGACCGTGCATCGCACCCACGTGCACTTACTAGTTATGGAATAAAGAATCTCAAATCTTAAGTCATAATTTTCACAACCAAAAGAAAAAAAAAAAAAAAAAAAAAACATAAATTTCTTTCTTAATTTCTTAATTAGTATTCCTTCCCGTCTCAGAAAAAAAATGCCTAAAAAATATTAAATTTTATCCAAAAAATTTTGTTTCAGAAGTTAGTATCATTTTTTTTAATAACAAGTTATATATTGAAATAAATCAAATAAAAAATATATAAATAACAATAAATTTATAATTTTAAAAAAATTGAACATTCATCAAATTGACAAAAAATAGAAAATTAACCAACAGTTCCAAACCAATTTAAAGACCTAAAAATTAACATTTTATTCTCTGTAAACTCTGCTATCCAGACAAATTTTTGAACATATATATACACACAGACACAAAATAAATAGCCGTGCATCACACAGGAGTATACTAGTATATATAATAAGAGAAATCAACCTAAATATAGTAGCAACACATCTTCCTACCAAAGTCAGTTTCCAAATTAGAAAATATGTAAAAAAATCATATAAAAAATAATGACATAATTTAAAAAATTATAAATGAGCATAAAAGAAATAAAGTAATATAAAATATTAAAAATAATATATTTGAAGTTCTGAAATCTAAAAAATAAGAAAAATCTTATTAAAATAAATTAACTTATAAAATTACACATAGATAAAATAAAAATAAAAATCTATATAGTATATTTTTAAAATATAAAAGTGTGAAAAAATACAATGAAATTGCATTAATGAAAACTAAATTAGAAATAAATTCATAATTATAAATAAAGTAAGAAATTACACGTAAATATTAAAAAAAACATACATATCAGAAAATTTAATTACACACTAAAAATTATAAGATTACTTTGCAAATACAAATTAATTTAATGAATTATAAGTTAAAAATAATAAAACTAAAATATTATATTATAAAACCAGATAATATAAATATATGAAATATAAAAAATAAAAATTGAAAATAGATTAAAATTTTGAAAATAAATTCAAAATATTATAGATAAATAGGAAATAAAAAAATCAGAAACTAAACTTAAATTCGGAAATTTATTTAAAAATTCAAAGTTTTATGATTCTTTTAATTTTATTTGTAATTTTAGATTATGGTTTCTTATAATTTTTCAAATTTTTAGTACCTTTTCGTTAATTTTTTGATATTTCTTTAAATTTAATTATAGTTTTAAATAATTTTTATTTTCTAATATTATTGTAGGTATTAGCATTTATTTTCAAATTTTATTTGATATAAAATAAATAGTAAGATATGAAAATACATTAAAATTTTGAAAAATACAATAAATTATAGATAAATAGGAAATTTAAAAATTCGGAAAACAAAACATAAATTCAGAAATTTATTTGAAAATTCAAACTTTTATAATTCTTAAAATTTTATTTATAATTTGAGATATGTTTTCTTATAATTTTTTGAATTTTTAGTAAATTGTTATTATTTCTTTGATATTTTCTGAATTTAATTATAGTTTCACAAAATTATTTTTGAATTTTATTTTAGTTATATTTGATTTGTTTTTGAACTTATGTGTAAGTTTTTAATTCATTTTTTTAATAATTAACTTATAGTTTTTTGAATTTATTTATTTATCTTCATAAAAAATATTATTTTTCTGTTTATGTGTAACTTTCAAAATTTCTTCTTTTGTTTCGAATTTTTTGCATTTGTTTGTAATTTTCATCGTTTAGTTGATATTTGATGTATTTTCTTAAATTTGCAATTTTCTTTTTAAATTTTTGGAATTTATAATATAATAGTTTTGTATTTTTGAATAATATTTGGTATGTAATTAATATTTTTATATTCATTTAAATGATTCCTAAATTTATTTATATAATTATTATTACTTTTTAGTCAAATCAGCATTTAAATGTTAAATTTGGACACCATTCATTAAAAAAATGCCACACCAACATATTATTGATTATATAAGTAGGAGTCACCGGTCACAGAACATAAAAAGAAAAAAAAAATTATATGCTATGGGACATTTTATTTTATAATTTAGTGAATTTAGTTAAAAAAAAAATGAATAAATCAATATGAATAATAAATATAAAATTTCTTATTGATCATTTCTCATCCTCTCATTTTCTACATTAAATTCTCTACACTACTTGCATTCATAATAATATTTAACTTCAGTGCTTTTTATAGTAAAATTAGAGCTTCAAAAATTTCATTTCTCTTTCATGATTATGTTTAGATTATACAATTGTAGAAAATCGAGTATGGCTCAGTAAGAATATAAGAAAATTCTATTGAACCTGGCATATTTGCAATACAAATAATAAGCCACAATTTATTAAAATGTTATTCGCTTTAAAATTTAATTTTTGTATGTTATATTTTTCTCAAAAGTTATCTCTCACAATTACTATATATTGCACAACATTTCAAAATGAAGTTTACTTCTTAAAGCCAATACAACTATTTTCCAACTTAATACAAATATTTCAACACATTGAAAAATATTCAAGTGAAATAATTAGTTACATAAATGAAATAGTACAATAGTTATATTTGTATAAAAAGAATTATTTAATATTTTTTTATATGTGTATTCAAATTCATATAAAATATTAATCCACTATTTATTAACACCCAACTCATATATTAAAATAAAAAAAATTCAACCCATTGTTCACTCTTTTATTTCAATAAAAAAACGACTTGCACATATATGAGGCTAATTATAGTAAAATATTGGTGATAATAGGTATCGTGTCCACATGAATTGTTTAAACAATATAAGATTAAGTACCTGTTTATATTTTCTTACTTTATCTAAAGATTCAGACTTGAAGTGGATAGTTTAGTTGAAAAGAATAAAGCAAAAGATAAAACTCATTAACACACGATTCAGATATATACAACGATGTAACTTTAGAGATTTAATGGATTCTAGGGATATATACTATTACAAAGATAAAGATAATTAAGTACTCGTTTATATTTTCTTACTTTAGGTTAATATGACTTCTTTTAATGTATAAAGATATATGTAATCCCTAAATTCGTAGGAGAATCAATTATATCTCTAAATCATCTCTCTCGAGTTAGATCTAAACGTTGTATAACTCCCAACAGTTTCTAAGATTTATTCTTATAACGATACTTACCAATCTTTCGATCTAGCAAGCTCATGTTATGCATTTCTAATCCATTAATCAATTAACCCCTCTCGGGTGATAATAAATTAACTGCACATATGTGATTGTTGGCCACACAATTCCATAAGGCAATCATATCAAGAAAGCATAAACAAATAAAAAAAAAGGAAAAATATTATAAATAATCACATGAATATATAATTGTAAAAACCTTAGAATCACTAATCAATTAGCTACACATTATCCATTCACACTCCACAGACAATGATATGACAATTAAAACCTAACATCAATATAAAAGAGAAAATATAAACTACGATATGCCCAATGATTCTTTGTTCTCTCTTCTCTATAATGACTATGTTGCTTGCTTCCATCTGATGCCGTGCCTTCGTTCCACGTTCTTCCTTTTATAGAGGTCGTTTATGGCTCAAATCTCTTGAGAATCTCCATTGGAACGAGAGGATAAGACTGTACAATGAATAGGCGCACGGTCCATGTATAAGGACGTACGGTTTGTGTACAACGAGGCACGGTCCATGCTTTTCATACCTGAATTGATCATTTTGTCTGTGCTCCTACATGCACGGTCCATGCAATTGTTGACCAAAATCTGCATATTCTATTTTTCTTCTCTTTAAGTGCACGGTCTCTGCTTCTCGTGGCACGGTTCGTGTGACCTTAAATGCCAATTTTTCTGTTGAAACTTCAATAAATTTGTGACATGACAAAATATAACAAAATTATTATAAACTTGTCACTTAGGTACATGTAATTCCCTAAAAACTATGCATAATTACTCCGAATTGCATGTAAAATTTATGTTTATCACCCATAAAAATGTATTTTATATTTTAGATATAATATTATATTTTAATATATGCAATATTGGTGTCAAATTGAAGATCATAAAATGATAATGAATTTGATATATTATACTATAAAAATAAATATAAAACAAAAAATTATTTAAGTTTTAAAATTTTAGTATACAATAAAAAAGTGAAAAAAGTTGTGGAACTGCCTAACATGGGCACTATTCAACCTTTTTTTTAAAATAATTAAAAAGATAAGTATACACATGTCATTAAGACATGCGCAGGTAAAAATATACATGTGATAATCCTTTTATCTAATAGAATGATTGTTGCAATTGCAATGTTTGGTTTTGCTACTACTTCGTATTTTTTGTTGTTGTTTACTGCAATATTTTAATTTATGTAAGATTTTATAGTAGTTAGAGCAAATCATGTTTTCTCTTTGGGTTAAGCAATTAACTCTGATTTGAGGTATTATTTACAACCTATAATGTATCATTTACTAATTAAAGTTATGAAATTTTGAGATTTAAAGGCATCATATATAAATTTAGAACATAAACCTTAAGTTTGTGCACACACCCGCATGTGCACACACACATTTGTATGTATATATATATATATAATCTTAGCATAAGATTAGAAATTATATTTTTTACTAAATGACGTATAAACATGTTTTTTTTTTTCATTCTTAAAAGCCAAATGAATTTTGAAATTTTATTGACTATTAAATTCACATATATATTAGTTTTTATAAACAATAAGAACTAATACTCTATATACACATACTAAAAAATTAAACAAAACTAGTATTTCTCCCCTGCGTTGCACAACTTATAATATAATAATGTAATAAAAAATTATAAAATTATTTTTAAAATAAAATACATAATTATATAAAATATATTTTTAATTAAAATATTTAAAATAAAAAAATCTCACAATATAAAAAATACCATAATTAATCTATTAAAAACTTATATTTAAAATTAATATTTTATTTTTATATATGCAATATAGATATCAAATTGAATGCATATTGATATCAAATTGAAGATCATGTAAATATGATTAATTTGATATATTATGGAGTTGTGATGAAAAAGTTACAAGCCTTTGAAAATTAGTGTAAAAAAATTTGATTGGATAGTATACTTTCTAAAAATCAAAAGGTAATTTAGGCGAAAAATGATAATCTTGTAAATATTTCTAACTATCCGGCTATTATATAGTTATAGATATATAACTTGCAAAAATTGATGTATGTATGTCACTTAGGATTATAAACAAGCATCCCAATAACCACATATTCCTTTGGGATTATTCATGGATAGATTTACTATGTGCAATGGAAAGACTTTTTTAATAACTAAAAAACTCATTAAAAATGACAAAAAATAATATATAATTATTTATTTATCCAATAATTTATAGAATTTTACTTTTTTGGACTACATCTTTTTGGGCCGACAATTTAGGGTAACAACTTACTAATTTCACCAATTGAGTATAATTTTAGCTTGAGTGACTTAATAGGATTGTAATATGTGATACCTCAAGCCTCTCACTATTCACTGGCCAATATAGTTCATGCATTGTATTTATTTTATAATTTTATTTGCTATTTAAATTACATTTTTATTTGTATGGCGGCTCGTATTTAATTATGTTTGGAATGTTACTGTTAAAATTTTAAAGGTTTACAGTATAGGTTGGAACCCCTTGGGTCAAATATCGAGGAATAAATTAGGTGGCAAGTATTAATAAAATAAGATTTTACATTTTATAATTTTATGTCCTATTGAAATTATATTTGCATTTATGTTGCCGTTGTGTTTGATTATTCTGTGTATAGTTAATATTTTTATTTAGGATTTATATTATAGGTTGGAACTCCCTAGGCCAAATGTTGAGAGAGAAATTAGGTGCCAAGTATTAATGAAACAAGATAATAATAATAATAACAACAACAACAACAACAACAACAACAACAACAACAACAACAATAATAATAATAATAATAATAATAATATAAGTATATATATAGAAAAAAAAGTTATAAATAAAATAATAATAAGAGGCGGTGGCTTACACGAAAAGCTTTGCCCCAAATATTTATGTCTCACTAATCAATTCAAAAAAAAAAAAAGTTAGCGGGGAAAGTAGAGGGAGGAAAGAATAGAAGTGGCGAAAAAGCTTGAAGAGAAGAGAACAGGTATGTACCACTGCTTCTTTAATATTTTACTTTATTCAAATGGTTGAGAAAGGAATAAAAGTATTGATGATTGAGAGGTATCAAATATTAGTTTATATTAATTAAGTAACCTAATTAGCAATTTGGAAAGCTTGAATTGAGCCCCTCCTACTCACGTTTAGTTTTGGATTTTAGCAATTCATTTGTTCAATGTTGTTATTTGATTTACTTTATTTGTTATAGTTAATTGATAATATTATTAGAAATTCTTTAAAAAACTTTACTGTATACAGATTTTAAAAGTTGGTTTAGTTGAAAATACAATAAATTCACTAATTATGGTTTTATTTAATTACTAAAATAAGTGACTTGTATTAATTACTTAGTTTTGAAGTGAAGCTTCATTATAGGATTTGATAGTTTAGAAAATTCAGCAAGCATCCTGCCAATACAATGTTAATGAGGAACTTTGTTTTAAATTGTAAAATTGGTTAACGAATATTTACTACTGTTAAACTAATATGATATTTTAATTATTGTTATAGATTGACGGTGTTAATAGACAGGGGATAAGAGTTTCAAACAATTGTGTTGAACAAAGGTAAGTAGAAATTCATTTGCACCTACAATGCATAAACATAGTATTTGTTTGTATTATTTGACTATAAGATATTTGTGATATGTGTTTCTTGATGTTGATGTATATGAACTATGTGCTGTGATCGATTGATTTAGTATGGTATAAATGGAACATTCACGAGTATTGGCATGTGTGCGCATAAGTTGTATATAGTCTGCCTTGCATGCACTATATGTTGAAAAGAAACGAAAAATGTAATATTGACCACTACTAGTGTACCAAGGGCGGTGGCATGTGAGACATGGATAGACTCTATGATATATTGAGTCGGTGGCGTGTGAGACATGGATAGGCTCGATTTGTCGGGCCGGTGGCATGTGAGACATGGATAGACTCTATGATTATTATTATTTATTGAGCTAGCTCTTTCCGGTGCACAGCAGGTGGGTAACGGGCCCTGTAAAGACAAAATATTCTAAAACATGTGCTAGGATTTCATTAGTATGCATTTCACGTCTCTTTTAAAGTTTTTGCAAACATTTAACTTATCGTACATGCATGATTTCTGCTTACTGGGCTTTAGCTACCTAGTTTGTGCATTGTAGGTGAGCGTGATGATGATGTGTAAGCTCACGGCTTATCAGACATGCTGTTCGTGCTGCAACAAGCTTTTGGGATCGGTATACATGGATGACGACCTTTAGGGGTAAACCATGGGCTTACTATGCTTATGATCTCATTTGTTTTACTTTTGGGGGTTTGTATAATAGTACTGAACTTTTGATGTGTAAATATTGGTGTGATTGTGACGGATACTTTTGCGTCTGGGTCCTTACTTATGAGTGGATAATTCTTTATGTAAATCTGCTACAGGTGTGGATTTTGCTTGAGTGTAAATGAGTCTTTGTTTAGGAGATGCGTCGTACTTTGTAAATATGCTACAGGTGAACAGGTGAATGAAAAAAAAAATACAGGTTTAATCATGTTAAAAGTAATCTATGTTGTGGGATATAAGTGTGGGGGTGTCACATAATTTCACATGATAACTTGATTTAAAGTTTTTTGGTAGGAATTGCTGATGTAGAATATGGGACATATGCTATTGTGATCACATCTCCATTTTTGTCATATAATCGGCCTATGAGACAACAAAATTTGAAAATAAAAAATAAAAAAATAGTTTACTTAAATATTGTTAGTGTATAGAGATTAAATAATTTGAAGTTGGGAATGCTAAGTTTCATTGATTTAAGTTTGGGAAGGAAAGTGAATGGAACAGCAGGCTTTAAAACAAATTGTAATTAGGCTAGTTAGTAAAGCTTTTTTCTATTTTTATTAGTTGTTTTTTCCCTTCAATTTACATCACTTATTTATAGCCAAAGCTAGCCAACATTGTGTAGATTCTAGAGAACATTGACTTTTCTTACAAGTAATAAGATCATTACTAGAAGCTTCGTGCATTCTATATTATTCTAATTACTATTATATTTATCTAGATTATTCTATAACTTCTTTTAAGTGCATTAATATTTAAAACTCCTCATGAATATACTTAATCTAATATCCCGAGAATTTCTCATAGTTGCTCAAACTTAGCTCGTGAAAGTGGTTTTGTGAAAATATCTGCGACTTGTTCTTCGGACTTACAATACTTTAGTTCTATTTCATTCTTTAGTGTAGCTTCTCGTATTGTATGATATTTTATAGCAATGTGTTTGGTCCTGCTGTGAAAGATTGGTTTTTTAGTCATTGCAATTGTTGACTTGTTGTTGCAGAATATTTCTGTTGGCTTTTTTTGTTGTTCTCCCATGTTTTCTAATATTATTCGTAGCCATATTACTTCATTTGTACTCCCTGTTGTTGCCACATATTTTGCTTTAGCCAAGGATTGTGGCGCAATTTCTTACTTTTTAGATGTCCATGAGAAAAATCCTGATCGAAGTGAAAATGCATATCCGAGAGTGCTTTTCATGTCCTCCACTGAGCCAGCCCAATCACTATCTGTATATCCAAATATCTTGGGCTTACCATTAGCTCTATACCATATACCATAATTCTTTGTGCCTTGTAAATATCTGAGGATTCTCTTGGTTGCTCCATAGTGTATCTGACTTGGATTTTGCATAAATCATGAGAGCAAACTAGTGGCATATATAATGTCGGGTCGTGTCACAGTTAAGTATAGTAAACTTCCAATGAGACTTCTGTATCGTGATGCATCAGCTACTTCCGCTCCATCGTTCTTTTGAAGCTTCTCGTTTGTGACCAGTGGAGTTGCAACTGATTTGCATCCTTCCATCTTGAATTATCTATGCAGATTTTCTGCATACTTCTTTTGATAATTAAATATTCCTTCCTTTTCTTGTGTTGTTTCAATGCCAAGAAAGTAATTCATCAGACCTAGGTCACTCATATCAAATGTCTTCATCATGTCTTTTTTTGAATTCTTGTATCATCTTTTCATCATTTCCTGCATAAATGAGATCATCTACATATAGAGAACTGATGAGAGTTTGGGTACCTTGAGTCTTGTTGTACAAGGTAGGCTCACTTTTGCTCCTCCTAATGCCTTGATTGGTGAAGTATCCATCAATTCGGCTATACCATGCTCGTGGTGTTTGCTTTAACCCGTATAGGGCCTTTTTTAGCTTTGACACTTTTTCTTCATCTCATTTGAACACAAACCCTTATGGTTGCTCAATATATATATCTTCTTCAAGAAATCCATTTAAGAATGCTGATTTGACATCCAACTGATATATTGTCCATTTCTTTTGTGTTGCTAGTGCAACCAAAGCCTGAATTGTATCTAATCGTGCAATGGAAGCAAAAGTTTCATTGTAATCGATACTTGGTAATTGTGAATAAACTTTGGTGACTAACCAGCTTTGTGACTTTGTATTGTGCCATCGGGGTTGAGTTTTGTTATGAAGATCCAATTAACTCCAATGATCTCTTTGTCTTTTAGTCATTCCACAAGCTGGTAAGTTTCACTTATCTCGATCATCTTTATTTTTTCTTCCATTGCTTTTACCCAAACCTCATGCTTTGTTGCAGCTTCAAAGCTATCCATATCCTCAGTCGCAAAATTGCAAGACTCGTATATTTCTCTTAGTGATTTGACTTTCCTTGGTGGATATCCTGGATAATATTTTTGTCGGTCTTGATGATTCTAGTAATATTTCAGAGGAGTCTGGATCTTGTGAGCTTTCTTCTGCTTCTTTGTTGAGCCTCTATGTTTTCTTGTTGCTGAGCCTGTTGTAGTGTCATAAGTCTGATGGTTTTCCTTTCAACGTTTCTTTCTCCCAATTCCATGTTGCATTTTCATCAAACTCTATATCTCTGCTAATTACTACTTCTTTGTCTTTAGATAGTAAACTCGATATCCTTTTGATTGTGTGATGTAGCCCAAAAATACTCCTTTCTCACTTTTATCCTCTAGTTTGCTTCTTTTTTGTTGTGGAATGTGGAAGTAGCATATGAATCCAAAAACTCTTACATGTTTTGCTTAAGGCTTTCTTCCACTCCATGCTTCAACTGGAGTCATGTTGGCCACAACTCTTGTTGGACATCTGTTAAGTAGATAGATTGCAGTATACACAGTTTCCGCCCAGAAGGATTTTGGTAATCCTCGATTAGCAAGCATTGATCTTGCCATCTCCATCATCGTACGATTTTTTCTTTCAGATATTCCATTTTATTCAGGTTCATATCCGACTGTTAGTTGATGGTGTACTCCTTCTTCTTCACAAAACTTGTCGATCTCCTTTGATGTATATTTTTTTTGCCTCAATGGCTCCTTAAAGTTTTGATTTTGTAACCACTTTGTGTTTCTACTAGACTTTTGAACTTCTTGAAAATCCTGAAAACTTCAAACCTTTCTCGCTTAAAGTAAACCCAAGTCATTCTTGAATAATCATCAATAAAAAGAATGAAGTACCTATTTTGATTTTGTGATGGAGTTCTTATCGGCCCACACACATCTGTATGTATTAACTCCAATGGCTCCTTAGCTCTGCTTGTCGCACTGGATGGGAATGATCATCACTTTTGTTTGCTAAGCATGCAACCTTCACATGGATATTAAATGATGTTGATATTGGGAAGATCTCTCATCATGTTTTCTTGATAGGGTGTCTTGAGACCTTCAAAGTTGAAATGGCCAAAACTTCGATGCCATAATAATGAATCGTCTTCTTGTACGTTCATAGCTGCATTTGTTGCATATTTCCAATGAATTGGAAATTTTTTTGTCTCTCATCTTGATTTTTGCTATAACAAGATTTTTGTCCTTCCTGTCATATATCATGCAGCAGTCTCCTTCAAAGTGTAGAATGTAGTCTTTCTCCAACATTTTACCCACGCTTATGAGATTTTGCCCTAAATTGGGTACGTGAAGGACTTCATCGATATATCTTGTTCCTTTATTTGTCTGTACTGCAATGACTCCCTTTTCCGTAACCTCG
Source organism: Caryopteris x clandonensis (assembly GCA_028749325.2). Classification (NCBI taxonomy): domain Eukaryota; kingdom Viridiplantae; phylum Streptophyta; class Magnoliopsida; order Lamiales; family Lamiaceae; genus Caryopteris; species Caryopteris x clandonensis. The sequence goes on from JAPYKT020000049.1 coordinate 699,110, forward strand.
ACAAAACTTTTATTTACTAGCCTTACTCGAGAATGAAAAGTTGCGTTGGGCTTATAAAATGCATATTTATTAGGAGTCATATGGCTGCTACATGCACTATCCAACAACCATATATCTTCTTTCTTTTCAAACAAACTTTAGCAGACATAAAACATATATTCACCATCATCTTTTTCTTCGGAGAAATTACCTTAATGATTATGGTTGTTCCGACAGTCTTTTTCCACATGTCCAAATCTTTTGCAAGATTGACAACGTGGTTTTATCTCGGAACCAGCAATCTTACTCCAAATAATTATTTTTCTTGCATATTCCACATGGAGAATAGTTTTATTTTTTATTCTTCTGGTATTTTCCAGAGTTCTCTGCTCCTCCTTTTTTTGTAAATCTTCCTCCATTATTTTTAGAATTTTGCGACTGTAATTATACTTTTAACTGAAAAGCATTATCCAAGTCTTCATCATTTTGTTTTAAACATTTGCTATTCTCATAAGCTTCAAGAGAGCCAACTAATTATGTCACTGATAAAGTATTAAGATCCTTCATCTCCTATATTACAGTAACAATAGGATTGTACTTTTCAGTGACACTGATTAAGATTTTTTCAACAATTTTCTTATCCTTAATATCTTCTCGAGCTGCTCTCATTTGATTTACTAACTTTATTACTCTTGCATAGTATTCTTTTATGACTTCATTATCCTTCATCTTTAAGTTTTCATAATCTCTTTTGAGAGTTTATAGTTTGATTGTACGTACCTTTGTCGTTCTTTGAAATTCTTCACTTAAAATATCCCATGCGTCTTTAGAATTTGTGGCTTTAATGGCTCTTGAAAATATAGTGTCTGCCAAGGCTTGTTGGAGGATATGTAATGCTTGTGCGTCCTTCTTACGATCTTCCCTCAACTTCTTTTGTTTGGCAAAAAATAATGTTGATATATCTTCCAGAATATTAATTTTGTCAATTACTACATTCCATAACTCTTGTGATAAAAATAATGTCTTCATCTTGATGCTCCAGAAATCATAGTTTTCCCCACAAAAAATAGGTAGGGGAGTAGAGTTATTTGAGGAGGACATAGTTTATATTTTTGAGAAATGGATATTCAGTTTTTACGTCGCCCGAGTTTTGATCGACCGGGCTCTTATACCATTGTTAGTTTAAAGAGATTAAATAATATGAAGTTGGGAATGATAAGTTTGATTGATTTAGTTTGGGAAGAAAAGTGAATGGAACAACATGCTGTAAAACAAATTGTAATTAGGCTAGTTAGTAAAGCTTTTTCTATTTTTATTAGTTTTATTCCTTCAATTTACATCACTTATTTATAGCCAAAGCTAGCCGAGATAGTGTAGATTCTAGAGAACATTGACTTTTCTTACATGTATAAGATCATTACTAAAGCTTCCTGCATTCTATATTATTCTAATTACTACTACATTTATCTAGATTATTCTATAACTTCTTTTAAGTGCATTAATATTTAAAAAAATATAAATAAAAATAAAAATAATTTAAAAAAATAATTACATAAAATTCAAAATGTATTTACTGAATATGAGAAATATTAAAGAAAATCATAAAATTAAAATACATTTCAAAATATAATTATTAAAATAAAACATATACATAATTTTAAAAAACCTAAACATTAAAGTTAAAATATGTTAATTTGATTCAAAAATCTGCATATTAAAGAAAAAACGAAAATGAGAAAATTTTATTTAAAACTATGAATATCAAAAAAAAAAAAAAAAAATTCTTTAATATTTAGACTTGGAAAATAACATTTTATATCAAGATATTTTTTAATATTCATATTTTAAAAAAGAATTTACATCCATTCATATTTTAAAAATATTTTCTTAATTTTTTCTTGATTTTTAAATAAGTTTTATTTTAAGATTGATTTTATTAAAACTTTAAATAATATTTAATTTTATTGAATTTTTTTATTTAATATATAAATTTTCATATATATATATATATATTAATCTTCTTTTTCAAACGTAGGACCATATGTATCGTATAGAAAGGGTGTGTGGAAGTAGAAGTACATGTCAGTAGTCTACATCAACAATTTCAACCCGAAAATATAAAATGACGCCAGCACATGGACTTCACATGTGACTTTAGGTCGATTGATTATTCGAACTGAAAATTTTCTAAATTGGTGAAATTTAAAAAATAACATGCAAAATTGCCGGCCCTAAATTCGGATGTGAATAAAATTAAACCCCATAAGCTACTAGGAAAAAAAAATAATTATACCCTGAAAAAAGAAGTCATAAAATTTTAAATTACGGAAAGTAATGAAGTACTTAAGAGGCCATATCTTATTCATTAATTTTGTGATATGTAAAAACTTATATGTTCCTCTAAATAGATATGTTAATTTTACCCATATAATCGGTTACCCGTTGGGTAAAAGGATAATCGGGTAGGGTATGTGTGTAGGTTGTTACATGATTACCCTAGATATGTTAATTTTACCCATATAATCGGTTACCCGTTGGGTAAAAGGATAATCGGGTAGGGTATGTGTGTAGGTTGTTACATGATTACCCTAGATATGTTAATTTTACCCATATAATCGGTTACCCGTTGGGTAAAAGGATAATCGGGTAGGGTATGTGTGTAGGTTGTTACATGATTACCCTACCTGTCAACCTATTTAGAATAATATATATTATTATATAAGTTATATATCATATAATTATTAATTTGATCTAATATATTATATAACATTAAAAAACATTAAAAAACATTATATAACAAAAATATAATATATATATACATATTATATATATTGTATGTGATTTTTAATATCAAATTATATAGTGTATATATGCATATTATCTATTATTCATAATTATTTATGTATGGGTGACCCAATTATCCAATGGGTTACCCAATTACGCAATGGGTTATACCTGAATCTTCGTCAATCTAATAGGGTAAGGTATGAGAAAGAAATACCCCTACCCTACTCGACCTGTTTATATTTCTTCCTGTGAATCACACGTTATAAGGATCGGGTTACAATCTTGAACATTTTTTTAAAGTATTTTTTTCCACATTCTTAGACTGATTGTAAAGTAATAACAAAAAAAGCTCCATTTATTTCATAAAATTGATGTGTGTGTATATATATATATATATAATATTTTATGATTATTTCTGCAATAAAGCAATCATATAATATTCATTATTTTAGAAAAATAATGAGCTTTGGGGCATCGGCGGTGGAATAAGGTTTTTTAATTTTCAATAATTTGAACTTTTGAGGAGAATTATTTATATTAAATTTTGCATATTTTTTTTAATGAATAATTTAATAGTTTTAGAAGGGATGGGAGAAACGAGGTATTGAGGAATGAGTTCGTACCTTAAAATAATAAGGAGTGAATTACTGAATTATAAATTCAACACATATTATGTGTAATAAATTTTATCTAAAATTATTCTCTATTTGTATCATAAAATGGGTTTTAGCAGACAACACCTAAATATATTGAAATTGAAAAAAAAAAATATTAAGCGAGAAAAAGTTGATGATTGTTCATCAGTGGTTTACTAGAATAATTAATAATTGTGCAATTGATCACTATATCTAAAAAAAAAAAATTTATGAGCATTGTGTTAATACTAAAATTAATTAATTTTATATGACCGTTGCACGTGTGAACTTACTAATTTAGATTATACAGAATGCTCTTATACTCAAGTTACATATGTATAAATGTGAGCATTATTGATAATTACTTATTCATTTTAAATAAGGAAAATACCTAATTTCAATAAATCTTAATAATTTAAAAAGTGGACACATAATTAACACATGTCTAAGTGGACATGTAAGTAGAACTATTGAATTATAACACAATATAAATACTAATATAATAATATAATACTCTATATATATAGAACCTCTTATGCTTTCCCACCCAATTTGTATAGTTAAAAATGAATCATGAGTTCAGTTGTGCTAAAATGATCTAAACAAATAGTTGTTAATTTAAAAAAATAAAAAATCTCTTTTTTTTCATTGGATATTACAACTACTAATTGTACTGGAAACTTGCACGTGTGTTGCTAGCAACTAATTTTAATTCCACATATACAATATTTTTGCAATATATGCATATGTTTTGGATTAACCTAACCCTAATCCTATCGATTTTGGGATAATCAAGTTATTATCAAGTTATGAGTCGAAATAGTCAAATAACATATTTAAATTTGAAATTTTAATTAAATGCCAATAATATTCTATTTTAAAATACAATTTTAGATAATATTAAAAAATTATGTATTTTATAACCTTTATATCACTATAAAAAATTAAATATTCAAACATTTAAGTGATATATAGTACTTGATGCTTTCAATTTTAGCTTTAAATCCATCCATGTTATAATATTTAAAATCATGTTTCAGCATCTTATTTAAGTTCTAAATTTAAATGACTTAATTTAGAATCTTCTAGTAATTTAGCATAAATCATAATTTCTTCTATCAAAATACAACTATGTTATATAACAATTAATTTAAAATATTTTATGTCAATATTTCGATACTAGGAAAGAGAATAAAGAAGAAGAAAATTGTGGGCTATTGGGTTAATCCTAACCCTGAGTGAGCTAATCTTATAGGGTTTCAAGCTAATCGAGTCTCGCACTAAAGAGGCCACCTTCAAATGGGTTAAGAAAATCAAGCCATAACCCTATAAATTTGGGCTAAACAAGTCAACTCGTCGGACCATGGCCCTTTTATCATCCATAATCTATATGGATATAATTAAAAAAGAAAAAGTTTAAAAATAAAATTTTTATATCTATGTTCAGTTTCTAAAAATGAAAATAATTCTGAAAAATGATGTGTCATTTTTTGATTAGTCGAATATTATTTGTTCCTAATCCTTTTTTACATATAGTATATAAAAAAAACCATTACATATTAGTTTTATACCAATTTCACATATATTAAAATGACATATTATATAAAAAAAATACAAATTTTCTATTATTTAGGTTATATATGAATATTTATTGTGTATTGAATTTGGACTACAAATACATATTAACTAATAATATTTACAAAAATGTATTAAGTAATTTAAGTTTAAGAGAATTAATCAGTTATCATAGAAACAAGAATCATATTCTTGGACGAGCTAATGTGTGTTTGATATAAAATTTTATACTTTACATGTTTTTTATAAATTAAATAATAATATATTTTAATATTACAAAATATTTTAATATTACAAAATATTTATTTTTTAAATATTAATTGACTTAAAATTATAATGTTAAAATATATATTTTTTAATATATTATATGCATTTTATGGGGCAAAACTAGTAGAATCCTTCTCTATATATATAAACTAGTAGTCACCATGTTTCACTCCATAAAATTTTGTACATTTATTTGATCAAATAAATTAAAAATTAAACTATAATATCTTTTTATAATAGTAAAAAACAAAATTGTGAGAATATTTCTCTTTTCTTCACATGTATCACCATTATTTATTGACATGTGTAATACGATATCTATTATATTTTGTATTTTTTATTAAAATTTAAAAACTCAAGTAATTTTTTTGTTTTAAATTCATTTTTGATGTATAATATATCAAATTAATCCTCTCTTTTTTATCTTTAATTTGACACCGATATTACATATTTTACAATAAATAGTTATATTTAAAATATTATATAAATTTTTAATGGATATAATATAGTTTTTTGTAGAACAAATTATTTATTTTTATTTTGTTATATAAGTTGGATTTGAATAAATAATATATTAATTTTTAATATGATTTTGATCTAAAATTATAAATATTTTTTATAAAATTAAAGAAATTAGACTATTAATTTATATAATAATATAATTTATTATTCCACCTTAATAGGTTTTTATGAGTTTAAAACTTTGTATTGAGTTGGAAACACTCTAAATTCACTTAAAAAGTTGTACAATTTATTATATAATAAATATAACATTTAAGAAAATGTCAATGAAATATAATATAAAAAAATCAAATGACATAATATTTATATAAATATATTTGATATAATAATTAGTATGTAAATTTTTATAATAATAATAATAATAATAATAATAATAATAATAATAATAATAATAATAATAATAATAATAATAATAATAATAATAATAATAATAATAATAATAATCATCATCATCATCATCATCATCATCATCATCATCATCATAATAATGATAATAATTTTATCATATATTATTAATATAATAAAATATATTATGTTTAAAATATAATATATATTTATATAATTTCTTATGGATATAATATAGTTTTTTAGGGATTGAATTATTTATTTTCATTTTAATATATGTGTTGGATTTGAATAAATAACATATTATTTTTATATGAATTTGAGCTGAAATATAAATATATTTTTATAAAAATAAAAATATTATGTTATCTATATTAATATAAAAGCAGGACAATTTGTCAAAATTACAGGAATACCATTTTTCTGCATAAAGTTTTTACCAAAAACACAAAAAAAAAAAAAAAAGAGTTGGCGTGTGCAAAGCATGCGAGCTATTATTGGCGCGTGTCATGCACGCGCCCGGAGGGTGGGTGAGATTCTCGCCAAAATAGTTGGCCAATCACCTTTTTTCTTTTTTTGTTTCTCTTTTTTATTTTTTACTTTTTCACCTCAAATTTCAAATGCTTATTACTTTTATGCCTCCAACTTATTTTTTCATGAAAAATATATCAAATTAATTCTTTCTTCAAGATCTATAATTTGATATCCATATTGCATGTATAAAAATAATTGTTTAAAAATATTAAATATTTTTATTTTAGTTGAAATATATCTTTATATTTAAAATATTTTAATAGAAAACAAAATTGTGAGATATTTTTATGTAAAATAAAAATTATATTTTATAAAATTATTTATTTACTACATAAAAGTACCAAAATTTCACATGACACCATAATGCGACATCAAACAAAATACACAATTTAATAATTATATTACTATTAATTGTAATTTTATTATTACAAATATTACAAGTCGTGCTATGCACGGGAGAAATATTAATTAATCCTTATTCTTACTTCATATGAAAGAAAAATTCCTAAAAAATAGTAAATGTCCATGTGGAATATATTCTCTTTATAATCTATTGTTTCACCTTAATATTTTTTTTATTGAGTTGAAATATTTATTATAAAGTTTAAAAAATTATAGCTGAAAAGAAAATTTGTGTTGGATTTAGACTTAAAATTCAATTTGATATTTTGCGCAATTTATTATTTGTCTGAGATAACTTTTTTAGAATATAACAATACAACAAAACATAAACTATTATACTTCAAATTAAGTAATATTATATGAATTATGACTTATTTACTTTTTTTATAATATTATAATATAATTTCATCATATATATTAATATAACAAAAAATATAATATCTGATGCACGGACCATCATTTAATAAAAATAGTAATAATTGATTTATGTTTTTAGGGGGTGCGGATTGGGCGGGGGTTGCTTTCTCGCCCAAACAAAACAAAAGAGCAAAAATCTTTTTCGTTTAATTGGAGAAATGAAAATATTGTTTTCTTCTAGACGAGGAATAGAAAAGATAGTTGTAAGAGAAACGTAAGTCCAAAAATAGCATGTCATTAATAATGCCTATAAACAACTTGTTGTGGCAGCATACCTAACCACCTGAGAACCTGCGAAACAACTAGCATAGGCGGTGGCCGCGGGTGGCGGCGCCGCCATATACCAGCAGTTCATTTCCATACATTTGCAATGTGATGATACATTCACGTTATTTCTCCATGTGTTGCAAGAGACTGTTATCATGATGAGGTTCCTTTCACTGCACCAGATTAGTGGGAAGTTTGTTAAAATCCAGATTCTTCTTTGTCAAGGAAGCTTATGATTGGATAAACAAACAGGTATTTGTATTTGGGAGCAACAAAACATTTGGGATTTCTTTTAGCCTACTTGATGAGTAGAAATAGTAAATACGCACACAATATCCTTCAAAATAATATGAAAACGTGAAATTCAAGGTCAGCCTTGAGAATTACGAGGCCTGCTGCCATAAAAAAATGTGGCCTGTTATCCTAATTTTTTATGCAATTAATTCATTATTTACTTATTATTATATATTTTTTAATTTTTATTTAACATGTTCGTCATTTGTAAATTAGAAAGATGATAAAAGCAAGACACACCAATGAAATTTCATAATACCTAATATAAAGAGCAAATCAGAACTCTATATCAAACAAACCTGACGACAGATAATTTGGCCCTCCGCCCCACTATTCAATATATTTCCTAATTTTCAGTTTCTGATTCGTCTCTTTGTTTCTTCTTCTCTATTTATTTTTTTATTGGTTTTTTGAGGAATTTTTTATTTATGTTATGTTGTTAATAATTATTTGGGGACTTTCTTAATATATATATATATATATATATATATGTCTACTTTTCATTTCTTATATCAACTTATATATGGTTTTTATATAAAATATGTGGCCTATCTTCTTTCTTAAGAAATTTGGTGGCTCAATATCTTTGCTTGAGCAACTTGGACTTGGGCCGGCTCATGTCAAATCTTCACATATTTTGTAAGGTATAATTCATTTGTTATATATAAAGAGATTCATATATTTGATGTGTATATATATATTTTTTTCATGTAAAATACCACAAAATGGAGCAAACTTGCTTTTTTGATCTTCAGATACATGATCTCTAGTCTTTATATTAAATTTTACAACAATGATTTCAGTGAAATATAATCTTTATAATTGTCACAAAAATGTATATGAATCAAGTGCACCATGCAACCCGATGTAGAGTATTATTTGTTTAAAAAAAATTATTTGTTTGCTTCAAAAGTATTACTACTGATTTGTTATCTTAAAAAAATAGTAATATTTTTTAATTAAATAAATAATACATATTAATTAAATAAATAATACTATACATCGGATGCATGGAATATAATGCACAAGAGACTCTCTTTATAATAATAATCACATTAGTAGATAATTTTGAATGGAAAATAAATCGTATGCATGTATAATTCACTTATATATCTTTAACTTAACTGCATTCGAGCAAATTAGATGTGAATATCTCCACTCAGAAACATAAAATAATAATAATAATAATAATAATAATAATAATAATAATAATAATAATAATAATAATAATAATAATAATAATAATAATTGAGTTCTTACAATAATAATAATAATAACTCAAAATTGAATCTATCAATATTCCAAACTTTGTCCGTTTTTATCCAATGCCAATACGTTAATAACTCAAAATTGAGTTCTTACAATAATAATAATAATAACAACAACAATAATAATAAAATAAAAAACTTCTGGGGTCGTTGTGATGTCTTTGGGTGTAATAAACGTCTATAAAGTTATCAATCAAATTGCATATTTTGTACTGCCTTTAAAAAAAAAACTTATTTTTATCACAAAAACAATAAGAGGGCGTTTAGAAGATTAATTATCAAATTATTAGTACTCTCATAATCATTTTTTTTTATTTTAGTAAAGTAGCTCTATTTTTATACTTTTTTTTGGAACGTAGTGAATATTTTTGTATTAAAATATGAATCATTATTGTTAAAGTAGGCAGGTTCTATAAATAATCCAACAGTCGCGTTTTTTGTTAAACTCCTCATAGAAATAACTTTTTCAAAAGAATTTGGGGCCTTCCACCCTTTTTAAAATTTTTCTTTTTAATATATACAATAAAATATCTACACCGCCATATATTGGTGATTCAGGATGATCGACTTATTTATTGTGTGGTATGTATAATTAACAAATATTTTAAAGAATCCCACACGTCATGATATTTATTTTTTATAAATGTGGAATGTTATACATATTCCACACATGTATTATGATGGTATAATATGATATATGATCGAAACATTTGTCATATGTCATATTAATATGGAAAATGACATGATACCTAAGGTCTTCCTCTCAAAATGATAAGCTCCAATATATAATTAATAATAAGTTTAAAAATTTCTAAAATAATTTACTCATTTGTTTTAATTTTATAATTTACAGTTGAGTTTCTGTTAAAATTACGGGGGACCATGAGATATGCACAAAAATGAAGCCTCCACGCATATACAATATAGTATTTGTTGGCTTCAAACAAAAATATTGAAATTATGTTGTGCACTTACTTGTCGTTAGCTGTGAAGGTGCCACGTGGCCTGGAGTAACATGAAAAAAAAGTTTGAATATTTGAGAGGTGGTTTCTTTGCCAAACCTTCCTCACTTAACTACACCCTTTAGCAGTTAGACCAACCAATACGGAGTACATAATTTTAGGCCACACAATTATTTCCTTAAATGTTACGCCTATAAATTATTATTTTTCCCTAATTTATTTTATTTTATTGGCTCATGAGAACCCTCTCAATCAACAATTAGGTTTTGCTTTTTCCAAGGCTTATAAATGATTTGATTCATGAATCAAACTCCAGTTTGCAATTGGGTAGAGAATCCATGCAATTGTTACTTGAAGGAGCATATTCTTATGCTACCCTGTCACCATTCTTTATTTGTAATTAAAACACTTTTGGGGTGGTTGCAAACTCTTTTTTCAAACAAAAGTGTGCTAAATTATAAAAACTAATTGTCACAATCATTTTTAAACTGATTTCATAATCTGTCAGATGCATGCTTCACCCTAATTAAAAATGATTGTAGGACTTTTAATTAATAAACTCGTTGCTCGATTTTTAATATAATATTATAAAAATAATAATATTATTTTTTATATATGTAATATAGATATCAAATTGAAGATCATAAAAATATGATTAATTTGATATATTTTTCATAAAAACGGTGTTGAGATGAAAAAGTTATATTTTTTTTAAAAAATTAGAGTGAAAAAAACAAAGAAAAAGAAAAGATATTGAATTGTGAATTTGAGTGGAAAAATGACATTTCTGTAAATTTTTGTGAATTTTTTACAATTTAACAAATACTAAACTTTTCAAATTTTGATCAAAATCACTTCTATTTTCAAATACTACCTACTTTTAATTTTCATGCAAAAATCAATTATAATCACTTCTTTAAAATAACGTTGATTGAGACTCTTTAATATATGTACATTAATGAAGTACAATAAAACAAAAAATTTAGGCACTTTCTTTTTTTTCTTCTCTAACAAAAATTGGAATATTTATTTGCTTGTCAAGTTTATATGTTCAGATTTTTCACAAGAAAAAACGACTAATTTCTCCAATTTCAAAATATTATTGATAGACATAATAATACGTGTTCATAGTGGATAGATAAATATTTTTATCTATATTTCGAATATATTGCACCTTCACAAAAACTTTATGTGCATTATAGGTATGGATCTGTAAAATGTAATGTGTCGGATTACACCCTAAAAATGACAAAATGTGCATTTTGGTGGTTGATGTGTGCATAAGCTTTTTGTGAGCGTGCATGTATTGGACCTAGTATTTTTTCGACATAATATTTTTCTAGACTGTTCTGAGAGTAATATATTTTGATAAAAAAAAGTATTATTTTTCGTTAAAAAAATATTATAGCTATAACTTTTTTTTTCTTTGTAGTTAGTCAAATAAAGTAATACATTTGCGGTGAAAAATATTATTTTTTGTTTTCGGTAGTAATAGTAAGAAAATTTATTATTTTAAGAAGTAGTAATTTTGATATAAAAATTATCATGCTTTTTGCGTGTAATGCATGTTCCCACGGGGTAACACCTAAGATTAAATTCATGAGTTTTTGAGATTTTTTAAGTCTAATTAGCCCAATTACAAGAATTTAAATTTGTGGAAGTTGGAAGTATAAGATGTGAGACTTAGTACTCACAATACATTTCATGAGATTTTCTATTTGTCATTGTGTTCTAATTATATCATATTTAATTTACTACACTATTTTTATATTAGGTAGGAAAATATTATCATGATAACATACTATACGTGTGATATATAGTCATGAGATAAAATAAAAGGTTAAAAACTTAAAAGGTAGAAATGGGTTGATTAATTTTATAACGAAGTTATCACTCAAGACGTTGAGTTAGATTATAGACAGTACAATTGCAAAATAAGCTAAATAAAAAGATTATTTCAAAACTTTTCTTTTCAACTCAAAATTTTCGAAACTTAGAAATATAAAAAAATGCTAAATGTAGCAAAAAAGAAACTAAACTTGCAAGTTATAAATATGTCCCCCAAATAAATAACTAAATAAAATAAAATAAAATAATACATGGCCATCGTTAAAGGAAGAGCAGTTAATCATTCCCGGATCATAAGTTCTCTTTTTCATGATCCAATCTTTAAATTGGTACAACCAAATTAAATTCATGCAGATAGTGCAGATAAAGTAAGGTGACGAGGGATAAAAGAGATTGTAGCACACCATTCCCATAAACCTTACATCCTCCCACATCTTACACCCCATCATCATCCTTCATCTTACCAAACATATCTTGGACAACTCTCTCTCTCTCTCCCTCTCCCTCTCCCTCTCTCTCACACGCACACAACAAAGTTATATGGCTAGATATATATGGAGTTTTCTCAAATGATGGATGACGTGAAGTACATGACTTCTTCATACTTATAAAAGCCTTTGCTCATCTGACAAACTCAGTAAATTCTGGAGATTACTAATTGTTTTACCATTAATTATAGCCATTGTATTGTTCTCCAGTTAGCAGGCTGTACAAGGAAGAGAGAAAGAAGCAATTAACATACATGATTAATTAGTTTGATATTCAAGTGAAGCTGTACAACCATTCTCGATCAAGATGTGGCCAGGATTCAAAACTTCGTCAACCAAGAAAGGTGTGGTTAACTTTCCCAGCAAATTGATTCATTATACACAGCTTTCAATCGCTATTTGTTTTTTGTTTTGTTTTGTTTTTTTTTTTTAAAGAAGATCATGATTTATGAATTATATATATTGATCAAATTTTGATTGCAGACAAGATGAAGATGAAACAAACATGTAGAAGCCTCAATGTCAACGACGAGTACCTCTGCGCGGTTCGAACGAAATCCTTCGCAGATTTTTTCGTAAAAGTTCAGATTCTGGTAAACGGGCCGTCATCAGAAGTTCTTCTTGATCCGGGCCAAGAAACCATTACATCTGTTCTTGAATCATCGGTTTTCTCGAACAAATCATCTCATCATCATCTAAAGTCTGTCCTCTTCAATTATTTCGATATCAGCGCCGAAGCTTCGGATTTCTGCAGCCAGCTTCTCAAAACCCTAAACCAACTTCAATCTGATCACAGATTCATTCACAAAGCTATCCACGCCATTGATGACCTCGACTACTCTTCCGATCAATTCAGTTTCGTAATCTCCCAGATTCAATCTCGTGTTACCCTCAACAACACTCCTCCCTGTTTGAACAAAAACGATTTCAACCACATACACGAGAAGCACACGTTTGTTCTTCAGCAGTTGAGATCAAACAGAAAAAGGGTGGCAAGAAAGATCAAGATGATCAAATTCCTCAACCGGGCTTCGGGCGTATGCGTTACAGGAGCCTGCGGACTAGTAGCAGCAGCAGCCATGTTTCTGGCCATGCATACCCTCACAGCAATTCTAATAGGGCCCGCAATCTGCAGCCTGCCCATAAAGCCATTGAAGAAGAAAATCCGAAGCTTTCGATTTCTGAAGTACGGGTTTCTGAGAAAGATTGTCGAACAGCTTGATGTAGCAGCAAAGGGTGCATATATTTTGAACAGGGATTTCGACACAATGGGGCGACTGGTTACAAGGCTTCAAGATGAGATTGAGCATAACAAGACAATGATAAGGTTTTGTTTGGAGAGAAGGGAAGATAGGCTTTCTTTCCAGGTTCTGAAGGAGCTTACAAAGTATGAATTTGGATTCAGCAAACAGGTGGAGGAGCTCGAAGAGCATGTTTATCTCTGTCTTGTTACTATTAACAGGGCTAGAGCTTTGGTGGTGAAGGAGATTTCCAGGAACTGTGAAGAAAATTCAGTGCAGTAGGCAGTTTAGGCAATGTTGTACAGTTATATTCTTTCATTTGTACATACCATTTTTACTGTCTTTTTGTTTAATTCAGTTTGAATGATTGATTCTTTATTAGTTTCGATCAGATTCCATTTTTTTTCCTAATATGAAGAATGATTCATGTGGATTAATGAGTGACAATGTAGATTTTAAGGTATAAGACATTACGTGAAGTCTAGGTAATATATATGTACATGTTTATTGAGTTTGAATAGCCAATATTCTTGGCGAAAATGGCATAATATAAATATATATATATATATTTATTGTTAATTGGGTATTGGCCCAATTGTTTGAGTGGGTTTGACTGCCTGCTTTCTGGGCCCAGGCCAATGGCCATTGGGCCCATCCTCTCCAACCCATTCCCTACCCCTCTTTAAACCTTTGTCCGTTTAATTAGGGCACACAGTCGTGCCTTCATCCCCTTCTCTGTCTGACCCGCTCTCTCCCCTCCTCTTCGTCTTCCTCCTCTCACCCCTTTACTTTCGGCCTTCCCTAGGCAGTCTTCTCTCTTTAATGCAGTGTTGAAACCGCGTGACCTTTTGGTGGTTTTTCGGTTATTGCGTGCCTATAGATAAACGGCTTCGGTTGATCGATTTAAGGCATTGCAACAACATATTTCTCACTGCTGTTCCTTCCACTCTTCCTTCGTCTATACTGAGGGTTGATCTCTTTCGTGAGGTTTACGGGGTATAGGTTGTGTATGTCCGAGTGGGAAAGGATTAGAGAGTGAAGTGCTATCGGGAAGGGGATATAGTGCTCTGTGTGGACGATAGCCTTGTGTGACTGGTCCGAGACATCCGATTGTCTGTTCGGATCGGGGCGACAACAGGCACCTTCTGAGCCCTTAGACACCATTGGCGATACCCAACAGTGGTATCAGAGTCTTTGGTTGCGCCGCCGTATATTGCCGCTCCAGTCGCCGTCGCCCCCGTACGATTCTGCTACCTGCATTTTCGTTGCTTTCGTGCAACTCTGTTGCCTGCCGACGGTGGATCTGCTCCTCGGTCTTCACCCCGCCCATCGCGCCTTTGCCTGACGCGCGTTGTTTCACAGACAGGAGGTCAAAATTATGAGGTCCCCCAAAACCTCGCTCTGGTAAAGAGGCTAAACCCTCATCTCTATAGCTGCCGGTTGTACCGTATAGGTTTGGGCGTGTCTGCTGGTAGATACCGGTCAAACCGGGCAGGATTACCCGCTCATATTATCTGCTGTTCTCTGATTGCTGATACTATATCTGATATTCTGTGGAATTTTACATTCTGAAACCTGTGATATTACTTGTGTGTAATATTTTGTCCACTTGAACATTTTTCTGATAAAAACAGACCATAGTGACCCCCTGCACAACCGATAAATCGGTGTGTGAACTTGGAAATCCTCAGCTTTCCGATTCGTGTGAGTAATGTGAATATTGTTGTGCTTTTATGTGCAATATGTCTTCTATGAGTTCCTATAACCTTGTACCATTTGATGGTCGCACTGATTTTGGCATTTGGCAACAAAAAATGAGGGGGATTTTGATACAGCAGCATGTATTCAAAAGTATCACCCTTGCATTTTCTGATGCCACGTCTGATGAAAAAAGGGAGGAGATGGATGAGATTGCACTCTCATCCATTATCCTACACCTTTCAGACTCTGTTATCCGAAAAGTCGGAGAACAAAAAAGTGCCAAGAATTTATGGGATAAATTGGAAGAATTATTCATTGAAACTTCACTGCCTTGTAAAATGGTCTTACTTGAAAGATTTTTCTGGTTTAAACTTGATATGTCTAAAGATATTGATGAAAATATGGACAATTTTCAAAAACTTGTGCAATACATTAAGAAAACTGATGATAAATCTATTGATGAATATACTGCTATTGTGCTTTTAAATGTTATACCTAATTCTTTTAGTGATGTCAAATCTGCTATTAAGTATGGTAGAGATCAAGTTAATCTTGATACTGTGATAAACGGTCTAAAGAGTAAAGAAATAGACTTAAAAGCAAATATGACATCAAAATCATGCCGATGCCATGTTTGTTAAGGGAAAGATTTTTAAGAAAAAAAAAGTTTCCTGAGAACAAAATTGGACAAGACAAATCTAAGGAAAAACATGCAAATGTGAATAATCCCCCTAATAAAAACAAGAAGTGTTTTAATTGTGGAGAACCTGGTCACTTTGCTAATGTCTGTCCTCAACCTAAAAGACCTAAGGCTAACACTGTGTCTCAAAAGGAAATGCATGAAGATGTTTTTATGGTAACTGATTTTTGTGAAACTTCTGTAGCTAATTCTATAAATTCATCTTCCTTGTGTGAAAATGAATGGCTTATTGACTCTGGCTGCACATTTCACTTAACTTCGTTTAAAATTTTGTTTTGCTCCTTTAAAGAGATAAAAGATGGTTTTGTATCCATGACAAATGATAAGAAATGTCCTATCCTAGGTATAGGTAATATTTCAATTATGTGTGAATCTGGACATGCTCTTAACTTGAAAAATGTAAGACATGTGCCTGTTTTAAGTAGTAATCTCATATCTTGTGCTGCATTAGAAGATGAAGGCTATGAGGGAAAATGGGGAAAGGGTGTTATGTCTATCATGAAAGGATCTTATGTGGTCCTTAAAGCTGAAAAACGTAACAACCTATTTATGTGCTTTACCAAACCTGTCTTGCATGCAAATGTAGTAAAGGATGACAAAACTGCACTTTGGCATTGTAGACTAGGACACATGAGTAATAAAGGTCTTGAATTGTTGCAAAAAGTAAGATCATTTGGAAATGATAAACTTTCATGCATGTCTTTCTGTGAATCTTGTGTTAAGGGTAAACAATATAGGACTAGTTTCCCTATTTCCCCTGCCCCTAATCTGTCTAAATGCACTGGCATACTTGAATACCTACATGCTGATATGTGGGGTCCTGCCACTACCCCTCCACATGGTAACAAAAGGTGGTTTCTGTCCATTATTGATGATTTTTCTCAAAAAGTTTCGGTTATGCTTTTAAAGGATAAATCTGATGTGTTTGAAGCCTTTAAAAACTGGAAATCTTTAATGGAAAATCAAACTGGCAAGAAAATCAAGAAACTAAGAACTGATAATGGACTGGAATTCTGTAATCACTTGCTTGATAACTTATGTGCTTATTCTGGAATTCAAAGACACAAAACCGTTTC
Organism: Caryopteris x clandonensis; assembly: GCA_028749325.2. Classification (NCBI taxonomy): domain Eukaryota; kingdom Viridiplantae; phylum Streptophyta; class Magnoliopsida; order Lamiales; family Lamiaceae; genus Caryopteris; species Caryopteris x clandonensis. The sequence continues at coordinate 716,418 of JAPYKT020000049.1, forward strand.
TTACACACCACAGCAAAATGGTGTGGCAGAACGGATGAACAGAACCTTACTTGAGAAAGTAAGAAGCATGTTAGCTGCTTCTGGACTTTCTAAGAATTTCTGGGGTGAAGCAGTTGTAACTGCTGCATATTTGATTAATAGGTCCCCTTCTGTGCATTTGAATGGGAAATACCCAGAACTTGTATGGTCTGGTAAAACTGTTGATTTTTCAAATTTAAAAATCTTTGGCTGTGCTGCTTTTGTGCATAAAAAACTGGATAAATTAGAACCAAGGTCTAAAAAATGTGTTTTCCTTGGTTATACTGAAGGTGTGAAAGGTTACAGATTATGGTTAAGGAATGAACCTGGCTTTAAAGTAACTATAAGCAGGGATGTTATCTTTAATGAAACTGAATTTCCTTGCCTGCCTATCTCTGTACCTATTGTTACTCATGACACGGCTTTAAGTGAGGTGGAGCACACACCTAACCGGCATGTTTTACCTGATTCAGATTCTGACAACTTGCATGAAAATTTAAGTGATGGTGAAGATGTTGAAAATGATAATTATCAACTTGCTAGGGGTAGGCCTAGAAGAAATATTAGGCAGCCATATAGACTTAATGATTGTCACATGTATATGCATGTTTTGAATATGTATGAATCTCCCACTGATATTGAACCTAAGTCAAAGAAAGTTGTGAATTCTAAAAATTTTGTTGACTGGTTAAATGCTATGAATGATGAAATGAACTCCCTGCATGTTAACCAAACTTGGACTTTTGTACCTAAACCTTCTAATTGCTCTGTTGTTGCATGTAAATGGTTGTATAAGGTAAAAGAGAAAAGTAACAACACTAGGTTTAAAGCTAGACTTGTAGCAAAAGGTTTTACTCAAAAAGAGGGGATAGATTATACAGAAATCTTTGCTCGTGTTGTTAAGTTTGTCATTGAGCGCATAATGCTTGCATTAATTGCTCATTTTAACTGGGAAATAAAACAGTTTGATGTAAAAACTGCTTTCCTGCATGGTGAACTTGACAAACAAATATACATGTATCAACCTGTTGGTTTTGTTGACCCTAAAAAACCTGACCATGTATGCTTACTCAGAAAATCTTTGTTGGTTTAAAACAATCTCCTAGGCAATGGAACAAAAAATTTGATTAATGCATAAAAGACCTTAAGTTCAAAAGAAGTGTGTATGACCACTGTCTTTACTTTAAGTGTGATGCCTATGTTTCTACTTTTCTGCTGATATATGTCGATGATATGCTACTTGTGAGTTCTTGCATTAAATCTATCGAATATGTGCAGAATTGCCTAAGTGATAATTTTGATATGAAATATCTAGGAGATGTAAAACGAATTCTAGGCATGGATATTGTTAGAGATAGAGAAAATCACACTCTGCATTTGAATTAGATTTCTTATGTGAATAAGATTTTGAGTAAATTATCTATGTCTAATGCTAAACCTACAAATGTTCCCCCTGCTGCCCACTTTGTGCTAAGTAAGGATCAGTCCCCAAAAACTGATTCTGAAATCGATGAAATGTCTAAGGTGCCATATGCTAATGTTACAGGCTCGGTTATGTATCTTATGGTAAGCACTCGACCGGATATTGCATACTCGGTAAGCTGTTTAAGTAGATACATGTCTAACCCTGGTATGCCCCATTGAGATGCATTGAAATGGCTTTTAAAGTATTTAAAATGATCTGTTAATACTTGCCTTAGATTTTCAAAATGTGCTCAAGGTGTGAATTTGATTGGTTACACTGATTCTAATTATGCCAATGATAGAGATAATAGGAAATCTTCAACTTCATATGTGTTCACTCTGAACTCCCAACTTCAGCATGTTGTTGTTTTGTCCACTACCGAATCTGAATACATTGCCATTACTGATGCTTTAAAGGAAGCTATATGGTTAAAAGGTCTGTTATCTGAAATTGGGTATTTAGAAGGTGATATTGTGGTATATTCTGATAGCCAATCTGGAATTCAACTCTGCAAAAATTATGTCTTCCATGATCGTACTAAACATGTAGATGTTAGGTATCATTTCATTCGGGATATAGTTGAAAAGGAGACGATCAAACTTGAGAAAATACCCTCACAATTCAACCCTGCTGATATGGGAACAAAATGCCTATCTGCTGAGAAAACTAATGACTGCATGAATACTTTGAATTTTGATTCCTTGGATTAAAATGTGTATCTCTTGCATTCTGAACCTGGTCTTAGCTTTTCTCACTTTTTCTTTGTTTTCTCATTTGTGCAGGTGTGTGTGTGTGTAAAGGGCAATGATGAAATGCCTGTGCCCCGGATAACTTGACAATCGGTTTGTGTGGGTTGGTCCAATAAGGTGGAGAATGTTAATTGGGTATTGGCCCAATTGGTTGAGTGGGTCTGACTGCCTGCTTTCTGGGCCCAGGCCAATGGCCAATGGCCATTGGGCCCAACCTCCAGCCCATTCCCTACCCCTCTTTAAACCTTTGTCCGTTTAATTAGGGCACGCAGTCATGCCTTCATCACCTTCTCTGTTCGGCGCCGCTCGCTCCCCTCCTCTTCGTCTTCCTCCTCTCGCCCCTTTACTTCCGGTGAGACTCTCCCCTTCCCCAAGCAGTCTTCTCTCTTTAATGTAGTGTTGAAACCGTGTGACCCTTCGGTGGTTTTCGGGTTGATGCATGCCTATATATAAACGGCTTCAGTCTTTCGATTTAAGGCATTGCTACAACAGATTTCTCACTGCTCTTCCTTCCACTCATTCCTTCGTCTATACTGAGGGTTGATCTCTTTTGTGAGGTTTACCGGGTATAGGTTGTGTATGTCCAAGTGGGAAAGGATTAGAGAGTGAAGTGTTACCGGGAAGGGGATAGAGTGCTCTGTGTGGACGATAGTCTTGTGTGACTTGTCCAAAACATTCGATTATCTTGTGTGTTCGAATCGAGGCGACAACAGGCACCCTCTGGCCCTTAGACGGCACCGGCGATATCCAACATATATATATATAAATTCACCCAATATATATATATATATATATGTATATACCCAACATATACATATATACCCAATATATATATACCCAACATATATATATATATACCCAACATATATATACCCAACATATATATATATATATCAATATATATATATATATATGTTGGGTATATATATATATATATATTGGGTATATATATATGAAGAACGATTTTCGAGGTTAATGTTTCATTTTTATTCTTTTATACCACCGAGCTTCAGACATATGAGCGATAGGATTCACAGAGTTCGAGCTTGTATAATGATGCTTCACTATCTTACAGGAATTATCTCCCACTCTCTAATAAGTTTGTGCCTATTTATATTACAAAATTAGTGGGAGGCCATCATTGGACACCCTCAAAATCCAATAACTTCTCTCATCAAGATTAGGGTCGCCACATGTGTGCCACGTATCTACATGCAAAGAGCCTGTCATGAAGAAAGTTGTTTTTTTTAATTCTAGCATCATATTTATATAGATTTATTTGATTACGTAAATTTAAAAATTAAACTATAATATCTTTCTATAATATTAAAAAATAAAATTGCGAGAATTATTCTCTTTTCATAACATGTGTATTAACATTTCTCTTCTATTTTTATTTTTGCTAAAACTTAAAAAACTTGAGTAACTTTTTCATTTTAAATTAATTTTTGACGTATTGTATATCAAAATAATTCTATTTTCGTGGTCTTTAATTTAATAACAATATTGTATATTTTATAATAAATAATTATATTTAAAATATGATATAAAATTTTTTATGGATAAAATATAGCTAATTGTGGTACGAATTATTTATTGTTATTTTGATATGTGTATTGGATTTTAATAGATAATATATTGATTTTTTGTATGAATTTGATCTAAAATTATAAAAAAAATTATAAAATTAAAAAAATTATACTATTAATTTATATAATATTATAATTTCTTGTTCCGCCTTGATAGATTTTTGTAAGTTTAAAACTTTGTATTGAATTGGGAATATTCTAAATCCACTTCAAAAGGCCGTGGAGTTAATTATTTAATAAATATAAAATTTTAGAAAATAACAATGCAATATTATTTTCTATATAAAAGAAGGAAAGTCTGGAGCCACGTGTCCCTATAGTATTAATTCTCACCTTCCTCTGTATAAATAAAGAAGAGTCCGGTGCTTGACGCGTTGCTAGACATCCTTCTCTATATTCAATTATTTTTTGTTGCCATATGTTCTATATTCATATTTTTGTTATTATTTTCTGTAATATGCCTTTACTTTTTTCTATTTCTTAACACATGTCCCAATTATTTATTGATATTTATCTTTCTCTCTCTCTCTCTCTCTATTTTTTTTATTGAAATTTAAGAACTCAAATAACTTTTTTATTTTGAATTTATTTTTTACATATGATATATCAAATTAATTATCTTTTTGTGATCTTTAATTTGACACCAATATTGCATATTTTAAAATAAAAAATTATATAAAGTTGATATATAATTTTTTATGGATAAAATATAATTTTTTATGAATTCAATTATTTTTTTATTTTGATATATGTATTAAATTTGAATAAATAATATTAAATTTTTATTAGGATTTGATCTAAAAGTATAAATATATATTTTTTTAAAATAAAAATATTATATGATTTTTACATAATATTATAATTTATTGTTCCACCATAAGAGGTTTTAGTGAGTTGAATACTTTGTATTTATTTGAGAATACGCTAAAATTGACTTAAGAAAGTCGTGCAATATATTATTTAATAAAGATAATTTTAAGAGGCTGATAATTCAATATGACATAGTAAAAAATTAAATCGCATAATATTTAATTGGCATAAATAATTCTATGTAAAATTTTATAATAATAATAATAATAATAATAATAATAATAATAATAATAATAATAATAATAATATGATTTTAGCATATATTATTAATATAATAAAGTAAATTTTGTCTCGTACATTGCACGGGTAGCCATTTGGTTCTATTAACAAAAAGGTGATTTCGACAGAAAAATGACATTCAGTCAAATTTTCCAATTGTCCTTATTTTATATAGTTGTAGATTATAGAATTATAGATTATAGATTATCATGCATGGCATAACAAAGTTTCACGTTGTAATTCGAACATTAAAAAGTTTACACTTTAATTCAAATTTAAAAAAAAAAAAATTCGATCCCCATTCATAGAATATGTGTTTAACTTAAATTGATAATTATAATTAAAATATAAAAATAATATTATGCGTAAATATAAGAAATACAATACAAGACAAATAAGTTTAAGAAACAAATATAAAAAATTGTATTTAAATAAGCACATAACTAAAAATTGTATCGAACAATTTAAAGAAAATTTCGAAGGACAAAATCTTATTTCTACACAATAAATCCAAACATAAAACGCCAGACCATTAAAAAGTTCATAAAAACATAATAAACTAGCATAAAATCCATAAAATTCATGGCATATTATAAAAAATATAATAAAATAATTTTTATATTATAATAATAAGCAAGTTTCTTGTGCATCGGGTACATCATGTATCTAATCTATAATTATTACTTATTTAACTAAAAAGTATTACTTGTTTACTTGAAAATTATTGTAAGGTAATAGATTGGTAGTAATACTTTTCAAAACAAATAATATTGTAGATCAAGTTGCACGTATACTAATTCAATTAATAAACATACTAATTCATTAGCAATAATCTATCCAATTATATCAACACATATTTTTAGTTATAATTAAATATAATATTGAGTTAAATTACAAAAAAAAAAAAAATGATTCAAGTCTGTGGATTATGAAACTACATAATATGCTATCTTTATAATGAAAACTAACAATAGGAGAAGTAACAAAATGGAAAACATAATTTGAATATGAATGATTTACCTAAATAATTATATTTTTTTTTCTAATTTTGTATATAATAATTATTGCATATTTTTTTGTTATTGACATCAATTTTAATTATCAATTAAGTCTTAATAAATTACTTGATAAACTTACCATGTAATACATATCAATTATTAATTGACAATCATGCAGATAAAAAAAAAAGAATATATACCAAAATTATAAGATCTTATTTAACATAAATAAGACGATCACCATTGGTATGAATTAATATTTTCGTATGTAATATTAAAGTAATTTTTTTTTTTGTATAATTAACACATAAAAATAAAAAATAATATGTAATTTTCTTTATTGAATAATATAATTGATGTGCTTAAATTTTATAACATTTAATATAATTAATAGCTCTATTAACAATATAGATAAATAGGTGGATGAATCAAATTTAATGGTGAAAGTAATACTTCTTTAATTATCAAAATTGACATAACTAAGATTTCTATAAATATGTGGAAGCAATGTCAACAATTTAAAACTTCATTCCTAACTATTATAACCAAAACCAAAGCATGTTTAAAATAAACTCTAAACAAAATGAAATTGCTTTCATAGGAGTAACATAAATATTTCATTATTGATATTCATCTTGGCTACACACGAAACTTCATGAATATGAAATGGAGTAATTTCATAGGGATGAATTACATCAAATATGTAGATTCGAATTTGTTAAAATACATAAACATACCTGTTAGATCAGAATTTGTGCGCGTGTGAATTAGTTCAGAAATAGTTTGAACTGTAATTGAAATTGTGGAAGCTAAAATGATCTTTATGCTTTTTACGAGGAAGAATTTCTTCTTCCTCTCAAGTATTTTTATTAGAAGAACAGTTTGTTCCCACAAATGTTACAAATAGAACTTACACGTATTAGACTCCTCCTAAATACTAGTCTACTCTTGTAACTACTTTTTCTAATACCTTACTTGACCATCTAATCCCCTAGATGGATTTTGATGCAAACTCCCGTTTGCAATTCTCTGGACTCTCCCGAGTCCAGACTGTAGAGGATCAATGATATTGAATGGACTCTGCGTAGTTCACAGTTTGTTCGCCTTTGAGTACTTGTTGAGCTATCGTATTCTCCCGAATCTGATAGCTTCTCCACCAGCCGCTCCACGCCTCTCTGCTTGAGTAAAGTTAATAGAACGTAAAACAGAGATACCCTTCTCTTTTTTAAATTTGCATATCTTGAGCACTTCGATATCTTCATCATATCAACTTTAATTCTCTACCAAATATCTCCTTCGAAAATCAGATTCTTTCCTTCCATATTTCCAGCCGTGACTTCTCCGTGACTTCTCTTCCTTGAATATCTCTAGGTAGTTGGTGATTGAATCTTTTATTCCTTGCATGTATCTTTGAGTATCTTGTGTTTTGTTTGCTTTCCTTCATTTCCATATCTTTGTTCCATATGCTACACATTAATATAGATAAGTTAAGATTTTTGAATAAATGACAATATCCTTACCTTATCAATCTCCCCCTTTGGTAATTGTGCAAGATAGACTAGGCGAAGGAAGCAAGTAAACTAGCCATAAGCCGGTGAATGACTGAACGAACGACCGGCTACTCAATCTGATCACAAATACAAAAATCTTAGTCGAAAATCTTAGGACCAGAGCCATCCTGCAGCCTGCAAGAAGAAAAATTTACTACAGGGAGACTAATACAACATAAATTGCAGTGAGCTTAGTCAACCATCAACATTCAACAAGTTGGTTCTGAAATAATCCAAAAGAAAGGGAAAAAACAACATTATCTTAACACACCCAGCAAACAAAACATCAACACAATTGTTTAACAAATGTCCATTATCATAACACGCCAACATATTTCAAGTTTCCTTCTCATCAATCAGAGCTGCTTCCACTTTCCTATTCATCTTCTTCAGTCTCCTCAGAATCCTCCTGCTCAGTCTCCTTCGTCCTTTTTCTTTTGCGCTTGTCCTTCTCCATTTTCTTCTTTCCCTTGTCAGCAGCTAAGGATCTTCTGGCAGCAGTACTTGATGTCTCCCCCTTTTTTGAACTGATTGCCAAAGCCTGGGAGGTCTGAGGCGGTCCGGCTTGCAGGGGAACATCTAAAGATTTAAGAATGTTAGTTAGGTACAGTTTCTGAGCTGCTACCTCGGCAGCAAGAGTATCCAGAATTTCCAGTTGTTGATGAAGAAATAGAGGGAAATTGTTGTCCACTTCAAAGGGCTTGAGCGTAGGTTCAATGGTTCAAGGCCTGGTGTATAAAATTTGCTTCTCGGGATGCCATTTTCAAAAGAGGTGCGGACTTGAGGAGGACATCGGATGATTGAGCCTGGATCCCCTGATAGGAGAGCAAGCCCCAAATAAGAGTTGGGAAGGGAAGCTTCTTGCGGGGATCATGTTGTTCAGCAAATCCCATGATGACCTCGAATGCTATCTATTCAAAGTCGATGGGAATGATTTTCAGCACCTTGTAGAGGAACACACACTGTGCAACATTTAAGTGGGACTTATTGGATGTGGGGTTCCAATTGTGCCATCCGATCTTATGCAGCCAATTACCATCATGGGTTAAAATTGATGGGGAGATTCCTGGCTTAGTCCAGTGTGTGAGTTTACCATTGTTGAGGCATTCAACGATCTCTCTTGGGTCTACATCATTCTCATCCTCATCATCCACCCCATTCAATTCAAGGAAGTCATTTATGACAGAAATACTGAAATTCACTATCTTGTTATGGATAAAAAATTTACGAAACCTAGGGGAGTCAGGGTCTTGAATTACAGTGACAAGATTAGCATAAAATTCATGCACAATCGAACCATAGAACCTTCCTAAATTAGTCACATTCACCTCTAGACCAGAATCTCTAATGCATGACGTTATGGGAGTCTTATCAAACCGTTTCAAGTCTAAGTTCCTCTCAGGCCAAAAGTCCATATAAAAAAAGAGTTTAAATCTATCAGATGCAGCTTTCGAATAAAAGGTCTTGGAGAAGGCTTTACCTCTTACCATTGTATCATTTTCATCGGTAGTTCGACGTTTAGAATAGTCGGTTTGAACAGCAGAGAAAGTCCTCTATTTCGGTGTGAACATCTTGGAGAAGATTTAGGCACTTCTTTCTCAGACATCAAGTCAAACGTCAAATGCCTTCATTTTGCTTGTGGAGCGGAGGTCCTTTAAGTAGATTTTGAGGCTGTCTGCATTTTGGATTTGGTGTTAGGTTTTGTAGGGAGTTTGGTCAATGGTATGCTTTGTTGGTGTGGGGATACGGCCAATGGTGAGGGTTTCACATCTGGTGTTTCAGAGGATTTCGGTGGAGGTGTGGTTGCCGAGATATTTGCCTGTGGTTCGCCCGTGCGAGGAGAACAAGGCGGTGGTGGAGCTTCATGTGTAGGAGAGATGGGAACGAGTGCAGACTGTTCAACATTTTGGGCGGCCGAAGGTGACCTTGGGGTTTCGTCTCAGGGAATAGTGGGGGCAGGATTTCCAACGATTCTGGGTCGATAAATGGGACTATCGTCCAGCTTGGTCGCTTGCATTCAACTCGTCGCCGAAGTGAGCCATTGATTTTTTGGGAGAAAAGCAAAACAAGAGGGGTCTATGGTTGATGACCAGAGCACTGTCAACGTCAATATGTCAAGAGAGAAAAGAAATGAAAGGACTGACTCTTCAACTTCTTATAAATGTATGAAGATCTAAGTAGGCCCCACTTTATTCTTATTAATACCCCATTTAGCAACCTCCCTGACTAAACTAACGCATGAACCCACGTCTAGGAAGTAGTGAGAGTGGAAAGTCATGTTTTCTTTTCTTCACGTTCCATTTCCGTATATACTACTAGAGGACAAAAAACATCAAAGCTTCTATTTATCCGAAAAATCATATTTTTCCAAGAAAAACACATAGAGAGGCTGTTTTTTTCTTCTTCTTGAAAGGTGTAAATAAAAATAAGAACCATCTTTGTGTATGCATCTCTATCAGGCAATTTAGTTTGAAGATACACTAAGAAAAAAATCCTCAATCCTTCTTCTCACATATATGTTCATTGTTTAGCACTAAGGTAATTAGATGATTGATCCTTATAACTCCTTCTGCCGATCCCTTATATAGTAGCTCGCAAACCACACAATAAAAGACCACACTGGAAAAATCCTGTGTGACGAGCTTATGACCTTGTAACCCCTACTTTTGTGCGACTCTGAAGTGAACATGAGTAGATAGCTTTCACAGACCTGTCATTTTCTGTGCTTGGTACTCAATCATACGGTTGACAGCTTACCACAACATCATTTTTAGGTCGTAGCTCTTTCCTTATACAAGAGAGAATATACATGGATTCAAAGTTCAAAACTAACCAAATTTAAAACCTGTGCGAGACAACTGCTATTCAGAAGGTTTAAGAAATCAACACCTTTCAATTTTTTTATTTATTAATTAGACAACATAATAGATCCCTAAAGACTTTCTCAGGGATATGAACTTTAAAAGTCTAAAGCCTTTGTGAAAATATCCGCAAGTTGACTTATGGTGGGAACATAATCAAGAGTGATGACCCCATCCTCAACCAACTCCCTGATGTAGTGGTGTCTAATGTTTATATGCTTTGTTCTGGAGTGTTGCACAGGGTTTTTAGACATATTGATAGCACTCAAATTATAACAAAATAAAGTCATGGAAACACAAGTTCATACCATAATCGCACAGCATGTGCATCATCCATACTAGTTGGGAGCATGAGCCAGCAGCTATGTATTCTACTTCTGCTGTTGATAAGGAAATGTTGTTTTGTTTCTTGTTGAGCCATGATACTAGATTGTTCCCGATGAAGAAACATCCTCCTGATGTGGTTTTTCTATCATCCACATCTCCTGCCCAATCAGCATCACAATACCCTACAAGAAAAGGTTTAGTTTCAAAGGAGTATTTTAAGCCATAGTCGGTGGTACCTGCCACATAACGTATGATTCCCTTTACTGCCTTGAGATGTAATTTCTTTGCGTTCGACTGATATCTAGCACATAGTCCCACACTGAAACTTATGTCGGGTCTACTTGCAGTGAGATACAGAAGACTTCCTATCATGCTTCTGTATAGAGTTGGGTCAACGCTTATTACACTTTCGTCTTTAGACAATTTTGTATTTGTTCCCATGGGCGTGTATGCAACTTTGCACCCTTCAAGTCCAAATTTTTTCACCAAGTTTCTGGCGTATATCCCTTGATGTATCATGATTCCATTTTTGCTTTGTTTAACCTGTAGACTAAGTTCACCAACTATGCTCATTTCAAATTCTTGTGACATTACCTTGACAATATCATTTACTTTGTGTTTGGATGTGGATCCAAACACAATGTCATCTAAATAAATATGTGCAATGATAATGTCATTGTTCGACCACTGGATGAACAAGGTCTGGTCTACTCCTCCCCGCTTGTATCCTTGGGCAACTAGAAACTTTGTCAGTCTCTCATACCAAGCTCTTGGAGCTTACTTCAGTCCGTACAACGTCTTCTTTAGTTTGTAGACATGATTTGGGTAATGTGGATCTTCAAACCCTTTGTGTTGTTCAACTTATGCTTCATCTTTTAAGAAATCATTTAAAAACGCACTTTTCACATCCATTTGATAAATGATAAACTTCTTAAGACATGCAAAGGAGAGAAGGATTCTTACAGACTCCAGTCGTGCAACTGGAGCAAATGTTTCTTCGAAGTCAATCCTTTCTACCTGCGTGTATTCTTGGGCCACCAATCGGGCTTTATTTCTGGTGATGTTTCCTTGTTCATCAGTTTTATTTTTGAAAATCTATTTGGTTCCAATAATGTTCGCACTATCAGGTCGTGACACAAGTGTCCACACATCATTTCTGGCAAATTGTTCCAATTCTTCTTGAATTTCTAGGATCCAGTTGTCATCTTTGAGAGCCTCCTTAACATTTTTAGGTTCGATCACAGAGGTATAATAGGCATGATGAACTAGTCCCTTCATTTTTCGGTAATCTGGTTTAGGCTTACAGCGTGTCTTTATTCCTTCATTGAGACCTCCAATGATGAGTTCCTTGGGGTGTTTTTCCTAAATTCTGGTGGAAGGTTCACCTTTGTCAGAGTCGTCCCTTGATGGTTCCTAATCAGTTTCTGTGGTATCTTCACACTTCTGGTTGTCTGTAGGGCGTACAGCAGATGAACTTGTTTCCTCTAAGTATGTGTTATGTCTTACCAAGGAGTTATCAAACACAACATTAGTACTTCAATAAGTGTTTGAGTTCTTAGATTGAAGACAGGATCGGCTCTACTGTTGGTCGAATATCCGAAGAACATACCAGTATCACTTTTGGCATCAAATTTACCTAATTGTTGTCTATCATTGTATACATAACACTTGCAACCGAACACATGAAAGTGACTTAGATTAGGGGTTTTGTCTTTCCAGATTTGGTATGAGGTCATCCCTACTCCTTTCCTTAGGTACACCCTATTTGAAACATAGCATGCAGTGTTTATTGCTTCAGCCCACCACTTTTAGGCTACATTCTTACCAATCATCATGGCTCTGGCCATTTCCTATAAAGTATGGTTTTTCCTTTCTACTACTTCATTTTGTTGTGGTATTTTAGGTGCTAAAAATTCATGACCAATACCTCGAGTGGTGCAAAAATAAGTGAAAGAATTATTTTGAAATTCTCTTCCATGGTCACTTCGTATTCGAACAATGGAGTCCTGTTTTTCATTTTCAAGTAATCATATCAATTTTTCAAATTCATCATAAGTTTCTGATTTTTTTCTAAGAAATCTTACCCAAGTATATCTTAAAAAATCGTCAACACACACAAAAATGTATCTCTTACCTCCAGCACTTTTGGTTTGAATTGGTCCCATCAAGTCCATATGTAATAAGACCATAATCTATTTTGTGCATATATCTTGTGTTCCCTTATGTGAACTTTTTACCTATTTGCCGAGTTGACAGGGTCCACATATTCCTTGATTCTATTCGGAAGTTTGGACAACCCTCGAACACATTGTGACTTTGACAAGGCAATGAGGTGGTTGTATCCTATGTGCCCCAATTTTTGATGCCACACTTCCGTTGCCCCTGTGCTGGCATTATGGCACACATGATTCCTATCAAGGAGATAACATTTACTACTGGATCGAGTTTCAGTGAGTACACATTGATCATTCACATCAACAACTATGCATTTGTCATGAGTGAAGTTCACTTGTAGTCCTTGATCACATATTTGACTAATACTTAACAGATTTGCCTTAAGATTTTCAATAAGGAACACATTAAACAATTTAGGTAGGCCATGTATATTGAGAGTTCCTTTTCCAATGACTCTTTCACTTTTACCATCACCGAAGGTCACTGATTCCCCATTTATTGAATTGATATCAATAAGATATGTAGCATTACCGGTCATGTGTCGGGAGCATCCGCTGTCAAAAAACCACGTTCCAGCGTTGTTCGCACCGAGTGAGAGTATTGATGATGTAGACACATGCTGTTCTTAGCAACTCATATTTTTTTTTCATATGACACTCTGTTTTTGACATTTCTTACTTTCACAGTTCTTGATGATGTAGGACTTTTCACAGGGACACCAAACATATTCCAATTAAACATATTACCTGTTCGGATGTCATGTTTCATTCTGTAGCACCTTGGTCGCATGTGTCTGGGTGCTTCACAATAATGACATATAGGAATGAATTTTTTGTACCTTTTGTGTCCTATTTTCCTAACTCACTTGCAGTATTTGAACCTTCCTGTTCGACCGCTAAGAAGGTGGCTGGTACAAAGGTTGTTGTTCCAGTTGGTGTATCTTCAGTGTATCCAATTCCAGTTTTGTTACTTTGTGACCTTCTGTACGCCAAAATCTCACCAAATTTAGCATTTTCTTTGTTTCGTCCTTGTATAGTTCGCATTGCTTTGTCCAGTTCAGTCCGTAGTTCAGTCATTTCATAGTCTTTATCCTGTAATTTGGACACAGTTTCTGTTAGTTTATTAACTAATGATGTGCTTACCTGGTGGTTGTTGTGAACATATTTTTGTGCTGTTTCTAGATTGATTTTGAGTGACTCAATTCCCATCTCTTGAAGTTGAACCTGATGTTCCAGATTTCTCACATTTCTTTGGGATACAGTCAGTTCATCACTTAACCTTTCATTGATCTCCCTTGTAATTTGTAGTTCATGTTTCACCTGACTTAGTTCTTGATGCTCCATGGCAGCCGCACCTCTACTTTTGTATTCTTTTACTTGATTCTCCAGTGTTTGAATAACCTCCATGGCTACAGTACATCTGGCTATTACATCCAGGTACATTCTTTCCAGATCCTCCAGAGTTGGATCATCAAGGTCAGGTTCTTCAGTGTTCTCTAGTTCCTCTTCAGTTCGCACAACCGAAGTGAGACATACCAGATCTTTCGATGATGTTTATGTAGTAAGGTTACTGGGATATGTTGTTTCTTTTTCCTCAGGTTCTTCATCTCCTTCAGATTCAGATTTACTCCAAGTGGCTTTCCGTACTTTGTTTTTCCTTAGAAAATTTTGGCATTCAGCTTGATAATGTCCATATCCTTGCATTCCCTGTATTGCCCAGAGTCTTTTCGATTACCTTGTTTGGAGTTTGATGTTCTGGTTCCTCCTTTTATGATATTTTCCCCAAGGTTCAAACTTTTGGTGAACTGCTGCCTCTGGTTGTATTTTTTTACGAACTTGCTGTAATTCTTTGTTAGAAAAGCCATTTTGTCAGCAATTTCTGTTACATCATTCTTAATCAGTTCCGTAGTTGACTCCGACTTCAGTTCCATCCCTTTATTTTTTGGTGCGTCCATTCTATTATTTATCTCAAAGGTCCTTAGTTCTCCCATCAAGTCATCCAACGTCATTGTGTGACTCTCATGAAAGATTCTAGGACTGTAATTTTTTCTCTGAATCTAGGGGCTAAGGTTTTCATAATTTTCATGATTTGGATATCCTCTTTGATTGTGTCCCCAAGGGTGTATAATTGATTCACTATATTAATGAATCTATCAAAATACATTTCAATGTTCTCTTCTTCAGTCATTTGAATTTTGTCGAATAGCGTGGCCAATCTTTGCAGTTTTGATTTTCTCACGGACTCATTCCCTTCAAATTGTCCAAATTGTTTTTGTAGTGCATCCCATGCGTCTTTAGCTGTTTGACAGTGTATGATCAGTTTGTGCCTTATTGCATCTACCGAAGCTAGGATTGCATATAATGCTATATAATTTGCATTTTCAGCACACTTTTCATCCTCCGTCCATAGGGTTCTTGGTTTGTCAACAATCTTTGTTATGTCCTTCCCATCCTGCATTTTTGGCTATGTCCACTTCGTTTGAATTGCCTCTCCACACCGTTTGGATCTCAAATAGATGATTATCATAGATTTCTTGAATGGATAGTTTTGTCCATCAAGCGAGGGTGAGCGTAGTGACGTTCCTTCATATGATCTCATGTGTCTGTCTCTGGATTTATCTGTTTAACAAAAACAAAAAAAACTAGAATCTTCTCTGAATCCAATTGTTAGATCAGAATTTGTTCTCGTGTGAATTAGTTTAGAAGTGGTTCGAACTGTAATTGAAATTACCAAAGCTAAAAAGATCTTTATGCTTTTGACGAGGAAGAATCCTTCTTCCTCTCAAGTATTTTTATTAGAAGAACAGTTTGTTCCCACAAATGTTACAAATAGAACTTATACGTATTAGGCTCCCCCTAAATACTAGTCTACTCTTGTAACTACTTCTTCTAATACCTTATTTGACCATCTAGTCCCCTAGATGGATTTTGATGCAAACTCCCGTTTGCAATTCTCTGGACTCTCCCGAGTCCAGACTGTGGAGGATCAATGATATTGAATGGACTCTACGTAGTTTACAGTCTGTTCGCCTTTGAGTACTTGTTGAGCTATCGTATTCTCCCGAATCTGATAGCTTCTCCACCAGCCTCTCCACGCCTCTCTGCTTGAGTAAAGTTAATATAACGTAAAACAGAGATACCCTTCTTCTTCTGCCCGTAGTCTTATTTATATTTGAATATCTTGAGCACTTCGATATCTTTATCATATCAGCCTTGATTCTCTACCAAATATCTCCTTCGAAAATCAGATTCTTTCCTTCTATATTTTCAGCCGTGACTTCTCTTCCTTAAACATCTCTAGATAGTTGGTGATTGAATCTTTTATTCCTTGCATTTATCTTTGAGTATCTTGTGTTTTGTTTGTTTCCTTTCTTTCCATATCTTTGTTTCATATCCTGCACATTAATATAGATATGTTAAGATTTTTGAATAAATGATAATATTCTTACTTTATCAATACCAAAAGGTAATGTATCAAATATAATATTGAATATCAATAAATGACAAATATAGTTATATTGTGAATCAGATTAATAAACCTATATTAGTTTGGATCAAATCGATAATCTCATTACAAATTTAATCTAAGTTAATAGAATTTGGATGAAGTTAACGATCTCATATCAAATCATGCGTTATTACATCACAGGAATTAAAGCAACTACCCCCACTAATAATAAAATAAAAAGAAGGTAGAATCTAGATACAGAAGCAAAATGATCTTTGATAAAATAAATATCAAGTTGGAAAGTAGAATTAGAACATAAAGGTGGTCATAGTTTTATATATGATTTGACCAGACCCTGTTTCTTTTGATGTACTTTAAGAAGCCATGTGAATCTCTTTCTTATTGGGATCCCAATCCCCATAACCAGCCACTAAGAATCTTACTTGTTCCAGCTACATAATTTGCTGTTCAATCCATCCTCACAATAGAAAAAGAAGAAGAAATAACTGGTAAAACCCTCAACCTCAGAAAAAAAGGGGGTAAAACCCTAACATGTGTGTGTCTGTGTGGGCTTTGGGGCATTTTTCATATCATATTTATGGTAAGATCATAAAATATTATACCTACTTTTGACGCCCACAACAAATGAATGTGAAAACATATATAAAATCGAAATTAAATCCCTCTATACAGTCTTTTATTAGCTTATTATTTTTCTCGAAAAATCGAAGAGAGCTTCAAGTTCCCTGTCCGGAAATTCAAGAAAGGTTTTTTCTTTACGCATCCCATCTGTATATGCTGGCAACTTTCTTGATTGCCTTTCGTTTGACTGAGCTTTTACAATGTTAGAATTGGGTTATATTTAGCAACTTGTGTACTTCGGAGTCTTTGATGTATGTAATTAATTGAAAATCTTACTCCTTTCTAGCGAATCATTGCAAACATTAGATGATTGCTGGTTTTCTGTTTCGGTTTATTCTAGATGGCATGTATGTTGTGAACCTTTTTGAGTTTCTTGAACTTAATTCCGGTCTTTACCGAACTCTCGGCACGTGGAATTGTGTGGTAGGTGTCTGAAAGGTTAGGTTTGGTATTGGCTGCGTGAAAAGTTGCAATATTCGAAGCGTTTTGCAATTTGCAATGGCGGGCTTCCATTATTATAACCATTACTTCTCACGTGTTATTTCTCTTTTTCTGTATAAATGATAATTACCTGGGAAGTTTGAGGATTTGGGTTTCAATCGCTGCTATTTGAATTTTTATGAAATTGTGGGCTTCAAAAAATTGTGTTTTGCTTTGATCTTGTTATTTGTTATAACTGCAGTTTGTGGGGATTTTTTGTTGCATAGGTCTGAAGTTCTGGAATTCAGTTGAAAATTGGAGTATTTACTGTGGGCATTCGATTTTCTTGTAGAGTCCTAGATGAAATGGATAGCAATAGGATTGCCTCGATACCAGAAACTTTAGAAAATGGGGAAGAAAGCAGTGAGGAGGTGTCTGCTAGTGTAAACCAAGAAAATGGGCCTGTTGATGTGCAGTCTGATTCTCCTTCGACACCTGTATTCAGCAATCAACGGACAGAGTTGTTGCAATCATCGTCTGTTGTTGAGGTTTCTCCCTTGAAAGATCTCAGTCTTAGTCCGTCGCCAAGGGTTCGGAGAGGTCAGCACTCATACTTCTCTCTTCATATCAAACAAGGACTAATAGCAGGCTTGAAAATTCAGAGGATAAATTTAAGTTTGACACTGAACATTATGCCAAAGTTCAGCACTTATGTCCACCTTAACCTGGTGTTTTCTCATTCAATCATTTTCTTTGTATCTTAAGGATTGGACCATTGCATTACGGCTCCTGTGCACAGGAACCTCTTCCTTGAAAGCCAAGAGATCGCATTTTCACGGTCTATGACTGAGAAGAGGGGTAGTCCAATGCCTGCTCTAAGGTTGGATAGGCTCTCAGAACGTGAAAAGGTAAAATACATTACATAAATGTCTAGAACTCCTCATCCATTTCTGATTTTCCTCTTTTCATTTTTATATTTTGTTTTGGGGGGGGGGGGGGGGAGTTATTTACATTGGATGGATATGGTTTATGACACGTGTTCTATTTTATTTGTTAAAGCACTTCTCAGGCTTAGAGGACTCATGACTCACCTGTAGCATGTATTGTGCCTTTCTATAGTTATTCTTTATCCTTTATCACACATCTGGATAATGACCTAGGCCTGAAAGAAATTATTGCTTGCATACTTCTATGCTTAATATCATGATATTTGGTTCTGCCCTCTACCCAACTTTGCATAGAGACTCTTTTTGTAGTGCATTGTATTAGAAAAATGGGTGTTGCTGTACCCTTTATACTCGTTTACTAAAGAATAAAAATATAACTGTTTAGAACACAATTTAACTAGAACTGAAGGGAGAGTCCGAGGAGAAGACAAAGTCACAAAGATGCAATTAGTTTTCCAATACCTTAGGGCGCTGCTTAATATCGTATGCTACCAAAGTTGCATCCTGTCCCAGTACTGAACATAATCATCTGAAAATGGTCTGCAGATCAGACTATGAAAATTTTGTGTCCCTTTATTCATAGTAAGGATCATCTAAACATCGGAAACAAATAATTTGATATTATTACCTGAAAAATGATCGAAAGAAATGTCATTACTTCCCTTATAATGACATGCATCTTTGATGTGAACATGCTGATTCATGGATGTGACCCTTGAATTTTGGTTATGGAAACTTGCTACTTGTTTGGTCTTACTAAAGAGTACTAAAAGTTTCAGAGGCAGAACAGTAAGTTAGTGCACAATCTTAATTTCATGTTTAAACTATGATATTTTGGGCGTAGATTTTTTTACTAATTCTAAAGTTTTTTTTTTTTTTTAAAACCAGAAACAGTTAATTGTGGAATTAGTGAAGATCCAAAATGATGGCACGGTGGAGGTTGACTTGACTAAGGATTCTCCTGTAGCTTCTGAATTACTTGAGCTCCATCCATTAGAGAGATTGGAGAGAATTTCTGCTGCTATTGATTATATTGTGACTGATAACAAATCGATTCCAAAACTAGAGATTGCCATGCTTGTAGTTGGAACAAGAGGAGATGTTCAGCCTTTCCTTGCCATGGCAAGGAGACTTCAGGTTAGCGATAATTTTTTGTGAGCTCTTATTAGTTTTATTTAGTTTCATTTAGTTTCTCGTTTTTGTTAAGCTCCTGCTTCTGTAAGTTTAGTTTCCAATTCTAAAATTATCTTTGGTGTTTTTCCTGTGGGAAGGTGTGACTTTTGCTTCTTTATATTAGAGTCCCATGATTTGACCATGAGAGTCTGCATTTTACTCATGAATTAAATAAAAAGAAGTATAACTTCAACAATCTTGTAAGGGTATTTCTTCTTGAAATAACATCCACTTAGGGTTGTACACGAATCAAATCGAATTAAATATTAGAAAGATTTGATTCGAATTCGTTTATCATTTGATAATTCAAATTTGTTGTTTATCTTTTGAATACTAAACGTGATTTGTACTGACAACCCTACCTCGACTTATATGGTAGAATTTTTTTTTTTTTTTAATAATTCATTAGGAAGATTTATTAAAGTAACTTGCAAAGTGATATCAATTGTTCACCACCAAACAGTTGCTCTATTTAAGTGGAGGTAATTTAATGGCAGAAAACACTGCCTATGAACCTAATTACTGTTGAGTTGACGAAGATTTTAAAATTCAATTGTAATTTAGTGAAGTAAGCTTACTGGCGGACAGATACACAGGAGGCCAATATGTAAGATCCTTTAAGCTCAGGGAAGCTGTAATTACCCTAATATATGGAAAACTATCCATGCTTGTCTTTTTTCTTCCCCCCCCCCCCCCCCCCCCCCAACCCCACCCCACCCCACCCCACCCACCCACCACAAAGTAATCATGAATTTGCCAAAATTAGATGTTATTTATGCCTCTGCACTGATTATTATTGTCATGTACTGTTTTTGGGTAATCCAGTTTCTTTAAAATTTTGTTTGTTAAGCACTTATCAGTACATTTTTAATCAATTGAGTTCTATGACAACAGGCGTATGGTCATTGTGTAAGGTTGGCGACTCATTCCAATTTCCGTGGATTTGTGAAGTCAGCTGGAGTAGACTTTTACCCACTTGGAGGCGACCCCCGTATTTTGGCTGGATGTAAGAGGTCTTCAACATGCATATGTATTCCTGATAATTATCCACATCATTTAACATACCATGTTAAAAAAAAAAAAAAAAAAAGAATAAAGAAAAGCCCTTATCCACTATGTAAGGTTGGGTACAATAACAGCTTTGACTATAACATTAGATGTCATGTGACTGTACTCTGGCCTTCCTGTCCTGGGGCATAATTAATTATGTTGTCCAGTTTCTATTATGCATTATGTTATGTATTTGTTCTTCAATGTCCAATTAGCTGTTCATGGTAATATTCCTGTTGCTTTCTGATCCAGTTTATACTTTATTTATGATACTGTGTCTTATGCCAGAGCTGATCATTATGTTTAGATAATGGTTTTCTTTTATCCTCTTATATAACCTGGAGATTCCTAGTAGAGCAGTTGCAAAATTTGAATTAGTGTCAGAAATTAATGGTATTTGTTGAGTCTGATCATTTATTGACTGAATTTATTTAATGTAATTGTAGATATGGCCAGAAATAAGGGTCTTATTCCATCAGGACCTGGTGAAATTTCCATACAACGTAAGCAAATAAAGGCCATTATTGAATCTCTACTTCCAGCTTGCACAGAACCAGATCCAATATCTGGTGAACCTTTTAGAGCTCAGGCAATTATTGCAAATCCTCCTGCTTATGGTTAGTTATTGCAAACTATTTCTTATTCATTATTATGTTTTAATTAGCATTTATTTTAAAAAGTCTTTTCTTTTAATAATGCTTCACCATAAGTACAATTTCAGAATGCATGATTCATCCATTTCTTAGAAGACTCATATTCTAGATATGTTCTTGTTATCAGGACATGCACATGTAGCTGAAGCTCTTGGTGTTCCTCTGCACATCTTTTTCACAATGCCTTGGACGTAAGCTTAACTTGTTCCTCCTTTTCATTTGTCTGAGCCATAATTAGTTTATCCTGCTCAATATTGAACTTCTTAATGTAGGACAACGTGTTTGTAACAAGCTTGTTATTGAGAGATTAATAATGCATGTCTGAAAATTGCATGCCTGGCAGTTGAAAATTTGAGGAATCTTTTTTTTTTTTTGGTTGTTGGGTGGGTGTGTGTGTTGGGGGGGGGGGATTCAGTTGAGAGGTGGCAATATATTTATAAATAATTTTTTTGCAGAGTTGGGGAATCGTATTCTCTTCATCAACTGTTTTTTGAATAATGAAACTCTTTGTTAGAAGCAGTTAAAGGAAAAGAAATACTTAAGCATGTGCTAAATAAATGACAGGCCTACGTATGCATTTCCTCACCCATTAGCACGTGTACCTCAAAGTGCAGGATATTGGGTATGTTTCAATTAATCCGAGACACTCTTATTCATTTTTGTAGCTCCTCTGGATTCTCCTACTATGCTTCATTATATTTCTTGTTTGATCCAGCTCTCATATATTCTTGTGGATTTACTTATATGGTGGGGCATAAGAGGACATATTAATGAGTTCCGGAAAAATAAGCTGAAGCTTCCCCCCATTGCATACTTCAGCTCATACCATGGCTCAATTTCTCATCTCCCAACAGGCTATATGTGGAGTCCCCATGTCGTACCCAAGCCAGATGGTAACAACATTTTCATTTGCCTATTAGTGTTTATATGCGTTGATGAATATCGAACTTTTCTTATATTCAAATATGAATATCAAGATTCAAATTCAAAAAATTCTAATATGAATCCATATAAAAATATTTATTCAGATTGATATACTTTGTGAATACGAATATGAATGCCATTGTATTCAAACTGAAATGTGAATAATCTTACATGCATATAGATATATGTTCGTTCATATAAATCACTAATAAGTAATGCTCCATATACATTTATAATTTATAATATCAATATATTTATGTATATATATAAACCTCTAATAATATTTTTTTTGAAATAAATTATGTAAACCACTATTTTCGGAATAGTCAAATATAAATAGAATATCCTAATATTCAACTCAATTCGATTCGTTTGCAACCCTAGATGCCATCTTTAAACAATTTAAATTTTGTTAGACCTCTTTAGCTTTAACTTTCCATGGATATCTCGTACCTTCCACTTTGTTTGTCACAAGCTAATGCTTATCCGGGTCTCTGTGAATTTTGTCAAACCTCTCGATTGATATCATTACTTATTGACAGACTGGGGCCCTCTGGTTGATGTTGTTGGTTACTGCTTTTTGAACCTTGGATCTAAATATCAGCCACCTGAAGAATTTGTTCATTGGATACAAAAGGGACCTCAACCGATTTATATTGGGTTTGGAAGCATGGTATGGTGGTATAGTAGCAACATCTTCATGTCGTGTTAACTTATTTTTCTTGGATTTTGTGGGAAATATTTATTGGTATGCTGTATTGATGCAGTGAAATGGTTCGTGTTATACCTTGCTGTGATACCATGTGATGGAAAAGACTAAAAAAAATTGAATCTGCAAGAATGTAGGAAGATAGTATTTTAATGTAATAGATTGTTCTATATATGATGTTCGGTGTTCATGACAATTTTGCTGTTCTAATATACATAGATACTTTCCGATTATGATTGCATACAGGTTGGTTTATTAATCTTAATTTTCAGTTTCCTGGAACATCTGTGATATGCATCACAATTGTCATCATATGGTTTTATAGCTAAATATTCTTGATTTCTGAATCTGAGTTTGCATTTGCATTTTGATGCTTGAGTTAGTGTTTTTATTGGAAGGGTCGAATAATTTCATAAACTAGTTGTTAGAGCAGCTATATAGAGATAATCACATCTACTGATTTTGGATTTAGTTGATCTTAACTAGTCTGGAACATGTTCTATTGCAATATTCCTTGTGGACAAAAATGTTTTCCCTTTGCAAAACATTAAAAAACTTGTCGAATTGCAAATGCAGAAAGTTGAAGAATATCATGTTTAATTATTATCCTTCATAGCATGATTTACAATATTTTATTTTGGTTTTTAATAGTTTGACTAATTATATTATTAATATTTGTTAATTGCTTGATAAGCCTCTGGAGGATTCAAGGAAAACAACAAATACTATATTGGAAGCATTAAAGATTACAGGGCAAAGAGGAATAATTGATCGAGGGTGGGGCGACCTTGGCACTCGTAAGTTTCTTTTTCTGATTTTGATCTTTTGTAGTACTGCTTCCTCTGTCAATTCTTCTCCATTCGACAGAGAAAAATTTCCATGATTGTTCTCCTAAAAGTTCCTCTTTTTTTTTCCCCCTTCTCTCCCTCTTTTCTTTTGGGGTTTTTCTTTGCAGATTCAAATATCCCTGACGATGTATTCTTGCTCGTGGATTGCCCTCATGACTGGTTGTTTCCTCAGTGTTCAGCTGTGGTGAGTTTGCAGCTTGCCTTACTGCTATATTCTCTTTTGGGTTTGTGATGATTGTGTATAATATACATATTCATCGTACATAATTTGTAATGATTGTATATTATTTACACATTTGTCGTACGTAAGAGAAATATTTTCCATATTCTGATGGACATTCGTGGAATTGTGAAGGTTCATCATGGTGGAGCTGGAACTACAGCAACTGGACTTAAAGCAGGGGTATTTTCCTCAGGACTTTTTTAAAATTTTCTTATTTTTTGAACGATAATGAGAAATGGTTTAACATTGCAGTGTCCAACGACCATTGTGCCGTTCTTCGGGGATCAGTTTTTCTGGGGAGAAAGAATCTATCGAAAAGGAGTGGGACCAACTCCAATCCCCATATCACAGCTCACTGTTGAATCCCTCACAGAAGCTATCAGATTCATGCTCCAACCTGAGGTGCGCTCTCTCTCTCTCTCTCTCTCTCTCTCTCTTGAAGGTTCTAATGTCATAACGGCATCCTCAGGTAAAATCTCGGGCAATGGAATTAGCAGAGTGCATCCAGAATGAAGACGGAGTGGGAGCGGCAGTGGATGCATTCCACCGGCACTTGCCACCAGAGCTTCCATTGCCAACACCATCTATAGAGAAAGAAGACGGCCCAAATCCTCTGCAGTGGCTTTTCATTCAGATTGGAAGAATATGCTCCCGACCCTGTGCTTCATAGAGATGTATAGTATACTATTTGGATGCATGTGTACATAGTCATCTATTATTTAATTTATTTTTTAAATATTGGTATTTCAATACTGCATCTTTCTGCCTTTGGGAAGAGAGTAATATTTTCCCTTTTGTTATGCCTCCATATACCATGTAAAAACCAATAAATATCTTCTTATCATCATACTCCTCTCTCTCTCTCTCTCTCTCTCTCTCCCTCCCTTTTTTTTATTATTTATTTATTTTATAACTAACGAGAAATAAAATAAACCCAAGCAGGTATACCTCCAACAGAATTTCATGAGATCCAAATTTGTAGGAATATGATCTATTTACTCAGAGCATCTCCAACTGCAATTCTAGTGCGGTGCCTACTCAAAATCATATACAACCCTCTGCCATGCAATACTCTTCTTTTTCTTCTTTGTATTATATTAATTTCTATTTCAAATTATAATTCAATAATATATTCATATTTTTGTTAATGATTTATTTAATACAACAATTAATTATAACATTAATTTACATTTTTTTCACAATGAATCAACTTAGAACAGGATGCAAAATAAAAATTAGATTTCACAAAACTTTTATAACACTTTCATGACAACAGCATACCTAATCAACTCTCCGAATTAGAGTATTCTCACACAGAGGATCAATCAGTGTCTTACGAATGATTAATTCTTTATAGTAATATACTTCTAATAGCACTTATTACTAAAAATACAGTATTTGTATCAATTTTCAATTGCAACATTATGTACTCTTTTTAAATATTTTTATTTTTATTTTCTTTCAATTACAATATTTATGTCTCAATCTGAGACCTGAGTGCATCTTCACCACCGTCGTCAAACTTCAACGAGTCCGGCATAAATCTACAACCTATTTTATCGTTTATTGTTGCCTTAGAAACGAAATAAGAGTTGAAGTTACCGTTGATACGTCTCCACTCCCAAAATTGAGGCACCTCCAATGACAACAGTGAAGATGCAATTTAACAACACTGATAGAGTTTTATAAGTCATTTAATAAAAAATGGGCCCTGAGATCATGACATTTTTGGTAATTAACCTTATAATTTACATCAATTATATAAATAATTAATTTTAAAACCAATATGTCAATACATATATGTCCATATCTTGTTTAACTAACTTCTTAAAACTTACTGTATTTATTTCATGTTACAAATTGTCATTTTATATTACTTATCTATAATTATATAAAAGCAAGATAATTAGACTAATTTGCAGAAATATAATTTTTCTGCCCAAAACCAGCATTCTATTTTTAAAAACTATTATGTCCAATCAGATTGTTTTATTTTTATTTGTTTTTTCACTTTAATTTTTAAATGGTTATAACTTTTTCATCTCCATTCCGTTTCTTATGAAAAATATATCAAACTAATCATTTTTTACGATCTTCAATTTGATATCTATATTGCATATATAATAATAAAATATTATTAAACATAAAATACATTTTTTATATTAATTATAATATATTCAAATATTTAATATATTTTTATATTGTTAGATATTTTATTTTTAACATTTTTTTATCAAAATATATTTTATATAATTATGTATTTTATTTTAAAAATTAAATTACTATTTTTATAGTAATTTATTATATTATTATATTATAAATCATGCAACGTTGAGGAGAAATACTAGTAAATATTAATAACATTGTTTAGAATTAGATCATTTACTAATAAATTAATTAATTTAATCAATCTGTCATCTAATATATGATGAAATAATATAAAATTCAACAAATACTCAGTTTTTTACCCTATAGAGGCAAAATCGTATTTTTTCATGAAATTTAAATTTTCTTGAAATTTTTACAGTAGATTCCACACATTATTTTAGTGATATTCTCCAAATTACAAAATGTTTTGACCAAAGGTGTAAGACTTATGGTGTATTTTTCACCAATAAAGTTAAATTTTAACGTGAAATTTTCTTACTCGTAATGCGGTTTAGAAATCATATTTTTGATGCATACTTTGCTTAGAAATAGATCATTTACTAATAAATTCATTAATGTAATCAATCTGTAATCTAATGTTTGATGAAATATTATAAAATTTAACAAATACTCAGTTTTTTACCCTATAGGGGCAAAATCGTAATTTTTCATGAAATGAAATTTTTTTTTAAAATTTTTTTATAGTAGATTCCACACATTAGTTTAATGATATTCTCCACATTTCGAAGTGTTCTGATCAAAGGTGTAAGAGTTATGGTGCATTTTTGGCCAATAAAGTAAAATTTTAACGTGAAATTTTCTTACGCATAATGTGGTTCAAATATCATATTTTTTTATGCATACATTGCTTAGAATTAGATCATTTACTAAAAAATTCATTAATCTAATCAATTTGTAATCTAATGTTTGATGAAATATTATAAAATTTAACAAATACTCAGTTTTTTATCCTATACGGGCAAAATCGTAATTTTTCATGAAATTTAAATTTTCTTGAAATTTTTACAGTAGATTCCATACATTATTATAGTGATATTCTCCAAATTTCAAAGTGTTCTGACCAAAGGTGTAAGAGTTATGGTGTATTTTTCACCAATAAAGTTAAATTTTAACATGAAATTTTCTTACTCGTAGTACGGTTCAAAAATCATATTTTTGATGCATACATTGCTTCGAAATAGATCATTTACTAATAAAGTCATTAATGTAATCAATATATAATCTAATGTTTAGTGAAATATTATAAAATTTAACAAATACTCAGTTTTTTACCCTATATGGGCAAAATCGTAATTTTTCATGAAATTTAATTTTCCTTGAAGTTTTTACAGTAGATTCCACACATTATTTTAGTGATATGCTCCAAATTTCAAAGTGTTCTGACCAAAGGTGTACGAGTTATGGTGCATTTTTCGTCAATAAAGTTTAATTTTACCGTGAATTTTTTTTTACGCGTAATGTGGTTCAAAAATCATATTTTTTAGGCATACATTGCTTAGAATTAGACCATTTACTAATAAATTCATTAATTTAATCAATTTGTAATATAATATTTGATGAAATATTATAAAATTTAACAAATACTCAATTTTTTACCCTATAGGGAAAAATCGTAATTTTTTATGAAATTTAAATTTTCTTGAAATTTTTACAGTAGATTCGACACATTATTTTAGTGATATTCTCAAAATTTCAAAGCGTTCTTACCAAAGGTGTAAGAGTTATGGTGTACTTTTCGTCAGTTAAATTTTAAAGTGAAATTTTCTTACACAAAATGCGGTTCAAAAATCATACTTTTGATGAATACATTGCTTAGAATTAGACCATTTACTAATAAATTCATTAATTTAATTAATCTGTAATCTAATGTTTGATGAAATATTATAAAATTTAACAAGTACTCAGTTTTTTACCATATAGGGGTAAAATCGTAAATTTTCATGAAATTCAGTTTTTCTTGTAATTTTTACAGTAGATTCCACACATTATTTTAGTGATATTCACCAAATTTCAATGTCTTCTGACTAAAAGTGTAAGAGTTATGGTGTATTTTTCATCAATAAGGTTAAATTTTAACGGAAAATTTCCTTACGCAAAATGCGGATCAAAATTTATATTTTTGATGCATACATTGCTTAGAATTATATCATTTCCTAAAAAATTTAAAAAATACTCAGGTTTTTACCCTATAGGGGCAAAATTGTAATTTTTCATGAAATTTAATTTTTCTTTGAAATTTTTACAGTAGATTCCAAATATTATTTTACTGATATTCTCCACATTTCAATGTGTTTTGACCAAAGGTGTAAGAGTTATGGTGTATTTTTCGTCAATAAAGTTAAATTTAAACGTTATATTTCCTTACGCAAAATGCGGTTCGAAATTCATATTTTTGATGCATACATTGCTTAGAATAAGACCAGTTACTAATAAATTCATTAATTTAATCAATTTATAATCTAATGTTTGATGAAATATTATAAAATTTAACAAATACTCAATTTTTTTACCCTACACGTGCAAAATCGTAATTTTTCATGAAATTTAATTTTTATTGAAATTTTTACAGTAGATTCCACACATTATTTTAGTGATATTCTACAAATTTCAAAGTGTTCTGACCAGAGGTGTAAGAGTTATGGTGTGTTTTTTGTCAACAAATAAATTTTAACGTGAAATTTCCTTTCGCGTAATGTGGTTCAAAAATCATATTTTTGATACATACATTGCTTAGAATTAGACCATTTACTAATAAATTCTTAATTAATCTGTAATCTAATGTTTGATGAAATATAATAAAATTAACAAATACTCAGGTCTTTTACCCTACACGTGCAAAATCGTAATTTTTCATAAAATTTAATTTTTATTGAAATTTTTACAGTAGATTCCACACATTATTTTAGTGATATTCTCAAAATTTCAAAGTGTTCTGACCAAAGGTGTAAGAGTTATGGTGCAGTTTTCGTCAATAAAGTTAAATTTTAACGTGAAATTTTCTAACGCGTAATGTCGTTTAAAAATCATATTTTTGAGGCATACATTGCTTAGAATTATATCATTTACTAATAAATTCATTAATTTAATGAATTTGTAATCTAATGTTTGATGAAATATTATAAAATTTAACAAATGCTCAGTTTTTACCCTATAGGGGAAAAATCGTAAATTTTCATGAAATTTGATTTTTCTTGAAATTTTTACAGTTGATTCCACAAATTATTTTAGTGAAATTTTGCAAAATTTAAAGTGTTTTGACAAAATGTGTAAGAGTTATGGCGTATTTTTCGTCAATAAAGTTAAATTTTAACGTGAAATTTCCTTACGCGTAATGCGATTCAAAACTCATATTTTTTTGATGCATACATTTCTTAGAATTAGATCATTTAATAATAAATTCATTAATTTAATCAAAATGTAATATAATGTTTGATGAAAAATTATATAATTTAACAAATACTCAGTTTTTTATTCTATAGGGGCAAAATCGTAATTTTTCATGAAATTTAATTTTTCTTGAAATTTCTATAGTAGATTCCACACATTATTTTAGTGATATTCTCCACATTTCAAAGTGTTCTGACCAAAGGTGTAAGAGTTATAGTGTATTTTTTGTCAATAAAGTTAAATTTTAACGTGAAATTTCCTTACGCAAAATACGGTTCAAAAATCATAATTTTGATGCATACATTGCTTAGATTTAGATCATTTACTAATAAATTCATTAATTTAATCAATCTGTAATCTAATATTTTATGAAATATTATAAAACTTAACAAATACTTAGTTTTTATACCCTATAGGGGCAAAATCGTAATTTTTCATAAAATTTAATTTTTCTTGAAATTTTTAGAGTAGATTCCACACATTATTTTAGTGATATTCTCCAAATTTCAAAGTGTTCTGACCAAAGGTGTAAGTGTTATGGTGTTTTTTCGTCAATAAAGTTAAATTTTAACGTGAAATTTCCTTGTACGTATTGTTTTTCAAAAACCATGTTTTCTATGCATACATTGCTTAGAATTAGATCATTTGCTAATAAATTCTTTATTTTAAAATTTCAAGAAAATTTAAATTTCATGAAAATTTATAATGTTGCCCCTATAGGATAAAAAACTGAGTAATTTGTTAAATTTTATAATATTACATCAAACATTATATTACAGACTGATCTAATTCTTAGCAATGTATGAATCAAAAATATGATTTTTGAACCACATTACGCGTAAGCAAATTTCACGCTAAAATTTAACTTTATTGACAAAAAATGCACCATAACTTTTACACCTTTGGACATAACACTTTTTAATTTAGAGAATATTACTAAAATAATGTGTTGAATTACAGTACAAATTTCAAGAAAAATTAAATTTTATGAAAAATTACGATTTTTCCCCCCTATAGGGTAAAAAACTGAGTATTTGTTAAATTTTATAATATTTCATCAAATATTAGATTAAAGAGTGATTAAATTAATGTATTTATTAGTAAATGATCTAATTCTAAGTAATGTATGCATCAAAAATATGATTTTTGAACCACATTACGCGTAAGAAAATTTCATGTTAAAATTTAACTTTATTGACGAAAAATGCACCATAACTCTTAGACCTTTGGTGAGAACACTTTGAAATTTGGAGACTATCACTAAAATAAATTCATTAATTTAATGTGTGGAATCTCCTATAAAAGTTAAAAAAAAAAATTTAATTTTACTAAAAATTACGATTTTGCCCCTATAGGGTAAAAAAACTGAGTATTTGTTGTTAAATTTTATAATATTTCATAAAACATTAGATTACTGATTGATTAAATTAATGAATTTATTAGTAAATAATCTGATTCTAAGAAATGTATGCATCAAAAATATGATTTTTGAACCACAGTACGCGTAATGAAATTTCACATTAAAATTTAACTTTATTGATGAAAAATGCACCATAACTCTTACAACTTTGGTCAGAATACTTTGAAATTTAGAGAATATCTCTAAAATAATATGTGGAATCTGCTGTAAAAATTTCAAAAAAAAATAAATTTTATTTAAAATTATAATTTTGCCCCTATATGGTTAAAAATCTGAGTATTTATTAAATTTTATAATATTTCATAAAACATTAGATTACAAATTGCTTAAATTAATGAATTTATTCGTAAATAATATAATTCTAAGCAATATATGCATAAAAATATGACTTTTGAACAACTTTACCCGAAGGGAAATTTCAACGTTAAAATTTAAGTTTATTGACAAAAAATACACCATAAGTCTTACACCTTTCGTTTGAATACTTTATAATTTCGAGAATATCACTAAAATAATGTGTGGAATCTACTGTAAAAAATTCAAGAAAAATTAAAGTTTATGAAAAATTACGATTTTTTCCCTATAGGGTAAAAAATTGAGTATGTGTTAAATTTTGTAATAATTCATCAGACATTATATTACAAATTGATTAAATTAATGAATTTATTAGTAAATGATCTAATTCTAAGCAATGTTTGCATAAAAAATATGATTTTTGAACCACATCACGTGTAAGGAAATTTCACGTTAAAATTTAACTTTATTGACGAAAAATGCACCACAACTCTTACACCTTTGGCCAGAACACTTTGTAATTTGGAGAATTAACTAAAATAATGTGTGGAATCTACTGTAAAAATTTCAAGAAAAATTAAATTTCTTGAAAAATTACGATTTTTCCCCTATAGGGTAAAAAAACTGAGTATTTGTTAAATTTTATAATATGTCATCACATATTAGATTACATATTGATTAAATTAATGAATTTATTAGTAAGTGATCTACTTCTAAGCAATGTATGCCTCAAAAATATGATTATTGAACCATATTACGCGTAATAAAATTTTACGTTATAATTTAACTTTATTGATGAAAAATGCAGCATAACTCTTACACCTTTGGTCAGAACACTTTGTAATTTGGAGAATATCACTAAAATAATGTGTGGAATCAACTGTAAAAATTTCAAAGAAAAATTAAATTTCATGAAGAATTACAATTTTGTCCTATATGGTAAAAAACTGAGTATTTCTTAAATTTTATAATATTTCATCAAACATTAGATAACAAATTGATTAAATTAATGAATTTATTAGTAAATGATATAATTCTAAGCAATGTATGCTTCAAAAATATGATTTTTGAACCACATTACGTGTAGAAATTTGACATTAAAATTGAACTTTGTTGACGAAAAATGCACCATAACTCTTAAACCTTTGGTCAGAATACTTTGTAATTTTGGGAATATCACTAAAATAATGTGTGGAATCTACTGTGAAAATTTCCAGAAAAATTAAATTTCATGAAAAATTACGATTTTGCCCCTATAGGGTAAAAAACTGTGTATTTGTTAAATTTTTTAATATTTTAGCAAACATTAGATTACATATTGATTAAATTAATGAATTTCTTAGTAAATGATCTAATTCTAAGCAATGATGCATCAAAAATATGATTTTTGAACCACATTACGCGTAAGGAAATTTTACTTTAAAATTTTACTTTATTGACGAAAAATGCACCATAACTCTTACACCTTTGGTCAGAACACTTTGTAATTTGGAGAATATCACTAAAATAATGTGTGGAATCCACTGTAAAAATTTCAAGAAAATTTGAATTTCATGAAAAATTAAGATTGTGCCCCTATAGTGTATGCATAAAAAATAAAGTAATGTATGCATAAAAAATATGATTTTTGAACCATATTACGCGTAAGAAAATTTCATTTTAAAATTTAACTTTATTGACGAAAAATGCACCATAACTCTTACACCTTTGGTTAGAACACTTAAAATTTGGACAACATCACTAAAATAATGTGTGGAATTTCTGTTAAAATGTCAAGAAAAGTTAAATTTCATGAAAAATTACGATTTTGCCTCTATAGGGTAAAAAATTTGAGTATTTGTTAAATTTTATAATATTTTATCAAACATTATATTAAAGATTGATTAAATTAATGAATTTATTAGTAAATAATCTAATTTTGAATGCATCAAAAATATGATTTTTGAACCACATTATGCATAAGCAAATTTCACGTTAAAATTTAACTTTATTGACGAAAAATATATCATAACTCTTACACCTTTGGTAAGAACACTTTGAAATTTGAAGAATATCACTAAAATAATGTGTGGAATCTACGTATGATTTAATTTTTTTATTTTTATATTTATTTAATATTTTTATAATTTGTTTAGTTAATTTATTGTATTGGAGGGTCCTATTTGTTGTATATTTAAAATTTCAGAGGCTTATTTAACATATTATAAAAATTCATGGGCTTATTTGACCCATTCTAAAACTTGAAGATCCTATCTGTACCAAAAACTAATTTAGGGTTCAATTTGAACCAAGGTACTAATTCATGAGCTAATTTATACCTTTTTCCTTCTTTGTATGGAAGAAAATGTAAACCTTTAATTTTATAATTCTGTAAAAGTCTTTTGTAAAATATTTCTTCAATTTTCTTTTCTTTAACTTCTATTTTCACGCTCTCTATTTCAATTTTCTTAATTTTGTCTTATGTTATTGTAAATTTCATATTCTTTATTTTTCTTTTTTTCTTTTAGATCTATTTTCATTTTATTTTTTTCAATTATTATTCTTATTTTTTTAGTTTTGAATTTTGTGAAGAATATGTAAATTAATATATGATATTTTTAATTTTATACACTTATGCTATTTGTGTAGGTTGTACATACGTTACATGTTTATTCTGTAATTTTTTTAATTCATAAAATATTTATGTCCTAATATAATAATTTTTTTATCACATGAATAATTATATGAAATGGGGAAATGAATTACATGAGAATTTTCATATATTAAGTTTTGAAAATTTAATATAAAATAATTCTTTGTGACTTGCAAACAATTATTAAAATTTGCATCAAATAAAAACAAAAGTATAATAAAAGGTCAATGTTCAAAATACTACTTATAATGAGAGTTTATTTATATTTTTTTATAGAAATATTTTTTTTTATATAAAATCAAACCCTAGCAATTTTTCTTTTGCAAAATAATTAATATTTACAAACTACTACTTTATTTCAATATACAAGAGATTTAATTATAAATTATTTATTTGTGTGATATAACATATTTCAAATTCAAAATATTAAAAATTTGTTTTTAAATTATTAAAAGCCCACTTCCAAAAAGTCCACCAGCCGAAAAAATACCTGTAGATTACTAACCTGCTACAGGTGATCCTACTTGATCGATCACCCATTGGTGAGACTCATTTAATTATATCATAAATATGTTAGTATATTTATTAGCATTAATGCACAATATTAATTTAATGTGGAATGGACTTTTATTAAACTTCTTCATATCCCCACATCAAATAACACCCTTTATTTTCGATTTTATTGTAACAAAGAATAATCACAAGTACAAACAGGTTCAAGTTTGCATTTTATGTTATTACCAGAGTGGAAAGGTTTGATGATTCCGTGTTCCCTAATAATGTGAGTCAATTCAAAAATGTTACCAAGGGTTAATGAATCTGCACTATTTGGAAGTGTCTTTATTTGTCTGTGTAAACATTATCAGATTAGTGGTCGCATTGAATCCTCCCAAATTGATTAATTAATTTGTGCAGAGGACCAAAGGTTCTCATGGACTGTTCTTAAATATCTTCAGATAATTTTTTTTTTTCTTTTTGTAAATAGTGGTATATGGATTT
Source organism: Caryopteris x clandonensis (assembly GCA_028749325.2). Lineage (NCBI taxonomy): Eukaryota > Viridiplantae > Streptophyta > Magnoliopsida > Lamiales > Lamiaceae > Caryopteris > Caryopteris x clandonensis. Next base: position 751,176 of record JAPYKT020000049.1, read on the forward strand.
TCAAGTAACTTTTGTTTTGTAATTTGAATTTGAAGGGGTGGGAGGTTATCCTGTACTTTATGGCATGGTAATAACCGTAATATTGAAACTATTTTATTTTTTATTGCTAATAATTCATGTGATTCTACAATTCTGTTAAGACCAAATATTTCCTAGGTTTTATTAATAATCACTAATTAATGTACCTACCTTACATTTTTTGTACTTCTAAATTTCATTTTATTAGTTCTTCTTTTTTGATCTATATATATATATATATATATATATAATAACAAACTGATGATTTCTATATTTGTTATTATTATTTTTCTCGTCCATTTTTCTTTCTACAAACGGAAAGGCGGATTTTTAGGAGATGTTGTCATATTATTAACCAATAAACATTCATATTAATAAATTTATAATATATTTAGGATACGGATATGTACCAACCTGTTGAACTGATTCCTAGATTTTTCAGTAATACCTATCTATTAAACTAAATGTTTGTAACTGCAATATTTGATTTAGTAATATTACAAGATTTGAAAAAATATATCACGGAATGTATATATGTTATAGTTTATCTCTACATCATATTACACCTCATTAATATTTTTAATGATATATCTAACCTTTTTAGTTTCCTTAAATAAAGGAACTGTATTATATTTTAGAGTATAAAAAACTAATTTAATATAATACAACAAACGAATAAAAATTAATTTACTATAATACTACAAAATACACGTCATTACAATTATTCAATTACTAAATAGATCTGTCTGATATCAATTTGACACATTATTAAATTTGTTATTATATTTTCTTTGCACTATATTTTAATAACATATAATTTGATTTATTAAACTGAATGTTCGTAACTGCAATATTTGATTTAGTAATATTACAAGATTCGAAAAAAATATATCTCATACATATCTGTTAAACGTAATGTATATATGTTATAGTTTATCTCTACATCATATTACACCTCATTAATATTTTTAATGATATATCTAACCTTTTTAATTTTCTTAAATAAAGGAACTGTATTATATTTTAGAGTATAAAAAACTAATTTAATATAATACAACAAATGAATTAAAATTAATTTACTATAATACTACAGAATACACGTCATTACAATTATTCAATTACTAAATAGATCTATCTGATATCAATTTGACACATTATTAAATTTGTTATTATATTTTCTTTGCATTATATTTTAATAATATATAATTTCTCTTTTAAGAAATATAAGAGCTTTATATATATCAACAAAATTTAGAACTGTAAATAAAATTTTATATTTAATTTAATAATTTGCTGACCATTAAACATTTATTTTGATATATTTATAATATATTTAGAATACGGATATATACTAATCTGTTCAACTGATTCCTAGATGTTTTAAGAATACCTATTTATTAAACTGAATGTTCGTAACAATAATATTTGATTTAGTAATATTACAAGATTTGAAAAAAAAAATATCTTATATCTAAATAATCTGCACCATAGAATGCTGATAAATACGGGTAACTGATTCCTAGATTTTTCAGCAATACCTAACTATATATTAAACTTAATTTTTATTATAAATAGTGTATCATTTTGTGTAGTCTACATTGTGCACTCTTACTATCTATGTACTTTTTTGATCTTGCTTTATTGATTTGTGATGTCGACTATTTTCAATTTTGTGAAAGATTTTCATCCGAAGAGAAGGGATTTGACTTTTAGACTTCATCTGATTCGTACTTACGATGTACCTACATTTGCGGACAAAAATCAGATCTTCAATTTTGAGTGTGTTTTTAAGGATGAACATGTATGGTCAAAAAATAAGTTTCGTAATAAGCATGATAAAATGGGTAGAATGAAATATGTAGTATTTAACATATTTAATTTCATTATTTTTGCAAAGTGATACTCTTCGTGGTCAAGCAAGAAGTTCACACATCCATAGTTTTAAAAAACTATTATTTGAGGGAAAACTATATATTGTCTCTGATATCATGGTGTCAACTGATGAATTTAAATTCAAAATAGTAAGCCATTGATATAAGATCAATTTTTATGGCAAAACAAAGGTTAACGAGTTTAAGGACTCATTGTTTCCTATGAACATATTCAATTTCAAATCATTCGATTGGATATCTGGTCTAGAGAAGAAAGATGAAACCTTTTTGTTTGGTACTCTATTTTTTATTTATTATAGTTTTAATTATTTATAATTTTTTTATGTGCTATTCTAATCAGATTTATTAAATTTTTTTTTTGATTAAGATGTGATTGGTCGAGTTTATGAGATGCAGACACCTAGATCCATGTTGACGAAGGATGGTCCGAAGAGGCTCATGGAGATAACTTTTGAAGATCACATGTATTTTAAATTTTCTAAATTATATAATATAATCTATAATATATTAATTTTAACTTAAATTTAAATGTAAGATTCAAAATTATTGTTAATATTGGTATATTTTCTATTGTGTTGAAGGAATAATAAACTGACAGTGACCTTATGGGATGAGTTACTGAGAAACTGATGTCTTATATGAGTGTTGGCAGTACTGAGTCAATTATTGTTGTTTTGCAATGTTGTCGACCAAAACTGTTCAATGGTATAAATTATATAACTTAATATATTTACATAAGATTTTTACCAATGTTGTTTCATTATTATATATTTGTTTTTTGAATAAATGCAGACACTGTTAAGGTCTCCAACACCTACAATGTTACACAAATGTTTGTGAATGAAAATATGTTGGAGATAACTGACTTTAGGTCAAGGTAGTTATAGAAAAAAATGTAGTTATATAATTTTTCTACTGTGTTCGATTACTGAATTTATTATTAAATTTTGTAGGATACCCATAGACCAACTCCGGCCAAGTTCTATTTCGACCATATCTGATATCTCGGGTGGTTCTGAAGCTAATGAGTTTTTTCAAATAGAAATATGAGGCTGCTGAATCTTGGTTCAAATTCGAACTCTAATGAACTTAAAAAGTTTGCAGAATGGATTGCAAGTATTGGAGATGGTAATATTGGAGATCCTAATGATGGAGAAGTGGATATTGAAATACCAGATGACATATTGCTGCAAAGTAATGGCGATGCTATTGCAACTATAGTTCATAGCACATATCCTGATTTTGGAACAATTGGTGATGATGATTCATATCTATATGGTAGTGCTATATTGGCACCAACTCTTGATGTTGTAGAGTCCATAAATGAGTACATAACTAAAGAGAATGCAGGTGTTGGTAGAATATTTTTGAGCTCTGATACTTCTTGCCAATCGGATTCAAGTGTTGATTTGTTGAGTGACATGCACACTCCAGAATTTCTAAAAGCAATTAAATGTTCTGGTGTACCGAATCATGAGCTTATTTTGAAAATTGGTATACTAGTTATGCTATTGCAAAATTTAGATTATTCTCTTGGTTTATGCAATGAAACTTGGATGGTAATTACCAAGCTTGGTGAACATGTTGTTGAAGTGAAGATTATTTCATGAAGTAATGCTGGTCAAAAGGCTTTGATTCCTCGGCTTTCTGTTACTCCATCTGATCGTAGGATGCCTTCAAGTTTCAATGAAGATAATTTTCTTTTATTGTTTCTTATGCAATGACGATAAACAAAAGTCAAGGACAATCATTAAATCATGTTGGACTATTATTGAAGAAATCTGTCTTCAGTCATGGTCAATTATATGTTGCTGCTTCCAAAGTTACAAATCATAAAGGATTGAAGATTTTGATTTCTGATGATAGGGATCTTGATAGGAGAACTACTACAAATGTAATTTATAAATAAGTGTTTCAAATTTTGTGAACAATTTTTTTTTGAAGTAACACAATTTTTTTGTTTTACATTTCTCATTTTGTAATATTTTAAATTTATTTATATGTTGATTGCTTTGTTGTTATATATGTTCATATTTTTTTCAATTATAATAATAGTTCTTCATATGATTTATTAAATTTTATGTGTATTTTATACTAAGCTTCATGAAATATTAAGAAATATAGAAATTTACTTCACTTATATAAATTATTCATAATAAAAATGTTATACTAATTCATATATTCATATTATCCAAAATCATATAATATAACAAAATAAATATATAACACTAAACTAAACAAAATACTAAATATATAAAATATTATACATAATATCTTCCGTGCATCGCACGGGTCATATACTAGTATATATATATATAAAATAGAAGAAGTAGAACGTTTTTAATAATTCCCTTATTTTCTTGCCTAAAATCCTTACTATTTTTAGCAGTACATTTGGCTTAAACAATTGCTCATTATGTATCCATACTTTTTTTTATGAAAATTTGTTCCCTTTATTGGTTATCTAGTTAATAGGCATATTCTATGAAAATTTGTTAAGTAATGTATCAGCTAATCAACTATATTTTTTTGGAAGATTGTGTTTACAATTTGGAATATTTTATTTTAAATTAACAATTTGTATTAGAGCATATATTATATTCTGTTTTTTTTTTTGTTAATTATTATAATTATAATAATAAATATTAATTGTATATTTAATGCTCTTTTAATTTTATATTATTTATCTTACGTAGTTAAGTGATTGTAATATAATTAGTTCGTCTCAATTTACATTTAATGAAAAAATAAAACTTTTACTACCATAAATATATTAGTCTATATATGTATTATAATTCTCTCAAATTTATTTATTATCTTTTGTAAATGTATATGGTATTGATAAATTACATGAAAAATATTATGTTAATAGGTAATGTAATTTACATCTAATATAATTTGATAAGTTTTATTCATAATAAAATATTACAACAATTAAGGAAAACTTCCATATATCAAGGCTAAATTGATCTTTATATAGATCTAAATAACTGAAAATCAAGGCTAGTCAGATATTTATTAATGTAATTGTAAGGAATTATCACCCTTTCTTAAAATAAATAAATACATAAATAAATTTAAAGGTTCAATAAAATATAATTTTTTAAATTAGAAATAAAGTTTATTAATTACATTCAAACTTTTATTAGATTTCACAGTTATTGTTAAATTTCATATTTTTAACCCTTATAAATAGAATCATTATTATCTTAAATGTTTTTATATATATATTTATTAATCACTTTTTGTATTAATTTATTCAGTCTTATTTATGCAATTAATTTATTTAATTATAAATATGTATGTAATGTAAACACATCTATCTTTTGTGAATGATGAGACAAGAAAGTCTTTATAAATTTATGAATTAGTCAATTAACTATAATTGAAATTCGCAAACTTTATGTATGAAATCAAATCTATTAAAGAGTTTTACATTAACAATGAATTTCCTTACCCACACATATTGTGATACCCCAAGCCTCTCACAACTCACTTACCAATATAGTTCATGTATTGCATTTATTTTATAATTTTTTGTACTGTTGAAATTGCATTTTTAATTATTTTGAAACTCGTATTTGATTATTTTTTGTGTATAGTTAATGATTTTTGTAGGGTTTACATTATAGGTTCGAACCCTTAGGTCAAATGTTGAGAAAGAGATAAGGTGTTAAGTTTTATTAAAGAAGGATTATACGTGGCGAGTTTTAAAAGAAAATAATAATAATAATAATAATAATAATAATAATAATAATAATAATAATAATAATAATAATAATAATAATAATAATGATAAGATAATGACAATAATAAAACGTATGGACCGTAATGAGAAAGGCAAAGGCGGTGGTTCTTCATTATTATCTTAAATATGACTCAAGAAGCATTTACCTACAATTTGTTACGAACCTGGAGACGACACAATGAAACCTTCATGTCAAGGTAAGATTTCCCTTCATTTTGTCTTATATAATTATGGTGGTGAAGTAGTTATATTATTTAATCAATGGAAGACCATTCCAAATTTAAGTAGTTTTGCTCACTGTAAAGGAACTGTGTGTGTGTGTTGACAACTAATTGATTGGAAAACAATTATTCATTATATATTAAAATAATGTTAGGAGATCAAGGAATTAAAGTTTAAGTTTAGTGCATGATTAAATAATATTAAACTTGTGCTAGAACTAATGTATTCTTTTCGTAATTATTATTTTAATTAATTAAAAAGTGCATAGAATTTATTCTTGTTAATATAGAAAATAGTCTATATCATTGAGTTAACTTTAATTCGTAACACAGGAATTTAATGCTTTAATAATTCTTAACCAACTTTAGTAATTAAATGGGGTGATTTAGGATGAGTCAAAGTTTTAATTGGGAAACAGATTATTATTAATAAATAGTAGTAATTCAAATGGGTCTTCTAAGAATAGTTTAGCAGTAAAGGTAGTAATTTACTGAATGCATATTTATATACATATGCCAATATATTAATGGGATAAGAGATTGAAGTTTATGGATTTTATAATCTTACTAAAAAGTATGAAATGGGTAATATTAGTTTATTAATTTTTATTTTTATTTTTATTTTTAATGGTTAATATAGATCAACCACATTGGTGTACGGGTAGGAACTATCGGATAACCTCTTGAGGAAGAGGTAAGTAGAAATCAATTTGCACCTACAATGTATAAACATAGTACTTGTTGGTATTATTTGGCTATGAGATATTTGTGACTTGTGCTTCTTGATATTGATGAATATGAATTATGTACTGTGAGTGACTAATTTGGTATTATATAAACATAACATTAAAGAGCATTGGCATGTGTACGCATGAGTTGTATATAGCCTGTCTTGCATTCACCGTGTGATGAAAAGAAATAGAAAATATATTGTTGACCACTACTAGTGTACCAAGACCGGTGGCATGTGAAATATGGATAGGCTTGATTTGTGAGGCCGGTGGCATGTGAGACATGGAAAGACTTTATTATAGTTGAGCCAGTGGCATATGAGACATGGATAGGCTTGATTCATCAGGCCAGTGGCATATGGGACAAGGATAGGCTCTATGATATATTGAGTTGGTAGCGTGTGAGACATGGATAGACTCGATTTGTCGGGCCGGTGGCATGTGAGACATGGATAGACTCTATGATTATGACTATTTATTGAGCTAGCTCTTTCCGATGCACAGTGGGTGGGTTACGGGTCCTATATAAATAAAATATTCCAAAACATTGGTTAGGATTTCAGTAGTATGCATTTCACAACTCTTTTAAAGTTTTTGCGAGCATTTAACTTATCGTACATGCATGATTTATGTTTACTGGGCTTTAGCTCGCCTAGTTTGTGCATTGTAGGTGAGCGTGGTGATGATGTGTAAGCTCACGGCTTACCAGGCATGTTGTTCGTGCTTCAACAAGCTTTTGGGATCGGTGTACATGGATGACGACCTTTGGAGCTAAACCATGGGCTTACTATACTTATGATCTCATTTGTTTTACTTTTGAGGGCTTGTATAATAGTACTAAACTTTTGATGTGTAATATTGGTGTGAATGTGGTGGATACTTTTGCGTCTGGATCCTTACTTATGAGTGTAGATAATTCTTTGTGTAAATCTGTTACCGGTGTGGATCTTGCTTGATTGTAAATGAGTCTTTGTTTAGGAGATGTGTTGTACCTTGTAAATATGCTACAGGTGAACAGGTGAAAAAAAATACAGGTTTAACCAGGTTAAAAGTAATCTATGATGTGGGTTATAAGTGTGGGGGTGTCACAGAGTGGTATCAGAGCCCAGTTTATGCCCTGTAGAATGTTCATATACACGAGCTCAAAACTTGTGGAGCATAAGCATGCCGGTAAGTTTTATTCATCTTTGTTTTGCATTATATATTTCATGAGTTATATTGGTCTGTGATCTAGGATTGAGTACAATCATTGATACAATGGTGAGAACCAGAGGTGAATGTAACGAGAAAAATAGAATTCCAGAACAAAATGCACAAGCTGCAGGCACCAATCGAGATGCATTTATCAAAAGATTGACAGGATTAGTGGAACAATAGTCACAACAAATTCAGCAGCTAATCGAACAAAGAAATGAGATGGACCATCCTTAGGCTCGAGTAGAACAGACAGAGCTGATTGGGGAAAAGTTTAGAAAGCTCAACCCGCCAACATTTGAAAATGCGGTGGATCTCGCAGCTGCAGAGGACTAGCTCCGAACTATAGAAAACATGTTTTTGTACAGTAGAGTACCAGATGAGGAAAAGGTGTTGTGTGTGTCCTTTATATTACGGGGAAGTGCAGGATACTGGTGGGACACAATGAAGGCCATCGAGAATGTAGCCAATATGACTTAGACCAGGTTTAAAGAACTTTTTAGAAACAAATATTTTATTGTTCCAGTCTGTGCAATGAAAATGAATGAGTTTATACAGTTGAGACAAGAGCTTATGACAGTTACAGACTACATCTCTTAATTTGAGCAATTGTCAATGTTTGCTGAGAACATGGTTATAATGGATGCACTGAAAGTAGAAAGATTTGTCGAAGGGCTTAGACCAGAGCTTTATAGGGATGTTTGTATGGCTGGTATGTAGATGGTTACTTACTCACAGGTTGCTGAGAGGGCATTGGTAGCTGAGCAAGCTGAATAGAGAATACGTCATGCACAGGAGATTCGACGTCAGGTCACACAAAGACATGGACATCATTGGGTAGGAAATGAAAGAAAGAGGCCACGACAATTTCAGGGCCCAAGACATAGTTTCCAGCTTAGACAGGGACAGGGGCAGGAACAAGGAGATTCAAGCAAGTGTCTGAGAACTATTCAGGGTAATCTCCAGGACCATTACCCCTTTGCTCTAAATGTAGGAAACAACATAGTGGTGTCTTTTTTGTGGGTACTAGAACTTGCTATTCGTGTGGACAACCAAGACATATCTCTACGTGCCCTAACAAACCGAGCCCCATGACACAAGGGAGAGTACCATCTAGAGTCTTCACCATGACCAGAGAAGATGCTGACGCAAACCCATCTGTAGTAACAGGTAAATTTTCTATCTTTATTACTTCAACCTTTGTATTATTTGATTCTGGAGCTACGCATTCATTTGCATCCACTGAGTATGTGATAAGGCTAGGTAGGAAACCTGATATAACAGAGAATGGTTACAATGTAGGGATTCCATCTGGAGAGTCGAAACAAACAAATCAAATAGTACGAGCATGTGTTATCCCCATTGATGGTAGAGAACTTTATGTTAATCTGATTATACTTGACATGAATGATTATGATGTAATTTTGGGGATGGACTGGCTATCAAAATATTATGCGTTAATAGACTGTCAGAAAAAAATAATAACATTTCAGCCACTTGGGGAGGAATCTTTTATCTTTGTTGGAGTAAAGAAGAACTTTAGAGTCCCACTAATATCTGCAGTTAGAGCACAACGATTGTTGAAAAGTGGTTGTGAAGGCTATTTGATGAGTGTTGTAACTACTGAAGAACAACATTGTCTATATGTGAATGAAGTACCGATAGTTCGAGAATATCCTGAAATATTTTCGGATGATTCGGATGATCTTCCAGGCTTACCACCCGATCAAGAAATAGAATATGTAATTGATATACACCCAGGGACTACCCCGGTATCAAAGTCCCCTTATCGAATAACACCAACTGAATTGAAAGAATTGAAGATACAGTTGCAGGATTTACTAAACAAAGGTTTTATCAGACCCAACTTTTCACCTTGGGGTGCACCAATTTTGTTTGTTCAGAAGAAGGATGACAGTATGAGAATGTGTATAGATTATAAAGAACTAAACAAAGTTACAATCAAGAACAAATATCCTTTGCCTAAATCGATGATTTACTTGACCAGCTTCAGGGTGCAGCAATATTTTCGAACATTGATTTGCGATCGGGCTATCATCAGTTGAAAATTAAAGAGAGAGACATTCCAAAGACATCATTTAGTACCAGGTATGGACATTATGAGTTTCTAGTAATGCCATTTGGTTTAACAAATGCCCCAGCTTTCTTTATGGATCTAATGAATCGAGTATTTAACGATCTCCTAGATAAGTTTGTTATTGTGTTTATTGATGATATCTTGATCTATTCGAAGACAAAAGAAGAGCATTCTACCCATTTGAGAAAAGTGTTAGAAGTTCTCTGAGAGAAATAGTTGTATGCTAAGTTCAAGAAATGCGAATTCTGGATAGATCGAGTAGTATTTCTGGGACATGTTGTGTCAGGAGAAGCAATTTCAGTTGACCAAGTAAAGTTGAAGCAATCAACAATCGGCCACAGCTTACTACTCCTTTTGAGATACATAGCTTTCTGGGTCTAGCCGGGTATTATCGCAGATTTGTAGAAGAATTTTCAAAACTTGCATCTCCACTGACACAGTTGACTAGAAAGAATGTAACCTTCCGATGGACTGAAGCTTGTGAGCAAAGTTTTCAAGAACTAAAGAGGAGATTGACATCAGCACCCATCCTTGGAATTCCATCAGGTAATGAAGGTTTTGTGGTTTACAGTGATTCTTCGAAGAATGGTTTGGGTTACGTATCAATGCAGAATGGAAAGGTAATAGCGTATGCATCTTGACAGCTGAAAGAATATGAAAAGAATTACCTTACTCATGATTTAGAACTTGCTGCAGTGGTATTTGCACTTAAAATTTGGAGACATTATCTATACGGAGAACGATGCGAGATGTATACTGATAAAAAAAGATTAAAGTATTTCTTCACGCAGAAAGAGGTGAACATGAGATGGCCAGGTATGAAGTGAGATGTTGCTCAGCATGTGGAACAATGTTTGACATGTCAACAGGTAAAGGCAGAACATCAAAGGCTATTAGGAACCTTGCAGCCATTACTGATTCCGGAATGGAAATGGGAGAACTTTACCAAGGATTTTATTATAGGATTACCAAAAACAATTAAAGGACATGAAGCTATCTGGGTGATTATAGACCGACTTACAAAATTTGCTCATTTTCTTGCTATTTGTTCTACTTGTTCAATGGATCGATATGCTCAACTATATATACAAGAGATAGTCAGACTTCATGGAGTTGCACTATCTATTGTTTCTGATAGGGATTCAAGGTTTCTTTCTATCTTCTGGAAGAGTTTGCACAAGGCAATATGGACACAATTGTCCTTTAGTACTGCATATCACCCTCAATCAGATGGGCAGTCAGAGCAGAAAATACAAACATTGGAGGACATGCTCAGAGCTTGTTGTTAGATTTTCAGGGACAATGGAGCAAGTTTTTGCCTTTGATAGAGTTTTCTTATAACAATAGCTATTAGTCAACTATTGAAATGGCTCCATATGAAGCACTATATGGTAGACAATTTTGATCACCGGTACATTGGGATGATATTGGTGAACGAAAGCTTTTGGGTCCATATATGATCATAGAAATGTCAGAAGTTGTAGCACAGATTCGAGAGAGGATGAAAACTGCTCAGAGTCGACAGAAAAGGTATGCAGATAAAAGAAGGAGAACGTTAGAATTTGCAGTAGAAGATCAGGTGTTTTTGAAAGTTTCTACGATGAAAGGAATAATACAGGTTGGAACCCCTTGGGCCAAATGTCGAGGAAGAGAAATTAGTTGTCAAGCATTAATAATATAGAATTACACGTAGTGGGTTAATAATAATAATAATAATAATAATAATAATAATAATAATAATAATAATAATAATAATAATAATAGTAATACGAAATAGGGTAAAATACCTTGAAGGATATACATATTATTTCTACGAAATTTAATTTGTATATACATATGAACTTTTATGTGTGGGTATATCAACTATACAATAAATTATTATTTAGTATTCAACATGGGTTTAGTTATATATAAAACAAAAAAAAAATAGGTAATAGTAATAACCTTGCATGTGCTAGTTGTGTATATATATAATTAGTGTGTGCGTGTGTTTATATATAACTAGTGTGGGTGCATAAATAAATAATCATAGATAATAGTAATAACCTTTGCATAATTAGTGTGTGTGTGTGTTTATATATAATTAGTGTGGGTGCGTGTGCATATATATATATATATATATATTGATAATAAGTGTGTAAAAATAAGTAAGGCAGTTAACTTACGAGTTAAGGAAGAAAAAGGCTTAATCCCTTTTATAATAAAAAAAAAAGAGAAGGTTGCGGGGAGAGAAGAAGTCCAGCGGAAAGGAAAGGAAAAGAAGAGAGAGAGAGAGAGAGAGAGAGGGGGGAATTGGTGAACGCAAGCCTTCGTTTCTGGAAAATTTCTAGCTTAACCACATTGAAGTACGTGTAGGGAGTTTCAGATACTTATTATCGGAAAAGAGATAAGTAGAAATCCATTTGCACCTACAATGCATAAACTTAGTATTTGTTTGTATTATTTGACTATAAGATATTTGTGATATGTGCTTCCTGATGTTGATGGATATGAATTATGTGGTGTGAATGACTGATTTATTATGGTATAAACATAACATTCACGAACATTGACATGTGTACGCATGAGTTGTATATAGTCTGCTTTGCATTCACTATGTGATGAAAAGAAATGGAAAATATAATGTTGACCACTACTAGTGTACCGAGGCTGGTGGCATGTAAGACATGGATAGGTTTGATTTGTTAGGCCGGTGGCATGTGAAACATGGATGACTTTATGATATGTTGAGTCAGTGGCATGTGAGACATGGTTAGGCTTGATTCGTCAGGCCAGTGGCATGTGAGACATGGATAGGCTCTATGATATATTGAGTTGGTGGCGTGTGAGACATGGATAGGCTCTATGATATATTGAGTTGGTGCCATGTGAGACATGGATGGGCTCGATTTGTCGGGCCGATGGCATTTGAGACATGGATAGACTCTATGATTATGATTATTTCTTGAGCTAGCTCTTTTCGGTGCACAGTGGGTGGGTCACGGATCCTATAAAGATAAAATATTCCAAAACATTGGTTAAGGTTTCAATAATATGCATTTCACATCTCTTTTAAAGTTTCTGCGAGCATTTAACTTATCTTACATGCATGATTTCTGCTTACTGGGCTTTAGCTCACCTAGTTTGTGTATCGTAGGTGAGCGTGATGAGGATGTGTAAGCTCATGGCTTACCAGGCATGTTGTTCGTGCTTCAACAAGCTTTTGGGATCGGTGTACATGGATGACGACCTTTGGGGCTAAACCATGGCTTATGATCTCATTTGTTTTACTTTTGGGGGCTTGTATAATAGTACTGAACTTTTGATGTGTAAATATTAGTGTGATTGTGGTGTATACTTTTGCGCCTGTATCCTTACTAATGAGTGTGAATAATTCTTTGTGTAAATCTGTTACAGGTGTGGATTTTGCTTAGGTGTAAATGAGTCTTTGTTTAGGAGATGTGTTGTACCTTGTAAATATGCTACAGGTGAACAGGTGAAAAAAAATGCAGGTTTAATCAGGTTAAAAGTAATCTATGATGTGGGTTATAAGTGTGGGGGTGTCACAGAGTCGACAGAAAAGTTATGCAGATAAAAGAAGGAGAACATTGGAATTTGCAGTAGGAGATCTGGTGTTTTTGAAAGTTTCTCTGATGAAAGGAATAATGCGGTTTGGTAAGAAAGGAAAGCTCAGTCCTAGGTATATTGGTCCATTTCCTATCATTGAGAGAATTGGTGATGTTGCCTACAGACTTGACCTGCCTGGACATTGACTCAGATACACAATGTGTTCCATATGTCTGTGTTGAGATAGTATGTCGCAAATCCATCTCACATCCTGAACAATGAACCAGCAGAGTTAAAAATAGACTTAAGCTATGAAGAAATGCCTGTAGAAATTTTATTATGAGAAGTGAAGCAACTGAGAAATAAGAAAATTCCACTAGTCAAAGTCCTATAGAGAAATCAGTCAGTAGAAGAAGCTACTTGGGAAAGAGAAGATGAAATGAAGTCGAAGTACCCAGAACTCTTTAGGCAAGTAAATTTTGAGGACGAAATTTTTATAAGGAGGGGAGGATGTGATACCCCAAGCCTCTCACAACTCACTAGCCAATATAGTTCATGCATTGCATTTATTTTATAATTTATGTACTGTTGAAATTGCATTTTTAATTATTTTGAAGCTCATATTTGATTTTTTTTTGTGTATAGTTAATAATTTTTGTAGGGTTTACATTATAGGTTGGAACCCCTTGGGCCAAAAGTTTAGAAAGAGATAAGGTGTTAAGTTTTATTAAAGCAGGATTATACGTGCGAGATTTAAAAGAAAATAATAATAATAATAATAATAATAATAATAATAATAATAATAATAATAATAATAATAATAATAATAATAATAATAATAATAATAATAATAATAATAATAATAATAATAAAAATAATAATAAGATAATGACAATAATAAAATGTATGGACCATAATGAGAAAGGCAAAGACGGTGGTTCTTCATTATTATCTTAAATATGACTCAAGAAGCATTTACCTTACCATTTGTTACAACCTAGAGATGACACAGTGAAACCTTCATGTCAAGGTAAGTTTTCCCTTCATTTTTCCTTACATAATTATGGTGGTGAAGTAGTTATATTTTTATTTAATGGAAGACCATTTCAAATTTAATTAGTTTTGCTCAATGTAAAGGAATTGTGTGTGTGTTGACAACTAATTGAGTGGAAAAATATTATATATTTTATATGAAAAGAATGTTAGGAGATCAAGGAATTAAAGTTTAGGTAAGTTTAGCGCATAATTATATAATATTAAACTTGTGCTAGAACTAATGCATTCTTTCCGTAATTATTATTTTAATTAATTAAAAAGTGAATGGAATTTATTCTTGTTAATATAGAAAATGGTCTATATCATTTAGTTAATTTTAATTCGCAACACAGGAATGTAATGCTTTAATAATTCTTAACCAACTTTAGTAATTAAATGGGATGATTTAGGATGAATTAAAGTTTTAATTGGAAAACTGGTTATTGCTAATAAATAATAGTAATTCAAATGGGTCTGCTAAGAATAGTTTAGCAATTTGCTGAATGCATATTTATATACATATGCCAATAGATTAATGGAATAAGATATTGAAGTTTATGCATTTTATAATCTTATTAAAAAGTATGAAATGGGTAATATTAGTTTATTAATTTTTATTTTTTATTTTTAAAGGTTAATATAGATCAACCACATTGATGTACGGGTAGGAACTATCGGATAACTACTCTTGAGGAAGAGGTAAGTAGAAATCAATTTGCACCTACAATGTATAGACATAGTACTTGTTGGTATTATTTGGCTATGAGATATTTGTGACTTGTGCTTCTTGATATTGATGGATATGAATTATGTGGTGTGAATGATTGATTTGGTATTGTATAAACATAACATTCACGACCATTGGCATGTGCACACATAAGTTGTATATTGCCTGCCTTGCATGCACTATATGTTGAAAAGAAACAAAAAATGTAATGTTGATCACTACTAGTGTACCGAGGCCGGTGGCATGTAAGACATGGATAGGCTTGATTCGTCAGACCAGTTGCATGTGTGACATGGATAGGCATTATGTTATGTTGAGCCGGTGACATGTGAGACATGAATAGGCTTGATTCGTCAGGCCAGTGGCATGTGAGACATGGATAGGCTCTATGATATATTGAGTCAGTGGCATGTGAGATATGGATAGACTCGACTTGTCAGGCCGGTGGCATGTGAGATATGGATACACTCTATGATTATTATTATTTATTGAGCTAACTCTTTTTTTTGCACAGTAGATGGGTCACGGGCCCTATAAAGATAAAAGATTCTAAAGCATGTGTTAGGATTTCATTAGTATGCATTTCACGTATCTTTTAAAGTCTCTGCAAATATTTAACTTATTGTACATGCATGATTCTGCTTACTAGGCTTTAACTCACCTAGTTTGTGCATTGTAGATGAGCGTTATGATGTTGTGTAAGCTCATGGCTTACCGGGCATGTTGTTCATGTTTCAACAAGCTTTTGGGGATCGGTGTACATGGATGATGACCTTTGGAGCTAAACCATGGGCTTACTATGCTTTCAGGGTTCTATTTTGTTGTTCAGTTTGAACTTGTATAATATTACTCAATTTTTGGCATGTAAATATTGGTGTAGTTGTGGTGTATATTTTTGCATCTATTGTGGATTTTAGCTTAGGTGTAAATGAGCTTTTGTTTGGGAAATGAATTGTACCTCGTAAATATGTTACAGGTGTTCACAGGTAAAAAAAAAATTACGTACATGTTTGACCAGGTTAAAAGTAATATATATTGTGGATTACAAGGGTGGGGTGTCACAGAGTGGTATTAGAGCCCGGTTTATGCCCTGTAGATTGTTCATGTACACGAGCTCAAAACTTATGGAGCATAACCATGCCGGTAAGTTTTATTTTATCTTTGTTTTACATTAAGTTTTATTTTATCTTTGTTTTACATTATATATTTCATGAGTTATATTGGCCTGTGATCTAGGATTGAGTACAGTCGATGATACAATGGTAAGAACCAGAGGTGAATGTATCGGGGAAAAGAGCTCCATAACAAAATGTACAAGCTGCAGGTACTGATCGCGATGCACTTATCGAAAGATTGATGGGATTAGTGGAACAACAGTCACAATAAATTCAACAGCTAATAGAACAAAGAAATATTGGTGGACAACAAAGAAATGAGATGAACCAGCCACAACCTCGAGTAGAACAAATAGAGCTGATCGAAAAAAAATTTAGAAAGCTCTATACTATGGATTACAGTGGTGGGGTGTCACACATATATAGTAGAATGCTTATCACCTTTTAAAAGAGTTGCATTTTCGTGGACATTTTTCCTGTTATTTTTAATGTTTTTGTAATACATATTATAGATATTAATTGATTAATCATCTACTGACACATAGTTTATATTTATCATGTATATGACATGTTATTTTATTAGACTGATATTAGTTTATTTAGTTTATTTAGACAATATCTAATCAATTATATTACTCTAATATTAGTTTTAAATAATATAATATAAATAGTTTACCTAATTAATTATGAATATAATTGATAAAAAAAATCAATATATTTGTTTACTAAACACACGGTCTTTTCATAATAATTCAATAATTAAATAATATTTATTAAATATTTTATACCTAATAATAACTAAATTGGCACTTTTATCGAATACATCAATTAACTATAAATTTAAAAGTATTTTTAAACCCGTTTATAATATATGCATTATGTGTATTATTATTTAAAAATTATGTTCGATTTTAATTTAACCAAACAACATACTGCATAAATATTGGAGAGAATGTGTTAGTTTAAATTTATATGTGGATCTTTGCTTACTTTGGATTCTGAGTAGTTCGACATACAACTTAGTTTTCTTATAGATTTTTGTCATGATTACTTATACTGTTGATTACATTAGTAATGTGATTATTAGTTTGTGTGCTTGTTTAAAATTTTATTTATGCATTATTTTTTTCTATATTATATTTTCTTCTAAAAAAATTAATATTTCTAATGGACGAGAACAATCCTTTTTCAAAACCACATTTTAGTTGTAATTTTTTAATATATAAAAATATTGATAGGTTGCATATGTATTAATATACAGTGATTAGTACTTATACCATGCAATTATTATTATTATTATTATTATTATTATTATTATTATTATTATTATTATTATTATTATTATTATTATTATATTATTATTATTATTGTTATTATTATTATTATTATCATCATTATTATTATTATTATTATTATTATTATTATTATTATTATTATTATTATTATTATTATTATTATTATTATTATTATTATTATTATTATTATTTGTTTGTAAACACCAATCTTTCCTACATTTCAATTTGAAATATTACATTTATGTTTAATTTCCTTATTAATGATAAAATATTCAGTAATGATTAAGAAAGAAATATTTTTTAGATAATTTTTTATACATTCTTTCATACTTTCAGTTATAAAATCACATAATAAAAATTTATATTTATATAGTCAAAAAATAAGTTTAACAAATAAATAATTATTTGATTAATTTTAAATTAGTACATTATTTTTACAAACACATAATAGTTTTGAAATTTGATTAATTGAATTTAAAAAAAAAAATTAATCACATATGGTAATATACTTCTACATCTTATATCACATAATAATGTTTATATTTAAAATACTTCCAATAAATGATTAAATAACAAAAGAAAAATTTACCTATTAATTTTTTCACTAACACATACTTTTTTACACAAACATTTGTGATGCATATTGATTCAATGAAAAAATACTTATTTTGACTATTAACATATCTTTTTTTAAGATGACATAAATGTATATAGCAAATAATGTTTTCTAAAATTTTCTGAATCATTAATTAACAAAAAAAAATTAAAAATATTTCCTGTTAACAAATGTTATAATATTAATTATTCTTAATATTTGTCAAATTATAGTACGTAAATATCCATGCATTATTGATCATAAATGACCACTTCATTTAAGGTTAGCAATTTGAGACACGATCTGCCAATTCGACATGAACCGAACAGGAATATATCATGTTAGAATTGATCCTTAACGGGTTCGGTTGAAAATGGTTAGGTATGAATGACCCAAATAGAAAACGGATCAGGTCGAGTCAGCCTGCTAACCCGTATAATTATGTTTTTTTTAAATTATTCTATTGTAATTTCAAAGAGTATGAAAGGTAATAATTATTAAAAAAATATGTATGTATAAAAAAAACTTTATCATGTTCTATATATTGTTAATTTCAATTATTATTTTGTAAACTTATATAATTGTAAATTGACAAATAACATAATTTATTTATTTTTATAAGTTTTCATAGAATTTTATAATACTTTTTATTATTCAGGTCCAATCGAGTTGGTTGAGTCAACCCGCAAAATAAATGGGTTGTATTCGAGTTACAACTTTTGACACGAGAAGTTAAACAGGTTGGGTTTGTGTTAATGCAGATCTGCAATAATTATGTCCCAATCCTATCCACAAACCCGTAACCTGACTTGTTTGACACCCCTAACTATATGGTATTATAGAGCTTTATTTAAGTATAATTAATATATTGTTGTTATTGTTGTTGTTGTTGTTTTAAACTAATTATATTTTAAAATATTATATTAAAAAATATAAATTAATAAACTTCTTCAATTATAAATAAATATAATAATATTTCAATATAAATATATTGTTTATGTTTTAAATTAAAAATCAATTATTATATAATTTTGAATTAGAAAATATAATTTTTAAATATTTTTACATTACAAATTGTGCAACGCACTGGTGTAATACTAGTTATGTTTAATTTTATGTGTTGTTAAGGTCTTAAGCATTTACTATGTCATCTAAATTTATATATTTAAAAGTAGAGTTCATACTCCCAAGACTTGCGACGTTAGATTTTCTCCTTCTTCATAAGTTGTCATGTGTCCCTAATAACAATAAATAATAATAAATACAAAAAAAAGAGTTAGAAACGTTTCAATTAAGAAAGGGAAATACAATTATTTAAAATCAATTTTATATATTTAAAATTAGAGTTCATACTCGCTACATCAGATTTTTTCCCTCTTCATGAGCTCTCATGTGTCCTTAATAATAATAAATAATAAATACAAAAAAAAGAGTTAGAAACGTTTCAATTAAAAAAGGGCAATGCAATTATTTAAAATCAATTATATATATTTAAAAGTAGAGTTCATACTCTCAAGACTCGCCACATCAGATTTTTTTCCTTTTCATGAGCTGCCATGTGTCCCTTATAATAATGAATAATAAATACAAAAAAAGAGTTAGAAATGTTTCAATTAAGAAAGGGCAATACAATTATTTAAAATCAATTGTTCGTCGTGTTTTGTCTTTCAATTTTCGAGGTAACTCCCTACTTAATTCCCCTAATAGTGAATGTTTTGTGAATATAAATATTTGCACAGTAACAAATATTCCTTCTAGATTGTCGATTAATGTTAGTTTAATATTTAAATAAAATATGGAAAATGATGTTTCTTTGGATATGAATTCTAACTGTTTCTATGCAACCTTAGATACAGTTGACCTAAGGAGAGACTCATGTCGTATTATATTGTTCTTGATGTACATGTGTATTAATATAGAAATGAATTATTTTTCAATAATTTCAAAATATAATTAGCATTTTTAATAAAAGCTTACGTCCGTACATTACACGGGGCCATTCGCCTTTGCTACGGCAACTTATCTTATAAATATAATGCCCAAAACGAATCTCTCGAACCTCTCCTCTTTCGAAAAATTATTTGGCAAACCCTCTAATTTGTCAAAACTACGAGTCTTTAGATGTTAGTGATACCCCTGGTTACGACCCTACAACAAACACAAACTTGAACCCTGATCTCGTCCTTGTGTCTTCCTTGGTAACTCTTTATCTCAAAGTGCCTATGTCTGCTACAATCCCTCTACTTCTAAACTATCCTTCTCTTCTTGAGTTGCCACCCGTGCCTCCTCTGGAACCTCTTGTAGTCATACAACACCCGCCAGACCCTCTTGTCTCGGTCCCTTCACCGTTGTCTGTTGCACTATCAGCACCCCCACCTCTAGCCAACACTCACCCCATGCAGACTCATGGTAAAAATAATATTTGAAAACCTAACAAAAAATTTTGTTTAGTATCCCCACTTCTTTTGCAGATGTCAAACCTACATGTGTGACTCAAGTTCTTTCTGATGCCCATTGGCGGTCTGCTATGCCCAAAGAATTTGATGCTTTACTTCAGAATAGCACTTAGGACCTTGTTCCTGCCACTTTTGGTCGTAATATGGTGGGTTGCAAGTGGGTGTTTTGAATTTAGCTCCATCCCGATGGTTCTATGGAAAAATATAAGGCCCAATCCAGCCTAAAGGGTTTCACCAATGCCCTGGTGTGGATTTTTTTTTTTTTATTCATTCAGTCATGTGGTTAAACAAGCAACCATTCGACTTGTCCTGAGTTTGGCTGTCTCCCATGGTTGGCCTCTTCGTCAACTTAATGCCAATAATGCCTTTCTCTAGAGGCATCTTGTTTGAAGAGGTTTTTATGCATCAACCACCAGGTTTTTTTTTATCCGAATTACCTATCTCATATCTTCCGATTGAAGAAACCAATATATGGGCTCAAGAAAGCATCTCGCGTTTGGTACATAACCCTTTCGTAGTTTTGTGATTGATTCTGGCTTTCAAGTTACCAAGTTCAACAACTCCCTTTATTGTATACTCCTGCAATGGCATCACTGCATATTGCCTCGTTTATGTTGACGGTTGCATATGTCCTACTTTTTGGGTGTTGAAGTATTCATGTGTGATGACTCTTGTTTTCTATTGCAGAGAAAGTACATCTTTGATCTCTTAGCTCATCACCGAATGCTCGACTCCAAGCCGGTCTCCACTCCCCTTGCCATTGGTACTTCTCTTTCAGCTCATGACTCTGCACCAGCGGTTGATGGTCTGCTCTACCGCCAAGTCATGGGGGCATTGCAATATCTTATCCTAACTCGTCCAGATATTGCTTTTGTTGTCAATAAGCTCTTCCAATGCATGCACTCTCCATCAGAGGTTCATTGGACTGTGGGCAAATGTTTTCTTCAATACTTAAATGGTACACGCGATCGTGGGCTTACCCTTCGTTGCCATCCCTCTCTCAGCTTGCATTGTTTCTATAATGCTCACTGGGGAGGCAACTATGATGATCGGACCTCGACAGGTGCTTATCTTATTTTCTTAGGTCCAAACCCAATCTCTTGGAGTTCCAAAAAGCAATGGTCTGCTGTTCACTCCTCCAGTGAAGTTGAGTATCTAGCCATTGCTTCTGCTATTGCTGAAGTTAAAGGGACGGAAACTTAACACAAATTGACTTAAAATATGATTTTCACCCAATTTAAGATTTGAATGCATAACTTTTTAGATTGGCCAAATTGTTTCGTAATGAAATTTAGTAATTCAAGTTGCAAATGAAAGCCAATTCCATGTAGTTTCATTTTATAACAAAATTATGACAGAAATCAAAAACAGAAAAAGTCGCTAGATACAAGGTTTAATGTGACCGAAAAATTATATGTTTACCCAAATTTTCAAATTCTCAGTTGCAACTTTAAATCATGATATTTATGCATGTTTTCAAGCAATTTCATGTTTTCACAAAAAGATCATCCTAGCTTGAATTTAACTTCGTCGCCTCTGATACCAAGGAAGGACTTAGAGTAATTCCTCGTAATTGTTGCAGAAATATTACTAGATCACATACTGGGCGAATCACAAACCCAAATATTGATGTTTCATTTGCTCCTTTCTTCGGGTGGAAATTACTTGGAGAAATTCACTTGGAAAATCACATACGTGTTTGTTCTTTGAGGATTCTGCATTCTGCATTTCGTGTAGGGTGGAGGGAAAGGAGAGAATAGAGGTTATATTTGTGGGTGGGGAGTTATTTAATACTTCCATCATTTATTTATTTTTCAATAGAATCAGCTCACTTCAACGATATATAATCCAATTTATTGAACTGGGTCCAATTAATTAATCCAACACTAAACCAAATTCCAAATATAGAATCCAAGATATATTATCACAAAGACACATAACCTGGAAAGGAAGGAAAAAGGCGAAAATAAAACTGCTCTTGCTAAAATAGATTTTAGAGGAGCCATAAAAGAAAAACCAACTATGAACAAAAAATCGTTTTTGCTTCCGAAGCCTACCGCTCAAACATTCCTCATCTTTTCACGTCAGATAGCTTTAATTAGGAAAACACCAAAAAAATTTATATTTAAATAGATAGTTGATTTAAAAGTTGTACAACTTCTTTGATACCCATAAAACCTTTGGAGGCCTCTAAAGCCACTCCTTAAATAACTTAATTGAAACTGTACTTGTTGAATTTGTATCATATGTAAAGCATTATCAAATTCGGTATGATTAGATATGATAAGAATAGAGGATCTCTTCAATTTTTGTCACTTCTCATACAAAAAAAATAGATTTTAGCCATAACTCAAAATCTATCCAATGCATATGCAATAGGAAAAGCAAATTCGGCAGTCCAAGCATACGCTCGACAAGGAGTCGAATTCTCTCTTGTCTCTCTATGTGTTGAGATTCTCACTTATATGTTTAGTTCTAGAATGCTCATTTTGTTCTAACAAATATTTGCAAGAATCAAGTTACATTGTGTGTTTACGCATCACGGCTGTCGTGGATAAACTTGGAGAGGAGATTTCAAACGTCCTTTGATCAATGTGCGATTTGGTCATCCGTGGATTGTTGCTTAGAACGTGAAATCGTTACTGTTATATTGTTAAACATGCTTTTAATTGCATATACATGGTTATGCAAGATTAGGCATATATCATAAAATTAATTTTAATTATTACTTACACTACATATTTCGTAGGATTTATGACACTACACACATCTAATAACTTCTCCATTCTGTCCAATAAAAAAATAATCCAAAAATATAAAATCTTAATTAAGATAGAATAAATCAAAATCACATAATAAGCTTTTGAGTTCATAAAAATTCAAGTGAAACTACACCGTCGAATGTGTGTTGTAGAATGTACCCCAATGTGCTCCCACACCTCTTTAATACTCCCTCTTGTTTACAAGTGATAGTTTGAGAAGAAGTCCTAAAAATAAAGTTTACATGTATTGACAAATTCCCCCCTCATTTCCTAATTTTATGTACATTAATCTTATTCATCAATAATTCCTGTCTCTCTTTCTCTCTCTCTCATGGTAAGTTGAAAATTTAGATTTTTTAGGTAGAGAATTATATATAAAACATCGTTTATTATCAATAAATTTATTCATCTAAAACGTCATTTAATTATGAACGGAGAGAGTATATACTATGAACACAAAATAAAATTTGATTAAGTAATAATAAGAATCCTAACTGAAAAAATAAGATTTCGAAAATGAGATCCTAAACTAAAGGGATAAAAGAAAAATAGCTAAAATCCTAATCGAAAAAGAAAAATAATATCCTAAACTAAAAGATCAAATTCTAGCATGGAAAAGTATAAAAGCAAATGATATCCTAATCTAAAATATTTTCCGAAAGAAAATAATACAAATAAAAGCAGTAAAATCTAGAAGGGGCAAAATCAATTAAATTTCTGAAACTGAGTGATTGTAACATGCCAATTCTAACACGCTTAAATGG
The DNA here is from genome assembly GCA_028749325.2 of Caryopteris x clandonensis. Lineage (NCBI taxonomy): Eukaryota > Viridiplantae > Streptophyta > Magnoliopsida > Lamiales > Lamiaceae > Caryopteris > Caryopteris x clandonensis. The sequence goes on from JAPYKT020000049.1 coordinate 775,373, forward strand.
ACAAAATGGAGTGAGTAATTTTTAAACATCATTTAAAAACTTAAACAATGAAAAATTAGAAACTATTAAAAAATAGAATATGCAATTATAAATAAATTTACAAATACTTTTCTAAGAAAATTTGATAAATTGGACAATATATATAAACCCAAGAACTAGGAACTTATATTTTAAAATTCTAAAAAAATTAAAATTTAAAATGATAAAAAAATTTGATAAAATTGGAATTTAAAGAAAACTAAAAGTATAGAAAAAGTGGAATTTATATTCAAAATACAAAGTAATATTACTGTAAAATCTTAAAAGAAAATAATAAAACTAATAAATGAAAAAAATTATCAAAAAATCTAGAACTCCATGAAAAATAAATTTAAATTTAAATGAGAAACATATTTCAAATATCTAAAAGACGGGAAAATTAGAATTTTAAGATTTTAGTTTTTTTTTTTTTAGTTTAAGATTTTGTTTTGTAATATTCATATTTTTGAGGAATGCTTTTGTTGTAATTTTTAATTTTTTTTTTAATTTGAAGATTTCTAGATTCATATAAAATTATTAATAATTTTAACTCAAAATTTCTAGATTTCCATTGTTTATAATCTTCAGATTTTTTTTTTTTTGGAAATTATTTTCTACTTTTATTAAAAAAAAATCAATTCTTTTATAATTTTAGGATTTTATAATTTTTAAGAATATTTTGTATATATAGTTTTCTAACTTGATATTTTTAATAATTTTTTTTAATATAATCACAAATCTCTAATAAATTATTGAAAATTTTAAATTATAATTCCAAATCTCTAATATTTTTTTTTTAATTTAAAATTTACATCTTTTTAGTGACTTTTAATTTTTCCCTCCATTTTGTGCCACATAAGCTTATTGTCCTACTCTTTTTATTTATTGTGATATGAGAAAATCCTCAATTTAATTCAATGTATAAGTGAACTTATTGCTATGTCAGCATATTCTGGTGAGAAATTGAAGCTGGGATGAAAATAAAATTACAATTTGGAGAAAATAAAAAATTAGGGAATGATAAATAAAGTTAAATGAGCAAAGATGAACTTTTTTTGTAAACAAAAAATAGAAATAATATTGAGACTCTGAACCACATGCATTGTGCTTAACTTTCACTACCTCAACTTTGTGTTTAAGTTAATAAAAGCAATAAGATAATATTTAGAATTTATGGAAAGTTGTGTGAAAGTGAAGTGAGCAACTGAAGAGCTCTCCTTTCATTATCCCCTTCTCCCTGCCTTTTTCTTGTCTGATCGAAAACTGTTCCTAAGATTCCATGACCCTCATTTCAGGCTCAAACCAGACTTGATTTCTCTATCAGATCACAAAGGGATGTTTCTGGGATTTTATTCAATCATATCCAGACCTTGCTTTCTTTAACAGGTACTTGCAAACTCAAATTATCTCAGGGAATCAATCAGAAACCAAAACTAGCTCAAGTTTAAGAAACAAGATATTTTTTTTTTTCTTTTCCCGTTTACAGAATTCTCTCTTAGATTCTTATATATTACTGAATATGGCTTCTTAAATAAGGTCATGGTTTTAGAGAGAGAGAGAGAGAGAGCAAGAACCCTCTTAATTACCCTAAATTCATGTACTTCCAAATCTCTCCATAGCTTTTCAAATATTAATGGAAGATCTATGACAGAAACTGAGCAAGGGGGTTGGATGTCAAGAGTTGAAGATTTTGAGCGGCCTCCACCCCCACCGCCACCGGATTTAGAGGGTGCGGCACCGGTATACGACATGCTGACCGAGATTATGGACCAGCCCAGCTGGAGAAAACCAGGGCAGTATGGTATCGACGATCAGATCCAATCAAGTTACCGGTGGCCTCAAACACGCCATCAGATGTCACAAGGTGTAAATGAGGTGAGATTCAAGCAGTCATAGGGCATATGTGACTATAATCAAAATTCATGCAATTAGACAGTACTAATTCTTGAATTCATCATTATTGTCTTTGTGTTTATGCAGCTTCCATTGATAGAGGGGCAAGGCCTTTCTTTGTCACTTTCTTCCTCTTTAAGAAGCTTCGAAGCTTCCAAATTCAGTAAACCAGGCCTTGAACATGGTGAATTTTACTTCCAAGCTCCAGGGGTAGGACCCATTAATCTACACAACCCTTATGGGGCGGACCAGCTTCTAGAATCTGGGAGTCGAATGAATTTCCTGAGGAATTCCCGCTACTTGAGGCCTGCACAGCAACTGTTGGAAGAATTCTGCTGTGTTGGTAAAGGGCAGTTTAGGAATCTTACATCCAAGAATCAAGATAGAAACCCTAATTCAATCTTGGATGCTGCTGCTGCTCCATCGTCTTCAAAAGATCATCGTCATCCTATTTCGCATGCCGAGAGGTCTGAATACCAGAGGAGAAAAATTAAGTTACTGTCAATGCTGGATGAGGTTCGTACTGACCATTCTCTCTCTCTCTCTCTCTCTCTCTCTCTCTCTCTCTCCCCCCCCCCCCCCCCCCTCTCTCTCTCTCTTCTTAAGCATATCATAGAAATATTTAACAAGAAATTCAGAACATTATTTTCCCACAGATTAACCAATTCATTCTTTTTTATTCGTCTTTCAATAAGTCTGGGCTGGGCTGCAAATAAAATATAAATTTCATAGCCCGAAGCAGAATAATTGTAGGGCTTATTAGTATACACTGATAAGTATTATGGATGTTATCTCAGATTGGGGTACATGTCCATCGATTTATGGACATGTCCCTCCTTTGCAAATTGTAGCCGGGAATCTTATCTGGATTATAAAATGGTTAAATCTCAATCTTTCTGCAGCTGGGGACCATTGCATATATATTTGATTTTTCTTAATCTCAAAACTTAATTTCTAATTTGTTTATATAATATAAAAGTGGTGAATTATTGGAACAAGACATCTGATCTTCCTGTAACGCCGGTTCTACATGTCAGGCTTTGGTGAAAAGGGAGAAAAGGTCGTAATAAGTACTGCTACTTTGATGATTTAAATAATCTGCACTCATCTCTGTATATTCTCTAACATCAATTTCTTAGCACTGATTATCATTTCATCTTTCTTCTCTCTCTCTCTCTCTCTCTCTCTCTCTCTCTCTCTCTCTCTCTCTCTCTCTCTCTCTCTTCACACGCAATAATAGCATGTAAAGCAAATGTCACAACTTTATTTCTACATTCCTTCTGCCGGAAAAAAGTTGACACGCTAATTAATTCTTGATTTCTAGGCATTTTCTCATGCTACAAACTTCTTGATTTTAAATATACAACTTCTAATTCATATTGTGTTACATATTCTCTTATCACAATTGCATCAATAGCACCACATTAATCATTTACGGTTCTACATTGACGCAATTGCAATATAATTTGCAATAAGAAATTTGATTTGACTAAACACAAACATGACTGCGGTCGTTTGACATAGAAATTTAATCAACTATAAAAGTAGTACTAAACAATTATAGTGAACCATCAGGTGGATGCAAGATATGCAAGATACTGCGAACAAATGCAGGCAATAGTGAATTCAATTGATTCAAGGGTGGGAGAGGGGGCGGCGGCTCCATACACAGGGTTGGCGCAGAAGGCGATGTCACGCCATTTCCGGTGCATAAAAGAGGCCATTGTCGGGGAGCTGAAGCGGACGTGCGAAGCTCTGGGGGAGAAAGATGTGGGAGCTGCAACTGGGTTGACTAAAGGGGAAACTCCCAGGCTGAAGGTGGTTGAGCTAAAGTACAGGCACCAAAAAGCCCTTCATCATATGGGAATGCTACTGGATCCTCAATCCTGGAGGCCCCACCGGGGCTTGCCTGACCGCGCTGTTAACATACTCAGATCCTGGCTTTTTGAGCATTTCCTCCATCCGTATTCTCTCTCTCTCTCTCTCTCTTTCATTTCTCATAACATGAAATGTGTACATACTCCTTCACGAAACATGTTTAACCCATCTAGAAGATCATAACATATATCAAACCTAATCAACTTCACGATATGTTTGGGGTGTATCTCGGAGCTCTTCAATTACATCCCAAAAATCCTAATATTGTTGATCGTATAGAATAGTTTGATTCATAAGTATCAAGTGGGAAATGTATCTTGAAAATTTGAACTTCTTTGAAATATGTTGTCAAACTCCAAGATATTTATATTGGTTCTAACTATTAGGGTCATATAAGTTTTATTGAATATGTGGTGTGCAGCATATAAAAGGGAAAGCTGCAAAGATACTTAGTAAGGATTGGTTTGTACAATGCAGGTACCCGAGTGAAGCAGACAAACATGTGCTGTCTCGACAGACTGGATTATCAAAGAATCAGGTACTTATACATCTTTGTTACCTAAATCGATGAATCATATCTGTTGAAAGGGAATGCTCAGTTTGTCATTAGATTTCCGAATGATTTATATGCCTGTATCTGTTATATTTGTTTTCAGTGAACATAGCATGACTTAAGAAATGGGGGGCTTCAAGCTGCCTATTGCATTATACTATACCTTCATATATATTCTTTTTATAGCAATAATCAACAAGCAACATCATACCTGTTCATATTTTAATGGTTTACAATACCCCAAAACTCGTTGAAAGAATTTGGTAATAGAATAATTGTTCATTAGATCAATTAATTGTACCAAATTGAGCTTTGGCAAAGCATATATAATTTGAAAATTATGATCTGACGTACACAAGTTGGTAAAGACTATGAACATAAGTGTGTTGGCCACTTAGTTGTTGCCTGCTCAATTCTTGATTTCCTTGCATGTAGACGGCTGGCTTAATCCACAAAATTCAAAATCTCGCAATTTTTGCTTAAGATGTTGCCTACTAACCGACAGATTATCTCACACACACAGTAAATGATATTTTTTCCATAAATATATATATATATATATATATTTAGATTTTTCAAAAAGCATTACTTTGTCATTATAGAAGTATTAACTTAGTACTATACAATATCACTTTTATTTGATTACTTACAAAAAAAAAATTAGGTAAAGTCATAATATTTTTTAATGACAAGTTATATTTTTATCATGAAAAGAACAATAGTTTTTGAACAATTTGAAAAAATATTACAAAATATGTATTTTTTTTTGAAATAATATTAAGTCTAAAACATACATGCGCACAGCAGGTGCTGAATCCACACATTTTTGTGTAGATCCAAGTTGAGTAAGTTAGGATATCGTGTTTTTATCATTTTGAGGGTAGGTTTCCACTCGTTTCATGTAAAAATATCCATGAATTTTATACATAAAAATATATATTAAATTATAGAAGAAAGTAGGACAAATATCCCTTGAGCCTGACCCCGACCCAACCCCACCCTCACTAAATCCATTCTTGGGGGAGACACATTATTGGCGGAATTTTTATGAGTATGAAGAAATCGAGGATCAATTAATCTTAGTGTTGTTATGGTTTGTCTAAATTTCTTCGTTCGTTAGGGTCATTAATTTATAGTTACTTTAACTACAGTAATGAACCTCTATGGGGTTAAAATCTAATTAGTTAATTATAGAATTGGTGAAATAGATTAAGAAACTCAACATTATTAATTATTTAATCTATTGCTTAAAACGTTCCACGTGGTCTCCTAATCAATAGTAAACATATTAAATAATTTGATCATTTTAATATGCCTATATTCTATCTGTTATGTTCTTCTGCATGCCGGTGTAGACAGCTTATATTATACAGTCATCCAAATACAGGATAACTATACATATGTGTCTGTTCATATATACACAGTCATCGCTGAGAAATATGAGGAAGTCTGAATTCAGTTAAAATTGCAGTTTTCTACTCTTGAATGTTTCCTTATTAAATATCTCGTGCATTGCACTCGCGAGCATCTAGTCATTATTAATTTCTATACCCCAGCCTGTAGAAGTATGCTGTACACCTTTAACTTGGGGTTACAATTTCTAAACCTAGACTACGTCACAATAATCATTTTATTTTGGGAGAACCATAATTTTGGTCTTGACGTTTTCTGGGCACCAATTTACTTCATGACTTGCAAAAATACTGGCACTCTAACTTTTAATGTTGTGAAAGTTTGATTCTTTTATCTGAAATTGCTAACTTTACAATAAATACTGTTGGTGTGGTTCCAAAAATTAGAGTCAATAGTTTCATGTGGAGGGTTTGGTGCATTCCATTTTGTGTTTTATTTTTTATTTTATTATATTTAATATACTTTATATATTAATTAGTAATACATTATATACACATGGAAGGTTGATTACTTTAGAATACAAAATTCAAATTGGCATTTGGACAACTCTATATTAGTATTTCTTGATAAACAAGGACTAATATCCTCAAAATTAAAAGTTAGTATATATACTTTATTTATTTAACTATTTGTGATTATATGTAAAGATTATTTGAAATCTATGGAAAGACAATATACAGTGAAATTTGGCTGTAGGAAGTAACTGCTGGATGCTTATAATTCTTGGACTTTCCTCTTAACCAGAAAAGTTAAAAATAAAATAAACAACATTCTTACAGACAGAGACAAGAGCCTGTGCATGAATGGTTTGCATTGAATAGTGAATCAATACAAATCTAATTTATTGCCACTCCACTAACTCTTCATCAATCCCCATAAATAATTCACTGCTGCAGGTTTCAAATTGGTTCATAAATGCTAGGGTTCGCCTGTGGAAGCCCATGGTGGAAGATATGTACCAGCAGGAGCTTCAGGAGAAGGTACAATCGACAGAAGCAGCAACGGTCCCAATGCACAACACTGGAACAACTATATCATTATCAGGAGGAGGTAAAAGATCTGAAATCAATGCAACGGAAAACGACCCTTCACAAAACACCATCAATATTTCTCCAAGGCAGGGAAAACAGGTGGTGCAAAGAGGCGTCGCCGCCGCATGGGAGGATGTGCACCCGCCGGAATATCGGTGCTTTAAGATGGACACCGGTGGCGAGATGCATCCTAACTTTGGGACTCAGGCGGGAGATGTGTCTCTTACTTTGGGACTTAGGCATTCTGAAAATGTGCCCAGGATGAGCCAACTCTCAATTACAGACTTTGAAGACTACATTTGAAACCAGTAAAATAATTAAGTAGTGTTGTGTGAGATCTTCGATCGTAATAAGTGTGTGTAATTGCTTCATGTATAAAGAGAAGAGAATAATTGCTTTGGTCATTCAACTTATAAATATATGTATTGATAAATGGGGGAAATTGTAAAATTACACCATTAACATCAGGGATCTCCTAAAAATGGGAAGTATTAATATTTTTCACTTGTGAGTTGGGACAATAATGTTTAAATTTCGTAAGTTTACGATAACATGATACAAATCTACCAAATTCGATATTTTTGTCCAGAGTCTAAAGCCAATAATTCTTCAATAATATAAAAGAAGAATCATAAGAATTTTCTTGTCTGTTTATATGTGTCTCCATACTTAATTAATCTGTGTTTTTCAAACACCCATTCTCTTTTTTCTATTTTTATTTTTACTAAAATTTATAAGTTCAAATATTTCTTTTATTTTAAATTCATTTAACATATAAACTATCAAATTAATCTTCTTTTCGTAACATTTAATTTGATATTAGTATTGTATATATTTTTAAAATAAATAGTTAAATTTAAAGTATGGAATGTAGTTTTTATGAATGGAATACATTTTTTTTATTGATTAAATGATTTATTATTTTGAAATACGAGTTAGATTTGAATAAATAGTATATTAATTTTTTATATGAATTTGAGATAAAGAAAAATTGTTATACTATAAAATTATATAATATTATATTATATTGTTAACCTCAATAGAATTGAGTCTAGGAACACTCTAAAATTCATTTCAAATATTATACAATTTATTATTTGATAAAGATAATTTTGAAAGAAAAAAAAGCAACAATATAATAAAAAAAGTATATTTTTGATATAGATGATAATTTAGTACATATTTATAATAATAATAATAATAATAATAATAATATAATTTTATTATATATTAAAAATATTATAAAATATATTATATCATGTCTATTGCATGAATGGACATCTAGCAGTAGTTAAAAATTAAAAGGAAAAAAACCAGCCACATAGCCATCTCAATGCTATGAAAGAATTACTCTCGCCATCTCAAAATTAAATAAATAATGTTTTACAAGAGCTTTTCTTTATTTTTTTTTTTTTTTTTTTGGGTTGATTGGATACTATTTTCAAGAGATTATAAATTCATAATATATATATATATATATCTTTTTTTATTAATTGATTTGATTTATCTGTTCAAATTTTATTAATAAAACAAGACCAAAGTTTAAAACATGAATTTTTATTTGAAACAAAAATATATTAAAATAGGAAATTAGGACAGAGTAATATATAATTTCAGTGAGAATATTATATAATTATACTGGTTGTAGCATGGAGTTTTGGTTTGAGAAATGAATTTAAAATAACTTCTTCTTATGTAGATTTAAATTTATAAACATCATTTGTGAATAACACAAAATAAATAAAGAACATAACACTTACCAAAAAAATAAAATTAAATACGGCAAGAAAACGATTAATTTGATATAAGAAAAATTATAAACTAAAAAAATATTTGTATATCAACAAATTGAAAAAAAAATATTCAAATGTTAACACATCATTTTTTAAATAATTGAACTTTCAAAAACTTAAAATGGATGAAAAATTTTAGATTACTTTGTTATTATATTAGTAATATCTATAAGTAGGAAATTGTGCATATTTTTAATTGGCAAAATTATATTTTTAATATAATTAATTTTTATGTACTCTATATTTCCTACTTATTTAATTTTTCGACAAGAACTACTTCCTTCTTATTTTTGTGGTTATTTGCAGCGAATGGATATTTTCAAACAATAGCCCACATGAGAGGTGGGCCAAGAATAAAGAAGACGTAACTGCTGTATTAAGGAAAAATTTATGAATTAGAACTTAAGAATTTAATTAATAAATAATTAAGCCCATAATTAATTAAGTCCGGTCCATAAAAAGAATTAGCGCAAAGGAAAGGGATCAGCAGCAGGGGGAGAAGGGGCAAGCATTCATTCAATCAAACGCTGGGGGAGGTCATTGGCGAGAACAATTGAGGAGAGAGAGAGGCTGCTGGAGAGCGAAAGAGATTGGAGAGAGATACTTGCGACCAACGTTTCAGTTAAATGATCCAAGTTCTTCTTCTATACTCTTAATAATTGACCATCATGGATTCCAATTTGATCATGTAACTAAATTCTATATTTAAGTTTAAGGGATGTTTGAATCTTATTTTAATATTATGTGATTTAATTTTTATGATATTAAAATTTAATTTTCATGATATTGTATTGATTTAATAGGTAGAAATTTATGACGGTAATTATTTGAATTGATTTATGATATATAGATTATTAATTGTGATTGATCAACTCTATTGATAATTTATATTTAGTGCTAAGGTTTAAGTTGCAATTCGTAATTATTGTAATGTTGAACCATTTGTAGCAATTAATAATTATTATTATTAGAATCAACATCAATCTAGATTAATTGAATCGAGCGTATGAATTTGATAACCTGCCTACCCTATTATCCTAATTGATAATGCATTTAACGAATTAAATCCAAAGAGTGTACTTTAGACCGTTTGATTAAATAGATTAATTAAAGAGTGTATTCTAATTAAATACATTTAAGAAATAAAATGAATCAATGGAGTTTGTTGTTGGTTTAGGGGTAGGAATGCCACAATTAAAATAACAAGGTATTATTACAAAATCATACAATTTGGAATAGGGGAAAAATTGAATCGTAAAACAAAATTGTTTGCTATATATTATTGTTTGCTTGTTTGATTTATTTTATTAGATTATATTGAAATTCTATTAGTTGGTAGGATAAAATCAATCATACTCCCCCATTTTATTTACACTCGTGAATTTTACATAAATAAAACACACAAATAATTCAATCGTTCTCTGTGGGGTCGATTCATATTTTCCACTACTACAAAAGGTGTTTTTGTAGCAAACATTGCAACATGCAGTCCGTTCTGAATATATGTTATCTTGAACTATCATATTTTCCTACTTGAAATCTTTGTAAATAATGTCAAGATTATGCAGATACTCCAACGCATCACTAATTTTATGACGTAAAATCAGATTTTGGTTTATGACGCTTGAAATCAATTTTTGTGCTCTCATGACCTAAGACACTTCAGGCAATTATACTCTTAAAAAATACACGTCCAAGTCACGTGTTGCAACGTTTGCTAGAAAAACACTCTCTAAAAAAATAAGGTTGTAACTGGTCAAAATAGTATAAAATAAAAATCAATCAGATACATTTTTTACCTCGGGTACTAAAAACATTATAGATTATGTTATTTTTTATATTAACCCTATTTTAAGAGAGTTACACATAGGGAAAAAAAACGTGGTCCATCTCTACTAGTAGTTTGGAACAATTGGATTCTTTTATTTTAATATTTTGAATGAGATTTTTGTGCTATAATTGCAAAAAATTGGATTCGTGTAACTAGTCCGGCCTGTAATTGTTTGATCCTCACATAATGAACATGATGTTTTTAGTAGAAAGTAATATTTTATGGGTAAAAAAAATATATATATGTATAATAGTAAAAAATATTAATTTTTATGTTTGATAAAAGTATTATTTTATTTAATTAATTAAAATTTTTTAGTTAAAATTATAATACATTTTTAATGAAAAATAGTACTTTCTCAATGACAAAGAAAAATGATTACTTTCGAACAAATCTAAAAAAAACTATTACTCTCCCATCACCAAAAACAAGTATTGTTTGTATAAAAAAAAATACTATTATACAAACATGCATGATTCCTTTTTCAGGATGAAGTGAGTATTGTTTACCAAAAAAATTATTTTTTATCGAAGTGTTATGTATGAAATATGCGCGCGCATCAAACACCAGATGAATCTAGGCCAGATTAGATGGACTAGAATCCAAATATTTTTATCATTTTTTAGTTGAATACAACCCATTTCATGTAATAATTAGGTCACTACATATGTTTTATGTAAGCTGTTAGCGCAACATTTTTTTTTATAATTTTAATGTATATTGATGATACTAATTCATACAGGTACATCTTTTGATTATTTAGAAAAAAGAAATATAAAATAAGTCGAAATAGGATAACAAGAATCTTTTCATTCAATGTTATATTAGTGTAGATAAGTACTAGGTTGCGTGTATGTATTTGTTTTCTGGGTTGGTTACTTAAATTTGAAAAATTATTTAAGTTTTCCACCAATTTTAAAGTTTGTCTGTGGATGCGATCTGTAGATTTTCTGAGAGTACATAAATTTGTAGGTGAGAGTACAATTTGTAGAGCGGATGTACAATCAATATATGTGAAGACAAAATAATTGGATTTCAATTATGGTTCCCACTAAACATAAGTGCCACTTTTCTTAATCTAATCCCACTTCTCCTACTTGGATCAAACTAAAGGCAACACCAAAAGTATCACACACTTTTCTTTCCAAATATGCGCTACTTCATCCCTCTTTTCTCACTACTTGTTATTTAATTCCATATTAACCTAATGTTAAGCATTAATTAGGAAATAAATCCAATGCTTCAAGATTTTTTTTTAAAAAAGAAAAAGAAAAAATTTACGAGCATTAATGAAATTTGTATTTTAATCGAATTATAATTTGTATTTATATTACATATGAAAAGACAGTATAAACATAGTACATGTTTTTTTTCTTTAGTTAAATAGAATATTTATGAATTCATACAGAATTAGTTATCTACTTGGTTTACTTAAAAGTTTAAGTCAAAATCAGGATTAGATTAAAAGACGTCAATTTAAATTTAATTATAATTAATTTGTAAATATAAGATATTAATTTATTTGTTGGTACGTGATGAAACATCAAATTAAATCAAAATTATAAACACATATTTGTTGGTATTATATTCTTACGATTTTTTCATATGTAACATAAATAATATACAAAACATCATTTCGGCATGTTTTTATCATGGTTTCATAAGTATATAAATAATATATAAAACATAATTTCTTATATATTATTTGATAGAAAATATTTCAAATATAAAAAGAATAAATAATAATAATAATTTAAGCTATGTATAAAAAATCAACACAAAAATATCATTTGCTTTGAATTGCAAAAAAATAACAAAAATAATATTTATAATTAAAAAAATTAAATAATTATGCTTAAAATACAAATTTCATCAAACAATTGTAATTTTTGCGTGCAATTAAGCCTTTTATTTATTTGTCATTCTTTTTTGTCTGATTGAGCAGTCATTTTCAAATAGCTGAAATGGGACTGTTGTTTTGGTATCATTTGGTTCTCAATGTTATTTAATTGGATTCATGAGTGTATGCAATTATATCATGTTTTGGTCCCCACGGAGCAGATACAGACCTGCCCTCCGCTCTGGGGTATGGCCCACTGCGCGCCTTCAATTCACTTATATTCTTATATCACACCGACATACATACATAACTGTATATCTATCTATTACGATTGCTGATGGTTCGGTCATATTTGTAGTATCTATAATATTTTTACTATTGCTAAAATATATTAAAGGTAGTTAAGTAATTAAAATTTTCTTTTACAAGTATTTTTTTGCGTATCGGTGACACGGATTCTAAAATTCATGCAACCTAATCCACCCAAAATACTGAAAAAAAAATATCGCATCCAACTACGAACAGGTTGCATCTAGGGCTGAAAATCAAACCAAGCTATTCGATATTCGATTTGAGCTCGTTCATTACAAGATTGTTTGAACTCGATTTGATAAAAATGTCAAACAAGCTTGAACACACTTTTATGTTTGATGAAATCTAAAACTCGACTCGCTCGAGCTCGAGCTCGTTAAGCAAAATTCGTTAAAACAAGTGTAAAATATCAAACTACTCGAGCTCGACTCGTGTTCGGCTCGATTAAAGCTCGTTCAAGCTCGACTCGATTAATAATCAAACAAATCTCAAACAAAATATTAGAAGTTCGATAACATTTCAAACAATCTTGAACAGTCATACGTTTGACTAGACTCGACTCGTTTACACCCCTACTTGCATCCAACAATTTTTGTTTCAGTTAACTCAATAATATTTTGTGATTAAATTAGTAATATATTTCAGTTAAACAAGTAATATTGAATATTTTTTAATTTAATTTTTGTTGATTCTGTAATAATATAATAACAAAGTATTCTATGAAAAGAATTTATAGTTCATTTCCCACCAATAAATAAATATTAAATAGTAAGTTCTTAGAAAATTTATTAAAATATGAATTTTTAATACAATTAATAAATTTATATTTTAAAATTAGTTTCAAAGTAATTTATTTGAAGTAAATTATTATTACCATTAAAGAAGAAATCATATTTTTAAATAAACAAGTAGTGCCTTTAGTAAAATAAGTAAAAATGAGTAATTTTTAGGTTCAAGTTGTAACAAATATATTATTTATTAACCTTGAAGGTATTACTTTTTTATGTTTCAAGGTAATATTGTTTAATTATAAAAGGTATTATTTTTTATATTGCAGTGTATTATTCTAGATGTTAAAATGTATAGTTATTTAATTTTAAATGTATTACTCTTTGTGTTAAAATATATTAATGTTTAACTATAAGAGCATGATTGGTATGAATTAATAAGGTGGGAATAGAATGACCACTTTCATATTCATTCCAAGTTTTATGATTAGCATAATTTTATGTTTGGAATCATAATTTCCAAAGGGAATCCGTATTCCCACACCCATGGGATTAGTCATTCCTTCAACACCCTATGGTATTAGCTATTTCTTAGAATTTGGAATGAACGTAATAATAATAATTATTATAATAATCATAATAATAATAATTATATATAATAATAATATTATTATTACTATTATCATAATATTATTATAATTATAATTATTATTATTATGTTATAATAAGAATTATTATTATGTAATTAAAAATATTATCAATAATATATTAATTATTCTAGGAGTACAATACTCAACAATCTTTTAAGAAGAGTAATTATAATTAATCGATTGATAATAATAATTATTAATTTAATATTTATTGTTAAAATTAGTTATTATTTTAAAATACTAATAATAAAAGTACTAAAAATAATAAATATTATTTTAATTAAATAATGAAAAACAATGATAATAATATAAGTATTATTTTATTGTTAATATAATTATTAACAATATCATAATTATTATTTTATTATTAATAATAATATAATAATTATTATATAATTATAATAATCAATAATATTTGCTCATTAAAAATAGTAATTATTATAATTAATTTGTAATAAAAATTATTAATTATTATAATCATAGAATAAATATGCTTATTTCTAATTTAGCATTTTTATTGTTACTATTATTTTGTAGTGGTAATAATTATTAATTGTATTAATTACTAGTTTTATTAATGATTATTATTACATATTTTTTAATTAATAATATTTTTATTTACATATTTAATATAATATTTTATGTCATTTCTTTAATATACTAATCACTGGAATGAATGTATTTATATCATACTTTTCCCATCATGATTCCATTCCTAAATCGATTCCATTCATGTATTTTTCCATTTATTCATACCAATCATGCCGTAAAATGTATTACTCTTTATGTTAGAAAGGTGTTACTTCATAACAATAAATATATTACTTCTTGTGTTGAGATGTATTACTATTTAACCGTAAATGTATGAAATCTTTGTGTTGAAATGTATTACTTCTTAGTTGTATTTCTCTATGTTGAAACATACTATCATTTAATTGTAAATGTATTGCTTTGTGTTAAATTATACTGCTCTTAACTGTAAAGGTACTACTATGTGTGTTGAAACGTACTACCACTTAACTTTAAATACATTATTCTTTGTGTTGAAATTATTATTATTTAATCGTAATTATATAACTATTTGAATTGTAATATATTATTGTTTAACAATAAATAATATGTCCGCAAAACACACATATTTTTTAGGTGCAATTTACAAGAACACAAAAATAAAATCAAACATGTAAAATCCTAACATGTGTGTCAAGAAATTTCTTGTTACACTAAAATAGTAAATTTATCCTTAAATAAGTTTTAAGAAGAACCCTACGATAAAGTTAATGACAAAAATAGAGAATATGCTCTAAAAAAAATTCATCAAAACATTATCCATTAATCTTACAAGTGGCCTACTCATTATTCCTCAATAACTTGTTCCTTTTCATTGAAAAATATACCAACGGGAAACTTTCTAAATTTCCTTCAATACTCGTGAAATGTATTATTTATTTATCTAAAATGTAATGATCTTGCTTCCTCAATTGAAAAATATTCTTACATATTATATAATATTTGAAGTCTTAACGGAACATTATTTTTAAATGAATGAACATTTTTTTATACCTATCAAATAAATAAATAAAAAAATAATTTAAAATTTTATAATATGTGGATTTATATTGAGATAATAAGCAAACTGAAAAATATATAAGATTCATACATTAGGATCTATATAAAAATTATATTGATTTATACACTTGAAAACTTTGTATTAGTTAGATTATGTAGAATATCAATCAATAATTGATGAGATCAAAGTCTTCTTATTTTGATAACAATTCCTAGTGATTATGTGAGTTAAAAGATATCATCAAATGGAAAGTTATAACTAAGAATTAGTAGTATTTGATAAATTATTATTAAGAATCTTTGAAACGTGTACCAATATTCTGTTGAAGTTTCTTAAGCATAACAATGAGGTGGTGCAAAAGTCTTGTAATTATCTTTATATAAGTTTTATTTTATGACTAAATAATCAATAGCGTATCCAGAATTTTAAAATTGGGGTACAAAATATATCATTAAAAAATATACACTTATTAATATAGTTTACTATTTAAAGTCAATCAGCCAAATAAAAACTAAATGCGGATTCTATATTATTTTAAGACGAATTAAGTAAATTAAAAATTTATACAGCAAAAAAAACCCAAACCCTAGTAAGTATATTCTTCATTTACACATAGCATAAAATTAAACTCGCTAACAAATTAACTCAAATAATAGACATCAATCAACTTTTATATTTATGTCCCATTAACAACTAACACATTCTCCCAAAAACATAATTTAAATCATTAACAAATTAAATCCAATAATTAAATCCCATTTTACAAATTAATCCAATAATATAATACCAACAACGAGCTAGTGCTGCCTATGAAGAAGATGATTAAGAATTTTTTAAATTCAATTAAAAATTATTTTATAAAAGACGTTAGATGGTTAAACAATTTAGTTTTTCTTAATTTTGAAACTAACAATATAGGTAGCAATTGTTATTCATTTTCTATCAATTGGGATTCATATTTAAATTTTGTTATATTGGGAACAAATACATATATATATATATATATATATTATTTATTGAAAGTAATAATAATTTTTTAATTAAAAGTTATAATATTTTAAAGAAAAATTGGGTATCATATAGTGGATTCGCCACTTTAAATAGTTCTCAATCCATTGGTATTTAATTTATTATTTAAAAAATCGTTGAAAAAATGTTATCGACAGTTAAAGAATACACACACACACACACACACACACATATATATATATATAGATATATTCTTGAGAGAGAGGGGGTTGATAAATTATATTTTTATGACTTTCTTAATCTTCTCTATAACAATCATAATTTTACAATATATATTAGGGGAAAATGTAGATTTTCAAATACAGAATAATATATTTATTTGTAAATAAATGGGATAATTTCTTAAATTAGTTTCATATGTTGTTTTCTTCAAATTGATTTTTTTAGCACAATTATTTAATGTTCAATGATGGAAAAATCGGGCTAGGCACTTGCCTCCGGATCTGATTTTGACTAAATTGGAGTGAATTTATGTTTTCTAAAAAATCGCCCCCTAACCTATTTATGTTGCTTCATATGACTTAAATTTTGTTTTAATCCACTAATAGTTAATGTCATTTTATAAGAGAAATGTATTAATTGAGAATATCTTTTTTATCTAATATTTTCTCCATCTAAAAATAAATTAAAAAATCATGTTGAGATTATCTGTTTTAATCATATTAATATTCTTCTCAAAATTTATTAATATCATGTCTTTTCACAAAATTGAAAAAATAAAAAATCTTACACACAAAAAATTTGTTTATACAATATATAAATAAAATAACTAAACATATTAGTATATTTTTTATATGAAATAAAAAAAACAAGTTCAAATATTTCAATTTTTGTAAAACAATACTGCCAAATAAACTATGGTAGTTCTCAATTTTCAATTACAACATTGCTATGATGTTTCCTACTATCGACAAGTTTACTACCTATTTGTAGATATTATTATCATTATTTTATGAAAATTAACACTTTATTCTATAAATAATATTTCATGTAAAATTATGTCATATTATCAATTTATCACATATCATAAGATTGAGAATATTTAAGGGAAAAAAAAAAAAAATCAATCTATCTAACTGGTGTCTAGTCGGCGCCTAGGGCGCCTAACTCAGCTAGCGTCCGACCACTAATTTTCGACTCCAACACCATTGTTTAGAATATGTTCTAGTTACATATATTTTTTAAGAGGATAATATTTTTCAAATTTAATATGTATTTTTATAAATTCATTATTCGTAGACCAATTTGGTGTACGTTTGTAGGAATGGGGTTATAATCATGTTTTATACAATCATAGTAGAAAATGACATTATACATATAATCAGCATACATTCACCTCAAGACTTTTAGGATGTTATGGTTTTTAATTGTTAAATCAGAAAGGTAAAATAATTGACACACTTATATTCAGATTAGGTATGGAATTTTTTCGTGCAATTGGTCAGATTCTAGGCTAAAAGTAACAATAATACACAAATCCTAACCAACCCGACTAAAATCCGTGAAAAATGATATTTGGATATTTATCGCGTGTACATATTTGGATATGATAATTTTTTTTTTTGAGAAAAATTACTAATTTTTAGGTAAAACAAAATACCTTTTAAAATTGTTCCAAAAGTACTACTTTTATGATAAAATATTGCTTTTTTATAATAAAAGTATTAAATTTTTACGATAAAAATATTAAGTCTAAAATAATTAAATAATAATATTAAATAGAAAATTAGTATACATTTTCTGTTTCAGGTAATACTTTTTGAGATGAACGTAGATAAATTTTAATAAATTAGAAAGGAACATCATCATTATCTTCCTGTTTTTTTTTTTTTTTGGTAGAGGATGATCTTAGAAATTAATGTAATAAAGTTTTTCATGTTTTAATTTGTTATTACTCCTTTTTTTTTATCCCATATACAATATATATATATATATATATATATATATATATATATTAAAAAATGGGTTTAGGTTGCGGTGGGGCTAGGGTCTCTTGGGCTGGGGATTGGGGATGGGGCCTTTGGACTGGAGGGTGGGCGTGAGGCTACTGTGTATGAGTTGGGGTTGGGCCCAAATCTCTTACTGGAGTGGGTTTTACCTAATTCGTTTATTCGTTTACATAAATGATCTATGGCACATAACACATAAATATGGCACATGATATATGAGAGATCTTATTTATTAACTTTTTAAAATGATACATGATAAATTTATTGCTCCGTATCAAATAAATTAGATAATTATGCAAAAATTACAAGGCAATTCTTGGAAAAAAGACTTATGATTGAACATTGGATCTTGGATTATGTATACCACTCAATATTCAAAAATACAAATAATGAAGTAAGTGACATATTTCATAATTCAATTAAAGAAAGTCTAATTCTTAGGTTCTTTTCATTTTAAAATTTGAATACTTTGAGTTGTGGAATAAAATTAGTTTCAGATTAATATATATATATATATATATATATATATATATATAAAGAGTATAATCATGTGTATTGAGAATCGTTCTATATAATTTTGATCATTTAATGTTAGGCAATGTTATTGTTTTCCTTTTCTTTTTACAACTTTAGCTACTACTTTCCATTATATGTTATTAATATGAGTACTTTCACAAAATTATACCTACCATAAAAAATAAAAATAAAAATAAAAATAAAAATTGTCTCTTAAAGTGTATAAATATACTAATTTAAGATTCTATTTTTTCATTATAAAAGAAAACTATTTGCAACGTCCCAAAATCAATCTGAAACATTACTACTAAGTCTTTACGAAAATGAAAGTTCAACACTTCAAGATCCAAAAAAATATATAGAGTTTTGTGGAATGATACTTTGGTATTGAATTTGGCCAAAGCTATGAGTATTTATACAAAGCTATTCTATCGTTCCTTGTACACTGAGAATATTTACATAAAATAGCAAAACTATTCTAGGAAACAAATAAGCTGATTTAGGAAAGTATATCAATGATCCAACTACCATAGGCTAGAAAATATTTACTGAGTAATTACAAAGATATTATTCGCAAATACTTCCCCTCAAGTTGGAGCATTGAGATTGCAAATGCCTAACTTGCGAAGAAGTAAAGAAAATTGCTATTTTTGGCCAGAACTTAGTCAAAATATCCATGAGCTGTGCACTAGTTGGAATAAGAGATGCAGAAATTGTTCCATCTTGCAAGGCATCACGAATAAAGTGACAATCCATTTCGATATGTCTCATTCCTTCATGGAAAACTAGATTAGCTGCTATATGCAGAGCAGCTTGACTATCACAAAACAATCGCATGGGACATACATGTTGTATCCCAAAACAAGCCTAAAGGGATTTTAATGTTTTTAACTCACATGTAGTGGTGGCCAGAGATCTATACTCGGCCTCCGCAGATGATCGAGAAACAGTTGGTTGTTTTTTTATTTTCCAAGAAACAGGAGAAGAAACTAAGAAAACAAAATAACCCATCAATGATTTTCGAGTCAAACGGCAACTTGCCCAATCACTATCAAAGAAAGCATAGAGCTGGAAATTACTCTCCCAGCGCAGTAAAATTCCATGTCTAGGACAAACTTTTAAATATCGTAAACTCTCAAAGTTGCATCCCAATGTTCAACTCGAGGATCACCCATGAACTGAGCTAATATAAGTACTAAGTAACACGATACATGTCGTGTGATAGTTACAAAGACGACACCATTGATGATGGCAAGATGGTGATTCTGTTCCATTGGTGTAGAAATTGGGCCCAAGTGAGCCCCCCTCACTTAGAATGTCAACATTTTGAAAAAAGCAAGCCATCTTCCCATGTGCTACTTCAATGCCGAGAAAATACTTGAGAATGCCCAAGTCTTTCATATGAAATCTCTCACTGAGTTGTTGCTTGAATTTTCTAGATTGCTAAAGAAAAAGAGTCATTAATGATAATATCATCAATATATACAAGAACATGTAAAGCAACATCACCCTTGGAATAACTAAACAATGAGTAATCAACATAAGATTGCTTGAAGCCAATTTCCTTCAGTGCAGTCGAGAGCTTAGCAAAACAAATACGAGGTGCTTGCCGGAGCCCATACAATGGCTTACATAATCGACACACCTTTCTTGGAGAAACAAAGTTAAAACTAGGGAGGAATTGCATATATACCTCCCAATTAAGACCGCTATGTAGAAATGCATTATGCACATCCATTTGGTGTTGCTCCCACTTTCTTACTACTGCTATAGCTAAAAATGTGCAAATAGTGACCATTTTTGCTACGAGGGCAAATGTTTCATTAATGTCAACTCCAACAATTTTTCGATTCCTGTACACCACTAGGCACCTCTTAAATCGTTCAATCATTTCATCAGATTGGTACTTAAATTTCTAAACCCATTTACAAGCGATCTCTTTCTTTCCATGGGGAAGGTCCTCCAAAGTCAAAATTTTGTTTCTCTTAAGTGCATCTACATCGTCTTGCATAGCTTTTCTCCAACCAGGATATTTAATAACTTCTTTAAAAGAGGTGGCTTCAGTTCCTGTAGTAATTGCTGCAAAGAAACGAGTGTGTCTCACGAAAAACTTATCACAATTTACATTATAAGCAATGGAAAAAGGAATACCTGAAGACTTTGACGGAGCAGGGACAGGTGATGTGACAGGTTTTGTAACGCCAACGGTGTTGGTGATGAAACCTTTGAGTTTACTAAAAGGTTTCTTTATTCATGTCCTCAAACGATTTCAGGCAAAACATTTCTTCCTTAATCACAACTTCTCTAGTATCCAGAGTGACACCAAGTTGGACAATATACAAGTTGCCATCAGAAGGTATGATGTATTCCACAACCTCTCTATCAATTTCTCCTACCAAACCTGAGTGCTCCGCTCTCCCCCTTGCTAAGGGAGTATCCTTAAAATAAGTCATAGTGTCATAATACTTCTTATTTTGAAACACCTCATCAGTATTATGCAAGTAGGCTTCATTGGAAAGGAAATTGTCTTTCACAAAAAACACCTCGAGAGACAAAGAACACTTTATCTTCTAAGTCATACAAAAGCCACCCCTTTTACCGAATAGATACCCCCACAAACACATATAGACAAGAGCGAGTGCTAAACTTATTCTGAACACGAGGTTGTTTTTTGGCAGAAAAAAGAACAAAATATATGAAGGGCATTCTATGTAGGAGGTGAACCAAAGAGAATTTTATGTGGTGTTTTATTATTGGGCAATGGTGTAGGGGTTTAGTTGATGACATAGACGGTCGTCATTATACTCTGCACACAAAAGAAATAGGAAGATTAGCTTGAAAATGTAATACGCGAGCCAGATTAAGAATATACCTATGTTTACGTTTTACTCTCCCCTTTTGTTATGGAATGTCAACACATGAGGTTTGATGAATAATACCATTGTCAGCATAAAACCGATGAAGAAATATAAATTCCTTACCATTATCACTTCACAGAGTTTTAAAATACTTATTAAATTGAGTTTGAACCATTCGAAAAAAATCCTTAATACATTGATGCATCTCAGATTTGGCAGACATCAAATAAACCTTTACAACTCGACAACAATCATCAATAATCATAAAAAATAATGAGCACAACTAGCAGGCGAAGTATACGCACCCAATATATGTCCCCTTCAAAAGCGGCTTCCCGAAACACGGAAGAACCACTAGATGGATGGACATATCACATCAGATTAAATCAAAAACAACTTTTGCTCATTTGTTACTCAAAGAAAATATGCTTCTAGTCTGCTTGGCTCTTAAACAAATATCACAAGGTTCATGAATAATATTAACATCCTTAATTATTTCCATTATTTTTTATAATATCAGGCAAAAGAAAGTCTACTTTCCGAGAAGGGTGTCCCAGTCATTGATGCCATAATTCTCTTTGATTATTCATAGTTGCTTGATAAGCTTGAAGTTATCGCATAGGCTGAAACCAATAAATCCTATCACATTTTTCACCCACTTCAATTAGAGTCTTTGAAGCACGATCTTACATGATGCAAAGCTTATCAATAAAAGTGACAAATTAAGAGAGATCGGCAAGCAATTGAGACACTGACATCAAATTACAAGTAAGATTTGGAACATATAATACATTATGGAGCACAATATGTTTGTTCAAAGTTATCATGCCCTCCTTTGTAGCAATGGTTTGTTTACCATTAAGGCAACCTAACAGAAGTAGGAGAAACATTAAATAATTGGCTAAATAATTTAGCATTACCAGTCATGTAATTTAACATTAAACAAAACTTACCACTCAAATTTTCATTCGAACAAGACTGCCCTTTTGAAGTGTTGAACATGTGCAAAAATGTAGCCCAATGATCATCCGAGAGACCAGGAAGGCTACAACGATCAGAATCTTGTACTAGTGGTTGAGCGATAGACTTTGAGGTGGTTGCAGCATTTGCTACCTGCCCATGACCTCCTTTGCCAGCAGTCTTACCTTCCCCGTCCAAACTTGCCTCCGTCTCTACCTTGCCCTCCATGGGTGTAGTTTTTAGAGAACCACCAGTTTAGGTACCCAATCAGTTGAAAACAATTGTCATGTTCATTTCCATGCTTGGCGCATTGAGAGCAAACATCGTTAATTTGAGGTCGTTCATTTTGTCCCCTAGCAACCCATTGTGCCACAAATCCAAAAATATCAAAATTGGTTTCATGGGCAATTATTTGGTGACGTTCTTCAGTCACGATTTTAGCATAAACTATGTTTAAGCTCGACAAAGAACCCAACATCAAAATGTTTGAAACGACAGTGCCGTAAAGGGTGGAATCTAAACCAATAAGAAAATTATGTACCTTTTCATTCTCTTTCTCTTGAGCAAAGGCAGTAGCAACAACACAAGTGTACGTCGGGACACCTCTAAGTATTTTGGGTTTGCATTGTAGTAATTAACTACCGATTAACGCACTGCTTCCAAGCATATAAAAGAGTCTTTAACTCATGGATTCTCGAACTGTTTCCTATCGAGAAACGTTGGCGAATATCATAGTGCGGGAACAATCCATAGTGATCTTTCAATTAAAATCATGTATGAGTATTACCCATAAATCTTAGTCATATCTAGATATTATATTCTCCAAATCAAGGATATCAAATATTCAATTTGCATGACACACACCTAATGTGAATGTAACAATAACACAATCAGAGATATGATATCATCATTACTCATGTCATTCATTATATTCATGCAAACATATTCAAAGGTAAGGGTATATAAAACCACATACATGAACATCACCCACCTTAAATTAGGCAGGATGTAGTTGTTTTGCATGTGATATGTCTTACTTCTAAGGCCTCTAGAGCTTCTATGATAAAATATCCTTCATATTAGTTACTTTATAAATAAGAGAACTTTTTATTCCAACTTAGGATAATTTTAGAAGTGAAGAGGAACAAATTTTGTAAAAGAGTTTATAAAAATCGAAATGAAGAATAAATTGTTGATATTTTCCCGAAGCCCCTTGGAGGCTCGCTCTTCTATAAAAACATTATTGCTTTAGGAGTTCAAGGGAATTTTTATTTAGGGAATATAATGTTGGAGTAAACCAAATTCCATGAATCATGTGTTAGTCAACTATGTCTTTCAAAATTCTAGTCCAAGAGTCATCTTGTATTTTGCATTATTATTATTTTCTCGTAATTCCCACGTCACCCAATTAGTATAAAGATGTGAACTTGGAATGAAATTTTTGTAAGGCAAAAATTACAAGTTTGAATAATACAATGGAATATGAGGATGCCAAGTTTTGTAACAACAATGACTCTCAATGTTTAAAGAGATATAGAAAAGAGAACACACTATATAAGATATAAACCCACCCCCCTTCAGAAAGTGTTTGTCCTAACTAGAAAGTCTAGACTAAGTTATCTCTATAAAATAAATAGTTTTTACTTTTCCCTTAAACAATGGAAACCCCAATTATTTATAAAGAAGAAATTGTTGGGTTTGTGATAAATGAGTGAAAACGATCAATATAACTTGGAACAAATTTTGAGATGTATGCGGTAGATTGAATATATGTTTTTTTTGTTTTTTTCACTGCTACCAAAATGGTAGAACATGACCAATATTTATAGGAATACAATGTTGGTGGTTTAAAATGACTCTAGAAATAAATCACAATTTATTAATGAGACATTTGACCTTCCAAGTTCATTCTTGAATCTTCTAGAGCTGGGTATTTTGAACATCAGTTTGGATACAAATTTGATCATTTAACATCCCTTCATAATTTGGAATCCGAAAAGTGATCACGAAAATGAGTAAGTGACTTAGAGGTCATGGATTTTGTAAGAGTGTATGCAAGTTGTTCCTTGGTGCCGACAAACTTCAGTTACATGAAAGATCGGATTCTTTGTCATTGCAATAGCTGACATGTTGTCACAGAAAATTGTAGTTCCACCCTCTTGCTTTTTATGAACATCAAATAGGATCTTTCTTAACCACACTGCTTCACAAGCTGCTTCATTTGCGGCGATATATTATGCCTTGGCTGATGAGAGTGAAACTGTCGGTTGCTTCTTTGATGATCAAGAGATGATCTTTTATCCCAAAGAGAAGACATATTCAGATGTGCATTTGCAATATCAAGTGATCCGGCCCAATCGCTATCAGTGTAACCAATGAGTCCATTTTCTTCTTCTTTAATATACTTGATTCCAAATTGTCTCGTTCCTTGTAGATAGCGCAAAATTATCTTTGTTGCTGCAAGATGTAATTTACTTGGATCATGCATAAATCTTGAGACCAAACTGACTGCATGAACAATGTCAGGTCTTGTGTTTGTCAGCTAAATTAAGGACCCAACAAAACTTTTGTATGTGCTTGCATTGACCTTTTCTGCTCCATCATCCATCCTCAAATTTCCATTGACTGCAAATGTGGTGGAGATTGGTTTGCAATTGTTCATTCGAAATTTCTTCAACAATTCTCCAAGATATTTTTCTTGAGAAATAAGAATTTCTCCTTTTGATTGCCGAACTTGTATTCAAAGAAAGAATTTCATTAATCCCAAATCTGTCATTTTGAATTCTCTCATCATGTCTACTTTGAGTTCTTGCACTATAGACATATTAGATCCCATGAAAAGTAGATCATCAACATAAAGATAGACAATAAGAAAATCATCATGCGCACCTTTCTTTATGTATAGTGAAACTTCATTTGGGCTTTGATGAAGATCGAGTTTTCGGAAATAACCATCAATCTTGGTGTTCCATCATGAGGTGCTTGCTTTAACCCGTATAAAGCTTTCTTGAGACGATACACTATGTTCTCTTTTCCTTCAACAATATATACGTCAGGTTGTTGGATATAAACTTCCTCTAGCAAATCACCATTAAGAAATGCCTACTTGACATATAATTGATAAATAAGAAGCTCTAATTGTGCTGTTAGAGCTAGAACAATATGAATTGTCTCCATTCGAACAACAGGTGCAAACATCTCGTTGAAATCGACTACAAGTTGTTGCGAGTATCCTTTCGCAACTAATGGAGCTCTATGTTTTTGTATTGAGTCATCCTCATTCAGTTTGATCTTATAGACCCATTTCACTCCGATCACATTTTTTCCTTTAGGGAGATCAACAAGCTCCCATGTTTCATTCTTCACAATGCTCGCTATCTCCTCATCCATGCTTTCTGCCAGACATCTTTTTTAAGAGCTTCTACAAAAGTTTCAGGTTTACTTACATAAAGCACCACATTTTCCGTCGCATAGATGTTTGCTAAGCTTCAAATTTTTCTGAATGGACTTCGAGATGAATCACCAATGATATCTGGTGAATCTACACTTGGATCGATAGAGAAAATGGAACCTTCTCCGGTATCAAATTGTTTCTCTTAGTCTGGGTGCACAACCTTTAACTTCTGTCTTCGATCTTCTTCCCATCAAAGACTATTTCTCATCAGAAATCACATCTGGAAAGACAACCAAATTGTTATTTTTTGGATTTAGCAAACAAAATCCTTTAGACTCGTTGCTATATCCAATAAAAATAAGTTTCTTACTTTTGTCATCAATTTTTTCTCTTTTCTGAGATGGAATGTGAGAATATGCAATACAACCAAAAAAATTTAAATGGTGTTTCTGCGGTTTCCTTTGATACCATGCCTCAAATGGAGTTTTGCTTGGAACCGCCTTTGGCGGAGAGGGATTCAAAATGTAAATTACTGTAAGCACAGCTTTAGCCCAGAAAGTTTTTGGAAGCTCTTTTTCCGTCATCATGTTGCATGCCATTTTGACAATAGTTCAATTCTTTCGCTTGGCCACTCTGTTTCGTTGGGGGTTGTATCGAACTGTTAGTTGCCTTTGAATTCCTTTTTCCTTGAAGTAATCCATGAATAATCTTCCAATGAATTCTCCTCCATGGTCTGTATGGAGGATTTTAATTTTCCTTCCACTTTGATTTTCCACCAACTTTTTGAATTCAAGGAACTTCAAAAAAGCCTCAGATTTTTGCTTTAAGATGTACACCCACATAATCCTAGTGTAATCATCAACAAATAGTAGAAAGTATCTATTGTTGTTAAGCGAGGGAGTTTGTGCAGGTCCACAAATGTCAGCATGCAAAAGTTCAAGAGGTACCTTTGCCCTGTATGAAATATTCGAAAATGGTAGACGATGCATTTTTCCATAAATGCACTCGTCACATGCAATGTGTGGAAGACCATAAACCATATTGTTCTTTTTTAATAAAATTAATCCTTTGTAGTTTAGATGACCATACCTTAAATGCCAAATTTTTTTATCGTCATCGATTGTACTTTGAGACGTACATTCCTTAGTTGCTGGCAAACTAAAAGGAAAAATCTTGTTTGGAGTCATCTTTATCTTCGCCATGGTGAGATTCTTTCCTTTGTCAATAATGGTGCATTGATCATTATTAAACTCCACTTTGTAATCCTTTTTCAGCAATTACCCAACACTCAATAAATTTTGAGTTAGATTCAACACAAAGAAAACATCTTTGATGACATTGACTTTCCCTTCTTTAGACTTCACTGCAATGGCTCATTTCCTGTGATTTTGTGACCTTTTCCTTTGACGAGTCTTACTTCTGATGAATAAGACTCATCAAGATCAATAAACAACTCCTTGTTTCCTGTCATATGATCAATCTCTTTGAGAATGAGTTGCATTTTTGCATCTTTTGCACTTGTATCGACAATTATTTGTGTTGTGATTATTTCTTCTACAAATACGACAAATTCATCAGAATTTTGGTAGTTGGATCTTGGAGTATTATTACCTCTACCTCTTCATCCTTGGAAGTTTTGATTTCTACCACAACCTCTTCCTCTAGCAAAATTAGACGGTGCTTTGTTTTTGTTTTCTTCTTTGTTGTGATCCTTTTGTGAAAGGTGAACATTTCATTGGAAAGCTTGCTCCAAATTTTGGTTTGAGAATCTATTAATTCTCTTCTCATGTGCTTCAAGAGATCCCATCAGTTCATCTAAGGATAATTTTGATAAATCCTTAGATTCTTCAATGGTAGCAAAGACATGCTCGAACTTTAATGGCCGGCAATGAAGCACTTTTTGGATGATTTCTTTTCTTATAGAGTGTCTCCAAAGCCTCTGATTTGATTTGCAATGAAGGAGAATCTAGAAAGAAAGTCTTCCACGCTTTCATTTTCTTTCATCATCAAGTTATCAAAATCACGCCACATATTTTGTAGCTTGATTGTATTAACTTTTTCATGTCCTCCAAATTGATTTTTCTATATTAGCCAAGCATCTTTTGATGTATCGACAGTAGTAATTCGCGGAAGAATGGATCGATTTACCCCTTGGTGCATAAAGGACAAGGCTCGTGCATCTTTGGTCTTCTTCTCTTTATGCTCTTTCTTTTCTGCATTTCGATCGTAGCTATCTGCTCTTGAATATAAGATGTGCCCTCTTCCACAATATCCCATAGATCATGAGATATAAATAGTGTTTGCATTATAACACTCCATTGCCCATAGTCTTGGCCAACAAAAATTGGGGCTCCTTGTTGGGAATATGAGAAAGCTAACCTATTGTTGCTTGTGGAAGCCATCGAAAAAAAAAAAAACAGAGGGATTATATTGCCAAGGGTTAGCTCTGGTACCAAACATATGTTGGGTTTGTGATAAATGAGTGAAAGAGATCAATATAATTTGGAGAAAATTTTGAGAAGTATGCAGTAGATTGAATAGATTTTATTTTTCTTTTTTTTCACTGCTACCAAAATGGTAGAACATGACCACGATTTATAGGATTGCAATGTTGGTGATTTAAAAGGACTCTAGAAATAAATTACAATTTATTAACGAGACATTTGATCTTCCAAGTTCATCTTGAATCTTCTAGAGCTGGGTATTTTGAACATCACTTTGGAAACAAATTTGATTATTTAATAGAAATTCCTATATGAAACCGGACAATTCCAATATTCTTTGTTTTCTACAAACTTTCAGAGTTTTAGGCATCTGAACTTTGAAAAAAAAAATTCTTGTACCGCTCACTATTCTCTTCTACAAAGTAAACTTTATAGTCAATTGTAATATGGTTTTACTTAAAACGTTTGCTTCGGCCCAATACATATCTAAATTAGCTTACAAGTTTGTATCATTTGTGTACTTTTCTTCGTTGCAAATTCTAATACGATGGAAGATTCCATGCTATAAACCTAGCTTTGAGATGTTATATTATTGGTCTTTTTTAATTGTGTGTGTGTGTGTGTGTGTGTTAAAGAGTAGCGATTTATCAAATTTGGGCAGAGAATTGTGAAGCAGGTCTGTGGTCACCTTAGTTTGTTGTACTATTCTTCTTAGGTGTAGTCATTATAAATATTCAATATATTTTTAGATTCACGTGATGGCTTGTAGACCTTCTATCCATTATATAAAAAAAAAAAAAAAAAAAAATTATTGGGAATTTTTTCTTTTTTATCTTCATAATTAATTGAGACATGTTTTTCACATTCTCTCTTTCTTCTATTTTTTTTTTTGCTAAAATTTAAAATTTTAAATAATTTTTTCTTTTTAAATCTGTTTTTAACATATGATATACCTAATTAATAGTTTTTGTGATCATTAATTTGACATCAATATTGTATATGTTAAAATAAATAATTACACTTAAAGTATGGACTATAGTTTTATGGATGAAATGATTTTTTTTTTTATATATGTGTTGGATTTGAATAAATAGTATATTAATTTTATATGAATTTAATCTAAAAAATATAAATAAGTTTCTTGTAAAAATAAAAATATTATACTATTAATTTATATAAGATTATAACTTTTTATTTAACCTCAATAGTTTTAGTAAGTTAAAATATTCATATTTAATTCGGAGACAATAAAAAAATTACTTCAAAATATAATAAACTTTATTATTTATTAAAGGTAACTTTAAAAAAATGAAAATACATTTAATAAAACAAACTATATTTCAAATTAAAATATTTATATAAATATAATTGATATAAAATAGTACATTATGTATATTTTTATAATAATAATAATAATATATTATTATGATAAATTATTAATAAAATATATTGTATCCCATACACATGGGAACATCTACGCTCATTATAGAGATGTTTCAAGCTTTATCTGGGATGCTTCTCTTCAACCACTCCATGGACATACTTTGTGCATATTGGCCAATCAGCATTGCATTGTTGCTTATTTTATCTTTTGAATCATTCTGCTATTTTTTACTATTATTTTTATTTCTTGAATCACCATTTTATTCGCAAAAGCACAATTAAGGACGTCTTTGATTCAATGCAAATGTAATTATTGGCCACTAGTATTTACTCCTTAATTTAGATGTTAGTAACTTCTGAAAACAAACCCTCTGATCTGCTAAGACTTTCAATATTCTCTATTTTTTACAAGTGAGCTTTGTTTTGTTATTATACGTGCAAACTTGTTTCCTTAACTAGTGTTATTTCATGAAGGTGTTGTTTATTGAAGTTGTGTCAAATTTTCACTTGTGTGTGAAGAAACATTATGATCAAGTGATTACACTCAGAAGAAAGTTCACTCATTTTTCTTTTAATGTTTGTTGTGTTTTTCTATATGAAGAAAATAACTAATATTGTAGAGTAAATCTGTGAAGGCCTAATAATAGAAGTAGTGAGATGTGAGATCCGCGATGTTCAACTTCCACAAAAGTAGCCTTTGACAGATTCTTGAATACTACAGCCATGTGATTTCACTTTCCTCAAACCAACAAACTTCACTTTTATTTAAAGTTTATAATAATTCAAATAAAATTGAACATACCTATACATGCATTTGTCAAAGAATCAATGAGGAATGAAAACTAAATAAAAAAATCATGCTGCCACTCCAGACAAATATGTAAAAGGAAGATATAAATAGTTAGTGAAAATATAGAGTAAACTAGACCCAAATTCTGCAGAAAAGTATTTCAACAGGGAACTCCAGAAAATGATTGATAGAAAAGTTATCCCACAACCAAGCATCTATCTTTAAGTTGTTACATTTATTGCGGAATAACTCTCTTTTTTGGACAATGCATAGAAGATTAGTAAAATCTCTTTGAAGGAAACAACACTATCAACCGAACCATGGTCTATTAGTTAATATTTGTGATATTAATAATTTTCTACGGATTCTGGGAGAATACAAAGATGGTGATGCACTTTTTTAATAAAAATGAAGTTTTTTACTTTAAAGAAATTCAAGTCCCATGGGCACAATCTTGAAGAACTTATTAGATGGTGATGCACTTTTTAATAAAAATGACGTTTTTTTACTTTAAAAAAATTCAACTCCCATGGCCACAATCTTGAAAAACTTATCAGTTGCTGCCCTTATGTCACAGGTCACATCCTTCTGTTATTCTGGCCATCGAGTTTTCACGCAGTGGAAAAATTCCCAAGCAATTACAAAGACACGTGCAACCTTTGTCCGGCTTCCTCTCCTATATTGACTCGTTGCTTTGTATAGTACACCACTTACTAGCACACTCATTAAAATGCATTCCTGCGCTGTGCCTTGTGCAAGCACTCGCCTATTCTCAATGACTATATACGCTGAGATGCCCATGTCGCACGTCTTGTGTGTCTTGCATCAAGCTCCAGCTAGCTGGCACACCTGTTGTGCTCTACCGACACTCTCAAGTCCTTTCGGCATGGCTCGTGATTGCATTGGAGCACACTCCGTCACAACATTGAGGGTCACTCGCCCACAGCACAACTACTCATGCTCGTCACGGACTCGGGGTGTTCTAGGTGTTGTACCTAACACCCCTCATTTGTGCCTCGCTCGATACGAGCAACATTGGAAACCTTGGCTTAAATAATGTGCCATTATCTCATATTCACTGGCACAATGCTCGGGACTGTTACAAATTAATTTTATAGCCGTCAGAAGAAGGTAGCAAAGCGCTTATAATAATTAGGGCAACAACTATATATATTTATTTTATTTGATTCTTAATTTACGTCTATTTATAATAATTAGGGCAGCAACTATATTTGCTTATTTTATTTTATTCTTAATTTACGTCTATTTTTGTTAATTAGGGTTCATTGGTTATGGGCTTAATTATAGGCTTATATTGGCCAATAAAATAAATAGGGTTATAGCCCTAAGGAGCAGATTATCTAGGAAATAGACCTTAATCAAAGGAAGTAGAAGGTTCCTCTTCTGCTAGGATTCTTAATGATCCATAATTGGTAGTGCTAATATTGTTACAATTTTTCTTTGATTAAATCGTGTTTTTTGACTATGTGATCCTTTTTACACTAACAAATTGGTTCGACAAGCCGGATTCATAATGCTGGAAACACACCAAATTGCTGTGGAGAATCTCATGGAAACGTTGCAGAAGGGGATGGAGTCATTGAATCAAAAATTTGATGCAACTGTGCAGGCGAAGATGGATTACATGAAGGACTCCATAGAGGAGTTGAAACGGATGATAGGGGCAATGATGGCAAACAAGAGTTGTCTGAAAGTTAATTCCAGTGCTATAGAAAGCGCGGGACACATAGCTGGAGGTGAACTCTTCCGAGCCTGGGCTGGAATCAGTTAAAATTAGAGATGTTGCACATGTTTAGAACTAACCTGATGGGTAATCTATTTGAGGCATTGGTGCATACTTGACAAACTGGACCAGTAAGGGAATATGTTATGCATTCATTGCCCCATAGTCCATGTGCCTAGTCTCTGAGAGACATATTGTTTAGGGCTATTTCTGTATGAGCTTTGCGAAGACATTAGACTTAAAAGACATTCACAGGAAGCTTGAACACTATCTAAAATGATCCATTTAGCTAAGGAGATTGAGGTGGAGGTTAACGCGTGGTGGGGAGCAAGGCACATTACGACGTTGACCCTGATGTGAGTGTCTCATCAATAGCTAATAGCATGACTGGACTCACGATTAATTCTTACTAGACTCGGGCCCAAACCCTAGCTTCAGGGGAAAATACTTAATTTACTACAAGCAACTCGAGTAATTCTGAGGGTTCATCTAACTCCAATACCAATTCAACGAGGGGAAGACTAACTCGCTAGATTTCTCATAGGGACTATCTCACTAAATGAATAGTTAGAAAGTGTTTTTGTTGTGATGAGCGTTGGTCACCCTTTCATCATTGCTCAGATAAGGCTCTTCAGGTCATTATAGGTGTTGAACCAGAAGATGAGGAATTGTTGATAGATAAGTTAGCAGACCCTAAGGGAAGAGAGGTCGACCTGCCACCTGCAGCACCTGAGGCTCAGATATTGAAGCTTTTGCAAGTGGCTGCTTGTGGGTTTGATGGGCCCCAAACTTTGAAGATGACAGGTGACATGAAAGGGAAAAAGGTGTTAGTAATGATAAATAGTTGGAGTGAGCTACTGTTTTATTTCAACTATAGTTGCAAAGACCATTAAGTTGAAAGTTGATCATTAAGGCAGCTTGTTGATACGTTTGGGTGATGGAAGATTGACCGCCATTATAGGAATTTGCCCACAACTGTCGTTACACCTTGGAGATGCCAAGTTTTGATTGATTGTTTTGTATTCGGACTTGGGGGTGGCACTCTGATCCTTGAAGTTTCTTGGCTCGCTAGCTTGGGAGAAGTACGGACTGATTGGTAAAAGATGTCAATGAAATTCATACACGGGGAAAAGAGGTTATGCTGCAAGGAGAGACTGCGTTGGTTAGACGAGGGATATCGCTTATGTAGTTGGATAAGCTAGAGAATATCGAGTAAAGGTGGTCGATTTGAGTTCAACACAATGAGTTATCCAAGGGGATTCTTGCTGCTGAATTTGACGAGGGCGGTGATGGGTCGGGCGATGCTAGTGAGTGGCTAAATGAGTTTTCCTCTGTTATGCAACCCCCACTAAGTTTCCCCCCAACAGACCGTCGACCATCATATTCCCATGGTACAAGAAATGTTGGATGAATTACACAGGACGAGGAACACGACTCTTCGTATCTCCCTTGTCCAAACTCTAAATTTACTTCTGGAAAGTCCAATGTAGCATCCACCCTCAATATAAGCTTTGTCAATTTTCAACCCCTTCATACCCCCTCATTTAGGAGTGGCCCACACAATTTACAACATTCACCATGCAGCCACTACTCTACCATACATTACGATTCATCGATAGATCCTACTCAAAAGAATGTATCTCTTGGTGAAACTTGGTGGAGACACTCTCAAAACCTCACGGAAGGTCTGACTTGAATAATTTTGGAAAAATCTTTTCTTTAATTCCTCTGCTCAACATCTCTTTCACGCACTCGTGCAAGTACGCTGCAGCCACTTTGCTTCATCATTCGCAAGACCTAACAACCTCATATTACAACCATACTTGGTGGAGTTCTTCCTCATGATTCTAAGTATTTTCATATAATGTGCTCTCAAGTTCCCACTTTGTAAATGCCTCATTTGGTAAGCCGACAGTGTTGTAAGCAGCACACCGACACTCCTCAGGTGCACACACCACTCACATCACAAATAATTAATCCCGAATAATCCCATCTAATCCCAAACAATTCCAAGGATTAGCATGCTATCCCATGACATTCTACTCCACTCAATTTGTCGACATCCTCATCAATGCATACACACATCCTCCAACTTCTTTGTGCATGCGGTGTTTTCTCAGGTGACAACTTTTAGTACCATATAAACTCTGTATCCTCCAAAACACCAAATGTGCCTCTGCATAAACCATTTCTTCCTTTGAATGGGGCCATCTAGGACAACTCAGGGAAAGCCTGCATGGCTACTCATTAAAATATGCCTCTTGCACAACTTAGTTCTCTCTCAAAAATGTTCTTTGGCAACCTCTTTAAGGAAACGTTCATGTCTACTTGTAGACCATAGATATTGGGCCCTCAATTCAGCTGAATCTGCTCAATACTCGACATAAATTTGGTAAACATTTTGTGTGGTTCACACTCCCTCCTCCACTGAAGGTATTGTGTCCCGACAACACTCATTTTGTCATGGTGGACACCTCATCGCACCCCACTTGCAAAATGATCATGGGGCCTCTGCTCAACCATTGGTCACCACGCCTCCTGCGACACCACTCTCAATATGATAAGTACCATTATCAACCTACATCTTTACACAATCAACATTTCTCAAATAAATATGCCTCTCTGCATGATCCTTCAACTTGTCAAGTTCCCCTCGAAAATAAAATAATAACACCCCATATTGAAGTGTCAAAATAACTCCAAGAAACCTGTTCAGCTCAAATGTGGGTACTCCAACCTTCTGCTCTGAACCACACCGTATGTGGTCCAATTTTAACTTGCCAAAGGTGCCTCATCCTCCACTCAATTCAAACTTAGTTATTTCTCTTGGGAATCCGAACAATTAGAACATTCGATATTGTGGGTTAGAATACACAACCATTATTCCTCACTATAGATGAGGGAACCCTTAATTTTAAATGATTATCCAAGTCAATTAACCCAATTTACCATAATCAACGCACAAATTCCCTCCCCCAAATTTACAAGAATTTCCCAATTTTGTAATTTCGGTAAATGGTATCGTACATGGGGAGCCCATCAACCATTTACCAATGTATAGATATACAATGATTAATTCATACACATAAGACATACAATCTATGCATAATTTCTCACACTTAAATCAACAATCCTTCTATCCTTCTATTATATAAAGGGAGAATATGATGTATTCTTATTTTACCACATGTCATTATGATATTTTTCTATTTCTTATTTAAATACAATATTCCATTAATATCTTTCTTCTTTAAACATATGTCTCCATAATCTAATGACATGTCTTGTCCATGATAAACACAGGGTTTACATGCAATTCAGGGTTATTATACATAGTTTTTAGGAAATTGCATGTATCTAAGTGATGAGTTTATAATGATTTTGTTATATTTTATCACGTCACAAGTTTGTTGAAGTTTTAACAGAAAAACGGACATTTAAGGTAGCACAGACGTTGCCACGAGTTGCATGAAATGTGCACGCGAACCAAGAAATGGGCCCTAGAAATAAGGACCATGCAAGGCCGTGCAATGTTAAGCACGAGCTGTGCTAAGTGAAGCATGGATTGTTCTCCATTCCAGAATGCCCCATTTTTGGAGCCTTGAAGCACGAACTGTGCCCCTTGATACACGGACCATGCTTGGTCATTTTGCATAGAGTGTGCGCCGTTGTGAGATACACTCTTAGCCATCGCGATTTATCAAGATTTGTGTTTATCATATCACTCCAAACAGATTTTCAATGACACTAAAGCCCTAATCATTTTCTATAAAAGGAGGAGCGTGGAAACAACAAACTTAAACCTAGAAATGAGTATACAAAGTGGAATCAAGGACCAGCCATCAAAGAAAAAAGACATGAAGATCATTGTGAATAATTCATAATTTTATTTATTTTCTCTTTGTCATAGATGTTTCTATGATTCAATTTGTTTCCTATGGATTACGCATTGATAATGAGTAGCTGAACACTTATTGAATCTAGAGCTTGCACAATTATGGATTCATATACTTTTCTTTGATGATATTATTCATTTTCTATATTCATTTATGTTTCCTTGAGTTTATTGTCGTAAGAAATTATGTGGTGAATAATTGTATATGTGTAGTTAATTCATTATCATCCGATAGGGAGTAATTGATTACTAGATTAGAAATGCATAACATGAACCTGCTACATCGAGAAATTGATAAGTATTATGATGAGAATAAATCGTAGGAACGACTAGGAGTTAGATAACACTGTAATATTGATAAATGATGAGTGGAATCTAATCTACTTTTGAATCTAACTCGAGAGAGATGGTCAATTACATTATTGATTCACTTATGAATATAGGAATATAATATGATTTGATACATTAAAAGAAGTCATATGAACCATAGAAGTGCATGTCCCTAAAATTCATTCAACCTCTTAAGTCTTTTTGTTATTTGATTCTGATTTATGATATTAATTTCTATCTTATGTTTTATTTCATTTTAAATCTTCAATCATCATTGTTTGAATTTTAGACAATCAATGTGGATACAATACATGTTCTCAACACAGTTTTACTATAATTTGCCTCGTGCACTTGCCAACCGTTTATTAGTGAAATAAACTGGCAAACAATCCACTCTTCTCTCTCTCTCTCTCTCTCTTTAATTTCTTACTTAAATTTAAATTTTCAAATAACTTTTTCGTTTGAAATCTATTTTTGACCTATGATATATCAAAGTAATATTTTTTTGTGATCTTTAATTTGACACCAGTATTGCATACATTAAAATAAATAATTATTTTTAAAGTTGAAATATAGTTTTCTTATGGATTGAATTATTTCTTCTTATTTTTATCTGTTTGTTGGATTTGAATAAATAGTATGTTAATTTTTATATGGATTTGAGGAAGAAATATAAATAATATAACTCTTTTTATAAAATAAAAATATTATACTGTTAATTTATATTATATTATAATTTATTGTT
The DNA here is from genome assembly GCA_028749325.2 of Caryopteris x clandonensis. Classification (NCBI taxonomy): domain Eukaryota; kingdom Viridiplantae; phylum Streptophyta; class Magnoliopsida; order Lamiales; family Lamiaceae; genus Caryopteris; species Caryopteris x clandonensis. The sequence continues at coordinate 812,920 of JAPYKT020000049.1, forward strand.
CCACCTTAATAGTTTTAGTGAGTTGAAATATTTGCATTAAGTTCGGGGACACTTTAAAATTCACCTCTATGTGTCGTTTATCCACCCATTCGAGAGGCCTTAGAACCACTAGTGGCTGGAAGTTATGGAGGAGCATGATTGCAAGTCATAGGTGCCAATAATTTTGAACTCAATCAGTCATTGATATCTATGGTGCAGCATAATCAATTTAGTAGTGGTGCATTAGATGACCCCAATGCACATCTGGCACAATTCTTGGAAATTAGTGACACCATCAAGATGATCAGTGTGGGAGGAGACGTGATAAAGCTTCAATTGTTCTCATTCTGTTTGAAGGAAAAAGCAAAGTAGTGATATCAATCGTTGGATGAGGATTCAGTCAAAACATGGTTAGATTTATGCCAAAAATTTCTCACCAAATATTATCCACCAAGTAAAATGATGAGATTGAAGAATGAGATCACCCAATTTAGACAATTCGATCAAGAGCTTTTATATGAAGTTTGGGAAAGATTCAGAGATCTCATTCAAAAGTGTCCTAGACATGGATTTGGAACCGATCAGCAGGTATGCTATTTTTATAATGGTTTATTATATCTTACTTGTAATCAAATTGGTGTAGCTATTGTAGGAGCTATATTGAAATTAACTAGTTTAAGAGTAAATAATGAGAAAGTGGTGTATTCTTTGTATGATGCAAAGAAGTTTCAAGGAGATGTTGTAGATTGCAAGGCTGTGGATGTAGTCCAAAACACCATCGATCAAAAGAAGTCCAAAGGTTTGCCAGCAGAGTCTCTTAAATCTTGTATAAGCCACACTATCCTTCCTTACAATTCTATTAATTTTGATAGTGTGAATTTAATTAACAATTTCAAAGTTGTGCAGAATTATATAGAACCATAGAAGAAGGCACCTCGTGATGAAAGTATCAAGGAGGAAATAAAGAATGATCACCTTGGTGCAAGTTTAGAAGTCGATCATGCTAAGGAGGCTGAAATTGAAGGATGGCACCCTCATGCAAAAGAGAAGGCATTAAGGAGACTCCTTGGGCATGCCGAGCTTCATAGGAGTTTCATGGTTGATTTTTTTAGAATTACACAATTTATGTATCCATTGTTTAAAAAGGAAGCCCATTTTAATTTTGATGAGTTGTGTTTGCAGAAATTGAGAAACGAGTTCACCCACACGAACTCAACTGTCGAGAACATTTTTTTTTTAGTTTTGTTAGTAGTATGTGCTTAGGGATCGTATTTGTTTCTCTATTTCGATCATTGTGGTATTCACTGATGCTAATGATAATAATATTTTATTTGATAATGATTATTGATGAATTGAGCATTTTGTGAAAAAATTATATTTGTGCATATAATGAATGACTTGAATATCTTGAATCGTGATTAGCATGTGAAATTTTGAGCCTATTGATTCTTTCTAGTGTGTTTAGTTGGATAATGTTAGAATGTCTATAACTTGTCTTTGATTTGCTCAAGTTTAACAGAATAATATGGCTTTTGGAAGTGATTTTAGGCCAGCTTTAGTAGCTTTGTTATCCTTTCAATTTTGACCATTACACAAAATTATCCTAGTAAACCCCATTGAGCCTTAAGCCTTTCTTTGATAGCCAAGTTACACCGCTCGTGCATGAAAATCATATAAGTAAGATGAACTTATCAAATAGGAAAGAATATTACATATTAGAAGGCTTTGGTAAATATGGAGAATAAATTGAAAGATTGTGAAAAAATGGTTAAGAACTAGGAGATGAGTCACTTCCTTAAAAAAAAAAAAAAAAAAGAATTATCAAACAATAAAAGTTGTTGAAAATTTGGAAGTGACTCCCCATAGCTAATAAAACCATTGAGTAAAATTCGAAGTTGATTGAATATTGAAAAGAAGTTGATGAAGGAGGAATAAAGCTAGACAAGAATCTAGTTGTGCTCGTTGGCCATGAGTTGAATGTGAAAGGTCGTAAATACCAACAAATTCGACGAGTCCAATGTTGATTAAGTCACTTAGCTATACATTCTTACCTTGACCAAAAGCCTACATTATAACCAAATTTAAAGTCCTTTCTAATCCTTAATGCACTTATTGCATGTAAAGGCGATATGAAATCATGGGCAAACATATAGTTAATTCTACATTTATTTTAACTTTGAGTGTCGTTTATATTTTCGTATACCCTTGAGTGTCAAAGATACACAAACTTGGTGAGGATCAATGATTCAAGATGTTAAATAAGCACTAGTTGCATGGTATGAATTTATTTATTTACAATATGATTAATTTTGATATGATCATAATGATTTTTGTGTTTGAAGTATCGTGTACTGTCAAAACACCTCTTCATTATGAAATGAAGATTCATTATCATTGTTCGAGGATGAACAATAGATTAAGTTCGGCGAGTTGATAAACATAGGATTTACGTGCAATTCGGGGTTATTATATATAGTTTTCAAGGCAATTACATCTACCTAAGTGCGAGTTCATCATGATTTTGATATATTTTGTTACGTCACATGTTTGTTAAAGTTTTGATAGAAAAAAAGATAATTAAGGGTGTATAGACCACGTCTCAAGTCACACGGACCGTGTGCTTATTCTCGTGACATGATCTTAACCATCTCGATTTGGCGTGATTCGGGCATATCTTCTCATTTCAAAATATAAATATGCGGCTATCAAAATCTTAGTAATTGTCAATAAAACGAGGTGTCACATTAGATTATATGGACATTAGACAACACAATATATACAACAGATTTGAGAGTTAGAAACAAGAATACAAAGGAGGATCAACCAACCAAGTCATCAGAGAGAGAGAATTGTTTGGGCTTCATTAGTCTTCTTTTCTTCTGTTATTTTTATGTTAGCTATAAAAATCAATATGTTTTCCATGGATTATGTGTTGCATATGAGTGGCTAAACATCTAGTGATTTTAGGGTTTGCATTTGTATGGATTCAACTGTTTTTCTTTAACGACATTATTTTCTTTCCTATATTTGCTTATGCTTCCTTGATTTGAATGTCGTATGGAATTATGTGATGACTAATTGCATAAGTGTAGTTAATCCATTATTACATGAGAGGGAGTAATTGGTTAACGGATTAGGAATGCATAATATAAACTTACTAGATCGAGAGATTGGTAAGTATTATGATGAGAATAGATCCTAGGCACGATTGGGAGTTAGATAATATGTTGAGAATGATCGGTGTTATCTAATTTACATTTAGATCTAACTAGAAAGAGAGGATTTAGATATATTAGTGATTCTCCTACAAATATAGGAATGAAATATGGTTTGATGCATTAAAGAAATTCGTATGGACCGTATGAATGCATGTTCTTGGAATCCATACAATCTCTTAGTATCCTTAGTTGTTTGAATTTGATTTGATATTTGTTTCTACTTCTTTATTTGTTTTATTTTATTTTACCAAACCAATTCCAATTATTCAATTCTTTAGATAAAGGAAAATATCATAAACAAATACTTATTTGATTCTACCATATAGTCCCTATGGATACGATATATGTTCTCACCATAATTTTATTATAATTTATCTCATGCAGTTGTGAATCGTATTTTAAGTGAAATAAAATAGCAAACTACCCAAAGAATAATTTTTTTGGGGGGAGGAGGTAGACGTTTTACCATGAATCTCTGTTCTTACTATGAAATTTTAGTACATGTTTTCTATTTTTTTTTGTTGGTAGTATGTGCCTAGGGATGAATTCATTTCTTTATTTTGATGATTATATGGGTATTGACTGATGCTAATAATGATAATATTTTATTTGTTTTTACTGGTTTTTGATAAATTGAGCATGTTGTGGAACATGATATTTGTGTATGGAATTAATGATTTAAATATCTTGAATCGTGATTAACATGTGAGATTTTATGCCTATTGATTATTTTCTAGTGTATTTAGTTAAATAAGTGTTAGAATGTCTAGAACTTGCCTATGATGTGCTTAAGTTTAATATAATAATGTGGATTTTGGAAATTATTTTAAGCCATCTTTGGTAGCCCTATTATCCTTTAAAATCTTGACCATTTACTTACAACTATCCTAGTAAAGCCCATTGAGCTTTGAGCCTCTCTTTAATAACCAAGTCACATTGTTCCTTGCATGACATTAATATAAGTAAAAGTGGACTTATCGAATAGAAAAGAACATAAAATGTTGAAAGGCCTTGGTGAAGATGGGGGAATAAATCGAAAGATTTGTGGAAAGATGGTTATGAATTGGGATATGAGTCACTTCCTAAAAAATAAATAAAATTAATAAAATAAAAATTAAGAAATTCAAAAGTGACCTCCAATAGCTAATAAAGCAATTGGTTGAAATTCGGAGAAGATTAAATGTTGAAAAGTTTTGAAAGAATGAATAAAGCTAGACAAAAATTCTAGTAAAGATCAATGATCCAGGATATTAAACAAGTAATAATTGCATGACACAAAATTGTTCTCTTTACAATATATTTGATTTTGATCTAATCATAATGGTTGTTGTGTTCGAAGCATTAGTTACTATAAAAAGAAAAACACCACTTCATACTGAAATGAAGATTTGTTGTCATTGTTTGAGGACGAACAATAGGTTAAGTTTGGTGGGTTTATTAACATAGGGTTTACATGTAATTTGAGCTTATTACGCATAGTTTGTAGGAAATTGCATGTACCTAAGTGACAAGTTTATCATGATTTTGTTATATTTTGTCAAATCATGGATTTATTAAAGTTTTGACAAAAAAAAAAAAAGACATTTAAGGTTGCACAGATCGTGCCACAAGTCGCACGAACCATATACACAAATCAAGAAACAGGCCCCAGAATCACGGACTATGTAAGGTGAAGCATGGGTTGTGCTAGGTGAAGCACGGGCTATGCTCTATTCCAGAACGCCCCATTTTTGGAGCCTTGAAGCACATACCATGCCCTTTGATGCACAGACTGTGCCCTTTGAAGCACAGGCCATGCCCCTTGATACATGGATGTGCTTGGTCATTTTGCACGGATCGTGCATCCCTTGCACAAACTATGCGCCGTTGCAAGATCCACTCTTAGCCATCGCAATTTCTCAAGATTAGTGGTTATCCTCTCATTCTGAAACAGATTTTCGACGGCACCAAAACCCTAATCATTTGTTATAAAACGAGAAGCATGAGAACAACAAAAATAATCAGATCTTAGAGCTAGAAACGAGTATACAAAGTAGAATCGAGCAACCGGTCATCAGAGAGAAGAGAAACAAAGATCGTTGGGCATAATTTATAGTTTTATTTATTTTATTTTTTCATAGATGTTAGCTATGATCGTCAATTTGTTTCCTATGCATTACGTATTGATAATGAGTACCTAAACACGTAGTGATTCTAGGGCTTGCACAATTATGGATTCATATGCTTTTCTTTGATGATATTTTTTTCTATATACGTTAATGCTTCATTGAGTTTATTGTCGTGTGAAAGTATGTGGCGAAAAATTGCATATGTGTAGTTAATCAATTATCACCCGGTAGGAGTAATTGATTAACGGATTAGGAATGCATAACATGAACTTGTTATATCACGGGATTGGTAAGTATTATGATGAGAATAAATCCTAGAAACGACTGGAGTTAGATAACACTGTGATATTGAGAAATAAGGAGTGGAGTTTAATATACTTTTGGATATAACTTGAGAGAGAGTGTCTAATTACATTAGTGATTCTCTTACGAATATAGAAATTAAATATGGTTTGAAAAATGAAAATAACTCATATGAATAATAGGAGTGTATGTCCCTAAAATCTATTCAATCTCTAAAGTCTTTTCGTTATTTGATTCCGATTTGTGATATTAATTTCTATCTTCTGTTTTATTTCATTTTATATCATCAATCATCACCGTATGAATCTTTAGATAAAGTAGAATAATATAGACGGATACTTAGCTAAATTTGCATTAGATAGTCCATGTGAATACGATCATGTTCTGACCATAGTTTTACTATAACTTGCCTAATGCACTTGCGAGTCGTTTATTAATGAAATAAAATAGCGAACACCCACCCTCCTCTCTCTCTCTCTCTCTCTCTCTCTCTCTCTCTCTCTCTCTCTCTCTCTCTCTCTCTCTCTCTCTCTCTCCTACTTTTAAGTTTTTACTAAAATTTAAAAGTTCAAATAACTTTTTCGTTTGAAATCTATTTTTGACCTATGATATATCAAAGTAATCTTTTGTTTTTTTGTGATCTTTAATTTAAATAATTATTATGTTTAATTTCTAGTGATAATAATATAATTTTGTCATATATTATTAATATAATAAAATATAAGGGTATTTGCTTAAATGACTTGGTCTGCATATATATTATTCAAAGGCCTACCTTTTTGTAAACTACCCTCTTCTCTCGTATGAGATTTTTGTTAGAATAAGAATAAATTAAAGGTCCTTGTTTAAAATAGTAAAGTTTGTCATAATGACATGAACATCGTTGTATATAATGCATAAGGGTAGTAATGTTTAAAATAATAAAATTTATGTCGTAATGACAACATTATCATTATATGTAATGTATAATGGTAGTAATGTTGCTATATCAATATATGGCTTCTAAATGACTATTTGAATTGAATTTGTTGACAACCATATTTTAATGATTATATATGTGTTATTATATTGATAATTTTATTTGAAAAATAAAATGCAAAACATAACGATACCAATATTGCTATATAATTCACGAGAAATGTTATTATACTCAAAATGATCGATTTTATTGGGTTTCTGAATTCATACTTCAATAAATATAATGTGCATATTTATTGATATTTTTTGTTTTACATAATCAAATTCTTGCTATAATATGTATTAGCAATGTCATTGTTGGGTTTTGGGATATGAAAGCTCTAAATGACTCAAGTTTCAAACAATCATTGTCAAGACACCACAACTCTCTCTAGATTTGTTTATTATGAGGTGATATAAGCTATTATACATACCAATAAAGATTTACAATTGTTCATGCACATAACGACATGGATTCCGTATGACACTACTAATGTTGTTACTCAAATTGCGAATGATTTTGAAGCTTTCATTCCTTTGGTATCCCGCATTACATGCTTGAATTTGGTATACACATTAAATGTTGATGGCAAGTCATTTTGAATGGGTCAAGAGGACTCAACATAATTTCTAATAATTAATGTATATGTAACGTAGTATAATGTTCGAAAGTTAAAACTTAAATGTTTAATTTGTAATGGGAAGTCTAAGTATATTTCCTAATGTTTAACATAGAGATATGCAATATAACGTTTAGAAATTAAAACTTAAATGTAATTTTGGTGTGATTTAAATAAAAATATCACAAATCTTTCTATATATATAGAATCAATTTGGTAGGTCAAATTGTGGATCGAGAGGTTTTTATACTCATTAAAATGAGTTTTGTTATAATAATATTATGGTCGTTATTAAAAATTTTAGTAATCCCTTCTACACAATTTTAGGCTTATTATACTTAGCAAATCAAGATCTCAAATAAAATAGATTAGGATTAGGAACCCTTAAGACATTTCATAATAGTTAGCATATATATTTATACACTATAATGTTTAGAAATTTAAAGTTTAAGTGTGGCGTAATTTTAACCGGGAGACAACCAATCTCTCAAGATATATTTATTATTGGCTAGTAAAATCAATTTGATAGGTTAAATCGTGGTTATTTATACTTATTGTTGATTAAAGTTGTACTTGTTATTGATTAATAAAGCTCTCAATTTTCAATTCAATTCAAGTTGTATTGATTACTAATAATATAAAATATAAAATCATATAAAATACATGATTCAATTCTATCAAACATGACAGTGATTAAAAATTAATTTATTAGCAGAAGTCACATAATATTTTCATTTCATTTTAGAAATATTGTAAATGTCAGTAGCCAAGATAAAACACAAACACAAAAAATGGTCTAACATTAGCTCTAATTAAAGAACAAAAATCCTTAGTAATCAAATATATAAAATACAAATTTATTCATAACAAAGAGGTTGAAAGATTGAAAAAGAAAAATAATATAAAAAATGAAGCTGGCCAAAAATTTCTTCATTAATTCTATAAGAAAACAATTCAAAATAAAATGAAAACCAAATACAAAAAAACTCACTAGCGGTCATATGTAAGCCTAATGAGTTGAGATGCATAATTTTGTTGTTGTTGTTGTTCTAAATAATAATAATAATAATAATAATAATAATAATAATAATAATAATAATAATAATAATAATAATAATAATAATAATAATAATAATATTATTATTATTATTATTATTATTATTATTATTATTATTATTATTATTATTATTATTATTATTATTATTATTATTATTAGTTATAGTAGTAATAGTAATAGCAGTATTAGTGTATGTGTGTGTGTATATATATATTATACACAACTTTATAGCATTCTACAAATTGGAATCGGTGGCAACAGTGGTTTAGTTGGCTAGGGAATAGCTGCTAATCTGTTAAAACAATTTTTATTTTTATACTTGTTTCACTTTATGAATTTGTGGGGTTTAGAGGACAGTTTTGGTAAGGCTTGGACCAATATTTAATATCTTGACTAAATATTTTCCCAGCTCATTTGTTGAGTTTGAAGTCAAAGGACATTTAGCTAAATTTTTATGTTTAAGAGGTTAATGTAACTAATTTCCGTCAAATATATTTTATTATGTGTCATGCAGTGTGTGAATTTAGTATTATTTTAAATTCATAAATTAAATGTTGGGCTACTTCCAAACTATGGAAACTCTAAAAACTACTTACAATTGTGAAAATAAACATAGAAATAAAGCGAGCTAAGATTTAGAAGTGCACGATAATATGTAATTTGAAGTCTCCTTTAATTTCTTACAAGCAAGGAAGGATTAGTCTTCTAAGTGGTTTCTTGTTGAAGAGAGGAAACCCTAGTTAAATGCAGAAAATTAAGACTAAACTAAGAAGAGAGAGTATTCTAAGTTAAAAAGGGAGTGCAATGTGTATTTATGGATCCAATGCCAATTCCTAGCCAAATTACAACATTGGGGCTAAAGTTGCCCTAAAAATAGGGGTATAAATATATTTTGTTGTAAATCAATGAGTAACGGGCATGTAAATCGATTAGAAAATGAGTTAAATTTAAGTTTCTTGGACTAGTTTGTGCATGTTGGTCGATCCATTAGTCGAGTTAATTGGCCCCTAGACTGGATTTGGAGTTGCATTCTGCACTTTTTGGCCAACGATGTAGTTGAATTGATCATCCCCATGACTAGGCTCATTGGATCTCCAATCGAACATGTGGTCAGGTCGATTGCCCATTCGAACAAGGGCACTTGATTGCTAGTCAACCATGTGGTCAAGTTGACAAGCCATTCAACCGGGCTTCAATGGGTTTCAAGGTTGCATGCTTCAATGGATGCAATGCAGTATAAATTTTTGGGTTTCTTTTTTAGCATTTTCATCTAGTTTCCTCATAAAAGTTGTTTGGTATTGAGTAGTTTCCTCATAAAGTTGTTTGGTATCGAGTTGGCTTCATCTCATCTTTAGATTCATCTTCATTGGTTGAGTACGCTTTGATATATGCAGCAATTAGTGCAACCTTATCTGGATGGATCACTTTTGCACAACTACCAACTTGAATTTTTTGAGAATAAGAATATGAGGAAACTACCAAGCTACATAGTTGTAGAAAATTGGGTTTTCGTTCTAACAAGTCAAGGATCAACCAAATTTTACCTCTAGTTAAAGAGATATATGTACAATCTACAAGAATTGTGTGGGCATCTCCTCGTGCCTCTAGTGCAAAATTCTAACTCTTCTCAAAACCCACCAAAAGAAGTTCAAAACACATTCAATGTGCATCATATCCAATAATAGTAATTGAGAAGCTTGAAATTCACAATTTAGCTAAAAAATCACGATAAACAATTTAAGTGTCTGCAAAACATGTAAGATTCATGCAAAATAGGGTACATAAATGGTAACAATTATATTACACATTCATCACCATTGATCATTTCGGCTAAGACATTTTATTTCCAGTATTGCATTCATTCTTCATTGGTTGTCTATCATTATTACCTCCTCAACTAATTAGGCCCTTTAACATCTAATTGTGGAGTGTTTTAAAGGTTTCATCAAACTATGTGTAGCTTTAGGAATCTTTCATGGATGCCACATTGAAGAGCTCCAAGATCTACATGTCACAACTTCTCATGCTATACTTCCTAGGTTGTCCATACGTAAGTTGGCATGCTATTTGTCAGGTTAAGGATGAGGAAATCAAGAATTTTGATAATGAAAGACACTTCATAAAAATTACATATAATATATTTTCTATCTTGTCATCCTATTGCAATTTAGGCTTCGAAATCACATGTTAGATCCAAAACATTCTAATATGTAATAAGTTAGGATTGTTGGAATGAATTCCATTGAGATTAAACATAACTAATGTAACATTCGAACTGCCACAATAGAAAACTGTATTTTGAGCCCAAATCCATGAGTTAGTGTCATTTAAGGCATGATTGCATATTGTTACAAGTTAGCTAAGTGACCGCCAATGTCATTATGAAAGTAATGTAGCAGGCCTCTTTATAGTTCATTACATGATTCAATATAGATCCGATGTTATTAATTTAAACTGTTGAGATAAAGTTTAAAATATCGACAGAAGTATTCTAAAATATTATTATTATTATTATTATCTGTTAGTGTTATTAATTCAAAATGTGGATAGATATTCTAAAAATTTTATTGTCATTGTTATTTGACGATTTCATACATTTAAGATAAATAAAATCGATGTAGATAATATAACTTTTCAATTGTGAAGTGAAATTTTGTATATTAATTGCAGTGCTTTTTATTAGCTTTCTCTTTACTACAATTTTTTTTTCATTGCTTTCTCTTTTAATAATTTCCTTTAAAAGCCTTTTCTTTGACGAAAGCTTTTGGCGTGTCCTTTAGTGAAAAGAAAAAGTGAAGGAGAATTGCAGACCCACGTGAGATATATATTGTTGTGCCTCTAATTCAACCACCCTGAAAACACCCAATTGCGTTTGATTTTTCATTGTCAGACGTTTTTGGGGGTTTTTTATTTACCATTGATCAGGCGGAAAACATTTGTGTCTCTTTGGCTTTGATAATCACCGAGTAATTTTAATTAGTTTTTTTTTTTTTTTGGTTTCTTGGTGGGCTATTTGAATTTCTGGGCGTTCATCATCTTATTTTACCTTTTCGTGTAAATAATTATTCTCTGGAGTATTTTCAGGAGCAAAACGATTCTCCATATTAATTGAGATTTTATATTAATCCAAGGATACATTCAAGTATTCAACACCCTGAAACCGTTCTTTATGACGTTCTTTTTTTGCAAATTCATTGTTCTTTTTTTGATCTGAGGGCCTTTCGCTTCCACAATCCCTGCAGATGCTGGGGTCTATGTTGAGGTAAGCCACTAGTCCTATGCATGATTGTCTTGAATTTATAATGCAAAATGAGATGAAGGAATCATTCTTTTGAATTTGGTGGGCATGCTTTTGGCTGGCAATTAGAAGTACATTCACGGGCTCTGGATTAATTATATTTGGTTTTCAATTATGCTGTATCTAGGTAGTTCTTTGTAAGATGTAAAGTGCACTGTAACTTTCTTCTTGTCTGGGATGCAATTCTATGCATATTGAAGAACTTCTAGTTCTGGAACATATTCAATTATATGGAATTTTCTTTGGGTGGTTCCCCTCCCCCGCCAAATATGAAGATATGAATTCAAACTGTTGATAAAAATGAGAACTGAAAATCTTGTTCATTTGCTCCCTGATATGAACATTGTGTTTGTGTAGCGTGGAATTGGATCGGAAAACATAGGCTGGTTTAGCTTGCATAGTTAAAATTGTTTGTTCTTGTGAATGTATCTTGAAAAGATAAATAATGATCCTAAGTAATCTTATATCAAGAAGAGAATTCAGGTGCAAACAGTTGTCGGTTTGTCCTATAAGTTGTTATGCCATCAACCTATTTACTACAACCCAGAGGATTAGAATATATCATCCGTAGCATACAAAATTATCTTTACCAATGTCATTTACAGTTGAGAAGAAACTTTTCCTCTATCACAAGGATTTTCGTCTGTAGTGATTGTCAATGTAGTAAAGAGAAGAATTTCATTTCATATAAAGTTAGTTGTTCTTATGGAAACATGTAAACCTTGAATTCAGCCCGTATTGTAATAAACAGAGTTGATGATTAAAGCTCCTCTCTCTTCTCTGCTTCCGTCTTGATAGCTTTCAAGGCTTTATATGCTTCTGGAGCTTTATTTAATAGTTTGTGACAGGTCTAGGCTTTATTGACTATGTCACTACTACATTTCTCCTAATGGGCTGGTTTAGCAAAATTTTCAAGGCTTCAAATGATCAAGTTTCGGAGGGGCAGTATGATTGGACTTATGGAGCTGATCCAGTGGAGAATCATCCATCTACTTCTTTGGTTAGTACATATTGCTTAATCTTTCTGACTCTTTGTCATGATAAAACCAGTTTGCATTTTTGTTATCTTGTATTTATTGTTAGCTTCCATAGTTTAAGTTGACAGCTTCATAGGACATATTCAGATTTCTTGTTTTGGTATTTTTCCTATGTCTTAACTATTAACGATAAACATATATATGTTTGGTATGAAGCCTGGAACATGGTTTCTTAAATATGTGGACTTATTTCTGAATTTTATTATTGACGTCATGTTGCCTCATTTTCACCTATTCTTACTCTTATAATATCACCATTTCATTTTAATATGTTTTTTTAAGAAACTTTTATTAATAAATATATGGAAAATACGGAAGAATGAGAAATCTGAAAGGAGAAAATACAGCTGTCTAAAGAACAATACTCAATCTCGAGAGATATCTGATACAAAGAAAATTTTGAAATCTATGTGGATGCAGTGTATACATATTAAAGTATGCATTTTGTTGTGTATTACTCATGCTGCGATATGCTCTATATGTACATAAGGGTTTAAAGATACACTTGGAGAAGCTCGGTTGTTCAGAATAACTGTTTTGTGGAATAGCTCAGAATATCTTTTTGACATCTCTAACTTTACTTGAATATTATTCACGTTAAGTATCTGAGCCAATTTAGGAGCTGGGTAATTTGAATATTTTTTAAAAGGTGAGTGTATTATAGTCTCGTCGTAACTGAATAGACTGAGAGGATAGATGATTTCTTTCAAGTTTCATTGATGTTCTCTTGGATTTCTATTTTGTCTTGGATTACATTGCCAATGCAGTTTTATTTTCATTTTTCACTTAAGAATTATTTCAAGGAATAGCTTGTTCACGGAAGAAAAATGGTGTAGGATTCATGGTCTGAGATTGAAGACATAGACCGAGCTATTGCATTATCTCTTTCAGAAGAAGATCAGACAGGGAACACTGTTATTGGTGAGTGCTGTGACTATATGCTTGCATAATTTATTAGTTTTGGAAATCTATTTCTATTGGGCTTAGGTAATAGATACACTTTGAAAGAGTGAATATGCCTTTCACTGTTTGTATACAGTTGTTATTTCATTTTTAAATTATCATTTTTCTGAGCGACTTTTTGGTTGTATATGATTGGTTGTTTTAGAGAATTTTACTTCATATTTACACTTACCTGGAGCTGTCTTCTCTGATATGTGTGAGTACTAAAAACTCTATTTGCATATAGTAAATTATTGAGATTTCTAGCTGTCTTGATAAGCTCACTACTTTATTTTTTCTCAGTCAAGGGACTTAAATAGTTCCTTCAATTTATGCATATGAGTTTAGTAAAGCAACTTTTTGTATGGTTAGATAGTGAATCGCAACTGGAAGAAGATGAACAACTTGCTAGGGCACTTCAGGAGAGTTTGAATGTTGAGTCTCCGGCAGATCCAGACACTCCAAATTACAGTGGTACTGGAAATGGATTTGGGCATGGACATGGAAATGGAAATGGATTTGGGCATGGACATGGAAATGGATTTGGGCATGGACATGGAAATGGATATGGACATGGAAATGATAGCTTTTACCAGCCGATACTTTTCCCTTCTTCTACAAGCCTAAGGTAATTACATCCTTTATGCTACAGTTTAAATATTACTAGATTTCTTGTACAAGATCCTGTTTGAATCGTTTTGTTTTGGTTAAAAATCAGAAAAATATATCAATAAAAATGTAATAACAAGGGACGAGTCTAGTTATGCCTCAAAGTAGTACAAGGAGACTACAATGCATAACTCCAATCTCTAATCAATTCATATACCAAACTTTGGTAATAATGATTCACATGAGTCCTTCCTTCAGTTTTGATAAATATGTATGATATTTGTATAGAATCTCTAAAATATCTAATTGTTTGCTATATTCTTTGGGGTGGGGTGACATCCTCTGTTTTGCGAAACTGTTCTTGATGTATTTAGTTAGCCTTGCTCAAATCTTTATTGTACCATCGCACTTGGTCATTGTTCCTACATATGTTATTTGTTTGATTGTTCCAATGCCACCTATATAATTTACTACTTTCAAAGAATAAATAGCATTTGCTTTTAGTACATTTAAGGAATTTGTCCCAGATTACGGATAAGGGTTACTCTGTTGAGGAATGCACTAAGTTTCCCCTGTTTTGTGCGTCGATGACTGCTGAATCTGTAGTATTTCCTTTTGAGGTCAAGGAATTAAAACTCACTGCTTTGTAATTGGGGGAATAACTGTTGTTTATTATCATTCTGAAAGTGAACTTCCAATATTTCTGATTATGGTATAATAAAGAGTGCTATGTTTCTATGAGATCCTCTGGTATAGATCACAAAATTTCATTTCAAGTTTGTATAACTTTGCTTCAATCTCTTTTGATTTTCTGTGGTAGGATTTGTGCTGGTTGTAACTCAGAGATTGGTCATGGAAGATTTTTGAGTTGCATGAGTGCTGTTTGGCATCCAGAATGTTTTAGATGCAATGGATGCAGCCAACCAATATGTGATTACGAGGTACTAAATTCTTTTTACACCGGCAACTTAATGTGAGAAAGTTCCATGTATATAAAAGTTTAACTAACTATATAATCTGGCTAATCTTGATTGAGTAAGCAAGGTTTGTTCTTTTTGTTTTTATTTTATTCTGAAGTTGGATATTATTCATTTATTTTAAGTTAAAAATAAATAAACATGTGTTCTTGAAAAGCTTTTTTCGGCTGTCATATTGGAAATATAAACATCTGCTATTCTTTGACATGCATACTATCATGGATACTACTTGAATGTCCATTTAGCTTCTGATTACGTAGATATGCTTCTGTGCTTAGCTCTTTTAAATGGTTGGCCCTTCAATATTATATTCTCAATAATAATAGGATATTAGGTTAACTATAAAGAATTCTTTTTTTGTATTTTGTTTAAACTAGGAGATATAGATGTGGAATTCCAAAAGATAACAATCTAAATGCTGCAATTTCAATATGTTGCTTGGACTTAAATAATTACATGTGTGGGCTACAGGTTTACTCACAGTATTGATGGTTGGATTACTTTTATTCTGAGCAAAGCAGTTATTTGTTGTTAAATTAACTACCTTTACATATTAAATTGAATAATCTAGTTGCTATCACAATGTTGCAGTTTTCCATGTCTGGGAGCTACCCATATCACAAAGCTTGCTACAAGGAATCTTATCATCCAAAATGTGATATATGCAATCACTTTGTAAGTATATCACAATTCACAAATTAATTTTCTGTATCTTACAAAACTTCTTGTCCTTGTTTTATTACAGGAGTAAAGTTCACATGTATTAACTATTATAAAATGCATTTTGATCCCCACTAGACTAAGTAATTACTTGTTATGTGATTCCAAGGTTGAGAAATTTGGTAGCTGAAAAATGCAAGTTGATGTGGCCATTTGCTCAC
Organism: Caryopteris x clandonensis; assembly: GCA_028749325.2. NCBI lineage: Eukaryota > Viridiplantae > Streptophyta > Magnoliopsida > Lamiales > Lamiaceae > Caryopteris > Caryopteris x clandonensis. Next base: position 828,906 of record JAPYKT020000049.1, read on the forward strand.
ATAGGCAACAAGAAACAAGCCACATAAGCAATACAAATCAAAGGATAAAACTTTTTATTTTATTTTACTAGTATTATTATTTTTTTTATTTTTTTTTATTTTTTATTTTTTTGTGGAAATGAAGAAAGAATAATGTACAGAGAGAAAGTTCATCTGAATCATTTAAATTATTTCCTATAACGAGCATGTGTAAGTTAGAAGATGTATTGCAACATGGGTTGAATGTTCTGAAATAGTAAGTGAGGCAGTCTTTTGCCTGCCATTTGAAATGATAAGTTTAATACCATTCATATCTTTGTTTTCATCGCATTATTATGGTTGGTTGGGCACATGTGACTGTTGTAGTGGAATTAAGTCATTGACAAAGGCAAAGGGCTATAAACCATGATTTTAAATTAATCTGCATTTTTATCAATTCAGGATTTTAATTCTTTTGGTAAATATATTTGCTCCAGCTCATTTAAATACTTTGCCTGAGCAGTCATTTAAAATAAGAGAAACATTGACTAGTGTTGAATGACCACCTCATCTAAAAGATTTAGTTGGTAGAGAGAAGTACTGTTGACATTTAATTTAATATCTTCAAACCCCTCATGTACAAGCTGGCTACTTTGCATTAAAACAAATGTGACTATCCCATTGCCACTAGTCCATGGACCAAATAAAGACCAATGCCAAGATGGGGAAACAAGATTTGATCCACAGTCAGCTGTCCAAAGAATCATTCATACAATACAGATACAAGCAGTATAACAGTCTGAAAATGTGTAGCTTGATCTTCTGGAAGAAGTCTGATGAAGGCTGGACTGGAACTCCTTAGAGATTCCTAATCTTAGAGATTCTTGTTGCATGAAATTTTGTTTTGTACTGCCAATCAATTCATAGGAGTTCTATAGTTTCTTCATGTTTTGGTCATTGGGTATTTGATGAATTTCTCGACATCCTAATCTAAAACATTGGAACAACGTCAATACATCTACTCCTGACCATTTAATAGAAAATTCAGTCTTTTTACTAGTTGGCATGTGGGATGGAATAGCAGAATGATATATATTGTCAATACTTTGAATGTTTTACCTATCTGAATATCAGAATCCTGTGCTGGATTTTGATGCTTATTTAATATCTAACACATTAGCATTCATGTTTCCCATCTTTTCTTTGTGATTGAAAATTTATGTTTCCCTGCTTTTATTTCTTTGTAAAGGCTTAGTAGTTTGTTTCTTCATCCACAGATTCCAACAAATGTAGCTGGTCTTATTGAATATAGGGCACATCCTTTTTGGTCCCAAAAATATTGTCCGAGTCATGAGCACGATGGCACTCCTCGATGCTGTAGTTGTGAGCGAATGGAGGTAAGCTAGAGCTTGAGCCCAAATATCTGCTTAGCCTCTAATTGTTATTGAGAATAGGAATAGATATTGTCAAATTTATTCACTATTGATTGATTTGATTTTTCTTTTCTCAGTCATGGAATGCTAGATTTGCTGCCCTTAATGATGGTCGAAAACTCTGCTTGGAGTGCCTGGACTCAGCAATTATGGATACTGATGAGTGCCAGCCCCTTTTTCTTGATATCTTAGAGTTCTTTGAAGGATTAAATATGAAAGTGACCCAACAAGTTCCATTGCTTTTGGTTGAAAGGCAGGCACTCAATGAAGCCATGGATGGAGAGAGACATGTAAGAAATGTTTCTAGTTCAATCAGTAAAGAGAATGTAACTTTGTTTTCCGGCTTATTTAATAACCCCCCCCCCCCTCCCGTCCAAATACCAGGGGCATCATCACATGCCTGAAACTCGAGGTCTCTGTCTTTCTGAGGAACAAACAGTCAGCACTGTAAGGGCTTCTATTACCATATTCACCTTCTGTTTTCTCTTGATGAAATTGCAAATTTGAAATTTATATGCTTTTTGTTAATTATGAACTCTTATATTCCATTTTCATCAACAGATATTGAGGCGCCCAAGAACAGGAGGAAACCGAGCAATTGCCATGCGAACGGAGCCTTATAAGTTAACACGGCATTGTGAAGTGACAGCTATCCTCATTTTATATGGTCTTCCCAGGTATTTTATTTATTTTATTACCAGTCTATTTAGTGTTGATTCCTTTGATTCAAATTTTAATTGTCAATTGCATTCAGGTTACTTACTGGATCAATATTGGCTCATGAGATGATGCATGCTTGGCTGCGACTGAATGGTGCTTTCTCACACCTTGTTTCTATTTGCTTGTCTCATTTCTTTCATCTGACACATGCCTACATGCTATCTGACACATGCCTACATGCTATCTGATACAGTTAGTTCACACTCAACTATAATCCAAGGAATTCATTCGGTAATTTATTTCAGGGTCATGCTATTTACACCCCTAAACCCTCTAAATACACCCTAACTTTTTTCTTACTAAATGTACAGACTAACTAAAACACCCTTACATAAATAGCTTTCATTACCCACATTTTTCCTCCTCTCTTTCTGTTTTTCTTTACTCTACAACATTTCTTTTCCTCTCTGAATTTTCAAACCCTAAATATTTAACAAGAGTTACTTGTTCAACAATAACTTAGCAGAACAGAATTCGCATTCACTGCATTCGGCTAGAAGGTGCCGAATTCCCTTCATATTGTTCTATTAATACACCGAACATAGCTTACGTGTTCGATTAATCAGTGTCAAATGACCTCTACAGTTTACAAAAAAAATCATTATAAGAAGCAAAATCAATTTCATCCTCCTAAGCATTGTTTCTTTACAGAAAAATCTGCTTATAGCAAGCCACTGTTGCAAATCTTGGATGCAAGTTTGAGGGGTGAGGGAGAGTTTTTTTTTGTAGTGAAGGGTAAAATTGTCTAGATATTGGTGCGTTTAGTGGGAAAAGTCAAATTTAAAATTGGGTGGGGTGGATTTAGATACTGCAGTGTATTTAAAGGGATTGGGGGTCATGCAGTCCCACCCTTCATTTTATTTCCATAATTATCTACCTGAGTCTCCTTGTAGATCTCTAGTGCAATCAACATTGAAAACTTATGTAAACAATGCAGACTAATGTGCATTTAATATTTGTTTATTTCTTTTCCTGTGCCAATTAGAATTAATTTTTTCAGACACAACTATGAAGAATCTGTGTATTGAAAAGTTACCTAGATAAAATTATGTTTGAAAAGGCAGACGCTGTCTGAGGAACAACTCGAGTTAAATTGGTATCCTATTCTTGTTTACTTTTGCACTGGAAGTTAGAGGAATATTATTTGTAAATATTGATAATTTGAATAGTTTTTCAGATAAATAAACATGAAAAAGTACATTAGAGATGAATAATAGATTTCTCAGTTGAGCTTGATGTGTATATAATTAAGGAATTGGTGATTGATTCAGAAAATGCTTGTACTTAAAACGGTTTTTTGCCCTCACCCTTTCCTTCTCTTCTATATCTTGTAGTTTTTATTCCGCTAAATCATGTCTTAATTTTTGTGAAAGGTTATCGAACACTCAGACAAGATGTTGAAGAAGGTATCTGTCAGGTCTTGGCTAGTATGTGGTTGGAATCTCAGATCCTATGCATATCTGATAGTAATAATGCATCAACCTCGTCCTCGTCCTCTGCAAGATCTCCATTCGAGAAGAAACTCAGTGTGTTTTTTAAGCACCAAATTGCCACAGATACATCTGTGGTATATGGAGATGGCTTTAGAGCTGGCAATCAGGCAGTGCTCAAGTTTGGCTTACAAAGTACCCTCGATCACATCCGCGAGACGGGAAATTTTCCTTACTGATATATATTTTTTTAATTAATTTTCGGGTTTTCTTCTCAAATTATAGTTTGGCAGCATAGATGCCATTCCATAGGAAATACTTGTTGGTACAAAAGTTTCCAAAATACGCCGGTGTGTCATTTTTAAACATTGTACATCCGAAGTCCTTACATGTACTTCAAGAAAAACAATAAAATTCATCTTCATTTTTCTTGTTCTTGATTGGTTAGACAACATGCTTTATGTAAATTAGATTGCATTTTCAGAAGAATTGACACAATCTCAACCATATCTGGTCTCTCTCCTGGTTCTTGTGCCAAGCAGCTCAAACTTAATTTCACCATTTGGATGGCATGTATTGTCCCTCCATTTGCAGGGCCAATGAATTGACTCAGCTCAGTTTCTGCATTCTGGCTCTCCATGACAGCAGCTATCCTTGTCGCAAGCAGTATTTCCCTGCCATCCTCCTCAAAAACCGAGCATTTCTCTGTGATCAGTTCCAACAATATTACTCCAAAGGCAAATACATCGACCTTCGGAGTAATGGGACCCGCATCAAGACACTCAGGTGCCAGGTATCCTTTAGTGCCCACAACCCTTGCTGTACCCTCACAGTTTGCTGGTCGTGCTCGACTAAAATGTGATATCTTTGCTCGCAGGCTTCCATCGAGAAGAATATTGCTGCTGTTTACATTATTATGTACGTATGCTGGGCTTGCAAAATTGTGGAGATAGAGAAGCCCATTTGCAATGTCAAGTGCGATACGGATCTTCTGGTTGCAGCTCAATGCACCTCTTCTTCTGAGCCAATCCTTAAGGGAGCCGTTTGCCATGTACTCATAGACCAGGTATAAATCATCTTTATGTTCACAGAAGCCACGAAGTTTCACTAAATTGAAGTGATTTATCTTGCTCAGTATCTTCATCTCATTGTCTGAACCTCCTTTACCCTTTTTAACTGCCAAAACTTCTCTTTTGTAAGTTGCACGGTATAGACTGCCGTTAATCCTTCTCTTGGATCCAAAATCTCCTGTAGCCTTCTTTATTTCAGAGAACTTAAACTCTTTGAGGGCTCGATCAAGTCTTGCAATTTCAAGATTAATCAAGTCTTGTGGAGAAAGCACCCTTGCTTTTCTTCCTCTACTTTGTGTTCTTTTCTTAAAAAACAGAAAAATGGGAACCAAGAGGAGCAAGATTATCAGTGAAAATGTTCCTGCAGCTATACCAACTATGAAAAGAACTCTGTTTGATCCACTTTTTGCAACATGAACAGGAGCCAGCAAAGGTGGAGCTGACATAAAATAATAATCGCGCCTTACAGTATGTGAGTACGAGGGTTCACTTGGAATAGGTATAAGGATAGTTGTGAAAGGATAGATACTCGGAAACTCATCAGGAAGACTATTGGCTTCACTTAGACTCAATACACTTATGTTGAATCTTTTACTCAAAGCATAAAGAGTGTCACCCTGGCTAATTGAGTAAGTCAGCAGAAACTTTGTGCCATCTGCAGCTTGTTTCCTGGTTGGACATGCGCACCGAAGTGGGACCCGCAGCTTGTGGCCAGGTAACAAACCTGACGCAGGATAAGTATTCGCTTCCATAAGTGAATCGCAGGTTGATAGTCCCTGGTAGGTCTTGTTTGCAATTGTAAAGTAGGTTTCCAGCTCGGATAAGATCGGGTAAGTGGTGATGGCTTCATAGTATTGACCTGAGCATGAGCAGTTCACTGGAACTATTACTTCTTGTCCTTCAGGGAAAACTGTGAACATTGTAACATTGTTGATTTTCGAAATTTCAGTTACGTCCGATGATGTCAGAGTTGCAATGGCTAGAAGTGTGTTGTATGGAGACTGGGCTACGAAGATGAGGAAAGCCCCACAAGTCGAGTACTGGCCGTTGCATCTGTAAGAGAAAGACTCCCTGTTACAATCGAAAACAGCAGTTTTTGAGTAGTTTTGATGAGATGTGATGCATGGAGAGAGGAGCATGAGAGTTGAGATAATTTTCAGTATCCAGTTCATGGTGATGATCCTTTTTTTTCTCTCTCTCTCTCTCTCTCTCTTTGATAATAATGGAGTAACGAGAATATAATCCGGTTTCGAATTTAAGTATATGTTTGTGTACAGGGATAAACGCGTTGGGGATTATAAAATTGAGGACATGATTGACAAAAATTGCAGGGATCAAGAATTCACAGATGAAGATAAATGAAGCTAGGACAAAAGTTGTTTTGCAATATTAGTGGAATAATCTAAGGGGTGTTGTTTATCTTTTGGACAGAGGAATTTCAGGGATCCCACATTAATTATTCTAAACAGTTACGTAAACATCAAGCTGCCCCTGAATCCAGATGCTACTACATTGGAACCCCTTCAAATTAAAAGGGTCGAACACCTAAATCTATCAATTACAAGAAATTTTAATTAATTTATAAATTCATATCTTATTAATTTACACAAATGGGTTGTGAGTAAACGGGCTGGGCTGAATTGGCCCGGCCCAGGACCACTGAACCCACACATTAAGTGGGCCAAATTGGCCCAGTTCCACCTTAAGAGTGGGTGGGGCTGAGCTTTTGAAAGAATATATGAATCCAACTTGATACATAAACTATACGTAGTGGACTGGTCCTGAGCTGGGCTCGGGTTAGATGGATTGAACATATGAGCTTGGCTTGCAAGCTGATTCATGGGTTGTGGGTTGGTCTCGAGCTGTGTTGAGCTAAATAGGCTTACCAGCTGAATCATGGGCTCTTACACTACTATTTTAGTAGGTTAAGCTTTAAGTATATGACATAATCAATTTTAGTTTAGTAAACATATAAGCTTCATAAATTCATTGTAACCTATTAGAGATATTATAAATTCATAAATAAAATTTTAGAAACTCAACCATTGATACATTAAATTATGGATAAAAACAATGGTTTTAAATGGTTTTAAATGCTCTTATGGCGATCCTGGATATCTATAATTTTTAAAATATTAATATATATATATATATTCATATATATGTATGTTTATATATATATATATAGTATCATTATTAAGAATGATTGCATCAACTTTAGCCGAGATACTTAATTTAGAGTTATTAGCAGCAGAGATTTTTTATGAGTATTTTCTTGAAATTTAGTAGGGACAAGACCAGATTTTATACAATTAAGATCAGCACCAGTGTCAAACAGAGATATAATGTCAAGTTAAAAATCAGAATCAAAATAGATAGTAATCTTAATAATATACTTCCTGGATATGATTTCTTTTAAGACGAATAAAAATCATTAGGAATATTCCTAATGTTTTGTATTTCTTGCGATGTCTCCTCATTGTCAGAGTCATCAACATTTTGAATTTTTATAACATCAATGATATGTTTAATAGCATCAGAATCATGTTTTTGTTTTTCTTGTAATTCCTTTAACTTTTTTTTTTTTTTACAAGCTTTATTTCCTTCTGTAGTTCTTGTAAAGGAGTATCCTTGATAATAACTTTTTTGCTTTTATTAAGGATAATTCCAAATGTGTTTTCTTCATTTCCCATTTAAGATGTATTTGAAGTTTGAGATCTTGGCAAATTTTTAATCCTTCTTGTTGGATAACACTAACCAATTGGCCATATGTATATCCATCAAAAGGAATAATTTGTTTGCCTAACAGTTCTTTGATTTTGTTTCTGACCTTCTCACCTAAGAGGGTGGGGGGAGGCCAGCAATGAATTTTTCTTTCCAAAAAGGTTGGTTTGAGTCATCACGGAGCAACTCGAGTATGAAAAGTATTTTTGTAATATTGAAAATCACTGAACTTTTTACATCTTAAGTTAGAAATGAGTTCAGTATTACAATCTTTAATATGAGAAGGATCTCCAATAAAATGGAATGAAATGGTTAATATAAGAGTTGAAACAAAATCTTGTTGTGGATTTCCATTATCATCATATATGTAATTATCATCAGCATCAACTTTTAGAGCATTTAAAATATCATTTTGTTGTTCTAGTGAAAGATAATAATCCCACCATCCCTTTAGCTGACCTGAGAAGCCAGCTATAAGGAGTTCGGTGATGGTTCTATCATGGACACCATTTTGGGTTTTGTAAGCATTGGCAACCATTGTCATTTGTTGGAGAAGAGAAAGAATCTGATATTCATTCATTCCATCAAGATTCCAATTATACACAAAGGAGGCATTAAAACGGGTTTGGATTTGAGGTTCAGCTGGAACAATCTCAAGAGGCATAGTATGTGTTGGTTGGAATTCCAAGATATCTTATTTATTTCATGATCAGAGAGGATATCAGAATCTGGACATTTATCAATAGTGCTTATCTTATGGATGGAAGTAGGGGTATCAAGAGCAACCAGATTTTCAGAAGAAGAATTTACTGCCATCTTTTGTATTTCTTTTATGAATTCAACTTTAGAATTTTGTACATTAGAAACAATAGAATTAGAGATTTGATATGGTTTAAAAATAGAATTTTTCAGAGATTTTAGAAGACTTAGTAGATTCTTCTGTTTCAAAAGAAACAAGAGGTTGTTTATGAATATGTTTTTCAAGACGATCAAGTTGTTTTCCAATGGTATTTAAATTAGTATTAGTATAATTATTTTGAAAAATTATATTTTTTATATTTCTCTTGTTGTCGTCACCAGGTGATTTTAGAGGAGTTGCTTCAATAGATTGATTTTGAATTTGAAATTTTATTCCTTGAAAAGAAGGATGCACAAATTGAAACTTTTTAGAGTCAGAAATAGTTTCCCATTCAGGATTTCTATTTCTGGCAATAATAGGATTTATAGTTTTTGAAAAAACAGAAGAATAAATTTCAATCCATTCAAAGAAGAATATATTGACTCTATTGGTTTCAAGAAAATCATAATATTCTCCTTGAATATCCTTTCTTATATTAATGAATTTTTCAAAAAACCATTCTCTTTTCCTAGTATTTTTTAAAGAATAAAATTCTTTATGGGGCATTTGTTTGTTAATGTGAAAGTCCTTTTCAATAATATTTAATTCATTAACAATATTTTTAGTAATAGCAGAAAAAGTTGGACTAGATGGTTCTTCTTCATTATTGCTCTCATAAACAGGTTTAGGGAATTGTTATGTATAATCAACATTTCGAAGTATATTGTGAGTAATATCAGATGTAAAAAATCTAGATGGGAAGGAATTTATAACAGAAGGAATTTGTGAGACTCTCCCAAGGTCGATAGTATCAGGAATAGATAGAGAATCATCAGATCTAGAGGTGCTATCTCTCCTTTTAAATGACAATTTAACTCTACCATCAGTATATTGAGTAATATTTTTAAGATGTGAATTAGGTTTTGGTGGTTGAAGGGATTGTTTAGGAACAACATGTTCAAGAATCAATTCTTCAGGGAGGTTAATATCTTTCCATTTTATAGATCTAGTAAGAACAACATTAGAACGAAAAAGATCAGTTTGTAAAAGAAGGGTTTCACCCTTTTACTGTGATATTTAACTTTAGTAGAGAAAGCAGAAATTATAGCTTTATAATGAACTCTAAAGACAAGTGCAACAGGAATAGAACCTTCAAGCATTTTATGATTATGAGTTTTAATCTGGAATACACGAGATTTTAATATATTAGGGTCATTTAAAGATATAGAGAAAATTAGGCCAACAATCAAAAGATATTGGTCCAGTACACATACTGGATTTAATGGAGCTTAAAAGAGAGTCTTCAAAGTTTATAAATCTAGTATCACAAATAACAACAAGTATAGAGGCGTTTAAACCTTATTTAACAAGGGGTTGATACCAACTTGAATTAAGCCAATATGAATGTATTTGTAGGATTTATTACGATGTTTTTCAAGAGAATGAGAAGAAAGTCGAGGAATTGTTTCAAAGGGTTTAGAAAGTTGGATATCTCTTTCTTTAGTCTTAATAGTGAAATCAGAATTGAAACTAAGGAATCTGGAGGATTCATAAATTTTATTCTTGTTAACCTTAGGAATCTTCCAATCATCAAGAGATCTATAAAAATCTTCTATACTTATTTCTTCAGTATTTATAATCTTTTTAGATGATTCCATTGAGGAGCTGGAAACAGATCCAGTAGAAGTAGTTCTACAAAATATTGCATCCATACTTTCAGATATATCTCTCTTATCTGATAAATTGCTTACAATCCTGAGTCTTATTAGTAGGTTTTTACTGCCTTTCAAAGGACTTACTACCCAGTCTCAGGCAAGACAACTCGGCAATTTTTCAGATATGAAAGGATACCCTAAGTTTATAGATACAATATAAAGATATAACTACCCCTCGTTGGCTCTGATACCAAGGGTTGCCCCAAGGACAACGAGGAGGATAGATAAATACTAAAGATATAACTAATAGAAAATTATAATGCAGAATGATAATATGCAGAATTTAAAAGCTTGAAATAAAAGTGAAATAAATACATAATTTAAATACAGAAATAAATTATAAAAAGAAACATAAAATTATGGATTTCCCATAAGGGACTTCCACAAATTAAAATTTAAATTAAAAACACTAAATAAAATGAACCTTATAAAATTTATATTGAAGAACGCTTTCGGAGATACAAAATTCTGGGGAGAGAAGGAGGCTTCACTCTATCCTCACCAATTTTTGAAGTTTTTGGTACTTCTTCTTCTTCCTTTTTTTTTTTTTTTTTTTTTCACAGAACAAACTAGTAACGGCTATGAACTCTCAGAACTCTCGGAAAACTACATTCTTGAAATCTAAAAATTTCTTCATTCTCAAAATTGAGTTGTGTCTTTCTTGTGATGTATATGTTGGGGTTTATATAGAACTCTTGGGGAATCTTCAACATGATTTTGATCATGGAGGAGCATGTGAATTGTCAGAGTAGTGGGCATGAGGATTTTCCATCTCTCTATATCTTATTGGGTGTGGAACAACTGGATGGATGCAGGAGATAGTGGCCACTTTCTCGGTAGTGTCTTTTCAGCAAGTGGGGTATTTTGGTTTTACAAGTGTCGGTATACAGAAATAAAAGATTACATACAGAATACAGAATACATACGGAAAGAAATTTTTAGGATTTTAAAAATTAGTAACTATTACAACCCAAAAGTTCGTCATCATTAGGGTTGATTGAGCCTTCGGATTCAGCTGTCGAGCTTGCGGAACCTTTTTCAATAGAAACAGAGGGAAAATTCTTGCAAGTATTTGGCCAACTTCTTCTTCAGATTATGCAGCAGCAAAAAGAGCTGCAACCTATGACTTTTGAGCTAGAAAATCAGTTTGTTCCTTCATCTGGTTTATAATTTGCTTTGTGGACTTGGAGGAATTATTAATTTTCAACCATTCTTCCACTCTGTGTGGTTTGACGCTATCAACAATGTTATATTTATCCCACCATTTTATTTTAATTCTTCTGGGTCAGAGGATTCTAGAAACCATGTCATTATCCATGGCACATAGAATCTTGAACAGAAGTTAGCAAATGCCGGGAAATATTTTTCAGGTTCAAAGGGATGGTATTTGGATTTAAACAACTGAAAGGATTGTAGAACGTCTGATTTTCGATGTCAGGCATTGATCCGAAAATATCCCACCAATTTGACCACCACGATGGGTATGATCCAATATCAGTATTTCTGTCAAATAGACTAACCAAGTATGATGATATCCGGGGTTTTGAATGTAAAAACAATTGTAGCAGGCTTGTGTGTAATTCCAGTAATTGAAGGTTACATCAAAAAATGAAAGACCTTTAAATCTTCCTTTGAAGTGACAGGAATCATATAAGTTATCAGTAAAATGTTCACACCAAAGGGTAGGGGATAGAGCAGTAATGATTTTGCATGTTGAAAAGGCAGGCTCTCGATGTGAATTATGAAGGTATTTGTGAGAAAAAGGTTGCGGATTTTGTAGCATCAAGTATGCTTTGATTAAAAAATTCGAGTTTTTTTCTTTGTCCCAGGGTTTATAAAAGCATCCTCTACTAAAATAGTTTTGAAGAGATTCAAATAGGTTACCATGGTTGAACTCTCTTTCTTTGATGACGATGTATGTATAGGAATTTTTTTGAAAAGAACTCAAATTTTTCGAAGGATATTTGGGTATTTGAAGATGAAGGTTTGGAAAGTGTTTGGGATTTATTAGTAGTGTAAATAGTTTTTGTAGTGTTCGAGGGAACAATCTTTTAGTTTTGTGACTCTTGATCACTAATTTTGGACAAGGCTTTATGAATATCTGGTGATTTGAGTAGGGCTAACAAAAGGTTTTGTGTTTCAGGACTTGTAATGGATTTAAAATTTGTTTCAGACTTTTCTTCTTCTTTTACAACAGCATCGTACCATGTTGTAGGGGATTTTGAGGGTTTTGAAGGATTTGAATCAACCTATTTTGTAGACACACTTACCGCTTTTTCCCTTTATCAGGTTTAGGCCGCATCTTTGTACGTGTTTTGTGAGAACTCTCTCGTAAGGAAATCTAGGACATAATTCGTATCTCCTTTGATGAATTCAATATCAAAATAAAAAAATACTCAAAATGGCTTGCCATATGGCAAAAATCTATTTTGATGCAAGATTTTGAACATCTTTTTGAAGAACTTCTTTTGCACATTTGTAATCAATGCGTAATAAAAAAATTTGATTTAATAAATCACTTTGAAATTTTTGTATGCATAAAAGAATTCTCAAGATCTCTTTTTTGATTGTGGAATAATTCCTCTGTGTTTCATTCCAATGAGCAGAGGTGAATTAAATAATTAATTCTTTTTCACCTTGCTTTTGTTTTAGAATTCCTCCATATTCTACGTTAGAAGCATCTGTTTCAACTATTTTTTGAAGATTTGGATCAGCAAGATGAAGACATGGGATATCAAGGATTTGTTTCTTAATATTTTTTACAATAGAGGTGTGAAGATCAGACCAAGGTGTAGGATTCTTTTTTAATCTTTCGTGAAGTGGTTTAGCAAGTCTATTCAAGTTAGGAAAGAAATCAAGGACATAATTAAGACATCCTAGAAATCTCTGTAATTGATTTTTATCAGAAAATTTATTAGTAAACTGTAAAGATCATGCAATCGGAGTAATAGTACCTTGGGTAATATAATGACCAAGAAAACGAATTTTTGTTTGAAAGAGAACCATTTTTGGTTCAGAAATAACTAAACCATTCTTTTCAATGATATATAAAAAAGTTTTAAGGTGTTTAAAATGTTCATCTATAGTTTTTGAAAAGATCAACACATCATCACTATAAACAATACAAAACTTTTAATAATCATTAAATATATCATTCATTGTTCTTTGGAATTCGGAAGGAGCATTTTTTAATCCAAAAGGCATTACATTCCATTGGTATTGTCCAAATGGAACAGTGAACGCGATTTTGTAGTGATCTTTTGGAGCAATTTTTATTTGCCAAAACCCTGATTTCATATCAAATTTAGAAAATATGAATGCAATATGAAGTTTGTTAAGGAGGTCTTTTTTGTTTGGAATGGGATAATGTATCCATTGCAAAGCTTTATTAAGAGGTTTATAATTAATGACAAGCATATATGCTCATCTTTCTATTTCAGAAGCTTTGTTGACATAGAAAGCTGAGCAGCTCCAAGGAGGTTTCAAATGTCCTTGATTAACGTGTAATCTGATCTTCTGTGGATTCTTGCTTAGAACGTAAAATCACTTGGTGTATTGGTAAACTTTAAATTAAAATTACGTAAATGGGGTTGTGCATGTTTAGGGATAGTTCATAGAAATATTTTAATTATTTACTTTTTGTTGTGTATTTCATAGGATCTATGGCCTAAATATTCCTTCATCTATTAGTAATTGAAACAAAAACATAACTTGTTTAATTCAGTTGATTTCATGCCAAGTCTAACATGTTACAAATTAAACAATTTACAGTTATATGATGATGAAATTGATCATATATTACATATTGTTAGTAGAGGGCTACATGATACAAACAAGTTCAGGAATTGGAAAATATTCAGTATGAAACTAAATTTTGAATATTTTCAAAGCTAAATATATGTATTGTTTCAAAATATTAAATATCTGGTACAATGCCGCATTAAAATTTTGGTACAATTCGATATTGCTAATATTGTAGATAGCCTCAAAATGGAGATTTTGGAGGAACAAAGTTTTTCTTTGTTCTTTACACTAAAACAATATCTAAAAAATTATATAGAATAAAAAAGAAGTGTGATTAACTGAAGTATGATATTATATGCTTATATAATATTTATATTTATACTTATAAAATTTAAAATACTTTAAAAAAAAAAAAGGAAATGGCTTCCTCATTATTATTATTTATGCTAAACTAACTATAGCGAATTATTAATAATTTAATTTAAAAATTTACTCTATTCGGTTCAAATAGTTTGAGACATTTTGTTTTTCGGTTAGTAAATTTTTGATTTAGATAAATAAAAATATCTAAATTCATACTAATAATTAAATTAATTTAGTTTGGTTCAAAAAAGTCAATAGTTCTATGGATGGACATTATAACGTGACATTTAATATTATACATTGATGATGTTAGATTCACGTGTTAGCCAATCTGATTACCAAGCTGCATTTACAATGAAGGACATGACACAAAGGATCTGTTGACATTAGGGTTGGGCAAAATTGTAGGAATATATGTCCTCACAACCAACTGTTAGGCTGGCCGAAAAGATAAATTCCATTTACAATCTTTATGAATGTAAATAAAAGTTTCCGGAATTTCTTCCTTATCGTATTCATTTATATTTATGTTTTATGATATTGAAATCTCATGGTCTCAGTAACTAGGAGACTTGGTCACACATGGGTTGGTAGTCTCATTGAATAAGTATTGGTGGTTGAGATCATAAATGTTCCAAGCCATAGAATCTACGAGAAGGGATATCGTAGGATTTGGATATGCTTACACTGAGTGGTACGTCATTCAGGGAGTGGATATTATGTTCTATGGATATCAGTGTTGAGACGCTACGTAGGCTAGTCGATGTGATGTTTATCCCAAACTATCACAATGAACTGATCCTACATCAGAACTCAAACCATTTGATAGTCGAAGTGGCAATGAGAAAATTGAGGTTCTAATTTATATAGGTGATTTAATTAGTCCATACATTATATGCACACATGTAGTCATACATGAGAAAAACCGTACATTTGACTGGCTCCTTAAACCTCTCTTGAGAGGCTGAATGGGAGCCCGTTGGTTATGGTGGAACTAAGTTTAAGATCAATGTAGTGGCAAGACAAAATGCACTGGCCTGCAGAGTAATCTTTTGGGATTTTTTTGATATTTTCTACCCTCGTTGTATTCAATGAATATCTTGCGCAAGACACCCAACTAGAACATAAGAGATGAGATGTCATTATGGGCTAACGAATTGACTAAGTAAGCGAGGATCATTAAAGTTATTAATGTCAATTATGGGATGTTAAATGAGAAAGTCCTAGACTTTAATCCTAGAACCATGCGAATAGATTGGATCTGCATGGTAACTACAGAGGAAATGTTTAGACACTAAATTCATTTTTTGTCTATGAGTCACTCTAGTAGTGTTTGCTAGATATGAACGAATAATGTCTTAAGTACCTAAGGATTGAGGAAATCCAAAAGTGATCAATCAATTGAATTGATTAATATTGCAATTTGATTACTTGCTCTTGAACTAGGTGAAGTGATTAATCTAAGGGGTCACACGCTCAACCAAATTCTGGTGTGTTGGAACATAGAAAAATAGTTAATTGTTCAGGGAAGAATTCAGGTAGACTTTATAGTTATTGAAATGGAATAAGATCAAAAGATTCCACTCATACTTGGTTGACCATTCTTAACAACCGGAAGAACACTCATCGATGTTCAAAAAAGAGATTTAACTTTATGAACCAATAATGAACATATTTTATTTTTAATTTATAACACAATGAGTGTCATGAGAATTAGATAAATGAATGTCGAATCTTGGAGAAGATTGAGATCTGCAACAGTGTTAATTTGAATTATTCATCTAAGAATCCTTTGGAGCTAAAATTCACTAAATCTTTATACTCTAATTCCTATTATTTTTAAAGTAAAAATTCAATACACTTTTTGTTTACTCATGATTTTGCAGAAGAATTCCCCTGGAAAAGAGTGTATTTGATTTTAATATATTGAGACAAAGGAGAGACATCCAGCAAGATGCATAGGCGGGATTTAATTGCCCCTTATGATGACGGTGGATGGAAAGTTTCAAGGGGGGATAAACATGAAATGTCTATTGGGGGCATAACATGAATGAGAAAACAAACATCAGGCTGACCACCTAAAACTTAGGTTGGTTGGGAGGCAACCCAACAATTCTCTGTGAAGATAATCGGGGTAATCCAAAATATACCACTTCTTCTTTTCAAACTTTTTCTAGAAAGAATATCTAAGAACAAGTTTGGAGGAGGGGAAGTGTGGTTTATCTTGAAATTATTTAGTTTGTCTAGTTTTATTTGTTTATATATATAGTTTAGGATTTATTTTCTTTATAGGAGTAGGAAATTTTAGTGTAATGAAAATCTCATTTGTATGAATGATGTATACAATGAAACATTCAATGTTGGAATTGGTGGATTAGTGATTAGAACTAGTAATGAAATATTTGAGTATTGAAATCTAATGAGATATGATAGATGATTTGACTGCGTCATAGATGAAATTGAAAAATATGCATTTGAAGTAAGTTATATACATGTGAGAATTGAGCCTAAAATCATAATATTTCTTTGTGTGAGTAGTAATTATGCATGTATATCTCTAGAACTTGCATCTGTTTCTTTCTCAATCATGCTCATAGATCAATAGAATGAAGATGATCTAAGGCAATCTTTGATTAGCTACGTATCCAAAATTCCCACTGAATTATATTTTCCCTAGTTAACCACCTTTGAACCTTATGAAGGTTTTCTTTTTGTAAAGTCCAATATGATCTTTGAATATTTTGTGAATTTGAGTATCTCAAAAATAATTAATTGAATAAAATATTGTAGAAATACAAGTTCGTGAAGTTGAGAATTGGTTGATTTAGATGAACGAGGTGATCCAAAAGTCTATCTCTCTCAAAGAAAAAAATACAAGCACGAGCAAAAAAAAAAGAGAGATAGAAATTTTGGACCCTCGTTGTTGAAGAAAATATGGTGAAGAAGGTAAACATATTACCTTGCTCAAAATTGAAATAGTGGGGGAGTGAGTATAGTTATTGAACTAAGATAGAAAAATATAAAGAATAGTTAAAAACTAAGTCACTTACCCTAAATTTTCCCACCATAACCAAAGAGCTTACATTACAACCAAATAAAGAATTGTTTGAATCATTCTTAAGCATACAAATGAGCACGATAAAGATAAGACAATGCACAAGCCTATGGTAGAATACATATATTAGTTAACTTGATCATAACCACTCTTATATATATATATATATCTGGGAAGTAGAGAGAAAACATTTACCATGTTGTGCAATTTAGCGCATATATTTCAAAAGTATTCTTATCATGTGGTGGAAAAATTCGTGAATGTCTAGTTAGTAATTTCATATATGAAGCATTAATCATTATCATTCATCCAATTATGCATTTTGTTATTTTCATTGTTCAAGGAAGAATAATACTTTAAGTTTGGGGGGTTGATAAACGAAATTTGTACATGTGTATACGATGTGTGATCGTGCATCCATCGCTTGATTATCGTTAAATATTTGGCCTTTCAAGAAAGATTTAAGGAATAGTTAAATATACGTTTCCCCATGTAGGATCACATGTATGCATACAATATAAGAACTAATTAATTCACCTACATAAACCAGAACCTCATTTTTTCCGTTGCCACTACGACTACCAATTGGTTTGAGTTCTGATGTGTGATCAGTTCAATATGATCATTTGGGATAAACATTACATCTACTAGCTGACGAGGCATCACAACACCAATATTTTTGAAACAGGATCCACTTCCTGAGTGACGTACCGCTCATTGCAAGCTATCTTAATCCCACGACATCCCTTGGTTGGGAATATTTATGATCTCAACCACCGAGACTTATTCCATAACCACCAGCACGTGCGTGACCAAGTCTCCTAGTTATAGAAATCGTAGGATTTCACTATCATGTTACATGTAAACACAAATAAATTTATATTCATAAATATAGTATTTGAAATATGTCTTTTAGGTCAGCCTAACATTTTGCTGTCTGGGCACATATTCCTGCAAATGCTTGCATGATCAGCAAATGTTATGAATGCAAGAAGACACTATCTCCAGAATAAGGTGATACAATCCGGTTGTCAAAAGGAAATAGTAAAATAGAATTTATAAATAGAAAGAAGGGCAGAAAGAGGCCAAAGGATCCAAAAAAAATTAGAATAAAAAGAGTAAAGTCGCCTTGTTGTAAGAGTTTAAACTTAAAATTATATAGTGGTCTCAAGCTGATCAAATATAAAGAGCTCATCAAATTCAATGTTTTAAATATTTCAATCAAAGTTTTATCTATTGTATTTATTTAATTTGTTAAAATTTTCAAATCACAATCCTAACACGACATGAATGTCCTGAAAATAAATTTAAGTGCACATGAATCGTATTTATTTTTGGTTCTAAACTTACTTTGTTTTAAGTCTGTTCAATTTCAGTGATCTCCCAACACTGAAGACATCCACAACTATTCGAACATAAATGTTGAAGACTAGAAATATGTTAGCAAAAAAGGAAGGTCCGCTGAAAAGGTAAAGTAATGTAGAGAGCTGGCCTGCTTTCCTCCATAAAAGATCGATCAGAGTCTGTGATTTTTTCAAACAGAAATTGGTGACTTTTATAACGACTCTAATCTGGACGGTAGAAAATAAGATAGATCTGAATTATAAGAAAAAAATTGGAGAATATAGATATATGATCTCACCATATTAGTAATATAGAAGATAAATGTATTAAAATTAGATAAAATTGAAACCTCTCAATTTAATTGTCTAAAAAACATAATCATCTTTCTATTTAATTATGTGTATAAAAATAAATTAATTAAATACTATATGTGCAAATATAATAGTCATAATTTTATTATGTAAAAATATTAATATAATTTGATGTGTATTCTTTATAAATTATAAAATTTATCAATTACTGATTTACTATATAAATAAGACTTGTATAGTGTTATTATAGTGAATTTTAAGTTTCATTACTGAAATTTATTAAAATATCTTAGAAAGTATTATTATTATTATTACTTGAAAATCATGTAAAGTATTATGGTCTAGTCTTATTGAATTAGTATAAAAAGCTTCATGAAGTAACTTTACTCAATAATTTGTGAAATGATAGTCTTGTGTTATACTTAATATAATTTCATTTAAATGTAATTCTTAAAATATTTAAAGTTTACTATATTAGTATTGATTGTATGATACTATTTATAATTAACATATTTTGCTATTTATATAAGAAATTAAATCATTCATGAATTTCAGTGAAAGTGTTTCTATATGCACCACAAAAATTACTTATCACACTATTTTTTCTAAGCACACCATAAAAAATATATTTAAAAAAATAAAAATAACTTAATACACCACATTGATTTACTATTATACACTTCAAAAAAATTATTGTTAATTAAATAAATAAAAATATTTCCCACACCTGCAACCCTGTCCTCCCTCCCCACGCCTGCAACCCTCCATCCCATTCTTCCTCCCTCTCCACACATGCATTCTCAGGACAACTCTCAATCCCCTCTAACCAGATAGAATAACGGAATAGAAATTTTCATACAACCTAATATGTAAAAAATCAATTATTAATAGGTCAATTTAATTTTAAACCATTTGTATAAATGTAATGTATCAAAAAAATGATAACCAATGTTGGGCTCTCATTGACCGAATATTGTGTTTAATGTTTGGCCCTGGTTGGCTAAACACCTTGTAAAGTGTTTCCCTTGGTTGGCCGAATGTTGTGTTGGTGTTCGGCCAACGCCATATTTTATGTTGCTTGGTTGATCGAACGTATGCGCAATTATAATCCATTAACGAAAATAATAGAATTTAAACGTTCAATACCTATAAAATACTTATATTTTTTGTATGGGTGTTTCTATATATACCACAAAAAATATTTATCACACCATTTTTTCTAAACACATCATAAAAGTATATTTAAAAAACTAAAATTACTTAATACACCACCTTAATTTTCTATAATACCCTTCAAAAAAACTATTGCTAATTAAATACATCAAAATATTTCCCACACCTGCAACCCGCTCCCCCCTCTCCACACCTGCAACCCCTCCATCCCCTTTTTCCTCCCTTCCCACACATACATGTACGGGACAACTCTCAATCCCCCTCTCACTAGATAGAATAATAAAACAGAAAATTTTAAACAACCTAATATGTAGAAAATCAATTAACAATAGGTCAATTCAATTTTAAACAATATGTATAAATGAGATCTATTAATAAAAGATAACTAGCGTTCGACTATCATTGGCCGAACATTGTGTTTAATATTCGATCCTAGTGGGCCAAATGTCTTGTAAAGTGTTCAGCTCTGGTTGGCCGAACGCTGTGTTGGGTGTTCGGCCAATATTGGTCGAATGTTGTGTTGCGTGTTCGGCCAACGTTGGCTGAACGTTGTGTTGGGTGTTTGGCCAACGTCGATATTTTGTGTTCGACCCTGGTTGGTCGAACGTATGCGCGATTATGTTCCATCAACAACAATAATAGAATTTAAACGTTCGTTATTGATTTCTTATATTAAACGAAAATACTTATATTTTTTGTATTTGTGTCGTCCGTTATTGATTTCTTACAAAATATTAAAATATTATTTTGAATATAGATATAGGGTTATTGTGTATGTTGTATTATTATTTCTTACCAAAATGGATTAACAATAGAAATATTAGGGTTTTTGTGTGTGGGTGATATAAATATTTATTAAAAATTAGAATTCCTATATTTTTTAAATATTTTAAATAAGGGTATTTATGTTATTTATAGTATATCTAATTTTATCAATAAAATTAAGGTGGTGTGGAAAGTAAATTTAGTGATGTGGTTAGAAATACGTGTTTCTATATACACCACAAAAAATACGTATCGTATTATTTTTTCTAAGCACATTACAAAAAAAATATATTTAAAAAATTAAAATTACTTAATACACCACATTAATTTAATATTATACCCTTCAAAAAAATATTACTAATTAAATAAATAAAAATATTTCCCACACCTACCGCCCCCTCCTCTCCCCATGCCTGTAACCCCACCAATCCTCTTCTTCCTCTCTCCCTACACATATATTCACCGAACAACTCTCAATTGTCTTTCACTAAATAGAAGAATGGAATAGAAGAAAAAGTAATTTACGGACAAATCAGAAACAATTTCGAACATATAAAAGATAAAAAAGTGTCGGAACCTTTAAAAATATGCCATTTGCAGTGAAAGTAACAAAATAACTTTTCAGCTATAATTTAAAATGTAGTAGTTTTAGCTAAGGAAAAAAATTATATATATTATTTTAGTGGTCCGAATTGGGTGGAACGGCTGGTTTTCGCTGCTACATATATATCAAATTATTGAAAAAAATTATTACCTTTTTATTAAAAAAAAATATTTCTATTTGTTGAAAAAATATTTTAATTATAATTAAATTTTTAATTATTTAAATAAATTTAATTTTTTTTGCAAAAAAAGTAATACTTTTAAATAATTTAAAAATATATATATTATTTTTTTTAAAAATATCATATTTTGCATGCGTGAGGTAAATCTGTAAGGAGGTAGCACCTTTAGGCCATATCCGTAATTTTTTTTTTATCTGTGTCAACCCATGTACGAATACACAAAAAACTCGCTCTAGAAAGATATTATTAATCAAGAGTAGGTCTTATGTGCTTGGTGAAATGGGCAGATTCAATTTAGATCTATACAAAAATGCCTGAGTCCTCTATAAAATCTTGTCCCAAGCAGATTAGCCTTGCTCCTACTTGTGCTAAAATAGAATGTAATATTTTTCAATATAAATTAATATTTTATGAATATAAAAATATATTATTTTTTACTATAAAGTAGTATTTTAGAAAAGTATTACCTTTTTATTAATGAATTACAAAACATTCGAGTGAGAAACATAATAATTTTTTGTTTAAAAATAATATTTTTTGTATAATAAAAAAATTATTATTTTTAACTATATTTTATAAAAAGAAATACTTTTTATTTGAATAATTACAAAAAAAAATATTAAAATATAATATTTTTTAAATGAATAATAATATTTTTCAACGATCTTAAAATTTACTCTTTTTTACTACTGAAAAATATTATGCTCAAAATACACTGAATCTAAAATAATGTGCTTGCATAATAAACCCAAGATCCTTATAGTGTTGATCGCATTTGAATTAGATCAACATGAATCCATAATTTTTTTCAATTATATAAATCAAATCTAATTTGTTACACAAACTGTGGTATACAACTTTTTGTGATAAAAATAAACCTTCGGGTAATTTTTTTAAAATTGAAAAGATACTCTGGTTGTATTGGATATCAGTAACTGAAGTAGTAATATTGAGTTTGTATGACTGAGTGAGTGTTTTGTGAAACGGTTGCACGTGTGACACAATTTAAGGTATTACTTATTTAACTATAATGTATTTATTGTTTCACTATAAAATATCACTATTTTTTAAGGTAATTAATATGAAGTAATACATTTAAAAAAAGAGTGATACTTTATAGTTAAATAAGTAATAATTTATCATTAAACAAGTAATATCTTAAATTGTGTCACACGTGCAACCGTTTCACATGAGTTTTTGCATTTTTGAATAGCTAGTATTTCTCTGTGGGATCCTCTGAAAAAACGTATACTTAAGTTTTAAAATGATTTATTTATAGAATAAGATAACTATGAAATATTAAACATAATTTTTTTTTTTAAATTGCTTAGTTCTTGTTTGAATCTCAAATTATAGTCGGTGTGTAATGTTCTTAATCTATATGAACAACCACATATATTTAAAGTTATTACAAATATTCAAATTAACTCAATATCTAAACAACATACAACTCATAAAAAATAATAATTAAAATAAATTAATTATCTTATTTGAAATTTAATTTTTTATTTAAATAAGTACTTGATTAATTTTATATAATTAATCATTTGTACTTATATTAGTATAGAAATAGATTTATTTATAGAATAAAATGATATTAAAAGATCCAATAAAATAAATTTATTAGATGATCTTATTATACAAAAAATATTTAACTAATTTTTATTAGAGTTCAAACCCTACAAATATATAAATAGCTGATCTATAATAAATAATTAAGTCTAACACAGATAATGAACAAATAAACAATTGCATTTTTAAAATATAGTATTCCATTTAAATTTATGCCATATAAATTTCTAATTAAAAATCATAATAATAAAGATAATTTGATATATTATAAGTTAAATAGAATTATAAATGAAAAGGTGAATTGTATTTTGAAAAATTGGGAAAAAAATGTTAGAAAGAAAAATAGAAAAAGAAAAAGTTCAAAGCAATAGAATAATGACAACCAAACAATTAGACTTTTAAACCAAACATATGAATAGAAACAAAAAAGCAAAAAACAAAAAACAAAATCAGATTCACAATTCAACCAAAAAATTAAAAAAATAATATTTTATGTTTTAACTTCATTTTACTTTAATACATATATATATATATATATATATTGAATTATTGTGAAAGTAATGTTCAGACATTATTTGATAGATACAATTTGTGGTCAACTAGAACCTTCAAAATTGTCCCTATTATATTCTGGAGCTATATTAAGAGGAAATTCTCACCTACACTTACATATATAGACAAAAAAATAATAATATTAATAAGGAAAAGACAAGTGAATACTTTTAGAATATTACGGTAAACATAATCTAATAATTGAGAATTAAAAAAAAATAAAAAAAAATAGAGTTGGTCTAGGATTAGGATGAAGATGCAATAAAATCCCCGACAGGATCCTCTTAATCAGGATCCTTTGCAATAAAATACCCGACAGGATCCTCTTAATCTGGATCCTTTGAAACATTCCTACACTCAACTATTTGGGATACCAAATCTTTCTTCATTCCATCAATTTCAGTCTGTTCATATAAATTCCTACTTTATTACTATAATTAGGCCTTATCCTATTTAAAGAAATTTAATTGATGCATAAACATATGTTACCCTTATCTTTCATTTACATTATTTTTTCGTTAATATTTGATACACGGTATGAAAATTTTGTTTACCAAAGTTGAAATACATAATGTCTCATATTAATATTTAATATTATGTTTCATTCAATATTTTAATATTATGTAAAATATATAATGAGTGTTTATACCCACTACTATTTTTAATAATTTATATACTTTATTTATTTCTCTATTTTGATCAAAATAAAAGTGCTCAATTTGCTTTTACATATTTCTTTCTCTTGTATCGTATATTTAAGAATCGAGCAAACTCAACATAAGTTCAACTATTTCTTTACAAATTTCTATATTTGATTATTTGTAATATGTATATATATATATATATATTTTTTTTTCTTTTTTCTTTTTTATCATGAGGTTCTTATTTATAAGATTTATTAGCACACCTAAAATGTAAACTTTGTATCACGAATGTAAATATAGCAATATATATATATATATAGTACTTGACATGATTTTTGATAAAATTGTTGCATTCTTGATGTTTTTATTTTTAAAAAACTTTATTAAAGATTTAGCAAAGGGATTTTTTTAAACTTATTTAACTTGCACTTAATTCAATGGGTGTGTTCTTGTTTTACAATTTTTTTTTTTGTTCTCTAACTTTCAATTTTGTTAAATTTTGGTTTGACATTAGAGTTTTAATTTCTTTTTAAAAAGTAGAAAAATATGGAAGAAAATTTACAGATCATTTAAGAAAATATTTTTAAAAAATTTATTAAGAAAGCTAAGAATTAAGACATTATATTTTCAAACCAGAAAAATATACATAAACAAAACCAAAGGAAAATCTGAAAATTATTCACGTTTCCAAATTTTTCTTATAATGTCATGTTTTTTAGGAATATAATCATCTCCTTTATTTTCAATTTTTAGTGTTTTAGATAATTATTTGTAATTTTAAATTGTAATTTTCTAATTTTCATTTTTCGTAATTTGTTGATTTTCATTTTTTAATATAAATTTCAGATTTTATATTAATATTATAATGTATATTTAAATATAATATTTAGAGTTTCATGTTTTTATAGTTTATAGTTTATTTTTAAAAAATCACTTAAAATGTTAAAATTTAACTTAATTTTTAAACTAGCAAATTTTTATTTTTTTTTTTATTTCAAGTTTTCAGATTTCGTTATTCCATAATACCAAATTTTTTATAAGCTTTTATATTCTTAGACCTTTTAGAATTAATACTAGTATTTCTCCAGTGCGATACCCAATTTATAATATAATAATATAATAAATTATTATAAAAATAGTAATAAAATTTTCAAAATAAAATACATTATATAAAAATTATTTTGATAAAAATTATTTAAAATAAAAATGTCTAACAATATAAAAATATATTAAATATTAAAATATACCACAACTAATGTGTGGAAATACTAGTTTATATTTAAATATTAATATTTTATTATTATATATGCAAAATGGATATCAAATTGTAGATCATGAAAACATGATTAATTTGATATATTTTTTTCGTAAAACAATAAAGTTGAGATGAAAAAGTTACGGGCCTTTAAAAATTAAAGTAAAAAAGCAAATTAAAAGAAAAAATATGATTTGTAATTTCAAAATATATGTATAATAAGAAACGTATTTAAGATATTTATAAATTTGTACATGTCTTGCATACAAACTAATTTCATGTAATTATTTGATTACTATAATATATAATTATTCCATACTTTTTCATTTCAAAATTTGAAATATTAAGGGAATATTTGGAATTTTTTCAGTTGATGGTGTTAAATGATAGGAAATTGAATCCCACCAATGAGGCGAGATCCATAATCATGTATAAGAATGGTACATTGTTTTGAATGTTGCATCCAACGACATTGTATCCCTACTTCTGCCAAGTGGGCGAACTGGATATTTAAGGTTTAAAATTTCAATAAACCTCAATGAAGTTTCTACATATTCAGTCAAACAAGAAACTCCTCTTGCTGAATTATTTGTAAAGTCTAGGCTTATTATATGGGATGAAGCACTTATGATGCATAAACATGAGACATTGGATAAATCATTACAAGATATAATGCAATCAAGTTGCTCATTTGGAGGTAAAACAATTGTTTTTGAAGGAGACTTTTTGAAAATTTTTACCAGTTGTACCGAAGGGTAGCAGATAAGACATTGTCAACGCAAAGTATAAGTTCTTCATATTTATAGAGAGAATGTAAGGTACTAAGATTGACCGAAAACATGAGGCTCCAAAATATAAGTTCAAACGTTAATTGTGATGAATTAAAGAACTTTTCAGAATGAATTGCGAGTATTGGATGGTATAACTTGAGGAGAGAATGATGGTGTTGTGTATATAGATATTCGTGATGATATTCTACTACAAAGTTCAGACGATCCTATTGCAATGATTGTTGAAAGTACTTTGGAAAAATAATCGACGACTCATCTTACCTAAAGGTTGGGCAATTCTAGCACCCACATTCGATGTGGTTGATTTTATAAATAAAGATATGACATGAAAATTTATATTTGAGTTTTGAAGGCCATTGCAAATCAGATGTTGGACATAACTTATCACAGGATGTTCACACGCCATACTTTTTTAAAATTAAAATACTGAATTTACTAAATAAACATGTGTGATGAGTAACTGGCCCATCACCTCACAATTAACTTCTGATGGTCACAAAAAAAATACATGTTCTTCGTGCAAAATAAACTCCTGAGTTTCAACTTAAATACAAATTAATATTATTATATATATTAACAAGGATTTCTAACATTCCTAATAAATATAAATAATATATTTTAAAAACTTTTACTTAACATAATAGACTTCCTGAATATATGTGCTGATTATGTAACCTCTCCATCTCTGAACTCAAAATACAAAAAAAAAAAAAAAACAACGTTCTTGGAAACAAATAACTCCCCATTTTAAACTGAAACAAAAAACAAATTACATAACTTCTCTCACCCTATTTCAATATATCCATCAGCATAACTATCAAGTACCTATGATGCAATACAGTTTATGAATTTTTTTTATAAATACTGCATTTTTTCACGGAAGATAATGCACCTTTTTCACATTCCATTTCTATTTCTCCAATATTATGTTTTTATGTTGTTAATAGGGTGGCATAATTCATGCCACTATCAAAGGTGTTGTATTGAAAGAATTAAAAGTGAAGCCAATTGAGATCATTTGTATGCCATAAAAAGATTCATTGTTCTTGACAACCATACGAATGAAATTCAAGATGCCCTTGTCGACAAAGTGAGATTATTCAAAATTCAAGTCAAGGCAGATGCACAAATGCGTTTTATTGAAGTATACAGTGTGTTGGAAATTACTGCACATAGTCAAATTTTATCTATATATCATAAAACCTATATTCAGAAACAGGTTATGTTATATTATTTTTTTAATTTAATTTAATAAATATATATATATATATATATCAATAGTTTTTTTATTGGTTTTATGATTTTGTGTTGTAGGAATGTGAGCAAATTTCGGAGATACAACATCTTGAATGTGACGGAGGATGCACAATAAATGTTGATGATGTGGGCAAAATATGCGACAAAGATGAAGAAGATGAAGTTATGAAAAAAATACCACTAATTGATGAGTTCGCAACAACCATTGCAGAAAAGAAGTTTATTAAGGAGTAATAGAGATAGTTTCATAGAAATCTAATTCATATTTTATGTTATATGTTGTTTTATTTTCTGTGTCTTTGAACAATACTTTATTAAGAGTAGGTCTCTTGTGAATCAGTTAGATCCGTGCAACAGGGTCGACCTATATCCTTTTAAAAAATCGTTGGGTTGGAAACTGTATGGGCCTGGGCGCTGGGCTGGAAGCCTGGAATTGATCTCTGGACCGGAGCTGTAAAAAAATAGCAATTGGTCAGATTCGAACCTGTGACCTCAAAGAGGATCTCCATTCATTTTGAAACTCTATTATCTTATATCAACATATTGATTAGGCTTACAAAAATATTAAAATACAACTCAACTATTTTATTTTCTGAATCATTTACAATTACTTTACAATATATATAAACTGCAATTGTAAACACTAATAATTTTTTTTTAAAATTTTCTTAAAATTCAATATAATTAAAAAAAAAATTATTTACATAAAAATATTGATATACTTATTAGTGTATGAATTTATTTATATATTTTTCTGGTAGGTATAAAAAATTCCTACAAACTATTATCCTTTAAAATTCAAAACTTCACACACACGCTGTTATATAATTTTTTTAATTAAACAAATAATATTATTATATTTAAATATTACTTTATCTTTTAACAATATTACTCATTTTCTTCAAATATATTAATTTTAAACTAATATTAAAATATAAAATGATTAATTGTATTAAAAATTAAAATTCTAGTAAGTTTTCAAAGGAATTATTAGGTAATATTTATTTATTTACTGTAAATAGATGATAAAAATTACTTTTTTCATTGTTTGAAAATTCACATATTATACATGTGTTTAGAAATTGAACTAAAAATTTTGCTCAATGTTACTACTTTTCTTTTAAAAAAAAAAAAAACAAATACATGACTGTTTGTCAAGGTTTAGTAAATATTTTATAGCGGAAGGAATTATGTGTATTTGTTAATCTGATGATGTTTAGGATTTTCACTTTTGTCGAATTTTTTAATTAAAAAAATTATATTATTACATTTAAATAATATTACTTTATATTTTAATGGTATTACTCATTTCTTAAAATGTATTAATTTGAAACTAATATTAAAATATAAAATGATCATTTATATTAATATTAAAATTTTAGTAAGTTTTCTAGGAAATTATTAGGTAATATTTATTTATTTACTACAAATAGATGATAAAATTTTCTTTTAAACTACTTGGTTATTATATTAGTATACATTCAATTCAAATTAAACTAAAATATTGTTCAATGTTACTTGTTTAACTTAAATGTATTATTTGTTTAGCTAAAAAGTATTATTTGTGTTAACTTAGAAGTATTACTCGTAATATTTATTTATTCGTTGTAAATAGATGATAAATTATGATGTATTATTTTTTTTTTCAATTTAACAAATAAGTAGTAATACCTTTTGAATAATAAGGTAATACTTTTTGAATAAAAAAGTAATATATTTTCAACAAGAAAGTAATATTGTTAATATTTGATAAAAATAAGAATCCTACATATTTTTCAGATTAACAAATACACATCATTCCATCACTATAAAATATATCCTAGAATTTAATAAGCAGTCATCTACTTGTTTCTTTTAAAAAATAAGTAGTAATATTTTTTGAATCAGAAAGTAATACCTTTTGAATAAGAAAGTAATACATTTTCAATAAGAAAGTAATACTGTTAATATTTGACAAAAGTATGAATCCTTGACATCTCAGATTAACAAATACACATTATTCCCCCCACTATAAAATATTTTCTAGAATTGAATAAACAGTCGTGTATTTATTTCTTTAAAAATTTTGTAGTAATACCTTTTGAATAAGAAGGTAATACATTTTGAATACGAAAGTAATACATTTTCAATAAGAACATAATACTGTTAATATTTGACAAAAGCAAGAATTCCAGAGATTTTTAGATTAACAAATACACACCGATCCCCCACTATAAAATATATCCTAAAATTTAACAAGCATCCATGTATTTGTTTGTTTTTATAAATAAGTAGTAATACCTTTTGAATAAGAAAGTAATATTTTTTCAACAAGAAAGTAATATTGTTAATATTTGATAAAAGCGGGAATCCTACATATTTTCATATTAACAAATACACATCATTCCACCACTATAAAATATATCCTAGAATTTAACAAGCAGTTATGTACTTGTTTCTTTTAAAAAATAAGTAGTAATATTTTTTGAATCAGAAAGTAATTTCTTTTGAATAAGAAAGTAATACATTTTCAATAAGAAAGTAATACTGTTAATATTCAAATAAATTGTGAATCCTTGACATCTTCAGATTAACAAATATACATTATTCCCCCCCACTAAATATTTTCTAGAATTTAATAAACAGTCGTGTATCTATTTCTTTAAATAATTAGAAGTAATACCTTTTGAATAAGAAGGTAATACATTTTGAATACGAAAGTAATACATTTAGAAAGTAATATTGTTAATATTAAAAAAAAAGCAAGAATAATGCACATTTTAGAATAACAAATACACATGATTCCCCCACTATAAAATATATCCTAGAATTTAACAAGCAATTGTATTGTTTTTTTTTAAATAAGTAATAATACATTTTAAATCAGAAAGTAATACCTTTTAAATAAAAAAGTAATATATTTTCAATAAGAAATTAATACTGTTAATATTAAAAAAAAAAATAATCCTATACATCTTCACATGAACAAATATACATCATTCCCCCACTATAAAATATTTTCAGGAATTTAAAAAGCAGTTATGTGTTTGTTTCTTTTAAAAAAACTAGTTAAGCTCTTTTGCGATGCAAGAAGATATTATTTGTGTGAATTTCTCTAATTTAATTTAGTTATATAATATTATAAAATTCAAGTATTATAAATATTCATATGTATTTCTTTCCCACTCTTTTATTTTCTGTTCTAAGTATGTTCAATAGTTATCATAAAATATATGCAGTGAAAATTATTACAATTATTAATGTGATACGATAATTTTATTCACCCCATCCCATTCCCCATATATATATATATATATAATATTTTCAACACATGTATAGTTATAGCAAGCCTATAAAAATATTGCATAATAGTTTTTTATTGTGAAAATACATTGGTTTAAAAAAAAACTATTTTTTGTGGTCGTAGTAAACTTATATGTTTGAACATATATATATATATATATATATTCACATACCTTAGAAGAATTTTTAGTGGAATATCTCAAAAAGATTAGAATTTATTTCAAAATTTCACGGATAAAACAAATTAACAATATATCAATGATAAAATATATATATATATATACATTAACATTATAATATTAAAAAAGAGCCAATATTGTCAAATAATTTGAAATTATAATCATATTCTTCAATTTCACTAAACACACAAATCTTAATTTTTTTTAACAAAAATTATTAGTAAAGAACAAAAATATCTCCACCATATGATATTATTTTTTGTATTTTTTATGTCTTTAGATAGACAAATATCAAAAGATATTCATAATCTTATATGATTGGTTTCTTTCTTCGATATTTAGAGAATGATTTTCAATATCCACTTAGTTATTTTAGTTACATATTTAATAATTAAATTTCTATGTATATATATGTATATATGCAACATGAATGTCTACTTAAAGATTGTTAAAATGGAATTAATTACATATATTTTTTTTAAAATATAGAGTTGAAACAAAAAATTTATAATCTTTTAAATTTTTTAGTGAAAAAAAAAAAGATAATCAAATAAATATATTTTGATAGATAATAATAATACAACATAATTTCAGTATATCTTAAAAATAACAAGTATACTTTCAACATTGAAAATTGTGGCTCTATTAATCAAATTGTTTTATTATATCTTACATACAAATAGATATTGATATAGATATATATTGAAAAATAAATACCTTAATTAGAAAATAGTTTATGTGAGAAAATTTTAATGTTTTCTAGGCGATACTTCTCTTTTTATATATATACATACATATAGTGATAGTCTACAGGCTACTTAAAATAAATTATATCATTTATTTCATATAAAAAATAAAAAAATCAAATTTAGTAAGAAAATTACGAAGGAAAAATTCTATAAAGTTTATTTACAAAGGCATGGATATATATATATATATATATATATATTAGAAACAATAAAAAACAGTAAATACAATTGTGTCAAAGAAATATACGATGATTATGATTAAAAGAAAATCAACCTTTTAATATACGAAGATTATGATTCTAAATAGAAGTAATCTTCATAATTTATTGTTTATGGAAATATTATTTGGTTTAATGAATGTAAAGGGAATATTATTTATAACATTATAATTTTGTTATCTCTTTTTTTTTTTTTTAAATTTACATTTTTCCGATTTAGAAATAAATTTAAGTGGGAAAAAATATTGCTGCTATTTTTAGGATGACTTATGTATTTTTATATATATAGATAAGTAGTACTACCATTTGAATAAGAAAATATTAACTTTTAAATAAGAAAGTAATCCTGTTAAAATTCGACGAAAGCGAGATTAATGAACATCTTCAGATTAACAAATATACATCATTCTCCCACAAGCAGTCATGTGTTTGTTTCTTTTAAAAAATAAGTATTAACATTGAGCATTTTTTTTGGTTCAATTTATGAACACATATTTAAATATGTGATTTTTCAAACAAACAAAATATTAAATGAATTAATAATAAGTTAGGTACATTTTTATAATAATAATAATAAATATAATTTTACAGTAAAATTTTAATATAACAAAATATATTATATCCCCTGCATTGCACAAGTGGACATTTAGTTTCTTATTATTTCAAAAAACTAGTATACCTTTCGTGCTTGCATAATTTATAATATCATACTATAATAAATTATTATAAAAATAGTAATATAATTTTTAAAATAAAATACATAATATAAAAAATATATTTTAATAAAAAATATTTAAAATAAAAATATCTCACAAAATAAAATTATATTAAATATTAAAATATGCTACAATTAATCTATAAAAAATATTTTATTTTTATATATGCAATATGGATATCAAATTGAAGATCATGAAAAAATAATTAAAATTTGACATTTTTCATAGAAAACAAACTTGAAATGAAAAAGTTATAGGTTTTTTATAATTAGAGTGAAAAAATAAATAAAAGAAAAAAATTGATTGGATAAAATCCACTTAAAGACAATATAAAAATTGAGGTTTCGAAATTTAAATATAATAATATTATTTGTTTGATTAAAAAAATTCAATCACAACATGTGAAGTTTAAAATTTTAATAGATAATAATTTATAGGAATGAAGTTTTATACCTATCCAGAAAAAAGAGAAAAAGAATATATATATATATATATATATATATTCACAAACCAGTAAGTATATCAATTTTTTATGTAAATAATTTTATTTTTAAATATATTGAATTTTAAGATAAATATAAAATTTTATTTCTATTAATGATTACAATTGTAATTTATCTATATTGTATAGTAGTCTTAAATAATTCAAAAAAATAAATATTTGAGTGATATTTTAATATTTTTGTAAACCTGCCAATACAAATATTAGATAATAGAGTTTCAAAATTTTTGGTAAAATGGATAAAGACTTTCTTCGTCCAAGGTTTCTTGTTAGAACGCCCCTTGAATAGAGAAGTCCATGCCCATCAAACTGCATGATCATTTGATTAAATTTTGCAATTATTTAATATAAATACAATAAAATAGCAAAAAAAAAATATGACCTACAACCCGATTGCATTGCATGGATTGTTTCACAAGAATTTTTGCCTTAAAACAATGTTTTATTTAGTATATGTTTCTTTTATATGAATTGTTTTTGTTTGTTAAGTAGGGATAGTAGTTTATTATTATATGTTCGTTTTTTTCCCTTCATAATAGTTTTTTTATTCATTATATACTTCTTTTATATGAATTATTTTGTTTTACAATTGCTTATTGCATTTATTGTAAACTTTAATTACTGCAAAGTATTGTTTTAGGTAAAAGCTATGTAGAATAACTTTTTGTGCCCAATTATATTCAATTTACTAAAATAAATATATTAGAACTTACAGGTCGTCTTTAGTTGTTTTCCTTTAATTTTAAACATTTCAAACCTGACCATGATAGTTGAGGTGGAGAATTCAACGAACAAAGTTTCATAATTGCATAGTAATAATACCTCCAACTCCTATTTTTTGCATCGATTGATTTGGAATGCTTCTTATTCTTATTTTTATTATTTTATTTTATATCTAATTGTTAAATTTTTATTCCCTCTCAAATATGAACTTTATTTTTATCTGTGAATAATACTTTTCTATATTTTTCTACCATAAAGTAAAACAATTATTTATCTTTCAAAGAATGTATTATTAAATGCCATATTGTATATTGTTTATATGGTTTATGTGTGTAATGATATATTATTAATTACTAATACAAATGTGAATTTTTTTTTGTTTATTTCAAATATCTTAGAAATATAAATAATTATAAAATATCCTTAACGTTTCTCTTAAAATTAGTTAATATTAAAATGATATCTAATTGTATATAAACTATGTCATAAAATGTTTTTGACATAAATAATACATAAACTATGACATAATATTTAATCACATATATTTATATTTATTTGCACCTCATGTGTCTTATTAAAATTAATAAATTATCTCTACTCATTTATTATATTTTATTATTAAGTATTGTATAATGTATTTTATGACGTGCGCTAATTTGTAGGGAGTGATTATATGAAATAATATTTAGTTATTTCCTGTATCAAAATATTACAAATGGTAAAAAAATTAATATTACATAAATTAAATATTAATATATTACATTTTTTATTTATATTTTAACATTTAAATCATTATACAATTTCTGCAACAAGTGGCATGTCTACACAACATTTTACACCATTTAGACCTCCTCTTTGTCCTTCGACAGCAATATAAATGGTGCAAATTTTTCATAATAATAATACATTTTATTCTTTAATATATTGCATTATCTTATTCATATTTTTAACAATTATATCAATTTACAGTTTATGGGAATGTCTCTACAAATCAGTTATAAAGGTATTATAATATTTTTCTATCATAAACAATTGTGTTTTTATTACTGCATAATGTTTTGTATTTTAATTAATCTCAGTATTGTCTGAGAAGCATCAATGAATAATGAAGAACATGACGACGATTTGGAAGAGTTATGCAATAATATTTGTACAGATTCAAACATATTATTTATAAATTTTATATTATGGAATATATAAATTAATAAGTTAATTTAATACTCCTTTATTATTATTGTAGAGTATTGGGATGTTGGAGATGCAGAGCATATATGCGAGTTCTGTGGTGCCTTTTTTTGGTATGCTAATAGATTGCGGTTAGATTATAGTGCTAAAAACCCAAAATATTCAATATGTCGCATGAGAGGAAAAGTTCGTCTTCCTCAAACATTTCATCAAAAATATATGATCATATAATAGTATGTTTGCATTTACTTCTATGGTTGGAAAGATCGATAAAACTCCAAACATAGGTCATTCTCCACCTATTTTCAAACTCCATGGACTAAACTATCATTTGATTGGAAGTTTATTGCTAACTGATGGTGCCACCCCCAAATTTGCTCAATTTTATATCTATGACACTGAAAATAAAGTTTCAGAATAGTTACAACTGTGTTAGGTATGTCTTTTTAACTCTTTCATAAATGTATGTTAATACTATTATTTTTTATTATCTATACTTAATTTTTATTTCAAAATCTCTCATGTGACAGTTCAGGAAATAATGCTAATAGCCTGCATACCGACACTGTTTCATAACTTAAGTTAATGTTTGATAAAAACAATATTTTAGTACAATCATTTTGAATGGCTAGAGATAAATTACAAAAGAGCAGTGATGCAGATATAAAACTTAGGCTCATTGGGAGAAGTGTTTTAGATGCAAGAATGTACAATTTGCCAACAGTTTCTGAAGTAGCAACGTTAATTGTAGGAGACTTTGATGAAGATTTAAGAGCTAGAGATATATACTTAAAACAAAATATGGACAGCTGAAATGTATTAATGAATTGCATGCTTTATATTTTGGCTTACAATATACCCTCATTTTTCCATATGGAGAGGATGGATACACAGAGGATATTCCTCTAACGGATGCAAGGACTTTTGTTGGAAACAAAGAAAAAGAGTTAGTGTAAGAGAATTCTTTGCATATCTATTTCATGATAGAAATGAAGAGACTTCTCTCATTTTATGTTGTAAAAGACTTACTCAACAGTTAATTGTTGATGCATACACTATTGTGGGATCGAGAAAATTATTTTTTATCAGAGCACATACAAAACAACTGCGAAGTGAAATGTATAAAGGTCTTGCAAATGCTTTAATACGAGGTGAAAATGATTTGTCTATCAAGGATTCTCTCAATGGTGGTCCAAGATATATGTTTCAGAACTATTAGGATGCAATAATAATATGTGGATGGACAGGTTACCCAAGTCTATTTATTACACTAACATATAATCTAAAATGGCCTGCGATCACTAGTTACCTTTGGCCAAAACGGTTGAAACCTGAAGATCGTCCTGATATTGTTCGTCGTATTTTCAAGTTAAAATTGGATGGATTTATAAGAGATCTTCAACGTAATATAGTTTTTGGCCATGTCAAAAGGGGTAATTTATTATATTTTATTATTTCTTTAAAAAATTTCATTTTCATATTCTTTTAATTTATGTAATTGTTTATACGGTGGAATTTCAGACGCGTGGGTTACCACACGCACATAATATCATTATCAGTAGCAGGAATTGATATTGATTGCATAATTTTAGCTGAGATTCTAGATGTGTCTGTTGACCCTAAATACTATGAGGTTGTAAGAAATCTTATGCTTCACGGTTTATGTGGTAATACAAATAAAAAGGCACATTGCATTTTAGATGAATGATACAACAAATATTTTCCAAAAGAATTGGTTGATTCTACAACTTTCAATGATGAAGGATTTCCTATTTATAAAAGAATAGATAATGAAAGAATAATTTTGAAGAATGGAGTTCATGTTGATAGCAGATTTGTAGTACCACAAAATCGCTATCAATTGTTGAAATGTGGAGCACGCATGAACATGAGATGGTGTAACTAGTTCCAATCAATTAAATACTTATTCAAATATACCACAAAGGGACGGGACCATATCACAACATCTTTACTGAAGAGTGGAAATGAGAAAGAATGTGAAAAAAGTTTTGATGAGGTGCAAATGTATTATAATTATAGATATATTTCACCTTGTGAATTAATGTGAAGACTATTTTATTTTGATATTCATTATAGAGATCCACAAATTTCGTCTATACTTCCATCTTTCATATCAACAAAATAATTTTTTTGCTGATTCTGATGAAATAACAGAAGTTGTTCACTGACATAGTTAAAGTATAACAATGTTTGAGGCTTGTTTTGAAGGAAACAAGTTATATCCAGAAGGAAATAATTTGACCTATGCAGAATGTCCTAAAACATTTGTTTGGAAGGTGAATCACAAAATAGGGGTTCCATGAACTAAGGAATTCAGCTTAGGAAGACCCTATTATGTTCCTCCTAGAATAGGAGATCCATACTACTAAAAATATATCATCAATGTTATCCGTGGAGTTAAGTATCACAGTGATATGATGGTTGCCCATGGCGTACATTCATACCAAGATACTATTTATGCATATGGGCTGTTACAATATGGCGAAGTATACATTGATGGAATAACTGAAGCTACCTTTTGGGCACCTGCACATTCTCTGCGTATCACATTTGCTACCTTGTTAACGGAGAATTATATAAGCAAACCTGAATTTGTTTGGGAGAAATGTTGGAAATTTATGTCCAACGACATCTTATATCGACAATGGAAGTTATTCAACTTTCAAGGTATTTATTCGATAACTTTTGCTCAATTAATATTATACTATATAAATGAACTTTATACATGATTATAAATTGAAAAAACATGTGTTTTAAAATATATGTAGATTTGAAGTTGAGTGATGATGAAATAAAAAAAAAAAAAAAAAAACCTTGCACTGATTGAAATTGAAAAGTTATTACATTGTTGAGGTCATAATTTAAGTCATTATGAGGGCATGTCAATTGCAGATTTCAATCATTCTTCCACTTTTGAAAATAGATTGGTGCATGAAGAATTACAGTATGATAGAATATTGTTAAAGAAGGAGCCCGAACAGTTACAACCTATTATGTGCAATTTAATGAAGGAAAAATATTTTTTTTCTACATGGACATGGTGGAACTAGAAAAAATTTTGTGTGGAGAACTTTATCAACAACATTTTGATCAAAGGGAGATATTGTGTTGAATGTTGCTTCAAGTGCTATAGAATCTTTAATTTTGTTTGGAGGAAGAAATGCACATTCAAGATTCTAAGATTCTACTAGATGTACATCAAAACTCCATGTGCAATATCAAGTTGGGTGGTGAGCTTGATGAACTAATTGTGAAGTGTAATCTTATTATATGGGATGAACCTCCGATGATGCACAAATTTTGTTTTGAAACTTTAGATAGAACTTTGAAAATTATTATGAAATCCATTGACATAAAAACCTTTTAGGGGAAAGATTGTTGTATTTGGAGGAGATTTTTGCCAAATATTGCCAATAATTCCTAAAGAACGAAGATAAGATATCATTAGTGCAACAATAATTTCTTCTTTCATTTGGAATAATTATGAAGTTCTTCCACTTACAGAAAATATGAGGTTGCAGAGTGTTGAGTTGTATAAAGAATGTTGTAAATTAAAGAAGTTCATTGATTGGATTGCGAGTATTGAAGATAGCACGATTGGAGATGGAGATGGAGATGATGGGTCATTGATTATAGAAATTTAGTATGATATGTTGCTTCAGAACAGTGAAGATACAATTGGAACAATTATTCAAAGTACTTATCCCTCTCTGGCTGAAATAATACATGATCTGAAATATCTATAACAAAGAGTTATATTGGAACCAACACTAGATGTTATTCATTTTATTAACCAGTATATGATTTCTAAGAATACTGGTGAGAGTCATTCTTATTATAGTTCATACAGTGCAAGTAAATCGAATTTAACAATTGATGTTATGACCACCAATGTCCATACTCCAGAATTTTTTAATACAATAAAATGTTGTGACATCCCAAATCATTAGTTAATTTTGAAGATTGGTACTTATGTTATGTTATTGAAGAACATTGATCCAAGTCTAGTATAATGTAATGAGACAAAGCTAATTCTTAATAAACTTGGAGATCATGTGTTTGGAAGGAAAAATTATGACTGGAACAAATGCAGGTCATAAAGTGTTGATTCCAAGGTTAATATTGACTATATTCGATGCAAAATTGCCTTTTAAACTTTAACGTTCAAAAATTTCCTCTTACAATTTCTTATGAAATGACTATGAACAAGAGTCAAAGTCAGTCATTGTATATGGTTGGTCTTTTCATGCATAAACCAAATTTTAGTCACAAAACAATTATATATTGCTTTCTCAAGAATCACAAATAGAAATGGTTTGAAAATTTTCATATATGATGAAGAGAAAAAAAAAACGTATTAATACAAGCATGAATGTTGTGAACAAGAATGTTTTCCATAATTTATAGTTTGTAATTTTTTAAATATTTCACTACTTTGTTATTTATACACAGTGTCTTCCTCTATCAGGATTTTTTTTAATTACTACTCGTTAAATATATTGAATATATTTAACACAACTTTCAATTTCTTTTAATTGTATACCAATTTTCTTATACATGTACAAAACATAAATTTACTATTATTTCATCATATATTATTCATATTATAAAATAATTTGCAAAGCCATATTAGTAGTACATACGGACTGTGCACTTCTGTAAACAGCTGCGTCCTTTTATTGTCTAAAATAAACTAATAAAGCAAGTGGAAACTACTTGTTGTACCCACTTAACATAAGAAAAACTCTTATGTGCTCAAAATTTAAAAATATAACTTTTCTACCAACATTTATAGTTTATTGACGAATATACCCTTATTTATTCTTATCTCTCCTCTTTTTTTTCCTTTCTCAACCTTCTCATGAATATCGATTTATCTCGTAAAACCCAATTGTGAAAGCTCTTGAGAGCCTTTCACCGGAGAAAAGGAAAAAGATGGACTTACGGGAATGGAATGGAGAAGAGAGAAAAGAGGAAAACCAATCTCCACGACTGAAAAGCAAAGAGAGAGGAGAGAGAAAAGTGGAGAAATGAGTTTCACTGGATAATCGTGAAAGGGAGCTTTCACAATTATTGTTAATCGTGAAAGTGTAAGATGAGAGAATAGAAATAATTTTGGCTGTATTATTGATCGTACATTGATACAATATATATACTAGAGATTCCAACAGAATCCCCAATTAATGGAGATGTATATGGAGAATATATGTTCAAAAAATAAAAATCCCTATTATTACTCCTTTTTACTCCTATTACCCCCCGTCAAGCGATGCATGGGGTGTAGACATACGCAGAGCTTGGTGCGCAAAAGTTCGAAGGCAGGACGAGGAAGACTTTTAGTGAAGATGTCGGCAACCTGTAGATTCGAAGGAACAAACCTCGTCTCTAACCTTCCAGAAGATACGAGCTCCCGAACAAAGTGATAGTCAATATCAATATGCTTAGCTCGTTTATGCGCTACCGGATTCTGACTTAGGAACACAGCACTCCTATTATCACAAAGAAGTGTTGGCCGAGAAATAGAAGGAACACGAATATCACAGAGTAGATTTGTGACCCATATGAGTTCAGCTGAAGCATTCGCCATTGCACGATACTCTGATTCGCAGCTAGAACGAGCCACCGTTGGTTGTTTCTTAGCACTCCAAGAGACAAGATTCCCACCAATAAAGATAGAATACCCATAAGTAGAACGCCTCGTCTCGGGACAACGAGCCCAATCCGCGTCAGAGTATCCAACAATAGAGCTGTCTTGTTGCCGAATAAAAGAAAGCCCATGGTTTATAGTGCCTTTAACATAGCGTAGAATACGCTTCACTGCTTGAAAGTGAGCATCAGTAGGTTTTTGAAGAAACTGACTTACAGAACTTACTGCGTAAGAAAGATCTGGCCTAGTGATCGTCAAGTACTGAAGAGCACCAACAAGTGATCTGTACATCGTCGGATCAGAGTAAGGGACCCCATCACTAACAAGAGATTCACCCGTAGCAAGAGGAGTGTAAACGGGTTTTGAATCTAGTAATTGAGCTCGTTCAAGAATATCACATGCATACTTAGCTTGACCAATAAAAATCC
The DNA here is from genome assembly GCA_028749325.2 of Caryopteris x clandonensis. Lineage (NCBI taxonomy): Eukaryota > Viridiplantae > Streptophyta > Magnoliopsida > Lamiales > Lamiaceae > Caryopteris > Caryopteris x clandonensis. The sequence continues at coordinate 870,055 of JAPYKT020000049.1, forward strand.
CGTTGTCAGTGTAAGAAACCTCAAGACCAAGAAAGTAGTTTAGTCGTCCAAGATCTTTTATAGCAAATTCAACATGTGTTCGGGAGATGAAGTCGCCCAACAAAACTGAATCATTGCCCGTAACCACAATATCGTCAACATACAAGAGAAGATAGATGACAGAAGATCCCTTATGAAAGTGAAACAACGAAGAATCACATTGACTTTGAAGAAAACCCAAACTGTAGAGATATGTGCTGAACCTTTGAAACCAGGCCAGAGGAGCCTGACGAAGACCGTATAAAGCCTTCTTGAGCCGACAAACATGAGTGGGAAAGCGAGGATCCACAAATCCAGGCGGCTGAGCCATAAAAACGGGCTTATCAAGGACCCCATTTAGAAAAGCATTTTTGACATCTAGTTGATGAAGAGGCCAAGAATTTTGTACGGCAAGAGTAAGTATAATACGAACCGTAGTAGCTTTTACAACAGGGCTAAAGGTGTGATGAAAGTCTGTGCCTGGAATCTGTGTAAAGCCTTGAGCAACCAAACGAGCCTTGTGGCGTTCAATGGTTCCATCAGAGTGAAACTTTGTGCGGAACACCCATTTAGAACCAACAATGTTGGTATCAGGAGGATGAGGTACAAGATCCCATGTGTTGTTCGTTCGCAGAGCATCAATTTCTTCTTGCATTGCAGCTAGCCAATGTGGATGCTTAGCGGCTGATTTAAAGCCACGAGGCTCAGAAACAGCGGCGATAGATGAAAGAAGAGCCGTGGAGGCAATATCTACCGGATACTTTGGTTTAAAAATTCCAACACGGGCCCTTGTGATCATGTGATGTGGCTGCGGTGGCGGAGGAGGCGGTGTATGTTGTACAACCACCGGTTCATCATCGGCTAAATTATCTGGGGCAGGAGGCGGCTCATCGTTGGGCAGAGGAGGAATAGCACGATCGTCGACATGAAGCTCGTCTACAACTGGAGCAAACTGCTGTAAGAGATCATCGTTATCTGGATATCTAGCATCGTCGTCATCGAGATATCTAGCACGGCCTGGTTGTGCAAATTCTGAGGTAGCTCGGTCGAGATTAGGAACGCCTCGGCCAAGATCTTGATTCTGCAACAATTTACCCCCATCTCGACCAACCTCTCCACCATCTCGATCAGGACTGCCATGGGATGGATTCTGGAAGCCTGGTGGACACAACGAAGAGCTAGAATTGTGCTCCATAACATCTGTAAAAGTGGACAAATCCAAAGCTGTGGAAGACACAGGTGTAGAGTCAGCAGAAAAAGGGAACAAAAATTCATCAAATTGAGCATGACGAGTTGTGTATATCCGAGATGTAAGAGGATCAAGACAACGAAACCCCTTCTGAACACTATTGTACCCCAGAAAAATACAAGAGCGACTTCTTGGTTCTAATTTATGAGCTGCATAGTCACGAAGATACGGAAAAACTCGACATCCAAAGGGCTTAAAGATAGAATATGTCGGAGCATAACCAAATAACAGCTCAAAGGGAGATTTATCATGCAACACTGTCGAAGGAATTCGATTAATAATAAATGTTGCTGTAGCAAAGGCATCAAACCAATACGAAGCCGGAACATTAGCATGAAAGAGCATTGATAAACCAGTTTCTGTGATATGACGATGTTTTCTTTCAGCTCTACCATTCTGTTGAGGAGTGTATGGGCAAGATAGTCTATGAAGAATACCATTGTGATGCATAAAATCACGCACTCTCGAGTTAACAAATTCAGTGCCACCATCACTTTGAAATATTTTAACTTGCCTTGAAAACTGTGTGCATACAAGGGCATGAAAACGTACCAACGTATCTAAGAAATCAGACTTTCTACATAACGGATAAATCCAAGAAAATCTTGAGTAATCATCAATAAACACCACATAATACCGGAAACCAGTAGAAGTAGAAACCGGTGCAGGCCCCCATAAATCACAATGAATTAAATCCAAAACATTCTCAGCACGTTTATCATTCAACTGAAATGATAATTTCTTACTCTTTGCCAATTGACAAGAAGAGCAGAGCTTAGGACTAGGTAAAACAGAAGTGACCGACAAGTGGCCATGTTTATTCAACAATGAAATGATAGAAAACGGGACATGCCCCAAACGTAAGTGCCATAACTCAAAACTGGCCTTCAACTTAGTATCTCTCACAGCAGTCACCAAAGCAGGAATCCCTTTATCAAGAGTATATAAGCCATTCTCACATCTTCCTTGGCCCAGAATTTGTTTTGTCACTCGGTTCTGAATTACGAAATTCTTATCAGAAAATATAACATTAACAGGATAGTCCGAAGTCAATTTACTGATAGAAAGAAGATTCTTGGTTATATGTGGTACCACCAAAACATCCAACAATTTAATGTTAGCAGATAAATCACAAGAACCAACATGCGAGATATGCAGAGAATTACCATTGCCAACAACAACTTTACTATTACCAGAATAGGGCTCGTAAAAGTCCAAGGCAGCATTCTGATTTGTCATGTGAGCAGAGGCACCAGAATCAATGAACCAATCTGACGTAGAGCCAGAAACATTACAAGAAGAAGCAAATGCCTCAGCAAGATTAGCCGATTGATCACCACTGCGAACAGCAAGGAATTGGGGGCACTTATCTGCATAGTGCTCCCCCCGACAAATCTGACAACGAGGCACGAATTGACGACGCCCGTTGTTAAAACCCGGCTGCCCCCCCAAAAATCTGCCACCGGAATCCGACCGGCCACCACGCTGGCCATAACCACGGCCACCACCATAGCCATAGCCACGTTGCTGGCCCCCTCCAGAAGAGCCGCGACCGTGAGATAGCGGACGCGAGGGATTAGGTTTTCTTCCATCAGCGAAGAAAGAAACCTGCGAAGAGGAGCCCTCCATAGATTTAAGCATCAAGTCGTACTGCTTCGCCTGACTTAGAAGATCGCGGAAACAGGAAACCGGAGAAAGAGCCATTCTTGTGTCCGCAAAACCTGCGAACTGGAGCCCTAAACCACGCAAAAAAAGATGACTCTTTTCAGCCTCATCAATAGGACGTGCGATGGCGTGAAGTTGATCGCACAAGGACTTGAAGCGGCGTCCGTAATCATCAACAGAGGAATCGCCGCGGCGAAGGGACAGCAACTCCTCACGTAATTGGTGCTGACGAGAGGACGAAGAATAGATAGATTCAAGCGTGGTCCAAGCAGCAAGAGATGTGGTAGCATCGATGACTTCGGAAGCGGCATCGGGAGAGAGAGATGTGTAGATAACACTGAGTAATTTCATATCTTTCATCTTCCAGGTAGTGAAGATTGGATTCGGCGATTCAACGCCAGCCGCATCGGTGATGGTTGCAGCAGGAACGATGGTGGATTGATCCAGAAATGATTTGAGATCGAAACATTCAACCATGTGAAGAATCTGACGACGCCAGGAGAGATAGTTTGTCGCATCTAGTTTGATTGGCGTCATGTTAATCATAGTGGTGATAGGAAGAGGATCCATAGAGAAGAAGAAGAACGAAAGAAAGAAAGAAAGAAAGAAAGAAAGAAAGAAAGAAAGAAAGAAAAAAGAAGAGGAGAGGAACGAACGGAGAAGAAGAAGTTCAGAGGATGAACTGCTCTGATACCATGTAAGATGAGAGAATAGAAATAATTTTGGCTGTATTATTGATCGTACATTGATACAATATATATACTAGAGATTCCAACAGAATCCCCAATTAATGGAGATGTATATGGAGAATATATGTTCAAAAAATAAAAATCCCTATTATTACTCCTTTTTACTCCTATTAGAAAGCCTTTCACATTAACAATAATCGTGAAAGCCTTTCAAAGGTGACTTCACTTTATTAAGAACAAAATTGATATTTTTTGCATAAAACATAAGGGTGGGGCTATTCATATCCCCAAAACCTCTAAATATATAACTAAAATGCCCTTAGATATATTTTTTATTTTGTTCTTATTCTCAACTGCAGCAATCTCCATTGTCCTCCATGGAGTCTGTCACATTGAAATCTAAGTTACCCACATACAGCATGCAACGAAATTGTCTGTGATTGGGCTGTCGTTGCTCTGTCAGGCGTTGTCATTCCATTAGCGCCGCTGAACCCAAATTTGTGCAATTTTTCAATTTCAGTAATAATTCTTTTCCTTCTTGTTATGAGAAACAAAGAAGAATTTGTTTTTTTTTTCTTTTTTTGGGTTTGTGGGTAGAGAAGAGAGGAGGTGCATAAATTTATGGTAGATAGAGAAACTGCAAAGTAGAGAGCTTTTTTAACTTTGATTTGTGAATTTGTGTTGGGAATTACGGAGGGTTGGGAAGTCAGGTTGGGATACTGATTTATTTTTTGTTTTTTATTTTTTAGTGAGAGGATATAAGAGGTATAAATGTGATATATTTAGTGAAAATGAGAATTATTAATTTTTATAAGGGGTATGAATAAGGTATATTCAGTAAAAAATGAGAATTATTAATTTTTAATGGAGTATATTTAGACTTTGAGGTATGTTTAGAAATTTTGGGGTATGAATAACTGCACCAAAACATAATTATTATATTTTGGACATAATTTTGTTTTTCTATTTTAAGTGGTTGACATATAAGAATTTTTAATAATAGAAAGAGTGTTTCTATATACACCACAAATTTTTCTTTAGACACCACCTTGTAATTTTGAATATAAACAGATTTAATTAAAATTATGAAAGTGTCCTTATGGTTCCCTTCTTTACACCGCTGCAGCAATGCATGAAAACTAAATCCTTATTTTCCTTCTTCAACAAACTGCTGGTGCGTAAAATTCTCTTCCAACAACCCTCTTCCAAACCATAAAGAAGAACAATACAAAATAACCCTCAGGCAGCAAAGCAATAATAGATGATCACAGCAAAAAATATCATTAATGAAATATTTCAGTTAGAAGATGATGAGAAACAACAAGAAAGAAGAATTAATAGCATTTTTTAGCATTGAAAATAATTAGTTCTTGATTGTGGTAAATCAAGAAATTGCATCTGATTTCATGCCATTGATGATGAAAAAAAAAAAGAAGAAAAAAGAATTAATGGCTTTCTGGGGATTAAAAATAATCAATTCTTGCATGTGGTTAATTAAGAATTTGCATCTGATTTCATGTTATTTGACTACTACTTGTGGGAGGGGCTATAGAACCTAGATGGTGAAGATGATGATCCAAATGAGTACAACTAAAGATTAACAATTTATCAAAAACAATCCAGTACTGGCAACTGTTATTATTTTTTTAAAGGAGATGCAGTTGTATATGTGCAGGATGGAGACTATAATTTCTAGAAAAGGAAAGCTTATTTGCTAATATAGTTGCTTAAAATAGAGTTGCTTCTCTTCAATGTAAGAGGCTCGTCTGGATGAAAATTTATTGAAGAATAAAAAGATATTGGCTAGCCAAGAAAAAAGAAGAAGGTTGGGCAGGATGTGAGAAAGAAATATGACATAGGATTTTTTTTTTATTTCTTTTTATTAAAAAGTAGATTTGGAATAATTTATAGTGTATAAAAAAAATAGTGTGAAAAAAATTTTTTGTGGTGCATTTAGGAACAAATTTGACCCATAAATAATAATGGAAAGACTTAATTTAAAATCTGAAAACATCTCCCTCACAGTCCGAGATGTGGCGTTGCTAACTGTTAACCGCTCACCGCCATCGCTGTCAGTAGTTTCAAATAGTTGGCTCGCCCTTCTGGCCGCCGCGAGTAGAAGACAATATGGTAAATCTTGTATCCCAAATCAGCCGACTCCTAATTCTCCGCCGTTTGGACGCCCTCAAAAGCTTCACCTTCACTTTCTCGGACCACCTTGTGGACGCTGTCCTAAAAAATCTCAAGTTTCAACCCGCCTCTGCCCTCTACTTCTTCAACCTTGCCTCCAAGCAGAATCACTTCCGACCCCACTTCAAATCCTACATCAAGCTCATTCATATTTTGTCCAATGCCCGAATGTTTGATGAAACACGTTTGCATTTACGTGGCCTTGTAGAGCTCTCGGAAAGCAGTCGTCTTCCAGTTTCTATGATTTATGATGAACTGATAGCTACATTTAAGGAATTCAAGTTTTCTGCCTCTGTTTTTGACATGGTGTTGAAAGCCTATGTTGAGAGGGGTATGGTCAAGAATGCCTTGTACATGTTTGATAATATGCCTAGATGTGGTCGCTTGCCAAGCTTGCGATCGTGTAATGGTTTGTTGAGCTGTCTAGTGAGAAATAAGGATTTTCATGCCGTTACTTGTGTTTATGATCAAATGATCAGAGTTGGGGTATCTCCGGATGTGTATACTTGTGCCATAGTGGTAGATGCGTATTGTAAAGATGGTAGAGTTGTTAAAGCAGTGGAGTTTGCGGAAGGCTTGGAGAAAATTGGATTGGAACTTAATGTTGTGGGATACAATAGTTTGATTAATGGATATGTGGAGGAAGGGAATATGGTGGCGGTGGAGAAAGTGTTGGGTTTGATGAGTCAACGAGAAATTTCCAGAAATGTAGTAACTTATACACTGTTGATCAAGGGCTATTGCAAAACAAGGAAACTGGACAAAGCAGATAGAGTATTTAGAGGGATGAAGGAAGAGAAAGGAAACACTTTAATTTTGGATGAGAAGGTATATGGAGTATTACTTGATGGTTATTGCCGTAACGGAAGAATGGATGATGCTCTGAGAATCAAGAATGAGATGCTGAGTTTGGGTTTGAGAATGAATACGTTCATTTTCAATTCTTTGATTAATGGGTATTGCAAACTTGGAAAACTTTCTGAAGCAGAACAAGTTATAAGGAATATGATCAAAGGGAACTTTAAGCCTGATAGCTATAGCTACAATACATTATTGGATGGATATTGCAAAAGTGGAATGATCGATAATGCTCTTAAGCTTTGTCATCAAATGACTAGTGATGGTGTATATCCAACAACTATAAGCTATAATACTCTTCTAAAAGGTTTATGTCATCACGGCGATATAGATAATGCTTTGAATCTGTGGCGGATAATGCTCAAGAGAGGTTTGGTTCCTGATGAGGTTGGATTTAGTACCCTTCTCCATGGTCTTTTCGGAAAAGGAAAGCAGAATGAGGCTTTGACTCTATGGAAGCATATTCTTGCAAGAGGCTGCACAAATACTATTCTATTCAACACAGTGCTAAATGGTTTATGTAAAATGGGAAAGATGATTGACGCAGAGCAAGTCCTTGACAAGATGATGGAATTGGGTTGCTCACCAGATGATGTGACTAAAAGAACCTTGATTGATGGCTATTGTAGAGCTGGAGAGATTGAAAGAGCTTTCCAAATTAAAGAAATTGCAGATGGAGAGGGGTTTCCTGCTTCAATTGAAATGTATAATTCGCTTATTAGTGGAGTGTTTCAAGCTGAGAAATCGAATAGAATTCCAGATGTGCTTTCCGAGGTTTACGAAAAAGGACTAAGCCCCAATATAATCACCTATGGAGCTCTTATTAGTGGTTGGTTGAAAGAAGGAAACCTAAAGAGAGCTTTTGATGCATATTTTGAGATGAGACGAAAAGGGTTTGCCCCGAATGTGTATATATGTAGCAATATCATCAGTGGATTAAGCAAACTTGATCGGACTGATGACGCAAATATGTTACTGCAGAAAATGGTAGATTTAGATCTTGTTCCAAACCTTAAACAGTTTTACAAATCTTTTGACTTCAACAATACTCAGATAGAAACACAGAAAATTGCGAATTCCCTTGGTGAAAGTGCTCAAAAGTATATCATTCCCAACCACATTCTATATAATGTGGTTATAGCTGGCTTGTGCAAATGCGGGAAGATTGATGATGCAAGGAAAATTATCAATCATCTGTCCCAAAGAGGATTTATACCAGATGAGTTTACGTACTCCGCCCTTATACATGCTGCCTCCATTTCTGGTGCCATTGATGAAGCTTTTCTACTACGGGATGAGATGCTGAAGAAGGGTCTTTCTCCAAATATAGTGACTTATAATGCTCTTATAAATGGCTTATGTAAATGTGGGAACCTTGACCGTGCTCTGAGGCTTTTCCATAAACTTTGTACCAAAGGATTACTTCCGAACCTCATCACCTATAATACTTTGATTGATGGATGTTGTAAGAATGATAGCATCAAGGAAGCCCTTAAACTTATGGGGAGAATGATAAAGGAAGGGATTGCTCCTTCAGTCAGAACATATTCTGCATTTCTCAATAGTCTTTTGCAGCAGAGTTATATGGAAGAATACATCAAATTCTTAGATGAAATGCACAAGGACGGTCTTGAAGATAGCTTTAGAAGACATTCCAGACCATATGAAAGTACAAAAAAAATTAAAGTGTCCACCAGTTTCATATAACATGTATTGATGTTTTTTTTTTACATGCATTATGATGTGCATGTTCAGTAAGATTTTTAATGCAATTAAACTCTTACAATGACTAACTTTTTTCCCATTAGGAGGTGTCGCATGTTGCTGAAGCTCTGGGAGTATGATCGATCCTAACAGATAATGCAATTTTTTTCATTGGTCTCTGTTGGATGAGAAGGTATGCATTATCATCCTTTACTATTAAAGAAGATCCTAACAAGCGGCTTCAGTGCCAAATGTTGTTCAGTTAGCCCTTAATTGCCAAATGTACATTGATCTAACAAGCCACATTTACCAATCACAGTTCCATTGCCAAATGTCAAACAATAAGCCCAAAATTGCCAACTTTTATTATCTAAGGTTCAACAGTCCCACTAAAACAAATATTTTTAATATGAATATGAACATTTCCATGTTTGTGTGTCTGCTTTTGAATATGTGCCGCAATATATTTGCTGAATTTAAGTTTTGGAATTGCATGTTGCCGGAATTTCACAGAACAAAAGTTTGAAGATAGATATAGTTTGCCATGTTTCATACTTTATTGCTTACTAAATTTGGGTACTGTGCTCCATCTCCTTTTTTCTCCATCTTCCACTTTGGGAGAACCTTCGCACTTCTTCTCCTAACATTTTTGTTTGCAGAATTCTCTCCTGTCTTCCTCTGAGCCAGAACCTTTGCCCTTCTTCTCCTAAGAGCAGAGAATTGAGAGCTAAATTGCTGCAAAATCGCCATTATTGCCAGCATAAGCATACATCAATTCCTTATGTATACTCCCTTTCCTGTGTGAAATGTGGGCTGATTATATGATTTTTTTCAGTCCCTCATTAAACTTGATTTTCCAAAGGGCTAGTTTCTCTTGTGATTTCGTGCAGATATCTGCTCATAGTTTGGTATCCATATGCATGTTATTAGGGATTGTTGTCTGAAAAAATGGATTTGTCTGTTTCATAGGGCGCACAGATGCGATTATTGGTGCTGAAAGTACATTTTTAACTGAAATTCCTGTCAAATGCAAACCCTCATGAATCCTGATACACACTTTTGGCTATATGAGGATGGATCCTACGCAGCAGAAGGCCAGAATAACATTAAAGGAAATATATTGGAAAAGGTTCTTTCATAATATAAAGATGAGAATATCATTCTGTTTTCGATTTTTCATTTGGTTAGTTTAGTCCTATTAAAAAAATTTGAATTGGAATTTTTGCTTTTGCAGGCCTCCATCTGTTTCATTGTTTCCATTGGATATGCCTCCTGAACATGCTCATTGTGCAAAGGAAGAACCTGCTCCATTTTTAGCTAGATTGTTTCCCAAGTACTTGGAACACAGGGTCGATAAACTTATTCTTGGATTAGAGGGCTCTGAGACAAGTACCATCTTATAGCGGGTAATTTTATCAAGTTGTGTACTTTTTTTTTTTTTTTCTGCTATATGAGTGTCTTGAATGTTTTGCTATAATATTTTTATTTTTAGCATAGAAATTTCATACTCCCTCCGTCCAAAAGGGGACATGGTTGAGTAATGTTCAACTTCTTATTTTTGGTCAGCCAAATTGAAAGCACAACTTGTTTTAAACAATCAATTTAATTGTGTTCTTCATGACTAAGTACATTTGCCCATCAGCTTCCTTCAGTTTAGGCTCCACGTATAAACCCATTATCTGCAGTCTGGAAGAGTAGCCAGCAAAGAATGCACTATTCTGGAAAATTGTCTTACTTTAGGCAGGAAGTTTACGTTGAAAGTGCAACTAAATAGTCCAGATCAGTGGTTTAAAAGGAGCGCCTAGGCACTAGGCGCCAATATCTTGACCTGTAGCGCCTTGGGGGTACGAGGCGAGGCGGGCTTGGACACGGTGCCTCGCTGTGAGGCGCAGGCGCCAAAAAGGCGCACCTCGCCCAATCTCTCTCATTTTTTTTTCTTTTTTTTTTCTTTTAAATTTAATATATTTATATTATGTATAAGGTTGACAAAAACCCTAACCCAGCAGTCCCAGCCCCCCAGCACCTATTTTGTGAAAACCCTTCCTGAATCCAAATACCCATCACTCCCAAATCCCACCCCTTTGCTGCACCCTCCCACTGGCGACCCTCCTACCAGCGACCGGCAACCGACAGCAACAACGCCGGTGGCAAACAGGTCTTTTTTTGCCACGAACTATAACATCACCATCTAGATCTAGTGCTTTTGGACTTGTGGATGAGGAAGATGAATGGGAAGATATAGCAGGGGATTCAGATGAGGTAGGAGAAGAAGATGTGGATGGATACAAATCCGATGATAATCCACAATTTGACATGAACTATAATGATGATGATTAGCTCCTTGGTGATTATGCTTAGTTATTATGTTTTGGACTTCTATATTTGATCATATTTTTATGAATCTATTATGTTTTTTATTATGTTGAAATGTTTTTTTTTTTAATGTCTACATATTTTTTTTTTTTTTTTTAGTTTGGGCACCTCGCTTTAGTGAGGCAAGCGCCTCGCCTCACACCTTCCACCTAGGCAGTGAAACAGGTTTGGCGCCTCAGGGCACCTTAGGCCTTTTAAAGCACTGGTCCAGATTCTTGATTTTGTATGTTTTTGGCATGTTGAAGACATATATGCTTCGCTATGCGCTCTGTTTTACATTTGTATTTATTGTTCATTTCATTTACAGATTACGGCTGAAGAGTTGCAGAGCATTAATCTTATAATTTAAAGTACTCATAATGGGTCAGATATGTCAGTACTTGAGCCAAGGGAGCATTTTGAAGAGGCGGCCATGATAAAAGGAGAGTCACTCGTTTGTCTGCTGACATAACTGTACGAGGTAGTTAGCTAGTTTGAGGACTCCTTTTTTGTGTAGGACTGTTGTGAGTGCTAAACCTCATCTTTTCTACAATTTGTTTCACTTTCCAGTGGTGAAAATGCTTCTTTTGAAGGTGTCAATGGGTGCAACTGCCTTGGAAAAGGTATATACTGGTATAGCAAAGTAAATCTCGGTGGTTATTATTGGTTTACCTCTTCTAATATACTCATTTGGAAATCTTACTCCCTTTGTTCATAATAGAAGATACAATTGTAAATTCACGGTTCTAAATTTTGTTTTGACTTTTTTAAACGATCTTTTATAGTTTTATGAATCTTAGTTTTGAGCAAAAGTTCAGTGGCACTTCTAATAAATATATATTGTAATTCCCAATTGCAACTGTGATATAGAGCCTGCAATATGACAAATAATGTGATCTGTGAGGAAGTTTTTAGAACTATTCTAATTTTGTTAACATGCCAATGGCTTGAAATTTTATACTCGGTCGAGCATCTACATCAGCGTCAACGTCAAAATCATTATTGAAGATCTTCCAGTCCAAATTGGACTTCATCTGATTCCAACTAAGTTATAGCACTGTTTTTTAGCTCTAGATGTCATTAATTTCAAATCAATTGGATATGTGTAACTGAAGATATGAGCAAAATACCAAAGGTATGTTAGGATCGTGTAGTTTGCACTTTGATTGAATTTTGGATTAGGTTAGAGTCACAATTGGTAGGTGTATTCTTCATGAAAGTTGCATATCATAACTGTATCTTTCTAACATGATAAAACCAATGAATTTGAGTCCCTGAATTGAAAATTATGCTTATTCTCTTGTAATTACATGTTGACGATTCATGACTATGAGTGTCCATTGAGTTTTTAGCATTAAAATTGTAAAATCACTACAAACGAGGAGCTTTATAATTTCTTCACAAGATAAAGAATTTAAACATAAGATATTAAATTTGCGTGTATTCTAATGTAAATTAACAATCACAATTTTGTTAAAACTATGTTTACCAATGTTAACACAAGACTTTAGATTTGCAAGGTATTGAAATGTAGTCTAATGGTTAATTAGATCAAACCACAAAAAATTGGATGAGCAAACAAAATATGAGAAAAGTAGGTTGTGAAAATTTAATTTAGGATAACAAATAACAGAATATGAAAAATTTGACATAAGATCTGGGTAACCATTAAACACAATTGCTAACGATCAAATGCTTAAACTAATAAAAAGAAAAAGGAACACAAATTTTGAGGTTTAAAGCTATATATGAGAGGTTGAAGAAGTACAGGAGAAATTATTTGAATTAATTGTGGATTTAGACTTATTCCATAGTGCATGGCTGGATATATATAATAAGTTACATCAATCCATTAGACTAAACAGAATTATATTCAATAAATTCAAACTTATGTTGGGAGGCTTGTTAATCATCAACATAAATTATTGTTGAAAAAAATATTAAAATTATGATTGATATATTTAAAAAATCACATAAAAAATTATATAGTTATACACTTATGTTAATATTTCATTTTAAATATATTTAAACACTTATGTTTTTATATATTAAAATTATGATTAATTGGGCAACGATATATATTTATAATTATGCAATGATCTGTTAGTTTGTTCATTAATTATTTAAAAGAAGTAAGTGTTGTTTAATAACGAAACTTAATTTTCACATGTTAGGTACCTTACATATATAATGCTCCTAAAAACTTATATTTCTACTTCAGTTATTTATCTATCATAACAACCACTTGATAACTTAGCCATTCTAAATTATTGGAGAGAGAGAGAGAGAGAGAGAGAGAGAGAGTTGATCTTTTTTTGTACAAATCTGGAAAGGAAAGGGGACAAAATCAATTTCAAGCCAGTGGCAAGTTAACAAAATTAGAATAGTTCAAGCAACTTCCTCATAAATCACATTATTTGTCAGATTGCAGGCTCTATATCACAGTTGCAATTGCAAACAAATTAAAGGAAATCTTCTGTAACAAAATTAATCGGTGGAACTTTAATTATTTTATAATAACTTGTTGTCCGCCCTATGAAATGTAATATAATTTATTATATTATATTAATTATATTTATATATATAACTATATTTCAATTTGAAATATAGTTTTTTATATTAAATTGAATTTTCTAAAGTTATATTTATTAAACAATAAATTGTATGATATTTTGAAGTAAATTTTTTATCATCCCCAAACTAAATATAAATATTTTAACTTACTAAAAATTATTGAGGTTAAACAAAAACTTATAATATTATATAAATTAATAGTATAACTTTTTTATTTTTATAAAAAATTATTATATTTTTGTATATTATTGATTCAAATCCAACACATATATTAAAATTTTAAAAATTATAATTCAATTGATACAAAATTATATTTCATACAGAAAAATTATATTTCATACAGAAAAACTATATTTCATGCTTTAAATATAATTATTTATTTCAATATATAAAATCTTGATATCAAATTAATGATCACAAAAAAAATATTAATTTGATATATCATATATCAAAAACAAATTTAGACCGAAAAAATTATTTAAATTTTAAAATTGAGTGAAAAAAATTATGAGAAAGAAAAAAAAAGTGGGAGAAGAGAAAAATTCTTACTATTCATCTTTTATATAGAGTATAGATATTATTACTTGAATGGAATTTGAATTAGACTTAAATTTTGGGGATAATTTGTGGCATTCTATTGGGTTGAGTTACTATAATAAAATGAGCTTTGAAATAGGTAAGTTTGAAAAATAAATTTTACTGTATATTGATTAAGCTTTGCTATAACTTTATATGAAGGGTGCAGCTATTCATACTCCTAAAATGTCTAAATATATCTAAAAATTTAAATGTACCTCGTGTAAAATTAATAATTCTCTTTTTTAGCTAAATATATCCCATTTATACCCCTTATATCCTTCTAATTAAATAAAAAATCAATATTCCAACCTGAGTTCCCAACCCTCCGTAATTTTCAACACAAATTCACAAATCAAAGTTGAAAGCTCCCTGCCTTCTTAGAAAAAAATTCATTTTTTTTTTCTCTATGCAATTTCTTTATCTATCATAAATTATCCCCATTTGCACAAAATTCTCTTTGTTTCTCAGATCAAGGAGAGAGGAAAACAATACTTGCTGAAATTGAAAAATGGCACAAATTTAGGTTCAATACAATAATGTTGCGGTGCCTGGCGGATCGACAACTTGCTGTATGTGGGTGACTTAGATTTCAATGTGATGGACTTCAGAGAGTTGCTAACTAAAATCACCAGACGTGCCCACATACAGCGAATATATATATATATATATAAACCTTTGTACACAAAATTCTTAACAAAATCTAGTTTGGGGAAATAACATTTAAAAAATAGTGTTAACTGTTTGTTGTTTATCAAGTTTGAACTTCGCGGTGAAAGGTTTTAGATTTAAAGTCGAATCTCAAGAAAGCCATGAATCTGTAATTCCAACTTCTCTGTATTGAAGAAACATGGAGAAGAAGAAGAAGACAGGGTGAAATTTCTGCAGTTGAGAATAAGAACATAATAAAAAAAAATATATAAGGGTATTTTAGTAAATTTATTATGTCTAATTTTATCATAATTATTATAGGGTATATTTAGAGGTTTTGGGGGTATGAATAGCCGCACCCTTATATAAATATTATTTATATATGATGGCCGCACCCTTATATAAATATTATTTATATATGATGGCATTCCATAATTATATCATGTGCTTTGACTATCTCCTCAATTGTCTAATTAGGTGGGAAGAATTTCAAAATAATAAATTTCTTATATGTTGAACTATCTGATAGATGCAAATGTAAAATTGAGACATATAATTATTGAGGATTTTAATATGATTTTATCATATTTGAGTATGAGAGTTGGATTGCTTAAGATTTTATATGAGGTTATTGATAACGATTATCATAGATTTAAAATTATCACCATGGTAATATTTACAAGTTTTTCACTATATATTGAAATAATACAGTGATGATAATTGATCCTGAATGTATACGAGATATAGTTTGCTTTGGACTTAATTGGTTGTGATACTAAGTAGTTAAAAAACTTTTTAGTTAGTCGTGTTATACAATGTGGTCATGAAGGAATAACTCTTAAAATGACATTGGATCTATTTTTTGAAGTTAGAGTGGGTATAGTCATCCCTCTAACTAAACCCTTTACAGTAGAGTAATAAATAAACATTGAGGGCAATCTTCATA
Organism: Caryopteris x clandonensis; assembly: GCA_028749325.2. Taxonomy (NCBI): domain Eukaryota; kingdom Viridiplantae; phylum Streptophyta; class Magnoliopsida; order Lamiales; family Lamiaceae; genus Caryopteris; species Caryopteris x clandonensis. The sequence goes on from JAPYKT020000049.1 coordinate 885,527, forward strand.
TCCATGGTGATATATTAATTGCAAAATATACTTGATAAACTCATGAGAGTAGGGTGGGGCCCCTTCTAAGATGATGGCTAAAGTCTATAGGTCACTTATGAATTATCAGGCAGACACATGGCTTATAACAAGAATATTGATGTGAGTATAATATAATAGATAAAGAGTTAATTTACAACAAACAACCTTTGGTTCATAGAAGCAAAGGCTTCACCAAAACTCTGTAAATTATATCGTATCCTTTTAGTTCTAATTCATAATCCAAAAAAATTAAATTCAATGCATTCGATGTTCTTTATTTTAATCCAACTGTATAATTATTGTGAACATTTTTTTTAATTATTATTATATACAAGTTGGGATCACACCTTAAACCATCATCCAGAAGGATGGTGATTATACATATATACATATAATGGGTGAATCGCTCCACTTGTAAGGAAATTAGCATCAACATTTCATTTTTTTTAATGAAAAATGAATCTTAATTTTACACCTTTATCTTAAATAAATAAAAATCATGAAATATAATTATATTAATATAGGGAATTTTTACAATAAAAATTTCATCAAAATTAAAAATTATGATTTTGGTCTTATATGAAAAAAATTAAGTATTAATATTTCATCAAAATTAAAATTAAAATAGATTGACTTATTTAAGTTGATACTTTGCGCTATGTTACTATAAAAAATATGAATCTAAAAAGTATTGAGTGCATCACTTCACGCGTAAAATCATTTAACGTAAATATATATTACATTTAAGAATAAAAATGCATTATAACTCTTAAAATTTTATACAAAATAAGTTATAAACGTGGCGATATCATCACAATAATGTAAGTACTGTAAAAAATTTAATGAAAGAAATTTTTTAATTATGGTGTTGACCCTGTATCAATTTTTTTTTAATATTTCCTAATCTTTTTAATATTTTATGAAAATTTAGTTTACATATAGATTGACTTATTAAAGTTAATTTTTAGTGCTCTATTTGTTTAGAATGTAAGCATAAAAAAAATGTATTGTATGAGTCATTTCACCCGTAAACAAATTAACATAAAAATTATTATTTTTGGTGAAAAATGCATCATAAATTTTATAACATTGTGCAAAATTTGTTATAAACATGACAATATCATTATAATATTGTAAAAAATTTACCACAAAATTTTATCAATATTTTTTTTAAATTACGGTTGGCCTATATATATGGGAAAAGTGAGTATTTTCCAATTTTTTTGGATATTTCATTAAACTTTTGACTACATATAGATTTACTTATTAAAGCTAGTATTTAATGTTTTGTTTATGTAAAATGTAAGCATCAAATAAATATTTTGTGAAAAATACATCATAACTCTTAAATTGAAAGAAAAATTAAAAAATTAAAAAAACAACTTTTGAATATTTTATCAAATATATATTACAACTAGATTGACTTAATAAAGCTAACATTTAATGTTATATTTTGTAAAAAAATGTAAGACTTTAAAAATTATTTTGTGAATCACTTTATGCGTAAATCTTTCAACGTCAAAATCTCACATTTTTTAAGATTAATGTATCTTAAATCATACAACTTTGTGCAAACTAAGTTATACATGTGACATTATAATTATTATAATGTAAGGAATCTACTATAAAAATTACAATGTGAATAAAAAAAAATTAAAAATTACAATTTTCTCCTATATGAATTTTTTTTAGTATTTACTAATTTTTTTAATATTTCATCAAAATTTAATTTACAAATAGATTAACTTATTGAAGATAATTTTTCAATCTTTACTTTTTCAGAATGTAAGTATAAAAAATATATTAAGTGAATCACTTTAGGCATATCAAAATTTTACATATTTGATGAAAATACATCATAATTATACAATAATGTGCAAAATATGTTTTGACAATGTCATTATAATAATATATAGAATATACTATAAAATTTTCAATGAAAATATTTTTTTAATTACAATTTTTTTCCTAATGAAAAAACTTAGTATTTGTTAAATTTTCAAATATTTCATCAAAATTTAAATTACAAATTGATAAACTTATTAAAGTTAATATCTGATGCTCTGTTTCTATAGAATGTAAATATATAAAAAAATATTGTGTGAATTACACATAAAATAACTTATCATAAACAAGAGAATATTATTTGTCGTATTGGATCTATCAAGAGTAGTTTAGTTCATCAAGAGTTTTTTTGTGTCCTATGGATCCAAATTGGAAGAAATTGAAGGAGAGCAATTGATTGCACAAAAATATGTTTAACGAGCATTTGGAGTGCTCAAATCTCATTGGACAATTAGAGACCCTACACGATCTTATTATAAGACTTACTTGAGTGATATCATATATACGAACATTATTTTAAACAACATGATTATTGAGGATAAAGGGGATTAAGAAGTTATTCGGTCAGATGAAGACTTACCTCCTTTAGTAGTGATAGTCATAAGCTTTACCCAACAATTCTAAGGCTACCTCCAAAACTACGATGAACTGCGTGATAAAAAAATATATCCCCACCTTCGATCCGACCTAGTTGAGAACACATTACACATGTGATTATTGAAGAATAAATTATTATTATTGTTATTATTATTATTATTGTTGTTGTTGTTGTTGTTGTTCTTGTTATTGGTAGTGTTATTGTTATTGTTGTCGTTGTATTTTTTATTTAGTTGTAATGCTAATGTTGTAATGTTGGTTCGGTTATAATGTTGTGTATTGTTTAATGATGTACCCCTTGTTATTAACTTAATTTATTTTAATAATATATTCTTATCATTAATAACTTTTGGAATGAAAATTATATATTATTAATAAAAATATGTTATTAATATATGGCATCATGATTCATTATAAATATAGTATTAATCTCATAAATGAGATGATAATAAAAAAAAATTAGTTTAATATATAAGTACATATTGTGAATAGAGATACTATATGAAAAATATGGTAATGATGCATAATACGAAAGTAATGTGGCATCTAAGAGTTGTTTTTTAGGTGTATTGTTTCAACGTGTGATACCCAATTTTCTGCCAGCTATGCAAACAATTGAAGTTGATGTGGCTAAACAATCAAACATCATAAATTTAGAAACTCCAAAAAAAATAAAAAAATAAAAAATAAATAAAGAGAGAGAGAGAGAGAGAGAGAGAGAGAGAGAGAGAGAGAGAGAGATAAAGATACTTTTAACTTAAGAGTATTATTGTACGAATTGGAGGTGGTAAATTGAGTCGTCCCGAATATATTTGAGCCACTGAAATTTCTATTCTAGAATCATAAAAGCATAAAATTTGGAATTTAAACCATATTTGTAATGTATGGAGCATCGCAAATTGTGATTGAATTTTACATTTGATTGTTAACCACAGATTTAAAAAAAAAGGTTTATGAAGTGTCAAACACAAATACAACTTCAATAAATTTGATCTTTCTAATATATTCCTTACGTTTTTACTAAATAGATGGAGCCTACTCAAAATTTAAATATTGTTCCCTCCTTCCATAAAAAGATTCGCATTTTGTAAAAATATTATATTTTACTTTTTATCAATTCTATAAAATGGACCTTTCTAAAATCACTAATAATTATACAATTTTATTTATCGATTGACTTGATTTATCACTTATATATAATATGTTCATGAAATAAAATAAAATAAAATATTTTTTTTAACTAATAAAATTAGATCTTAATTTTTTAAATTATGATAAAAGTTATTTTTGAAATATGAGTCATATTTGAGGCGTCGGAAGTACTGAATAAAACAGTTGGTTATAACACCCAACAATGGCTTACAAGAGTAATGAAAAATAATAATTAAACAAATTTGCTCCTATATTTCTCGGATTGTGAAGGCAATGAAGAGCGGATGTTTTTTAACTTCTTGACTCCGCGAATGACTTCGGGATACCGGAATTGGATTGGAAATGGATGGTTTGAACTCGAGTCGAGAAAGTCTTCCCTCCGCAAAATGAATACGTCCCGACTACTGCTCACGGTTTGACGTATCGTTTCCAAAGATGAAACAATTTCTGTCTTCTAGGTAGTAGAACCACTAAACCAAAAGCTCCAACGAACTAGAACTATGTGTCAACTGGGTGCTCACTAATATGCTATGATCTTTGAAAATATGGATGCATGATTTTCATGCGTCGTTTTTAGATGCAAACATAGTTCATAACTTCAATGGATTACCTCTTGACAGCTACATCAACTTGGACGTCCACTTGTCCAAGTGCGTGCGGACAAAACTTTACTCCACTTAATCGAGCCGACAAAGCCCAAAGCCCAAGGCCACGAACCACGGCCGAGGCCGAGTTCGAGATCGAGTCGAGTGTGCACACATGTGTGGCCCCATTTGGTCACCTTCCGGTGACTGTCATTTCATTACATCATAAGCTTTGAGCATTAATTTTCTCACTCACCGAAATCAATTTTGAGAAATTCAACCTACTACAATTATCTACTTGGAACGTATATTAGTTATACACTATTTAATTCCTCCAAGATTAAATATTTTACCACTTAAAAAATCGGTCAAAATAGGTTTGACAGCTATTTAATAAACCAATTTTCTAGCAATTCCCCACATAAGTGGAAATTAATGCATATATTTATGCAGACACGCAACCCAGTCTTCGGGAGACATTATTGCATAAGGAAAGATAGCTTGTGGCTTTGAACCCTCCATAGTTAATACCTTCGGATATACCGGCGGCATAGTGGACGCAATGCCTTCAACTATTCCACTTTCATATATACCTAGTCAACATAATTCACACAACAAAGCCTCAATATATGATTTTCTCATGTTTGTGTCCGTTTTGGCCATGGACAACCTCTTTGTATTCATAAGTGCTACTTTGAAGCGACCCACACTTCTCACTTATATAGGTGATCTACTATCTCGAGTATCCTACCATACTCTACCTAGGGATGTTAAAAGGGCCATGGCCCGATAGGCCGGCCTGTTTAGCCCAAAAAATTATAGGGATAGGGCTTCGTTTTATTAGCCTGTTTAAAATCAGCCTGTTTAGCCCGAGCCCAAAGCTCTATAGGGCTAACCCGCTTAGAGTTAGGGCTAGTAATATACTCCATTTTGAATTATTTTTCATATACTATATTTGATTTTTAGTAAAAGATTACAATTTACGTTTAATTACTAGAAGATTCTAAATACTGTCATTTAAATTTAGAACTTAAATGTTACATGATTTCAAAATTTATCACGTGAATGCTATTAAAGCTAGAATTGAGAGTTTGAAATAGTGTATATCATCACTTAAATGTTTGAATTTTTAAATTTTGTATAGTCATATAAAGGTTATAAAATATATAATTTTTTAATGTTATCTAAAATTATATTTTAAATAGAGTATTATATGCATCTAATTAAAAATTTTAATTTAAATATATAATTTGACTATTTCGACTCATAGCCCGATATTGGCCCGATTAGCCTGAAAATCGGTAGGGTTAGGGTTAGGTTACCATAATACAAACCCATTTAAAATGATCCAATTAAACCGACGCCCGATTAACCCAAAACATGTTAGGGCTAGCCTAAAACCGACAGGACTAGCCCGTTTAACATCTCTAACTCTAACTCAACGAGGTTTAGAAATCATTAAAAGTCAAAGGACTTAACATCCCCACAACTTTGCAAAATTCAGCACTTGGTTTTTTCTCTCTAGAAACGGGTAGTAATTTTAAGTGTTCCAACTGAGCTTTCATAACTTAGTTTTTCCATTGAACCAAATTCTTGGGATCTCCAGTCAACATGGTTGGGTTACCACTATGTCGATTCTTGCTATGTGGATTTTAAACACATTCCCTCTAACAATGTGTTCATCTAATCTTGGTTTAGCCCTTTGATAAAGGGATCCGCCAAATTATATTTTGACTTTACGTTGACAATCGATATTATACCACTTAAGATCAAATGTCTTACGGTGTTATGTCTATGATGAATGTGTTCGTAGACTTACCGTTATACATATTACTTTGTACCCTACCAATGGTAGCTTGATAGTCATCGTGTATCATCACTATTGGCACTTAGCGCAGGCTTGTTCCAACATGGAATGTCTTCAAGGAAATTACGAAGCAATTCTACTTCTTCTGCAACTTTGTACAAAGCTATGAACTCTGACTCTATGGTGGACCTGGTTGTACATGTTTGTTTAGTTGATCTCCACAACACTGCTCCACTCCTAATGGTGAAAACGTATCCACTAGTGGAGAAGGAGTCTTTGGTGTTTGATATCCAATTTGTATCACAGTACCCTTCAAGTACAGATCTATATCTTTTGTAGTTCAACCCATAATTAAGGGTGTACTTCAAATATCTTAAAACCCCTTATTAGTGCTCTCCAATACTCTTTATTTGGATTACTCGTAAACTTGCTCAGTATGTTTACTGAGCATGCAAGATCGGGATGCATACAATTTGTAATGTATATTAAGCTCCCTGTAATCCTTGCATATTCAAGTTAAGACACTGTATCACATTTATTCTTACTCAAATGCACATTGAGTTTTGTGGGTGTCTTTGTCAGTGGACCATCATAAGCATTGAACTTCTTAAGCACTTTCTCAATGTAGTGAGATTGTGTCAAGAGAATTCCCTTAGATGTTCGTTCAATTTTGATTCCGAGAATCACATTGGCTAATCTCATATCTTTCATATTGAAATTACATTTCAACATACATTTTGTATCAATGATTACGTTGTGACTACTCCCTATGATTAACCTGCCGTCAACGTACAAGAAAACTATAACAAATGAGGTAGATGTACCTTTCAAATGTACACATTTGTCACACTCATTGATTTTGAAACCATTTGATAATATCGTATTATCAAATTTCACATGCCACTGTTTTGGAGCTCGCTTAAGTCTATATAGTAACCAAACGAGTTTGCATACCTTTCTTTCTTAACCAGGTACTACAAATCTTTCAGGTTGATCCAGATAGATTTCTTCTTCCAACTCGCCATTTAAGAAGGCAATTTTTACATCCATCTGGTGAATTTCAAGATTGTGCAGGGAAGCAATCGAGCTGAGCACCCAAATGGTTGTTATTCTCGTCACAAAAGAATATGTGTCAAAGAAATTATAACCTTGCTTTTGTTTAAACCCATTTGGCAACCAATCGAGCTTTAAACTTGTCAATTATTCCATCTGTTTTATATTTTCTTTTAAGGATCCACTTGCATCCTAAGGTCTTGCAACCTCGTGGGAGATCAACCAGCTCCAAAGTATAATTTTGGATAATGGAATCAATTTCGCTATTTATATCTTCTTTCCACTGCAACATATCTGGACTAGACAGAGCTTCTTTTACCGTCTTTGGCTCATCTTCCAAAATGTAAGTTATGCAGTCAGGGTCAAAGGTTTTAGCAATTTTAGCTCTTTTGTTGCGTCTTGGTTCTTTACTCTCGAGCAGAACTTGTTGCAGCTTCACGAGTTCTTTTCTCAGAACTCATGTCTATCCTTTCTTTACCAGGATATACATTTTCAAAGAATATTTCATTATGTGATTCTATCATAGTACCTTCTATCATGTTAGGAATTTCATATTTGTAAATCAGAAACTGATTTGCACTACTTTTGATAGCACAACCCACAAATATGCAATCTAACATCTTAGGTTCGATTTGTACTTGTTTGGGACCAGGCACTTCAACTTTAGCCAAGCACCCCCACACTTTGAGGTATTTGTAAGATGGTTTATGACCCTTCCACATTTCATAAGAAGTTTCATCCTTACCTTTTAATGGAATCTTATTAAGAATGCGGTTGGCAGTTAGGATTGCTTCCCTCCACATGTTTTTGGGTAAACCAGAACTTATCAGCATATCATTCATCATCTCTTTTAGAATACATATCTTGTGTTCAGCAACACTGTCAGACTACGGAAAATAAGGAGCTGTCGTTGGATGAATTATACCCGATTCACAGCACAACTGTTCAAACGGAGCTACATATTCTCCATCTCTATCACTCCGAATTGATTTAATTCGAATACATTCGTGTAGATTTTAAAAGCTTCGATAGCTTCATCTTTACTCCTTAAGAGATAAATGTAACAAAATTTTGTGTTGTCATCAATAAAAGTAATGAAGTACTTTTTCCCACCTTTAGCTTGCAAGAAACTTTAGATCACACACATCAGCGTGAACTAATCCTAAAGGTGAAGTGTTCCTCTCAACCGAATGAAACGATAACTTAGCCATTTTGGCTTCTACACAAACTTCACATTTTCCTTGTGAGTTTATATGAGGTACTACAAGTAAATTTAAATTTACCAACCTTTTTATAGCATTTAGATTAACATGTCCTAATCTAATATGCCATAAATTAGAGCACTCAAGCATGTAACCGAAAGTAGATTTTTATTCATATCTTTCTCGCCATTGCGCGTACAACCATTACATTCATTTTGAACAACCCCTTATTAAGATAAACCCTACCAAGGAACTGTCTAAGCTTGCTATGTACAAACTTTTCACACTCAAACACTAGCCTAAACACATGGTTGACTAGGAGAGAACTCAAAACCAGATTCTTACGGATGTCCGGTACATGAAGCACATGCTTCAGCTGCAACTCCTTTCTAAAAGTTAGTTTCAGCACCATGCTTCCAACTCTGGTAACTTCGGAGGTAGAAAGGTTCCCCATGTGGAGATTTCTTCCAGAAGAAAGAATGTAGGAGGAGACCGCCTCCTTTTCATAACAAACATGGCAAGTGGCACCAGTATCCACAAACCATTCATTTGGGTTATCCACCATGTTGGTTTCAAACACCACCGTCAACATGTCCATGTCAGTGAGCTCTTTGTTCTCTACCACGTTGGCACTTGAACGTTACTTCCCCTTTTTCTTGGGCTAACGAGAGTCTTTGGCCATGTGGTTCAATTTGCCACAGTTGTAGCAAACATCTTGGAACTTCGGCTGCGATTGATTCATAGGCCTTTTATTTTTGTTATTTGGCCTCTTCCTCTTACCTGAGGAGCCTTATTCCATCAGATTGGCTTTGGCCTCCACCGAGATCTGTGCCGGCTTGAAGTCAGTCCTCCAATTGTCTTCCTCAATTCTGAGCTTGACAATAAGATCCTCCAAAGTCATCTCCTTTCGTTTGTGGTTGAGATAACTCTTGAAGTCCTTCTAGCTTGGGGGTAAATTCTCAATCACAATTGCAACTTGGAAATCTTCGGGGAGGGACATTCCCTAAGTAGCTCTATCGTGTAGGATCATTTGGAACTCTTCAACTTGTCCCATATTAGCCTTTTGAAATTTATCATGTGGAACTCCAAAAATTGCCAATAGCAAATTTTTTTGAGCAGGCATCTTCGGCTTTGTACTTCTTCTCCAAGGATTCCCACTCTTTGGAGGATTTCACAGCACTATACACATTGTATAGCACATTACCAAGTCCGTTTAGGACATAATTATAACACATGAAGTTTCCTTTGTCAATTTCAGTTTCAACCACGATGGGCGAGTCCTCCTTGAGGAATTTCTCTAGGATGAGAGTGGTGAGGTAGAACATCTTTTGTTGTCATCTTTTGAAATCAGTCCCCATAAACTTCTCGGGTTTTTCACCCTGGGCAGGAGCAACAACTCTTGATGAACTCGCTATTGAGGATATGAAAAGAGAAAGTTAAACAGAAGTATTATTCATTTTGCAATTGTTGGTTATAACACCCAACAATGGCTTACAAGAGTAATGAAAAAAGAAAAATTATTAAACATTTTGCTCCTCTATTTCTCGGATCGTTAAGATAACAAAGAATGGATGTTCTTTAACATCTTGACTTCGTGAATGACTTTGGGACACCGAAATTGGATCGAAAATGGATGGTTTGAAATTAAGTCGAGGAAGACCTCTCTCCAAAAAATGAATACATCTCGGGTAGTGCTCACGGTTTGACGTATCGTTCCCAAAGATAAAACGATTTTCGTCTTTTGGGTAGTAGCACCACTAGACCAGAAACTCCAACAAACTAGAACTATATGAAAACTGGGTGCTCACTAATATGCTATGATATATCGAAAATATGTATGCATGATGTTCATATGTCGTTTTTGCATGCATATATGGTCCTATATATGTGCATCAAACCCAATCGGGGATTAAAGTTTCCAAATTAATGGAGTAATGGGCATCCAAACCCCCGAGAGTAACTCCCGGTAGTTAGAATGAACCTAGATCGAATCGAGCGTGTACGCATATGTGGCCTCATTTGGTCTCCCGCTGATGCAAGTCCATTTAATTACATCATAAACTTTGAGTATTAATTTTCATACTCACCGAAAATTAATATTGAGAAATTCAACTCACTACAATTATCTACTCAAAACGTAGATTAGTTATACACTATTTAATTCCTCCAAAATTAAATATTTAACCACTTAAAAAATCGGTCAAAATAGGTTTCACACCTTCAATAAACCAATTTTCTAATAAAAACTTCTATATACCTAAATTTTAGGGTTGGCAATTTGTGACATGACCTGACAACCTGACATGAAATAAACACAAATTTAGTGGGTTCGGGTTGATCATTAATGGGTTCGGGTCAAAAATAGGTCAGACCCGAATAACCCAGATAAAAAATGGGTCTAGTCGGGTCGACCCACAGGTCAACCCGCTAGCCCGTATAATTATTACTTTTTTAAAAAAAATTATTGTAATTTCATAGAGTATGAATGGTAATATTATAAAAAATCACATATATAGAGGAATAATTTTATCACATGCTATTATATATTGTTAATTTCAATTATTATTTTGTAAATTATTGAATTATATATTAACAAATATCATATTTCTTTTTATTTTATAAGTTTTCAAAGATTTTTATAATAATTTTTTATTATTCGCGTCAATCGGGTTGGTCTGGTCAACCCGCAAAATAAATAGGTCATGTTTGGGTTATAATTCTTGACATGATTAGCTAAATGGGTCGGGTTCGGGTTCATGTAAAATTTGTAATAATCATGTTCCAACCCGACCCGTAAACCCGCAACTCAACCTCTTTACACCCCTACTAAATTCATTTGCCATGTTTAAAGGTCGGTTCCAATAAGCTCGAATTTTTTTTTTCTAAAATTTTATTTTAAATCATAAAAATGGATACACTTGTAGTGGAACTAGTTCCACTTATAACCAAGTTAGAGATTTTCAATCAAGCTGCCACTTTCACCAAGATTTAATTTGTTAAACTCAAGAACAATTGGATTTTCATATGAGGCCAACCCAGACCACCATTTTAATTAGACAAAAAAAAAATTTATATGCTACAGCATGGATCACAATTCAACCTAACCCGGAGAAAATATTGGCAAATTATATTTGATCAATCAGTAAACGCATAAATCCAACATCAATTGTGTGCACTAGAGTTTAGCTTGCATTTTGAACATAATATGTTGTGATAAAAAATTATATTTTTTATATTAAAAAGTAATTCTTTTAAGATTATTTTAAAAAGTAGTATTTTTCACTGAAAATTATTATGTTTGTAGCTATGCTATTTTTGAAGTGAAAAAGGAATATCTTTTAAAATGCTTTTAATAATATTAATTATTTTTTATTAAAAAATTATAGTTTCATATATATATATATATATACACACACACACATATATATATATATATATTATTTTATTTTATTTTTGATATTCTGCTTGCATGGGGGTAAATCCATTAGGAATACATTTTAGAAGAATCCATGCATCTTTGCATGAATATAAGATCAGATCAACCAATAAAAGGATCTGTGGGCCTGTGGCACGTGAGAGTCACTCTTTTTGAAATCTGAATGCACACATCAATATTTCATTCCCACGAATCATACATCTAAAACAAATTTACAATGTCAACAAGAAACATCCACATTTCCATCCAAAATTAAGGAACTGGTCTCTCTCTCTGTGTACATGGTACAATCCGTATGGCCTAAGAACCACCTTTGCAAGTGAAAATTTTGCACCTCCATTACAGTTAGGTCAAATGCAGATCTATTTAGCCATCTACATAGATCATTAAAAAGAAAAAGAAGACCAACAGTATGTACAACACTCAAGACAATGAGCTCACAATCCAAAAGAGTCGCTCTCACATTTCCCTGTCCACGTTTTAACTTTTAACCATGTGACTAGCATATAGTTCGCGTCAAGGGCAGCATTTCACAAGTCGAAGAAGCTTGGTCCGAGTTTAATCTTCATAAAGCCTTAATGCTGATGACTAGAAAATGTAGAAAGTACCTTTCAGATCTTGCAACGATGGCTGAACTATATGCTCGATGGTTATAGCAACATTATATTCTTACAAAATCTCTCAAGTATTTGAATTCAATCTGAAAGCATCTCGGACAATTCAGGCTCCTCAGTTAGATTGTCATAATCCAGGCTTGTCTCATTATACAAATTGTTCCCCTGCCGACTAGTCAATTCATCTTCATCATCAGGATCAGACCATTCCAGATCATCATTCATGCTTTCATCTTCAACTGAAACATCCGCATCTCTTTTCGTCGGAGAAGATCCCTTACCAGGTGCTTTTTGAAGAGTTTGTGTTTTTGTTTTTGCCTCCGAATTTTCACAAACACAGGAAGCCGGGTTTTCATGGAATGCTCCCCTGCCTGGTCTCACCTCCTTAGGTTCTCCCATAAAACCTCTCTGATACGTACGAACTTTTGAGGCAAATCCTTCCCAAGTCATATTATTTTTACCAGCAAACAGCCTATACAACTTTTTAGCATTCGGACGGATTGTAGGTTTGTGCCCAAAATATCTCCTGCAGCCCACAGCAATTGCATCATTAGTAAGCTATTGATAATTGCAAGGAAGACTGAAAAGTTGTGTTTGGTGTTATTTCGATGGAAGAATTTCTAGAGTGGATTGAAATCCATCACTCTCATTTTGAACTAGTTTTAGAGTGATTTGGTGGATTTAAAATGTGCTCATTTCAACTCCATACATTTCATATCCTTTCATCCAAACACAAAATAAACAAACTAAGAAAAATTGAAAGAGATTAAGGCATACCTTCTTCCTGCTAAAATTTTTGCCATGTTTCCATTGTTATTTGTAACAAATACATCACTTTCATCACATACGATAAAATCTAGTGCAGCCATTCGAGAAGAAAATGCAGAAAAAGGTTCCAATTCATCCTGGTTTGCAAGGATATCTTTTGAATGGAAGTTGGGGAAAAGAGCCTTTAAGGGGGCCAATGTAGCTTCCCCTCCATATACTTCTCCAGATGCCACAAAGATATGGGTTTGTCTGTCGTACCCAAGTGCTCTTAGCAGAAGACCAACTTCCTCGGGAGTAAGAGGGCATCTTCCTTGCCTTCTCTCCCTCTCTGGATTAGGATTCTGTAGATTCAATCAACAAAAAATCTTGGATATTCTTTATACTTCATTGCTTTCAAGGGTGTGTGCGTGTGACATTATTATGTTCTCAGTCAAATTTAGAAATATCCTATGGAAAAGTAGGATGTGAAGCCTTACATGTAAGGTTTTCCACCTCCGCCTTATTTTTGTCAAATCCCTTATCTCTTTGTCTCCTCCACCATAATAACATCCTGAGAATGCAAGCATATCAGGTTCAAACCTGTAAACAATAAAGACAGGAACATGAAATCAATCCGTCATCGCCAATTTAGTATCAGACTTCAACAAAATTCAATAAAGTACCAAGTTTGAGCAAAAGAACTATAGATTAACTGCCAAAACAAATTTCAAATTCAACCACCCAAAGTCGATGAATTACATATACAAATAATACAAATTGAGGAGCCAATATTGCTCAAAGCTGCATAAGTGTAAAGATAAAAACTCAATACATAAAACTATGTTGGTCATGAAAGGGACTAAATATGGAAACAGAGGATAAGGAATCCAAGGTAGGCACCTGAGGTGAAGGGCAACGTAATGCTTGCTCCTCGCCCTCATTCTTTGCACCAATCTCGCACCCATTTCAAGTATGGGATCTGTGAACCTCAGAGCGTGATAATTAACTCTGCACCTAAGCTTTTGCAGATCCAAGTCCAGCTTATTTGAAAGTCTATAGTCGAATTTCGTCAACATGATAGCCTGACAAGAAGGATACCATCCATTAGCTGCATGGAACAGAAATAGGAAAAATAATAGCAATTTATATCTATGTAAGGCAGGAATGCACGTATAAGACACCTATCGACTTACGCGCTTCTTTGCCAGTACAGGTACTAAACGGCTAATATAGCACTGCTCGTTGCACTTTCTGGGAACACGCATAGTATAAGGATTCCATGTACGCCCTCTTCTCCGTGGAAGCTCTTTTATAACTTTTACATCTTTTGCCAGATATGATATAAACCAATCAACATCAAAGATCTCTGAAAAGTTGCTGCAGATGAGAGCAACATTGAGTGGATAGAAAGATTCTAGAAGCAATACTAATAAGAACTGTGTAATGCACCAATTCTTCACCTAACATCCTTCCAGAATGACTTCTGGTCCAATTTTGGAACGACAAGGGTGGCATTCAAGATGCGTGCAGCAACAACAGCATCAGTAATCTGAATAGAACAAGTAACAACAAATAATTTCAGCGCCTATATTGAGCTCACACTGCATATCCAATCTAAGAGACCAAGACCTTGTGTATGGAACTGTCTTCCAGAATGCCCAAAGCAATTAAAAACTAGGTACAGCACATGACTTAGGAGCGCCTTTGCAGAATATGGTGACAGATATGTTGCTAAAAAATTTGCACATGTGTACAGGAAAAATATCCAACCATATCAAAATCAAATCGACATCAATGTGACTACAACATGCTGGAGAATGTCCCTCAGCCATGAGGAATTATGAAAAATAAGCCAGAAAGAAAAAGACCACAATGAAAAATAAAAAATAATATACAAATCATCTCCACAATTGGAAACAATCTTGTTGTCATTGATCAATTATTCCAAACTAAACATTTCCAACATTAGCACAGCTAAACACACACTCCAATAACAGAAGTCAAAGAAGAAACAAAGGACAAATAATCCTAAGTGCTTCTTACATGACAGATGTAGACATAGTTCCACAGTCACATTACTAATCAAAAAGATCAACTTCGAACTTTCTCTAGATTAGGCCCATAGATTAAGGCAGATCTATAAAACATATTCCTTCATGAGTAAACAGAGAAAAGTAATACCCCAGTTCTTTGCTGGTTTAAACCTCCACTGGTTGCAATGGCCAAGTAACGATTAGGTCTTGTTACATCAACAGCTTCTGTAAAGTAAAATGAAATAACCAATGTTTAGCAACAAAAAAAAAAACACTCACTCACAGACACACAAAATAGAACGCAATCAGAAACCTGTAGAAACAACAAATAAAACCAAAAGAAAAGCGTCAACATGAACAAAAGCACATATTGATAGATGATGCATAACATTTAAAGCTGTAAACTAGTTCACATACTTGCAAATTTACTGGTAGCATTGCTGCACCCATAGTAAAATATTGCGTTCTTCGTGTTCCAAAGATCGTGACCATGCACACCTCCACTGTTCTGGATCTCATCAATCAACAAACATCACATTTAGCACAAATCTTGGATCCAACCAATCAACATAAAAAAGTAACAATAAAAAACAACATAAACAGAAGAACCTAACTGGAACCCGGAATATCGGTGGCACTCCATTCACTTCAGCAACGTCATTGATTGTCTACAGCAACAAAATAGCTAATTCAACAACACTTCAATAAATCAATAAAGCAGAAGCATCTGTAGAAACAAACCCTTTCTCTTAAAATTATAGGTACCCTGGTGCGGCGGATGTGAATGTTTTCGATAGGGGAAGGTGCGAGGAAAGAGATGCAAACAAAGAGGAAGAGGATGGCGGCAAGAATGGCGGAGATGGCGGGGAAAAGACGGCTCGGGTACTGGCTGCGCCGCCGGGGATAGGCCATCAAGGAATGGCGGCGGAATTTGGGGTTGTTCCTCTCAAGTAAAGAGGGCAAAATGTGAGGGAGGGGACATGGAGGGAAGTGGAACAATCATTTTCTCAAAACCAGTTGGAGTTGTCCGTTTGGGGCATTAGCAATAACGACAAGGGTATTGATGCTCGAAATCAATGGAGATATGGGTTAAAAGTTTGAGGTTGAAATCTCGGGAATTTACTGCTGGGAAGATGAAGATTTACATCCGGACTACAAAAATGGAATTGAATTTGGGGGTTTTCAGGGTCTGTAGGTATTGGGATTTGTGGGAAAAAGATTCTTTCCTTTCCGAGTAATCCTAATTCCGTGCTATGTTAGATGGAATCTATCCTTAATATAAAGAAGTAACTCCATCAAATTTTGTACGCTTATTTAATTAAATAAATTTTTTTTAAAAAAAAATTATAATTCTTCTTTATATATAAAAGAAAATCGAATAAATTAAAAAATTAAATTGTAATCGAGAAGAGTTGTCCAGAATTTTTTCTTGTTTTTTACATGTGACAGCATTGTATTTCCATCTTTCTTCTATTTTTTTATTTTTAATATAATTTACAAACTATTTTTTTTTTAAATCTATTTTTACATATCATATATCAAATTAATTTTATTTTCGTAACTTTTAATTTGACATTATATATTTTAAAATAAAAAATTATTTTAAAATATGATATTTAATTTTTTATGAATTGAAAATATTATTTTTTATGGATTGAATTATGTATTTGTATTTTGATATACGTGTTGAATTTGAATAAATAATATATAAATTTGATCTAAAAATATAAATATTTTTTATAAAAAAATACTATGAAGTTATATAATATCATAATTTATTCATACACCTAGGTTTTAGTAAGTTGAAAATTTTGTATTCAGTTGGGAACACTCTAAAATTTAATTTCAAAAATTGTGTAATTTATTATTAATAAATATATATTTTAAGAGAATAATAATGTAATGTAACAAAATAAAAAATTCAAATCGCATAATATTTATGTAAATATAATTTACGTAAATAGTTATTATTTAAATTTTATTATAATAAGAATACAATTTTATCATATATTACTAATATAAAAAATATATTATGCTCGTGCATTGCACGAATAGTCATCTAGTTAACATAATTCATGCAAATTTATATTGTCTGATTTTGTCGAATTCTGATTTTCTAATTTTAAAATAACGAGTGTTAGTTTAGGAAATGTATTTACTAAACATTTTTTATTTAAAATAGTGTTTTCTCTATTTTCTTAATAACATATTTTTATTTTCAATATTAATAAAAGGTTATTTTTAAAGATTAGGAGAAATTATATCTAAAGTTTTTAACACAATACTCATTTTCGAACAAAATATTATGTTAAAATTATACTTATTTTAGGAGGATGGAAGAAGCAACTTTGCAAATCTAAGAGTGGTCATAAGGACCGGAGAAAAATTGAATAATTGCTATATTTGTGTTGGTTATTTTTGGTTGATGCTCGAGTCTATTTAAGTGCTTTTGAGATTTATAAACAAAATAATATTAAATGCAACTTCTCAAATGTTTAATCCTCCTCAAAAACTTATGTGAAAGGGTCGCACGTGTGATACAATTTAAGGTACTACTTGTTTAACTATAAAGTATTACTTGTTTAACTATAAAGCATTACTATTTTTTAAGTATATTACTGCTGATTGGTTTCCTTAAAAAATAGTGATACTTTATAGTTAAACAAGTAATACTTTATAGTTACTCAAGTAATACCTTAAATCGTGTTACACGTGAAACTGTTTCACAAAAAACATATTCTTAATCCTCTACCACTTCACACTTATTTTATCCTTTCAATTGTGCCTATTTGTTACATACTTCAACTTTTGAAATAGATAAAGCAAATGGATAAGATTTTTTTTCTTTTTTTTTTTTTTCATTAAGGGTTTATTTAGGAGATTCTGTCACGAATTAGTTATAAATTTTGAAAAAAAAATGAAACAATGAAGCAAAGAATTTGCTTGTGATGTGTGTTCGGAACTTCAAATAATCGACACTGTATTTTTTTAATTAAAAGCGGCAACTATTTGCAGCTTAATTTTTTTATCGTAATTCATCAAATTAAATAATTAAAAATATATTTATTATAAGACTAATAATATGAAAAGGTAGATAATTAAATAAAAAATTAATATAAAGAAAAAATTTGATTTTGTTTTTAGTCAACATTTCTCTCTCTCTCTCTCTTTCCTAAAACACCGTAGACCGCTAGGTTTGAAGGATTAATCAATGGAAGATCAAAATAATCATGAAGAATCAATTCAAATGGATAATGTAAGTTGTCTCTTGGTATTTTCGACGTTTTTAACGATAATTTTTTAGTCAAGTTTTTTTTTTTTTTTTTATGTTTAGAACTATAAATACCGCACACGTGGTCAACCTGGGTTTGTCGATGCAACCATGATGTTCGAACACACAGGCTGAATGGTGTACACAACGTTCAACCATTTCAGTCGAACAAATAGCGATGGGTTCGACCCCAAAAGGCCGAACATTTCACTAAGTGTTCCACCATGTTGGCCAAACAGTTTTCTAATTGCTCATTCTTAGATGTCGAACAAAGTGTTAAATAATGAATTTTTGAACTTTTTTGTAGAAAACAAATGTTGCTAAGATAAAGTTGAATGTTCTACAACTCCTATATAAAATTGAGATAGACTGTATGAAAGAATTCACGATGAATCAATTTTTTGTTACACATCAAATATTTGTTTAATGGGCTTGTATAGTTGCATATGGCTTTGGAATTGTACTTATAATGTAAAGTTCAAATAGTGCATTTGGGAGGCTCTTTAAGTTTAATGTACGAACGAGGTGGTAAGTATCGTGAGGGTAAGACAAAAATATCTTCTGAAAAAAAAAATGTGAGAGTTTATCAAAAGTTTAAATATACTAATGAGATGGGTGGTGAGTGAGAAATTGGTGCAAAAAAATGTAATTGTCCAATTGAGTTGTGAGGAAAGAGTTCAAAGATAACCAAAAAAGAAAAAACTTGAAGTGGAATGTCGGTATGAATGTGTTAATGGTTGGAAAAAATATATGAAGAATAAGTACTTCGATACGAGATGATCATTGAAGATAATAGTCAATCGTGTCAAAATGATCCAATCAATTTGGGTGACTAGGAGATGTGAAGACATCTATTGTGCTGAAGTATTTACCAACCAAGAACATCCACTTCAAACTCTTTCTTTTTTCTTTCTTTTTTTAACTCTTATTTTTCCTCCCTCCATACCATCTCTTCTCTATCCTCTCTCCCCAACTTTCTCTCTCTCTCTCTCTCTCCCCAACTTTCTCTCTCTCTCTCTCTCTCTCTCTCTCTCTCTCTCTCTCTCTCTTCTCCATCTCTCTCACTCTCACATGCTTAAAATTTTCTTAGATGAAAATAGGTGAAGATTATGTATATAAAGCAAGTCTAAGTAATACACCGACCATAAATTAGACAAAAAATAAATCAGTACATATGTTTTTTTAAATATATAAATATATTTGAATCATTTCTAGAACGTCGAGAAGCTCGACCTCTATTGCCATACTTAGACGACTTAGGTCTACCAATTTATTTGGATCATCATGGTAAGATTCTGATCATGAGTTCTCTAGATTTGTATTGGAGTTTCATTCTGATTATGCTCCCAAATTTGACTTGCATTGACAAATCTATAGTGGAATATTGTAGTAGAACTTATCTCAAGATTCTACATTATCGGATGAAAATGTATACGGTACCATTCAAGATGATCAATGCACACTTCCAGGTAGTGACAACCACATGACCACGCTGGCAAGCAAACATAAAGTATTATCCCACGTCCGAAAATAACCTCCAAAAGCTTCTTCCCAAAAAAGATTGTACCGTCCAACACCTTTGCCAAGTCTGCTTACGTCACTCGGACCAAGAGGGGCAAAGGGAATGGTCTACGCATACCCAAACTGTCTGGGCGCACAATGTGATAATAAGGCTCTACAATACTGAATGAACGAATGCATCTATGGTAGAATGTCATTTCTTCTAGAGGGTGATACTCTTGTATGCTGTCATAAGGGTTCCAATCAACGTATAGATCAAAGTACATAATGTTACCACATCCTCAATTTGCATGAACAAACTAACAATATATTAAAAGAAATATATATTACATATAATTACGCAAGTGAATCCAACATCCCTTAGTGTACCACAAGTTGTTGTGCACTTCCTTTGGATCATGATGATGGGGACCACCTCAATGCAAGTGGGCATCTCAGATGGTACTGCATGTTATGCAGAGAGGCTGATTAGTAAGAATTGCTTATATATCCATGCCTACAAATGATACAAATTGTTAAGTTCAAAATAATGAAACAACTTTTTTTATGCAAGTTGTGAATTAAACTATTAATTGCCTTTAATGTGGCAAAAATCATCTGATCTGTCTCACTGCATGTCTAGAAGTTATCCCTAAATGTATATATATGAAAGCTAGAGTAGTCATGTCCCATATATATATATATATATATATATATATCCTCAATATTCTCCAACAATCTCAAATAATGAGTTCCAACACGGTTACCACTTTTGTCTCGGAGTAAAATACAACCTGTAGTGTACCGTAAATAAGTACAATATGCACAATGTAATCTCCACAGCTCGTCAGATGTCATGTGGAAGCTCACAGCTTTGTAGTAACTGCTAGACCAATCAACAATTCACATAGTCCAACATGATAGTCATCTATCCAAACAACACGTGAAATGTATTAATATCCTTCTGTCAATGCTGAACAAAAGCACAAAATAACAAATTGTTTGGCTTAGTGTAAGAGATAACCCATAAAAATATCATCTTCGTATCCTTGACCAATCTTCTTCTCTCTTGAGTCCTGTCCATTGGCACCTCTCACTCCAAAAGCATTGTCGTTTGACATTGGCACCTGAGGAGTTCTCATTCCCTACCCTTCTAAATCTTCGTAGCTATGTGCATCTTGAAACTGAATATTGTAGATGAATTTAATGGACCACCTCAAAAAGGTTCTATCACCTTCCCCTCATCACTATCATCATCATTTGGTTCTTCATCATAAGTTTGTGACACTACTACTTCTTCAGGTGGAGGTGCCTCTTGCATAGGTGGTGCCTCTGGTACATCCTCAGATGAAATCCAAATGCTTGGCGCTTTTTGTTTGACATTGTAGGTTTGATTCTTTTTACTACTTCTTTATGTAGCCCTAATCATACCATGTCTACGACCAAAACCACCAACCAAGCAAACAAAATGTTTACGACCCCAAAAATATGTTTGATGCTAATAATTGAACACATACATATGTGTTCAAGCAAATCAATCGAACACATATGTATAGGTTCAAATCTTCCGACCAAAACACCTAGATAACTTTGTTTTATTCAACAAGTTATTGTCAAACACTCTATGCAGTGTTCGACCAAAACATTCGAACATACTTTACTTGTTTGGGAGTTATGAACCAACATTTTACTTTGTTCGACCTGTTTTGTTGAACATAATGCAATTTGTTCGGACATAATGTGATTTGTTCGAACAACCAGATTTAAATGGTTTGCAGCAATCAACAAATTCAAAAGAAAAAACACATGAATCTCAAATTTTTAAACCCAATTCCTTCCCCTATTACATCTAATCATCAAACACATTATTATAACACACACAAATTAAAGGTATTCATAACATACAAACACACCCTAGAAATATATATAATATAAAAATCATTACAATGCAAGAATAAACCCTAGAAATTATACAGAATTGCTCAAACTATCCATTGTGTTCGACCAAGAACAATGAACTCTCATGTTCCAGCGGATCTAAAACAACTACCATGTGTCTTTTTTCTTCTGCACGGTGGGGGCATAGTGGAGCGAATGGAGGGAGGAAGTGGTTTTTTAAAATCGTCAAAGGGTGTTATTCTTTATTTAATATTTTACTTTATTTTTTGTTATAATATAAGAAAAATGGTATAATTGAAATTAGGGAGATGAGTTAAGAAATTCTGAAGTGTTTTTTTTTTTTCCTTATTTGTGGATTGCATTTATAAATGAGTTGCATTAAGAAAAGAATTGGGCTGTGATTGCCAAAATTAAATAAATCAAGGTATAAGAAAATGAGAATTTAATGATAGTTTTCAATAATACTTTGTCAAAAATGAATTTTTAAAAGTTTATAAATATTCCATTTGCTTAAAAGTTCCATAAAAATTATATTTTTGAGGTTTGTGATTGGGAGGGAAGAGGTATTAAACGGATCGATTTATTAACTTGTAATGTGGCAAAAACTTGTTAACTTGTAATGTGGCAAAAACTTGTAGATGTCTTAAATGGGTAATTTTCCTTTGATTATGAACTTTATCTAATTTTTGGTCTTTTTTTTTTGTTTTTTAGATCAATGTGGTTGTATGAGATTATTGATTGAAGTCAAATATAGTGAGTTTTGACATATCGTAGCATCCTAATACACAAAATTTTAAGGGTCCGTTTGTTTTATTTGATGGGATAATGTTTGATACATTATAAATAATACTAGAACTTGTGATGCAGTATTATGCAAATATAATATCCCATATAAATATATAATATGTGTTTGGTTCATTATATTAAAATTATATAAAATGTATATATTCTCTGTTTTACCCACTAATATTTTCAATAATTTACTCACTTTACTCATATCTCCATTTCGATCAAAATAAAAGTTCCCAACTTGCTTCTGCATATTTTTCCCTTGTATCATATCTTTAAGAATCGAGCAAGATAAACATAAATTTCAATATCTTCTTTGAAAAGTTTTACATTTGATAATTTGTCATATTAAATTTTTTTAATCATGAGGTGCTTAATTTTAAAATTTATTAAGACATTTTAAAAGTAAATTTTGTATTGTAGACGTAAATTATGATAAAAAAAATCTTACTTGATATGATTTAGGATAAAATTGTTGTGTTCTTGTGGGTTTTAATTTTTCATGAAAATTTAGTAAAGTTTTAACAAAAAGAATTTTTTTATATTTTTAATTCTTTAACTTGCTTTTAATTAAATATATGTCTTCTAGTTTGTTTTTTATTTATTTATTTATTTATACTCTAACATTCAATTTTGTTCAATTTTAACTAGAATTTCAATTTCTTATCACGAATTCCTAACTTGAGGGTCAATTTCATTATGTTGCCGCTATTTACAATTTTTTAAAAAGATAGAAAATGTGGAAGAAAATTTATACATCACTAAAAGAAAATGAATTTTTAAAATTATTAAGAAAAATGAGAAATAAGAAAATTATATGTTAAAATCATAAAAAATATTCCTAA
The DNA here is from genome assembly GCA_028749325.2 of Caryopteris x clandonensis. Lineage (NCBI taxonomy): Eukaryota > Viridiplantae > Streptophyta > Magnoliopsida > Lamiales > Lamiaceae > Caryopteris > Caryopteris x clandonensis. Next base: position 908,922 of record JAPYKT020000049.1, read on the forward strand.
GAAACTAAAATTCATAAAATTATAAATGCATATGTTACAAAACCAAATGAAAATTTGAAAATTATAATTTTTATGTTTCCATTTTTCTTATTAGTTATGATTTTTAGGAATATTATTTTGTAGTTAAAAATAATTTTCTCTTTTATTTTCAAATTTCCAGTTTTAGATAATTAGTTGTAATTTTAAATTTTAATTTCCTAATTTCCATTTTTCATATTTTTCTGATTTTTAATATAATTTTAAGATTTAATATTAATACAATTTTGTATATTTAAATATAATTTTTAGAGTTTCATGTTCTTATAGTTTTTATAGTCTCTAAATTTTTAATTTTTAGAAAATTATTTAAAGTTCCAAAACCTAATTTCAAGATTTCCCCTTTTTTTTTTTTGACCAAATTTTCAATTTTTTATTTCAAAATTTTTAGATTTTGTTATTTCACAATTCCAATTATTTTTAATAAGTTTTATATTTTTAGATTTCTTGGATTATTAATTGTAATTTAAAAATATATTTATAATAAAAAATATTTTTAAGATATTTATAAATTTGGATATGTCTTGCATACAAATTAATTTCATGAAATTATTTTATTACTATAATATATAACTGTTTCATGTTTTTCATTTCATAGTTTAAAACAATTAGCGACATATAAGAATGTTTTTTTTTAACTAATTTATATGGTGCTAAATGATGAAAAATTAAATCTCACCTGTGAGGTGGAATCTATAATCATGTGTAAGAAAAATAACAGATATCGGGTCAGCATATTAACAAGGCTTTAATGACTATTAATATTGTAAAACATATGTGAGATATGAAGGAATACTCCATTTATCAAGCTATTATCCAATAAAGCAAACAAACCCCCAAGTATTATATAATTTCAGATGATACAAATCAATGCAATTTTCTTCCACCAACAACAATAATAATAATAACAAAATTCAACTAATAAAAAGACAGACATTATTTTTCAAAAATATCTCTTCTTTTAGAAACTGAAACCGAATGAAAAAAATTATATTTAAACTATTTCATTGCTATATTAGTATATATAGATTCTAGTATTCGTCTTCTACCGTGGAGACTAATTCTTACGTAGTATATGAAAATATTAGAGTAAAAAAGACAACCACATTTGCAGGCAGTAGTCTTATAAAGATTTGTCATGTTCTTAATTAGTAGTATTTCTCTCGTGTGTAATATTTGTAAATATATAAGAGTTAATTATAGTAAAAAAATCATTGAATAATATTGTTTCATTTCATGTCAATATATCAGAGGTGTGAGACATTGTACCCTTATATAATAAATTAATAATCTTATAAAATAGTATAATCTTTTTAAAAATAAAAGTAACATAATTTCTTTAATAATATTTAATTTTGAATAAAAATGTTGCACAATTTTGTCTTGTATAAAAATAATTTAAATACCATAATATATCACAATTAACTCAACAAAGAGTTTATATTTTAAAAGTAATATTTACTTTTATACGTAATATGAATATCATATGGAAGGTCATAGAAATAAAGATTATATATTTATCATAAAAAAATAGGTTGAGACAAAAAATAAATTATAAATACTTGAAATTTTGGGTGAAAAATAAAATAAGAAATGAAACTTAAATTCACTAACACGTTAGGCCAAAATTATCAACTTTTCAAAAATAACAAGGACTTTTCACGGAAAAAAAAAAAAAAAGAAAAAAAGAAAAAAAAAGAAGAATTGATAACTATATATATGCATATATTTAGAATGTGTACTAAATACATAACAAGCTGGCTTTAGAACCACAGCTAGGATCGTCTATACTACCAGCGGCCTCAATGATTCTGATTACTTTCTTCGTTGGATCCCATTTCAAATCAAGAAATAAATAAATAGACAACTATGCCCATCTATACTGCCACCACTCTAAATAATTCTAACCACTTTGTTGAATACCATTTCGAAAACGGATAAATAGACACATTCTATTGCACTGATGGGGGCGGATAGAATTCAAGGATTCTTCCTAGAATATAAAAAAAATATATATAAAAAAATATTATGTTTACATATAAACATTATTTGATGTTAAAATACCAGTTCAGAGTTAGAAATGCAACGGTTTTGTTTAGAATTATTGTAATTCTAGACTATTTATCATTATTTCAATTTGGTTTGAGGTTCTTAATTTATCTATCTATTTATTATTTTGCAGTTTCTAGGAAGTCAAATTTTGAGGGTGACTCCTACATAATTCCAATGATTAACCATATAAGCAGTGATCCATACTAGCAGATGAGTGAAAAGAAGTCAATGTTACTATATTGTACAATCTATCTTTATTTGTTCAAACATTTTAAGCACCTAAATGAAGAGTTTGAATGCAAGTGACATGATAAAACAGTCCATGTAATCCAACTGTACAATGCGAACAACAAAAAACAATAAGATTCTTCACGCCATACCTAATGCTTTTCATCTCGACTGGTTTCTTCATACTCTTTTACGTCTGTACAATTTGTTCTCTGCAGAAAGAGAAAAGGAGCATATAGCAATTTAGTTGACCGTGTTGATTGTAAGACTACTAGAAAAACGAGAAAAGGGTTAAAACCAGATGTTTGGGCAAAGTACCATAAAGAAGCTACTAGAATGGATTACAATATAAACTTCTGATTCTGTGGAAATCCTAAGAGCCAACCATTAATTGTTGCACTGTGGAGTATGGTTCCAAATATGTCATCCCTAACCTACTCTATTTAAAGAAGGTTTCTCTCTAAACCATTTGGAATTTAGTGACATAATAATCCCAGGAGGGGCCAGGTCTAACTTTCCCTAGGCCCTGCCTAACACTGCTCAGCCCTCGGCTAGACATTAAGCCCCAGCGCACTTGAATGGTGCCAAAAATGTTTACAACATTGTCTGGAATAAATCAAGCATCTATCCTACGCATGTATTTAGCCCCAATCAAAGCTTCTTTACTTTGGTTGAATAACTAGAGGTGACCCGCTACATAATGGTTCAGGAAGGAAACTCTAGAATAATATGCAACCTTTAGCTTCCGTTGTGGATATTTCCAGAATTTAAGAGGTATAATGGTTCAGGAAGGAAACTCTAGAACAATATGTACATTTAGCTTCCGTTGTGGATATTTCCAGAATTTAAGAGGTAAGGTTTCTGTCAAATTCCCAGGAGCAATAGTTTTACAGTCTTCTCAAATATTATTCTTTCTCTATCTGCCAAAATTGGAGTACCATCAGGATGCCAATGAAATACTATATGGAACAAAAAACTACAATAGTATTGTGTTTAGATTCTTGAACATGGGGGGGGGGGGGATAAATACATGATCCTAATGAGCAAAATATACATAATCCAAATGAGTAATATTCTACCCAAAACCAATAGAGAAATCTCAAATCACCAAGTGTCATTAACTTGTACCAAGACCAGAAAATGAATGTGCAAGAGAGCAACAGAAATATTTCACAAGAGAAATATTTTTCACTTCCACAAACTGAGCCCAGATTATTATTGCTAGACAGCAACCCGCAGATCCCCAACATTAAAAGAAATACAAAATATAGAACTAAACAAATATGTAATGAAAACCCAGGCATAAGATCGAACATCTTGATGAATATATAGTTATAACACAAATAATAGTAATGATTAATGGCTATACCCTTCTGAAAGAGTAAGCGAGAGGAGTACATACCTTCTCAATTAAACCTTGAGCTGCCATAAACTCATAATACTTGCGCATCAGCATCTCTTCTTCTACCTACAATTCCAAAATTGATAGCACTAAGACTAGACATCATGCAGAAAAGAACAAAAAGAACTCCATCCTAATTTGTAATTAACTTGAGTCCAAAAAAATTCAAGATTATCCATGGAAAAAAATAAATAGCACCAGACTGAATAATGCTTGGGAGAATCAAAATTTAAAATAAAGTCAGAACAAAAAACCTGGAGTCTGTGCAATTCGTGAGACATTGACCTGTATGCATCCATTAGAAGCTCGTGCTCCTTCTCCAAATGCCTGCTAATCTTAACTCAAACAGTTTCCCCAACTTTGCACATAATAAATATAATGGTTTTTACAGGCAAACTTACTTGAGCACATTCCCTGAGTGCTTAGGATCCATTTCTAGAACGTAGGACAACAAGCTACGGGAAAATGATGAAAACGCAAAAATATTGAGATTTACCGGAATTCCTGAAAAAAGAAAACAATTCCACATTAAATTGTTAAAATGACAACAGATTTCATTGAATAAATAGGGTTGATGATGTCTAAATTCCTAGTTTTTGTATCACAGCATGCAAAAGAACTCATGAATGCGGTCGCAGAAGTAACTTGTAGAGAAATTGCACCTTCGCGGCTTCGCCGATGTAGATGAGCTCAACGACGTCGAAAGTGCACCACACGGACAAAAGTGGAGGGGGAAAGACGAGAGAGAGAGAGAGAGCGAAGGAGAAGTTGGGGAGGGCTATGAGCTGGGCTTTGAAAGATTTATTGGCTCTTGACCCAACCATAGATTTAAGCCCAGGTCCAAGATACAACGATAATCTAGAGAAGCCCAATTAATCAACCGTCCTCACATTGGTAACCAAACCGATCCAATTGTTTAATCAACCGAACCGAAGTCGAACCGAAAAGCCGGCCTACCGAAATTTACAAACATCAACCTGCAACGAGGCCCTTTTTTTTTTTTTTTTTTTTTAAATCCTTCCATTAAAAGATGAATGTATTTTATATTTTATTGATATATATTTTAATATTTAATTGATCCATGAAAAAGAAAATAATGACAACATAATAAATGCATGATAAAAAATTGTGTATTATTTTTTGTAATGATAGGTAGGTTGTTATTGTAAATATCAAATCAGTAACTATTTTTAATATTATTATATTATGAAAAGCAATGTATGTAATAGTTGAATAACTAGTTAATGATTAAAATTGTTAAAAACTATGAAGTTGATGATTGTTGATGGACATATATATATATATATATATCATTTATATATTTATAATATAGTTATTTACATAAATAATAAATTAAAAACATACAAAATATATAAATAATAAAAATAAAATACATAATAAATTATTATATTTATATGTCCATAATATACTTTGTTTTTTTAAAAAATAAATAAAAACCTACGAAATAATATATACATAATTTATTAGAAACGTAAATTACATAAATATATTATTATATTTATAATTCCTAATATACTTTATTTCAAAAATTATAAGAAAACATACTAAAAAGTAGATAAACAATATATTCAAAACGTAAATTACATAAATATATTATTATATTTATATATTTCTAATATACTTTATTTTATAAAATAATAAAAATGTAATAAATAATAGATAAATATTATGTGTTATATATGTTGGAATATCTAAGTCATAGATCATACGATACGCAATAGAAGTAATAATTAAAATTATTTCTACGATTTATGTCTAAGATTGCATAACCTTGTATATATAATTATAATTAAAGGTTTAGCAATACACCAATAGCGGTTTCACATTATTAACAAGAATTCACGCATGACTAGATCGCACGTTGATCAAGTATGTTTGAAATCTCCTTTTCAAGTTTATCCACACTCAATTTTGATGCGTAAATACACGGTGTAGCTTGATTTTCATATATCCTTTCAAAACAAGATGAACAATCTTGAACTAAAAATACAATTAAGAATTCTCAACACATGAGTGGAGATAGACTCTTATGCGTTCCTTCATAATGGCCAAATTCCCTCATTATGGCCAAAGACTCCATGTAATATGTCTATCTTAAAAACTATACATTTAAGTGTTTTCTTGGGCTTGAAATAATTCTTAAGTCCAAAAAACTATTTTCTATTAGTTATTTAATTATGTAGCATTATTGGGGCCTAATTAACTATTTGTGTAATAAATAAAATTAGTCAAATAATTAATTCTCTCCATGATCCTTTAATTACTTAGGCTCAAATAATTAATTTGTCCAACAAAATATTATTTAGTCTAATAATTAATCCATCAATGATTAATTAATTTTTTTCTTAGTTTCGACGTACCATAAACTAGTTAAGCGTGTGTACCCCTTAGGTTCATCATTATGTCTAGTCCAAGAGCAAACAATCAAATTGCAAGATTAATCTATCCAACTACTTAATTATCATTGCATTTCACAATTTTTAGGTACCCAAAACATCCATTCGTTCATGTCTAACAAACGCTACTAGAGAGACTCATAGACAAAAGATGAACTTGATGTGCGAAACTTTCATCCATAGTAGATACAATTCCTTCGCTCGATTCTTCAATTAATGTCTAGGTATTGGTCATCGTATACGGACCCATAATGAACATTAGTAACTATAATGATCCTTACTTACTCAGTTGATCTGTTGGCCCATAACGAGTTTCCATCTTTTATGTTCTAACTGGGTGCCTTGCATAAGGTCTTTGTTGGATACACCAGTGTAAGAAATATAGAGAAACAATCCTAATATATTACTTTGGGAGTCAGCGAATTATATCTAGCCACTACATTGATTTTAAACATAGTTTCACAGTAACCAATGGACCCTTGTTTGACCTCTCAAGGGAGGTTTAAGAAACTAATTAAATATACGACTTCCCTCATGCAGGATCATATGCATGTCTATAGTTTAAGGACTGATAAATCAGATAAACATAACCTCAATTTTTTGTTACCATTACGGCTACTAAATGGTTTGAGTTTTGACGCGCGATCAATTCAATGTGATAGTTTGGGATGAACATCATATCTACTAGCCTATGTGGAGTCTCAACACCGATATTCGTGGAATGAGATATCCACTCCTCGAATGACGTACCGCTCATTACAAGTTTATTTTAATCCTACAATTTCTCTTTTCATAGATTTTATGTCTTGAAACATTTATGATCTCAACCACCGAGACTTATTCCATGATCACCAATCCATGCATGACCAAGTCTCATAGTTAACGTGATAATGAGATTTCAATATCATATAACATATAAACACAAATGGATACAATACTTTTATTTATATCATAAATATTGTACTTGTAATATGTCTTTTAGGTCAGCCTAATAGTTGACTATTATGGCACAAGTATATATATATATATATATATATATATATTTGTATATTAGTTTATATATATGAAATATCAAATTAATTTATAAATAAAAAAAGTAAAAAAATTAGTAATTTTGAAAATTTTTAAAAATAAAAAACATTATTATAATTTTTGAAAGGGTAAAATAATTAATTTTCCTAAAGTATTCTTAAAATAAATATATCATTTTAAAAATTTCTTTATAATAAAATAATTCAAGTATTATAACTATCATTTTTATTAAATAATCAAATATTTTTAATTTATACAAAAAATTAACATGATAAAAGATATTTTATATTAATATATTAATATTAACTTTTATTTAAGAATAATAGATGTTAAAATGAAGATTGTGAAAAAAAAAAATTAATTTTATATATATATATTTTTTTTTATAAAATATGGAGTTGAAATGAAAAAGTTATAAAGATTTAAAATTTTGATTAAGGAAAAAAAGTAAACAAATAATATTTTGATTGATTGATTTTTAAATTTTTTTTTTTAAAGATGGAAAAGGAGAGAGGAGAGAGGGAGGGCGTGTGAGGTTGAAGTGATAGAAGAAAGAAAAAAAATGTTTTATTGGGATGGGAAAGGTGTAGAGTTAGGGATTTTTTGATATATATATTTTTTTTATTGTGAAAAAAGAATTAATTTCATATATATATTTATTTTATAAAATATGGAGTTGAAACGAAAAAGTTATAAAGATTTAAAATTTTAATTAAAGAAAAAAAGTAAACAAAAAATATTAAAAATATATATATATATAATGCCATTGAATGTTTTATTGAAAACGTCATTGGACCTGACACTTTCAATTTTTTATATATTTCTTTATTTTTAATTCTATAAATATATGTATATATATATATATATATATCTTATATATTTATATATAATTAATAGAATAATGTTATTATCCTTTAAATTCTAAATGAAATTCAAAATAAAATTTCAAAAATTAATTTATTAAAATTATATTTATCTAAATATTTTTTATTTTATTTTATCAATACTTAAAATATTTAAAAAATGAAAAAAAATGTCACGTTATTTTAAATACGTTGTGTAAAATAGTAAATAGGAATGATATTTCAATAAAGTAAAACAGTAAATATGAATGATATTCCAAATAACAAAATATTCAATATAGACACTCTGAAAAATAAATGTTATGCGGAGTCAAAAGTCAAATAAGTAATATTTATATTTATAATTGCAAGCTCCTGCAAAGACATTGTAAGTTTCATTTCAATGTCAATCAATTTGTGCAAAAATAAATGTATTATCAATTCAAATTCGGCAAAATATCATTGTCAATTTAAATTATGCAGAAATAAATGTAGAAGTAATGGGTTATACGTCTCTCACCTTTTCACTTTATATCTCTCACTTCATCTTCAACTATACATATTAGTTCAATTCTAACATATTTCATTCATGCAGAGTTGAGATTGAGACAGATTCTTCATCTTCATTGCAATATATTGAGATAACTTCTTTTCTTAGCATCTGGTGATTTATATCTTTTAGTATCATTAATTTATATTTTATTATGTTTTGCATTGTTACTATTTTTTATTATTTCTTATTTTATATTGTAGCAACATTATATCACATTTAAGATTCATCGGTCAGGTTAAATAATTTTTAATATTTTTAGTTTGTTTATTTTATTATATTTTGCATTATCACTGAGCTTTATTATTCCATATTTTGCATGACAATAATATTATATCACTTTCCAACTCAAGATATGAGGTTATCAGATTTACTGTATATCATTTTATTCTTTTTATTATATTTTTTTAATATATTAAAATTAATTTTTTTAATTTTTTGGTTATTTTATAATTGTATGATAACAACGTTTAGATTCATTTGTGGAGGCAACCTCATTTCTGTCCAAAAGTTTGAAGATAAGTGAATTTTAAAGGTATGTAATATACACAATGATATGGTATAAAATTATTATTGTATTTTATATTGATGTTGCATGTATTGAATATTTAATTTTGCCATACTTTGTATGTAAAGTTGGAGTTCATAAAATTATTGATAACAATGATTTGACTATGTGTGAATTTATTTGTGTTACAGTGCAATAATTAAAAAACTGTTTAAGTAAAATTAACATATTATTATATGACAGCTAAAATTATTATGCATGAAATAAATTTAACAGTTTTTAATAATTATATTTTTTAGGTATGACATCAGCATCAAAAATCATCACGATCATCCTTCAAATGAGCTAAAAAATTATTCTTTTACAAAAGCTATTGGTCCATCATAAATAAATCAAAGCATTTGTGCAATTAAGAAAATGTAAGCAACAACTTAGGAAGAAATATAGGGATTGAAGAGAATATTGCATTAAATGTCATACGCAACAGTCAAGAACATGAAATACAAAAAAACTACAATGACAAGTGAGCCTCTTTCAAGATAAATTGGTGTGTTCATCTAACCATGTCCCTGTTTCAGAAAGCTTCTTAAGGCGACAATAAGATGTCTTAGGGCAATAAATAAATTTACTTCGTGGTATATTAAGTACCATGACAATGAATAATAATAATATGTCGATGCAACTAGCAATGCCCTTGAAAGCGAGGTTGCTCACTTATGTGGACAATTAGATATTAAAAGACATCAAAACAAAAAAATTTCAACATAACTACAACAAATCAATGTGATGCGATCACATATGTTAGATCTTATAGTTATCACCTCACACTTAAATATTTGGGAAGATCTTGTTGAGAATGAACACGATCACATAGAGGTCATGAATGATAATCATATTGTGGAAACTTTAGGTGATGATAAACATTCACAAAATAATATATCTCCTATGTAACTATATATGTTATTGTGAAATGTAATCAACTTCTTTGTCATGTGTTTTTCTTCTAATGTTGTATTTTAATTATTATATATTACAAAAATGAAACTATGTTATGTCGTTATAATGTTTCATATTTTTCTAGTGACCAAAACAATCTAATGTCACTTTGAAAAAATGACGAGTCAAAGAAAAGTCGCAATAATTAGGAAGAAATATGTAGAATATCAACCATCTATTAGGAAAGAAATATTTAGATCGATCTATTAGGAGAGAAATATTTAGAATATCCATTTATTAGGAAAGAAATATTTATAATATCTACCTATTAGGAAAGAAATATTTAGAGTATCTATTTATTCTTTTGTGAATATCTTGTATTTAATTATTTGAGTCTTCTCCTCCAAGACTTTGTCATTGTATATATATTTGTGTTTGGTGCATAATAAAATTCATTCAATTCTCCTTATAATGATCCCAATGCCAACCCCCATCTCCTGCCCCACGCAAAAGATTTCTCAATGGAAACGCCAACCACTGTATTATGGGCTAACACCTCCGCCCGACCATCCCATGGCTTAGCCTCTACGCCTACTAATTTTCGTTTGTAGCACCGTGCCAACCCGCCATGCCCTACTTCCACTTTGTCTCAATCACGCCCCAATAGTAACGCCACTCCCATCGTAAACCTTATCATGACAAGCGTCACTTATGTTGTCAAACAGGCCACACCGCCAACCAATGCTTGTCATTTCAATCCATTCCATGGCAGCCCCCATAGGCTTCTAACATTCGTCCAACATATGCTTCTCCATCCATGCATATGGCCAACTACTCTTCCTCTCCAGACGAGGGGCATCCCATCATGTAAACCATGATTTTGCCAACTTGTCACTTCATTCCTCTTATAATGGAGTCGATGGTGTGGTCATTGGTAATGGTACAATTTACATATTTCTCACATTAGCCATCTTTGGTTGTCTCATGTTAATTCATTACGTCTCATCAATGTTTTATGTGTCTTTTCCATGAAGAAAAACTTGATTTATGTCTCCCAATTATGTCTATATAATAATTTTGATGTTATTTTTTCTATGGATGATTTTTAGGTGAAGAACCGTTGGACGGGGGCATGTCCACTTTGCGGCCTACATAAAAATGGCGTCTACATCTGACCGTCTCATGTGGGTGCTTCAACTCTTTATGTTTCTAAGTCAAGTGTTTCCTTGTGGCATTCCAGATTAGGTCATTCATCAAGTAAAGTTTTCAGTCAATTAGTAGTTTCTCATAGTATTTAGTTGCCCCCCACATATATTTCGAATTTTCTTGCACTGCTTGTAAAATCAATAAAAGTCACAAGTTGTCATGTGCTACTTCTTCAATTACTTATACTCGTCCACTTGATGTTATTTTTCTGATGTTTGGACTTCTCCTATTATTTCTACCATCGGATATAAGTACAATGTCATATTCGTTGATCACTTTAAAAAGTATATATGGTTTTACCCCTTACACCACAAATCTGCGGTTCGTGATATATTTAGTCACTTCAAATTCCTAGTTGAAAAATATTTTAACCAACCAATTCTCACTCTTTATAATGATAATGGTGGGAAATATATGGCGCTTCACTTTTTTCTCTCCTCTCATGGCATCACCCATCTCACCGCTCACCCTCACACTCCAGAGCATAATGGTTATTCTGTACATCATCATCGTCACATTGTTGAGACTGGTCTTACGCTCCTTCACCAAGCCTCTATGCCATTCTCGTTTTGACCATTCCTCTTTGCTATGACAACTTATCTTATAAATCGAATGCCCAAAACAAATCTCTCCAACCTCTCCTCTTTCAAAAAATTATTTAGCAAATTCTCTAATTTGTCAAAACTATGAGTCCTTGAGTCAGTGCTACCCCTGGTTACGACCCTTCAACAAACACAAACTTGAACCTGATTTCATCCTTGTGTCTTTCTTGGTTACTCTTTATCTCAAAATGCATATGTCTGCCATGATTCTTCAACTTCTAAACTCTTTCACTCTTGTCATGTTGAGTTCCTTGAGTTTATGTTTCCGTTTGCCTCAAAACTACTTGACGATTCTCACATGGAACATATGTCTCCTTCTCTTCTTGAGCTACCACTCGTACTTTCTCTGGAGCCTCTTGTAGTCCTACAACAGCCACCAGACCCCCTATCGTGGTCCCTTCACCATTGTGTATTGCACAAAGAGCACCCTCGCCTCCAGCCAACACTTACCCCATGAAACTTGTGGTAAAAACAATATTCAGAAACCCAACAACAAATATTGTGTAGTATCTCCATTTCTTTTACAGATGCTGAACCTATATGTGTGACTCAAGCTCTTTCTTATACCCATTGGTGGTCTGCTATGTTCGAAGAATTTGATGCTTTACTTTGAAATAGCACTTGGGACCTTGTTCATGCCACTTGTAGCCTTAATATAATGGGATGCAAGTGGGTGTTTTGAATTAAGCGCCATCCCGATAGTATGTGGAGAGATTTAAGGCCTGAATGGTGGCTAAAGGTTTCTTTTCATGAACGCCCTAGTGTGGATTTCTTTGATACAGTCAATCTTGTGGTTAAACCAACAAACATTCGACTTGTTCTGAGTTTCTTGTTCACTTGAAAAATTGAACAAATTTATCTCACTTGAATTAGTTATAATTGTTCACTTTGAAAGGAGCATTAGTTATAACAAATTTATAATTTTGAAAATCACCATTTTGAAATTATTTGCTAGTTCACTTGTGCCCCATATCCCATTCCCATAAGAGCATATAGGGTAGTAGTTCTTGCATTATATTGTTTGGTCTTATATATATATCGTCATCTGGGAAGATTAGGAGCAGGTTAATTTTGTGAGCTGTTTAAAGTGTAGTTACTAGCTGGAACATCCTGTGTAAAGTCTAGATTGCATGCTAATTTGATATCATATTTCCTGTTGAAATGTAATTGAGTTTGGAGTTGTTTGAGGGTCATTTGCCTCTTTTGAATTATATAAATTTCACTGGTTGAGACTTATGCTAGCTAAAGTAGCAATCACCCTTACGTATGCTGTATAAGTTTGACTAGGGCTCATTACACTTATTCATTTTGGTTCATTGAATTAAGGGTGGGTTGTGACTAATTAGTGGTTAGTTAAATTTATGTTGCATAAGCATATTTAATTGAGACTTGTGGTAGCTGCCAGGTAGCCGTCCCTAGTCCTTATTATTTGCCACTTGGTGAATTTTCACATGCTGGAAAAGAGCTTAAGTGTTATTTTTATATTGAATTTCACTTAGTGCAAGGACATCATCATTGTATAAGCCCTAGAAGTTAGGCAAGTGTCCTTTTTGAATTATGCAAAATATGTAGAGGAGGACATAGTGGAATTGTGAGTAAGCTACCTACTTGATATAATAAATCATCTTTTATTTTTATTTGTGTTTGGGACTGCATTCATTCTTGTCTCCATGGAGATGAATGGGCAGTCAGGAAAGGTATCATATGGAGATGTCCTTGGGTTCCAACCCCATAGTGGAAATATTGAAATTCATCTTCCGGTGGACTCAACAGGGGATAGAGTAAAGGTTGAAAAACTATGATATTTCCCTCCCGTTGATGAGGGGGCCTCCTCACCCCCTACCCAACACATCTTGGGTAACTAACGATGGCAATATTTTTAATAATTGCATCATTAGGAAAGTCGACCTGATGCTTAAGCATCATGAAGTAAGGCTAAATTATAACACTCTGACTCTTGAGGAAACTGACTATGTTCCAGTAATGAAAGGTTGGTGATTCTCGTTACTTGGTTATTTTTCAGGGCGCTTTCTGGGTAAAGATGCTGTGGAGAAAATTACATCGGGTTGGTACCACACTACTAGGGTTTCATACCATCCAAATGGGTGGATTGTGTTACGCTTTGCTATGGAAGGAAAAATGGAGATTGTGTGATCTAAGGGTCCATACTCAATCTATGGATTGAACCTAGTACTGTGCCACTTGTTGACATAATCCTGCTTGATGCTACACCGAAGTTCAAATTCAAGGTCTGGGGATCCCTTCCCAATCTCCCCCTAGAATTGTGGAATCCCTCGGCTAGTGGTAACATTGTATTCGTTGTTGGTACCCCGATTGCTGTTGACTATCATACTATGCCAAAAATCATGTTGATGGCCCCCGTTTCGAAGCCCTAGTCGTCACTTTCATAAAACCACCCGATTACATCAAATTGTAGCTCCATAACGGTAACACATTTACTCAATTTATAAAATTTGGTTTCTATCCTAAAATGTGTCTAACGTGTGGGAAAGTTGGGCATAACAATGTTGGATGCATGAATCCATAGGTTAACTCCATCCCTTGAGGAGAGAATGGAAAGGCTAACACAGGAGCTTGGCAAATAGTATCTGTTCCCCAGGGGAAGATTCAGACCTAGAAATGTTGGACATTTGTATAGAAGAAGTCAGCTATCTCGAGATTAATCCAAGACTAGGAACTGCTCAAGGCAGCAAAGCCATGTTCCTCCAGTGAAGATGGATAAAAATAGGGGAGATAAAACCTAGGGTGCCCCTATGTGCCTAACGGTAGTATGAGCAAGCCAATGGAACTGATGCCGACAAATTCATTTATTCACTTTCCCTCTCCATCACATTTAGGAGGGGAAATGAATGGAGGAACGATTAGCCCTTCATTTAAGGCTAAAAGATAGTCCCCTCTCCCTGAGCGACGGAGGCCTCAAACTTGCCTTGGGGGATAGGTAACACAGTATAACTACTAAGGAAATTACAGTGGAACAAACAACACTAGTAAACACAAGTGAAAATGACGAGCCGATCCTATTAGGAGAATTTGTGAGGGCGCCATCGACACTACCGTCTACCTCGACTTTAGGCCCCAGAAATATAAACTTCCAACGATCTCCTTAGGTTCAACTTCTCATATGTTAGCTTGGCGCCCTTCGGATGGTACCATTCGCTCAGACTTAGCTGGCAACAAAGGCAAAGGCCTAGGAGGTCGTCAACAAAAGAAAAAGAGATCTACCTCAACTAGTAAGTTTGGGGGTATAGGTATTTGTAACCACTCCTCTAGGTTAGGATAATCATTACAACATGGATTATCCAGGGTCTGCACGAACCCCATAAACAATCTTTCATTGAGGATTTTGTGCAAATGAACAATCCAGATGTGATAGGGTTATTAGAAACTAAATTGACCACTAATTCCTTCAAATTATTTTTGGGAAAACATTATGCATCTTGGTCTTCTGATAACAATTTTGACTTGGTTAAGGGGGGGTAGAATTATGTTACTTTAGAACCCTCTTAAGGTGGAGATGATTATTATCAAAAAAGAGAAACAAGTCATACATGCCAATGTTAGATGTAGGATATTTAATAATGCATTTCACATTGCTATTATTTATGGGTACTGGCAAGTGATGGATAGAAGGGAGCTATGGGGCTCATTAATTACTATTGTTTCTCTAGTATTTCCTTCCCTAGTTGCAGGTGACTTCATCTGTGTACTAGATCCGTCAGACCGTATTGGGGGTCATTTCTGGCTGCAAGTGCTCCCGATCTCATCTAACATCATAGACATAACTAATACGCTGGTTAAAAGATTTGTCTAGGGAGCCAAGTCTAATTCGGTAGCATGGAAGGATGTGAGCAAACCAAAAAATGAAGGAGGACTGGGCCTCCAAGACCTTGGCTCGTGGAACAAGGCTTTGATGACTAAGAGTCTTTGGAATGCCCCCATCAAGCAAGACTCGCTCTGGATCAAATGGATACATGGAAAATACCTTAGAGGAAGAAAAATTTGGGATGTGACCCAAAACATACGTGACTCTCCCCTTATCAAGAATATATTAAAAATAAGGGACTGACTTATTGATGATAGTGGAGGGGAGGTTGGAAAAGCCATTGACTTGCTTGGAATGTGGTTTAGTAAAGTTGGAGTCTCAAAGGCATACAGACGCTAAAGCAATATTAGCACAAAGCTATACGGAAACCGTATAACCCTCGGAAGTTTTCTATCACATTATGGCTTGCTCTTAGAGGGAGACTCAATACATTTGGCCGAATATAGTATATGAACATATCGTAGGTATGCCCGATGTGTAACTTGTTCCCTGAGACTCACGATCATTTATTTTTTAGGTGCGATGCTACAAAAGCAACGTGGATCGAAATAAAGAATTGGCTCAAAATTAATAGAGAGATGTCAACTGTACCAAGTGCAATCAAACATTTAGGAAGAGAGAAAAAAGGCTCAACAATCATCTAGAAGGCAAAAGGTTTAGCACTAGGAGCAATGGTGAACCACCTCTGGTATGCAAGAAACCAACTCGTATTTGAGGACGTGTCGTCCTTGGTGATTAAGATTGTCAACAACATCAAAAGGGAGGTATATGCTTGCCTATACTTCATGTATCCCGTAGATATGTGGTGGGTCATTTGGAATGTTGTTCTGCATAAGGCTAAAGCTCCACCAACAAATAGCATGTGTGTTTGGTACATAGAAGAAAAGAGACATGTGTAATAATGTAAAACTCACATCCCCCTGACCCAACTGTGTGTGGTGTCCATCCTCCGTTTTGTAACTATTGCAAAGTGCATGGCGTGTGAGTGGATGGGGATTACTCTGCCCAACTGAGGTAGTGCTCCTAGTGAGGCACGTGTGAGTGGATTACACATATACAAATTAAAAAATAAGAACAACCTATTGATTTCGTCAATTCACTGGGATTATCATTTTTATCAATGGATTTTACCCAAAAACAAAAATGGAAATTTTTTTGGGGATCTTCAATTGAAGGGTTTCAGCCATTTGTTCCTACGCTTCAAATCAATGAAGTTCTTGGATGAACAACATGTTGATTTATCAATATTGCTGGTATTTTCATTTCCCTTCTGGGATTTCTCTATTATAAAAAAAGAAAAACTGTCACCGTGAATGTTTTAAAGGATCGTGTTCTAGGATTGTTCGTGAGTCAACTCAAGCGGCGCTCAGATTTTCCTAGGGTTCACCGAGTCCCAACTGAGTCAGACTCTGACTCAGTGCTAACTCAGTCTGATGCGCATCATTGTAAGACTCGTCTGTATCTTCATGGGTTGTCCATCCCAGTCTGGCAGCCCCAGGCGAGTAGGTATTGATATCCGCCCTATCTACTTGAGTATTGCGATGGTGGATTTGCGGTTGTTATTATCTGACAGGCCCGGTTGAGTGATTTTGAGTGCTAATTTCAAAATATTAGCCTTCAATGTTTTCTTGTTAATTTTGCTGGATACTGGAATATCTGTAGCCTATGTTGGGCTTTAATTTACATTGATAATCTTGCTGGTTACGGGATGTTTTATTCCTGCTGGAATGCCAATTATCTGCTATTGCTACATTGCTGATTTATTGCTGGGGTTACTTTGCTGTGTTGCGGGGAGCCCATTACCTACGTAGGTTTGCTGGGGTTGTGCTATTTCATAACTGGAAGGAGTCTGCTGCTGTTCGCTAGTGGTGCTGCTACTATTTGTTTGTTCCCGCTGATGGCTTGATGCTGCACTAGCTGATGGCTGCTGAAACCTGCTATACCTGCTGCTATTATTTGCTGTACCTGCTGCCGATAGCTGCTGTTTACTGGTTACTGCTGCCCTGCTGCTGATAGCTGTTCCTTGCTGATGGCTATTGTCCTGTTGCTATTTCTCTGGCTGCTGATATTTACTTCCTGATGCTGAGACCTGTCGGTCTGTTTGTCGGTCCTGCTGTTCTTTCCTAATGGCCCCTTTGCTGTTGCTAAGTGGGTTGCCGGCTTCTATGCTGGTTGAGATGGATGCTTGCTGATGTTGGATTCCACTTTGAAATGCTGATACCAGTTGTTTTGAAGACACGTTTGGGGCCTGGAAATGCCTACTGGGAGGTTGTTTTTGCTTCTGCATCAAAGCTTTCTAGTTTGTTATATTGGCCTTTGTGTTGGTGGATTTTATGCCACTTATTTATAGTTTTCTAGGATGCTTGTTCCCGTCCCAGTTCTGGGATTCGGGACTAGTTTTTTTTATTTTCTTCGGGTATGCCCGAGTATTGGTATATTACAAACTTTTTTTATTTTATTTAATTTCTGCGGTTTCGACCAAAAAAAATAAAAAAATAAGAACAACATACTATTTATATTTACACTTATGGTACTCTTTTCCTCGAATGGTTGTGGTTATTGTGTAATTATATCCTTTTTTAAATTTATGTAATTTTCTTTTTTTCTACCAAAAAAATATTGTAGAATAAAGAATTGCTTATACTTTTTTCTGTAATTTTAATAAAGAAAAATACCATCAGAAAATAATAACTCAAGATATAATGAATAATTAAAATAATAACTCAAAACAATAGAAATATCAGTCATAAATTCTATCAAAAGAAAAAGAAAAATTGTGCCATAGTAAATAGAAACATGAGATATGAAGGCCAATTATAGTAGGTAATTTACTAAAGTGAAAATTACCAATTATGTTTCATAAAAAAGGTTGAGATTCACAACCATAAAATAAAAACAAAAAGGTGATTAAATAAACCAAATGTGTGACTTATAATGTTTTGTTCAATAATTTTAGTTGATGTCTTGAACTTTTTTTCTACTGCCTTTTGCGAGTCCCACGGTACATTCTTTTCAGCTTGTTCCTGTCATAAAACCTGAGAATCATTTTCGTTCCCATGATAATATGCATCCTCTCCTAGTTAAATTCTAGCTACTCATTTTCCACCCATCCTTTTTACTTACTATGTCATTGCAATTTGTCCAAATATCATCAAATCTAAAGAGCCAATAGTTGAAGACCATGAATATCAATTACTATGACTTAACCGTGAACTTTGGAAGCCCAACTAATGCATCCTCACTAACAACGTAACTATTTATTTCATATTAATAGAGATGGTACATCGGCTAGTTCCCACACATATAAGTCAAACAAATGTGTTTACTTTTATTATCGTCCTACTCATTATTGAAAAATTAATGTACTAGCAAACTTGGTAATGGTGCGTATATAAATTAAAAATAAGAGGAATCATACAAAATTCTTTATCAGCCCATGACACTTCTTAGCGAAGGAAACATTTCCATAGTGTGCCTATATTTTTACTTTCACTGCTTTCCCTATTCTTTTCACTAAGAGCCTGCACGTAAAGTTCATTGTAATTCATAATTTATCCAAAAATATCATAAGCTTACCTAAGTAAAATAAAGCTTTACATTATTTAAATTAAATGTACCACAAGCAAATCACTTGATATCAATCGAGCAAAATAAAAGAATTTTGAATAAGTACATGGTTTCGAACAATAAAATAAGTCATTGAAACAAATAACTAAATTTATTTTGGATTCCAAAAGTTAAACAAATCCTTTAATGTGAATTTGGCCAAATAACTAAACTTCTTTTAGATCCCAAAAGTTCTACAAGCCCTTTAATGTGAATCTGGCATTGTCTTTGGACCTTTCTCCCCTCTATCTTTATATGTGCATGTTTTATAATACTTCAGTTTTGTTTTAGAATTATGACTACACCAAACAACTCTAATTGAATATAACACGATGGCTTTGCCTTCCTGTGGAATTGTGTATTTTGTCTAAAATATATTATTGAGTTTATTAAAGTTAGCTTTATATTCACCAGAACTATAGTTAAAAAAAAATAAAGTTGAGTACTATTAGAGGTATGTCATGATACAAAATAAGAAGACAAAATTTAATATACAACAACAAATTTAATACATACCTACTACATACATTCACATAATTCCAAATATGGTCCTTATTTGAAATTTGGTACCAATTAATCTTATGAGTGGCACAAGAGAAGAGTCTTGAGCCAACGATCCCAAATAAAGACTAAATTTGCTTAATGAAGCCTCAATTGGCCTGCCAATTGGCTGAATAATAAGTATTTGCAGTCATTTATTATCCATCCATAAACATCTTTGCACATACTTGGTCCTCTTGCTCATTTATGTTTCTGTGACTATGCAATTTTCAATAGAATTAATACATAAAGTAAAAAAATATAATTTACTATGCTAAACATGTATACATATGAAATCAAACATTGCTTTCCATCGCGCCCTCGAAGAACACAAAACTATATAATAAAAAATTGCATAAATGAAGTTGTGCATCAATTAATTTTGATCCTTACCAAGTTTATCATTTCGATGGCCTTCTTAGTAATTGATACATTTCCAACATCAACTACATCATTTTCAATTTCTTCTACTTATTATTCTTCTTCTTCATAAAAATCCTCATTTCATCCACTAACCCAAGCCTACAACCACCATCACAATGAAATAACTATACTTTTGAATGGTTAGCTTGTTATTTTATTTTACTCAAATAAGTTGGTTAAAGAAAATAATTTCCTTGGATAGGCTCTCATATGGGAAAGTATCAATGGGGTTTGGTCTTCTTCTATTTCTCTCAATTTCTCTTTAATCCTAGCATAAAAACCACTTGATCTAGTTGGACCATCTTCTTTTACCCCTTGTTTTCCAAGGAGTTTATGTCAACCTCTTTTCCTGTTGAATTAATGGGGGGAAAGATATTTTGTTTTCCATATTCACGTTTTCTTGAGATTCTCCTTATGAAGACACCTTTTCATTTGTAAAGCTTTTGTTTGCTAATTGGTGCTAAAACCTTCTCTTATTTGTTTCAATTGTACTGATACTTTATGTTGCTCATTATCTTTCTTCCATTGCTCTTGGTTCATGTGGGCTTGAGAGCACCCCTTCACTAAACTTGACATTGAGATGGTGAAACATGGTGGTTACTCTATTTTTCTTAACCATTGTAAGCCATAACCTAACATATTTAAAATGGCTACATGATACATATTAAATGATGAATAAAATGAAATATTAATAGTATACATATACACAACCTTCTCTGAACACGATCTCAAGCTCTTAATATGAAAAGTCAATTGTACATATATGATTATTTGTTTCAAGTTTAGGTATGACACATACGGGATTTCATCAAATTAGTCGACAACAAAATTAATGCATGTTACCAAGTGAATTTTAAATTAAACACATAAGATTATTTTTAACTCAACGTGGTTAAAATTGTTGATTTAGTTGCATTTTTACTCTGACAAGAACACAAAAAATCTTATATAATTCCTTATTAGAACTTGCAGCTAGTTCATATATACAAATTGTGACACCCTCACCCTATTAATCCACAACATAGATTACTTTTAACCTGGTTAAAACTGTACATTTTTTTTGTTCTTTTTTTTTTTCACTTATGGACACCAATAACATATTTACGAGACACAATTATCTCCCAAACAAAGGCTCATTTATCCCCCAGCAACATCCACCCCTGTAACAGATTTACATAAAGACTCATCTATACCTATAAGCAAGGATCCATAATGGATACAAAAGTATCTACCATAATCACACCAATAATTACACACCAACAGTTCAATACTATTATACAATCCCCAAAAGTAACACAAAATGAGATCATAAGTACAGTAAGCCAATGGTTGAGCCCCAATGGTCGTCATCCATGTACACCAATCCCCAAAAGCTTGTTGAAGCACGAACAACATGCTTGGTAAGCCATGAGCTTATACATCATCATACGCTCAACTGTAATGTACAAACTAGGTGAGCAAAAGCCTAGTAAGCAACAATCATGCATGTACGATAAGTTAAATATTTGCAAAAACTCTAAAAGAGACGGGAAATGCATACTAATGAAACCCTAACACATATTTTAGAATCTTTCGTCTTTATAGGGCCCGTGATCTACCTATTGTACACCGTAAAGAGCTAGATCAATAACTTATAATAATCATAGAGTCTATATATGTCTCACATGCCACAGGCCTGACTAATTGAGCATATCTATGTCTCACATGCCACCGACTCAATATATCATAGAGCCTATCCATGTCTCACATGGCACCGGCCTGACAAATCAAGTCTATCCATATCTCACATGCCACCGGCTCAACATAACATAAAGTCTATCAATGTCTCACATGCCACCAGCCTAACGAATCAAGCATATCCATGTCTCACATGCCATCGGCCTCGGTACACTAGTAGTGGTCAACATTACATTTTTCGTTTCTTTTCATCATATAATGCATGCAAAGCAAACAACATACAACTTATGCGTACACATGCCAATGCTCGTGAATGTTATGTTTATGTAATACCAAATCAATCATTCACACCACATAATTCATATCCATCAATATCAAGAAGCACAAGTCACAAATATCTCATAGCCAAATAACACCAACAAGTACTATGTTTATGGCATTGTATGTGTAAATGGATTTCTACTTACCTCTTCCTCAAGAGTAATTATCCGATAGTTCCTACCTGTACACCAATGTGGTTGATCTATATTAACTTTTAAAATTAAAAATAACAATTAATAAACTAATATTACCCATTTCATAATTTTTTTGTAAGATTATAAAATCCATAAACTTCAATCTCTTATCCCATTAATCTATTGCCATATGTATATAAATATGCATTCAGCAAATTACTACCTTTGCTGCTAAACTATTCTTAGCAGACCCATTTGAATTAATATTATTTATTAGCAATAACCAGTTTCCCAAATTAAAACTTTAATTCATCCTAAATCACCCCATTTAATTATTAAAGTTGGTTAAGAATTATTAAAGCATTACATTCTTGTGTTGCAAATTAAAGTTAACTCAATGATATAGACCATTTTCTATATTAACAAGAATAAATTCCTTGCACTTTTTAATTAATTAAAATAATAATTACGAAAAGAATACATTAATTCTAACACAAGTTTAATATTATATAATCATGCACTAAACTTACTTAAACTTTAATTCCTTGATCTCCTAATATTCTGTTCATATATAATTAATAAAAAATTTCCTTTCAATTAGTTGTCAATACACACACAAACCCACAATTCCTTTACAGTGAGCAAAACTAATTAAAGTTGGAATGGTCTTCCAATAATTAAGTAATAAAAATACATCACCACCATAATCATGTAAGAGAAAATGAAGGAAAACTTACCCGAAGCTTTGTTCTTGCTTTCCTGCTCACGGTTGTGGTTGAAAATAATTTTGATTAGTTGCTTAAGATTGTGTATTTATCTCGTAGCACCACACCGCCTTTGAAACTTTTATACTTATTATTATTATTATTATCCTTGTTGTTGTTGTCGTTGTTGTTGTTGTTGTTGTTGTTGTTGTTATTAGTAACTCGCCTCGTGTAATCTTCCTTCATTAAGACTTGACACCTAATTCCTCCTTCAACATTTGGCCTAGGGGGATCCAACCTATAATGTAAATCATAAATAAAAGCATTAACTCTACACAAAAATAATTAATCACGACTGTAATATAAATACAAATATAAGTTCAATAGAACATAAAATTATAAAATGTATTCTTATTTTATTAATACCTGGCACCTAATTTATTCCTCAATATTTGGCCCACGGGGTTCCAACCTATACTGTAAACCCTTAAAAAATTCAACTATAACATTCCAAACATAATTAAGTACAAGCCGCAATACAAATAAAAATGCAATTTAAATAGCAAATAAAATTATAAAATGAATGCAATGCATGAACTATATTGGCCAGTGAGTAGTGAGAGGCTTGGGGTATCACATCCTCCCCTCCTTATAAAAATTTCATCCTCAAAATTTACTTACCTGAAGAGTTCTGGGTATGTTGACTTCATTTCGTCTTTCCTTTCCCAAGTAGCTTCTTCTATCGACTGGTTTCTCGATAGAAGTTTGACCAGTGGAATTTCCCTATTTCTCAGTTGTTTCACTTCTCGTAGTGAAATTTGTACAGGCATTCTTCATAGCTTAAGTTTGTTTTCAACTCAACTGGTTCATTGTTCAGAATATAAGATGGGTTCGCCACATACTTTCTCAACACTGACACATGGAACACATTGTGTATTTGGGTCATTGATCCAGGCAGGTCAAGTCTGTAGGCAACATCACCAATTCTCAAAATGATAGGGAATAGACCAATATACCTCAGATTGAGCTTTTCTTTCTTACCAAACCGCATTATTCCTTTCATCGGGGAAACTTTCAAATACACCTAATCCCCTACAGCAAATTCCAATGTTCTCCTTCTTTTATCTGTGTAACTTTTATGTCGACTCTGAGCAGTTCTCATTCTCTCTCAAATCTGTGTTACAACTTCTGACTTTTCTATGATCATATCTGGACCCAAAAGCTTTCATTCATCATCCTCATCCCAATGTACCGGTGATTGACATTTTCTACCATGTAGTGCTTCATATGGAGCCATTCCAATAGTTGACTGATAGCTATTATTATAAGAAAACTCTATCAGAGGCAAAAACTTGCTCCATTGTCCCTGAAAATCTAACACACATGCTCTGAGCATGTCCTTGAATGTTTGTATTGTCCGCTCTGACTGCCCATCTAACTGAGGATGATATACAGTATTGAAGGACAACTGTGTCCCTAATGCCTTGTGCATACTCTTCCAAAAGGTAGAAAGAAATCTTGAATCCCTATTAGAAACAATGGACAGTGGAACTCCATGAAGTCTAATTATCTCCTATATATATCATTGAGCATATCGATCCATTGAATAAGTAGAACAAACAGCAAGAAAATGAGCAGATTTTGTAAGTCGATCCACAATCACCTAGATAGCATCATGACCTTTGACTATTTTTGGTAATCCTACGATAAAATCCATGTTAATATTCTCCCGTTTCCATTTCGGAATTAGTAAGGGCTGTAAGATTCTTGTTGGCCTTTGATGTTCTGCCTTTACCTGTTGACATGTCAAACACTGTTCTATATTTTGAGCGACATCTCTCTTCATACCTGGCCACCAATAATGCAATTTCAAGTCTCTGTACATTTTAGTACCTCCTGGATCTACTGAATACAGTGTCGAGTGTGTTTCTGCCATAATATTTTCACGTATATCATCCACATTAGATACACATAATCGATTTCTGAATCGAAGGACTCTTTCTTTTGATATCCAAAAATCTGATGCTTTTTCCTAAAGCAACATCTTCCTTTACTTTAGCCAAATATTCATATATGTATTATCCTTGTTCAATTCTATCAAGTAAGGTAGGCCGAAGAGTTAAAACTGCTAGTTTTGCTTCCACTAATCCCTGCATTACAACTTCGACGTTGATTCTCTGCAGGTCCAACAACTCTTATCTCTGAATTAAACCCATCACAGTAGTGTTATGAGTTGACTTTTGGCTTAACGCATCTGCAACAACATTTGCTTTACCAGGATGATAGTTGATAATACAGTCATAGTCTTTCATTAGTTCCAACCACCTTCGTTGCCTCATGTTTAACTCTTTCTGTGTGAAGAAATACTTAAGCTCTTATGGTCAGTATAGATCTCCCATTGTTCTCCATATAGATAATGTCTCCAAATTTTAAGTGCAAATACCACTGCAGCAAGCTCTAAATCAAGAGTAGGGTAATTCTTTTCATATTCTTTCAGCAAAGTGGTAATGGTCCTGATGCTTTACCCTGACTTGTTCTCAGACGCTTGCTTGAATCTCCTTATTCCTGTCCCTGTCCCTCTCTAAGCTGAAAACTATGTCTTGGGCCATGAAATTGATGTGGCCTCTTCTTTTCATTTCCTACCCAATGATGTCCTTCTTTTTTTTGTGAACTGACGTCGAATATCCTGTGTCTGACGTATTCTCTGTTCAGCTTGCTCAGGCACCAGTGCCTCTATGCAACCTGTGAGTAAGTAACTCCTTACATATCAGCCATACAAACATCCCTATAAAGCTCTGGTCCTAGCCCTTCGACAAATCTTTCTACTTTCAGTGCATCCGTTCTAACCATGTGCTCCGCAAACATTGACAACTACTCAAATTTGGAGATGTAGTATGTAACTGTCATAGGACCTTGTCTCAACTGTATAAACTCATTCATTTTCATTGCACGGACTTGAGTAGTAAAATACTTGCTTTTAAAAAGTTCTTTAAATCTGGTCCAAGTCATAGTGGCTATATTCTCAATGGCTTTCATTGTGTCCCACCAATATCCTGCACTCCTCCGTAACATAAAAGAAGTACATAACACCTTTTCCTCATCTGGTACTCTGATGTACAGATTCAAGTTTTCTATGGTTCTGAGCCAGTCTTCTGGAGCTATAGGATCCACTACATTTTGAAATGTTGGTGGGTTGAGATTTATGAACCTTTCCCCGATCAGCTCTGTCTATTCTACTCGAGGCTGTGGATGGTTCATCTTATTTCTTTGTTGTCCACCAACATTTCTTTGTTCCATTAGCTGTTGAATTTGTTGTGACTGCTGTTCCACTAATCTTGTCAATCTTTCGATGAGTGGATCGCGATCAGTGCCTGCATCATGTGCATTTTGTTTTGGAGCTCTATTTTCCTCGTTACATTCACCTCTGGTTCCCACCATTTTATCACCGTCTGTACTCAATCCTAGATCATAGGCCAATATAACTCATAAAATATATAATGCAAAACAGAGATAAATAAAACTTACCGGCATGGTTATGCTCCACAAGTTTGAGCTCGTGTACATGGATAGTCTACAAGGCATAAATCGGGCTCTGATACCACTCTGTGACACCCCCACCCCATTAATCCACAACATAGATTACTTTTAACCTAGTTAAACCTGTACCTTTTTTTTTTTCACCTATGGACATCAATAACATATTTACGAGACACAATTAACTCCCAAACAAAGGCTCATTTATCCCCCAGCAACATCCACACCTGTAACAGATTTACATAAAGACTCATCTATACCCATAAGCAAGGATCCATAATAGATACAAAAGTATCTGCCACAATCACACCAATATTTACACATCAACAGTTTAGGACTATTATACAAGCCCCAAAAGTAACACAAAATGATATCATAAGCATATTAAGCCCATTGTTTAGCCCCAAAGATCGTAATCCCTGTACATCGATCTCCAAAAGCTTGTTGAAGCACGAACAGCATGTCTGGTAAGCCATGAGCTTACACATCATCATCACGCTCACCTACAATGCACAAACTAGGTAAGCTAAAGCCCAATAAGTAGCAATCATGCATGTACGATAAGTTAAATATTTGTAAAAACTTTAAAAGAGACGGGAAATGCATACTAATGAAACCCTAACACATATTTTAGAATCTTTCGTCTTTATAGGGCCCGTGATCTACCTACTGTGCACCGTAAAGAGCTAGATAAATAAGTAATAATAATCATAGAGTATATCCATGTCTCACGTGCCACCAGCCCGACAAATCGAGCCTATCCATATCTCACATGCCACCGACTCAATATATCGTAGAGCATATCTATGTCTTACATGCCACCGGCTCACCATAACATAAAGCATATCCATGTCTTACATGCCACCGTCCTGACGAATCAAGCCTATCCATGTCTCACATGCCACCGACCTCGGTACACTAGTAGTGGTCAACATTACATTTTTTGTTTATTTTCATCATATAGTGCATGCAAAGCAGGCAACATACAACTTATGCATACACATGCCAATGCTTGTGAATGCTATGTTTATGCAATACCAAATTAGTCATTCACACCACATAATTCATATCCATCAATATCAAGAAGCAAAAGTCACAAATATCTCATAGCCAAATAACACCAACAAGTATTATGTTTATGCATTGTAGGTGCAAATGGATTTCTACTTACCTCTTTCTCAATAGTAGTTATCCAATAGTTCCTACCCGTACACCAATGTGGTTGATCTATATTAAAATTTAAAATTAAAAATAACAATTAATAAACTAATATTACCCATTTCATAATTTTTTTGTAAGATTATAAAATCCATAACCTTCAAAATCTTATCCCATTAATCTATCGGCATATGTATATAAATATGCATTCAGCAAATTACTATCTTTGCTGCTAAACTATTCTTAACAGACCCATTTGAATTACTACTATTTCTTAGCAATAACCAGTTCCCAATTAAAACTTTAATTCATCCTAAATCACCCCATTTAATTATTAAAGTTAGTTAAGAATTATTAAAGCATTACATTTTTGTGTTGCGAATTAAAGTTAACTCAATGACATAGACCATTTTCTATATTAACAAGAATAAATTCCATGCACTTTTTAATTAATTAAAATAATAATTACAAAAAGAATACATTAATTCTAGCACAAGTTTAATATTGTATAATCATGACTAAACTTATTTAAACTTTAATTCCTTCATCTCCTAATATTTTGTTCATATATAATTAATAAAATTTTCCCCTCAATTAGTTGTCAATACACACACCCCCACAATTCCTTTACACCGAGCAAAACTAATTAAAGTTGGAATGATCTTCCAATAATTAAGTAATAAAAATATGTCACCACCATAATCATGTAAGAGAAAATGAAGGAAAACTTACGTGAAGCTTTGTTCTTGCTTTCCTGCTCATGGTTGTGGTTGAAAATAATTTTGATTAGTTGCTTAAGGTTGTGTATTTATCTCGTAGTACTGCACCGCCTTTGAAATTTTGAAACTTATTACTATTATTATCATTATTATTATCATCATTATTATTATTATTATTATTAACTTGCCACGTGTAATCTTATTTCATTAAGACTTGGCACTTAATTTCTCCCTTAACATTTGACCCAGGGGGTTCCAACCTATAATGTAAACCCTAAATAAAAACATTAACTCTACACAAAAATAATCAATCACGACTGCAATATAAATACAAATATAAGTTCAATAGGACATAAAATTATAAAATATAATCTTATTTTATTATTACTTGGCACCTAATTTATTCCTTGATATTTGGCTCAATGGGTTATAATTTATACTGTAAACCCTTAAAAAATTTAACAGTAACATTCCAAACATAATTAAATACAAGCCGCAATACAAATAAAAATGCAATTTAAATAGCAAATAAAATTATAAAATGAATGCAATGCATGAACTATATTGACCATTGCGTGGGGAGAGGTTTGGGGTATCACACAAATTGTACAAATTATTAGTTAAAATTAATTTAAGGATTAAGCAATAATATATGTGCAAACAAATTGAAAAAAAAAATCTCAATATTACTTGTTTAATTGAGGAGTATTACTTTTTTATCTAAAAATAGTATGTGCTTAGCGAGACACCCAAAATCTTTTAGGCACGACTTGCACGCAAGCTGTACGTGAATTTTTTATTTTTTTAGTGTTTATTAAGGTCCGATCTCCAAAAAGTTTTGGATCATATTTACGAGTTTCAAATTTCGGGTGAGTTGTGGTTGATCCGTGCAATTATCACATGTAACTCACTCTACTTTTAGTCCTTGGTTGACTTCTCTTTAGCAAGTAAGGCACTTGCATAACAAATTGTTTTTTCAGCAAGGTACTACTACAATTCAACACTTGTGCTATTCAAATTATTTATCAAGGAGATATAAGAAATGATATGGATATTGTGCTCAATACGCAATATAACTTGATTTGTCTTCAACAACTCAACATCATGAGCAATCCAGGAGTAGTCCCACTTAGTAATGCACAAAAGCTCAATGGGAATGCAGACCCACAGTGATCTGCCTTTAATGGAGCAGGCATTCTCCATCATGAAGGGAAATGGGGTGGGTAGGAGCTTGATTTCCTTTCTCTATGTTGGAATAGAACGGAGTCGAAGGTAATATTTCCTACTCTATTTTGATCTTGAGTATATTATATTGATTTTTATACATTAATTTTGAAATATACCAAATTATTTGTGTTAGTGATTGTTTATTATTATTATTAAATGTGTCCCTATTAATATCTCCTTTATTAAAATAAATTCCCCACCAAATCTCATAAGAAGTTAGACGGGACAAGAAAATAATAGAATTCAGAGAGAATGTCTTCGCCGCACCACCCTAACCCATCTGCCTTCCTTATCCCACTTCCCATTCATTGGTATCCTCCCCCTCCAAGGTGGGTAAAATTAAACATTGATATGAGTTCTTCAAATGCTCCTACTAGGTGTGTTGCAACACATAGTTTTTTTTGGAATGTGCACATTTTTTGTAAGGTTCTTTAGTTTTTGCTTGTGGTATTAGTTATGCATTTGAAGTGAATTTGATGAAAATTATTACTACCATTGCAACCATTTGTGCTAATTATATGGATAGAATTGTTGCTTGAGTAAGGCGTAATGTATGATGTGGATCTGTATTCTCCTTTATCTCATATGTAGGTGTCTCAATTAGTAGAATTTGAGTTATTATCTCTATTTGACTATCACTATCCCATTACCATTCTCATCGAGCGTTTGCTTAATATTTCGACCACATACCTAAAGAAAAGTCAAACAATCATAACATACCAAAATATTCTATTACTCATTTATACTTTATATTATATTATTATATAATGTGGTACATGATAGATTATACACAAAACTCATTTGAGTCCTTTAATAATGCTTCATCAAGCTCTCCAACCTTCTATTTTTTTTTTTTTTGTCAAGACCTTTTACCTTTTTTGTTTTGTTATTATTAAATCATATTGTAACACTTTAAGGAGAAGGATGCACACTATCGAATGGTGTTGAGTGAAAGTTAAAATCAATTTTAATTTTGGACATTTAATTTAAATATTAGTCTCATTATGTTGTTAAAGTTTAAAATTAATTTTATTAACCCTTACATATTCATTATATTTCATTAAATTATTCTATTTCATTAATATTATAGTTTACTAATTTGTATACTTTTATGCGTATCAGCTAAATTTTTTTTTATTGTTATATGAATGTCTCTTCTTCCATTTTTACTTTTTTTTTTTTTTTTTTCCTGTTCTAATATGCATATTTGCTAAACCCTTCTAATAAATTGGAAAGAAAAGATTTAGCAAATACGTATAAAAGTATAAATCTTTTTATTAAAATACTTTAATGAAATATAATAAATATATCTAATAAAATAAAATATAAAATTTTACGGACTTTACAAAACAAAACATAAAATTTTAGAGATTTAATAAAATAAAATATTAAACTACAAGGGTTTAATGAAACACATGTTTAAGTAGAAGGCCAAAAATACAATTAATTTTAATTTTCACTTAATAAAGTAGCATTAGAGAGTGTACACCACTTTCGGTTAAATGATTAAAACAAGACTTATTAATGACAAAATAAAAAGTAAAAAGTAAAAGGTCTGGATGAAAAAAGATTGTTGGAGGACTTAATAGGCAAAAATGACACAATATTGTTAGTTTCAAAAAAAATTGCAAAATTATAGTAAAAAAAAAAAAAATTAAAATTTTAAGTAAAGTCGCCCCTGCGAGGGGCGACAATCAAATAAATTTTTTTTTTTAATTTTTTTTTTTAAAGTCGCCCCTGGCAGGGGCGACCAAAATTTTTTTTTTTTTTTTTTTTTTAAATGCTGGAGCCTTCACTCGGTCGGGCACTCGGTCGCGCGCTGTACTCGGCCGGCCGAGTGCGAACTCTTACTCGGCCGAGACACTCGGCCCCCGTATTACTCGGCCAACCGAGTACTGCCATCCACTCGGTCACGGCACTCGGTCGACCACTTCACTCGGCTGGCCGAGTGCGAACGCGGATTCTGATTTTTAACATCCACTTCAATTTTTCTCATTTTTGTATTCTTCTCGTTTTCTCGTTGGTCGTCCTGTTTTTGTACATTTTCCTTTTTTTTTTATCGTGTTATAGTTAAATTAGATAATTTATTTAGTTTGGTAAAAATTCGATGAAATTGTTAAGTGAGATTGTTATAACATCTTGAAATGTATTGATTAATTGAATTTCCAACAAATAACTATAATTTTGTTTTATAAGTAAAAATTATGTTTAATAAAGAAATAATGAATAAACAACAAAAAACCAAAAAGTCAAGTATGAATAAACAATAGTTCTCAAAATCATGAATGAAGAACAAAAAACAACAAAGTCAAGTGTTTGAAATAAAAACAACAAAAAACAACAAAAAATTAGTCGGCGCCGGCTCACTGAGGGGGTCGGTAAGGTGTGTTCGATGGGCCGAATGGTTGATACGGTGGATATTCCCTTTCCTGGAAATGGCCTTGTTGCACATGCCACTCGTATTGTTGCCTTTGCATGTCAAGTAAAATTTGGGAGTTGTAAGCTTCACGATGGATATACTCTTTCATGTCGGCAACATCCCCTTCTATGTTGGTCAGACGTGCATCCAAGGCGGTTCTCCAATCCGACCAATCATTCCACCCCCCTTGATACTGGGGTGGATACTGTGGATGCTGTGAAGGTCCGGCCTGATCGTCCGAGGGCATTTGTGCTTCACCCATCATTTCATCGGCCTGTGCATGATCCACATCAAGTTCCATTGGCTCTGATCGGGCATCCGTAGTCCTTCTCCTCCTCTTCCTTCGTTCCTCCTCATTCCTCAATTCATTCTCGCTCTCTTCAATAGCTTCCGTATGAGCCGAGCCATTCAGTAGAAGATTATGGCCCTTCCCTCCAGCAATATTAGTCAGGCGAGAGTTGGGCAGTGCAAACCTCTTCTTGTCTGATAAAATCAGATACAATCGTCTGGTGCCGGGATGTAATTGGCACATCTTCATGTTGCACAGCATTTCCAGGTTTATAGTTGTCTCGCCTGGTGTCTCTTCCATCCCTTCCAAGTTCACCCCGAAGTGGCGAGCAATGGGAGTGATCAAACCTCCAATGTGGATAGCAACTTGTTTTTTGGATCGAACGAATTGCCTTAACAGCATTGGTGCCACATTGAATTTCTTCCCTTTCACCAAGCACCACAGCACAAACAACTCATCCATACTGACCGCTCCAGGCTCAGGTTTTGCTAAAACTGTATTGGCGATGAACCTGTGAAAATATCGAAGGACCGGGCTTCGAATACTAGATGCTTTCGACCGACTAACTTGGTACTCCGATGGGTGAGCTGGATCAGACTCTGTAATGTCCTTCCAAAAAGTCACAACATTGAACTCCGGAAAATTGACCCTCTCATTGGGCAGATTTGAGTACCTCTTCTTGGGAAATCCAAAAATCCCATTGAGGTCTTCGGCCGAAAGATAGCGAGACTCGTTCCCCAGCTGAAATATCACGGATTCGGGCACCGTGTCATTGTATCCAACCTGAAGCTTTTCTGTTGTACCTCAAACCACCTATGACTTTCGGTCTCCCAATCAGGAAATTGTATGCCGTAGGCATCCGGCATGGTCGCTAAAATTCTTTCGCACTCAGCTTGTTTTTCTTCAATGGAGTGTTCGCTCCATTGGAAAGTAGAATTCACAACATCCATGCTATGCTCCATTGTGGGTACCTAGATGATAATGAATTAGTATTACATCCAATCCATGTGAACAAAAAATGAAGATTCCTATGATACAATATTCATCTTTGCAATTTCATAATTCAACATTGAAATTCATGGGGTATTAAGATCATTTCATCATGGTCTCACTCTAAATCATGCCACATTCCCAATTTCTATAATGCATATCAATTGTTCGATAAAAAACTTCAATGAAAACTAACCAAAAATCTATATTCTTTCATGCCATAATACTCCAAATTAGTAGAGCATTAACATAATCAAACAACAACCTTAGATTAACATGAAAACATATCTATATAGAACAAAAAATCATGCACACCAAGTGTTCGATAAAAAACTTCAATGAAAAATTGCAAGAAAACATATCAAGTTTCATGTCAAAATGCTCCTAATAAGACTCTCATCAATATATGTAATGAACAAAAGCAATGGTTAATGAAAATATACCTTTAGATTGAAAAAACGAAAGTTGGTGTTTTTGGTTGAATCCTTCAAATATCCACCACCTTATCCCAAAATTGGAGCAATTTGTTGTTTGAAATAATGGGTACAATGATTTTGATTGAGAAATTGATGGCTTTGAATGAAAATTTTTGGATTGAGGATGAGAGATTGGAAGAGGCTAGGGTTTGGGTGTGTTTGTGTGTGAGAAGAATGAGGAAAAGAGGGGTTATAAAATATTTCCGTGGTCTCGCACTCGGTCGCGCGCCTTACTCGGCCGCCCGAGTGCACCTGATATACTCGGTCTCCTGCACTCAGTCCGCGCAGATACTCGGCCGCCCGAGTGCGAAGGAAGTCCGAAATGCTTCGCACTCGGGCATCACGTTGTGTTACTCGGTCATCTTGCGGTACTCGGCCGACCGAGTGCGAACAAAATCCTGCACCCTTCGCACTCGGTCGACCCTGGTCGGGTACTCGGTCGGGGTTCGTACTCGGTCAGCCGAGTACGAACCAAAATTTTTTTTTTCTTTTTTCTGATTTTATTAATAATGAAAACAATAATAATAATTATTATAATTATAATTATAATAATAACAATAGTAAAGATTGTACGTCTAATTACATCGTATGTAAAATTAAGTAACCATTGTACGTTTAATTACATAGATAACAAATTAATAATCAAAATGTGATCCTGTAAAACAACGACGCCTTATTTTTTTCCTTTTGCCCCTACCTCGCTCTTCTTCTGGCACAGGTTCGCTATCCGAATCATTATCATCTGTCGTAATATTCAAACTAAAAGATGGACGACCTGATGATGATGATGATGCAGTCCTCGAAATCACATGATCATGTACTATATTCAATGGCGTGCTAGAATGGGAATATGAGATCGGGGATGTATTGAACTGAGGCAGAAAATTTCCATAAGTGCATGATGCTGGAGGCGGAGATGTATAACGGCCAGATTCTAAGAGAGAAGTGAACGACTGACCGTGTGCCGTAAAATCCCAGTCTGGGGTGGCGGCGTAATAACTGTCACTTTGCATGTCGATACCGGTAGAAATGGGTGGTTCTGGGCTATATTGTGATGTATGTTGCGGTTCGGGATCATAATGTGAATGTATACGTTGGAATGATGGGCGACGATCATGAAAGTGAGCTCTAGCTTGCGTGTATATTTCGTCTACTGATCGTCTGAAGGGCTCCCTAAGATACGGTTCCTCATCTATGACAAGTTTGTTTAAATCTTCCCATAAACTTTCCTGCAGTAAGTTGGCAATACACAGCAAAAACATGAAATACATATTCAGCACACATATAAATTTGAATACTAAAATACTGCCACATACCATTTTTTCTATGGGTGCATTCGGTTGCGGTTGATATCCCACTTGCATATTTAACCCTGGAGTAATTAGACGACGTGTTATTCTTTCATACCATCTGGTATAACCATCTTCGACGTCTGACTCATTCCAACCAATTGCAGGAGCAGAGACAATATTCCAATTTCTGTCAAACCACCATTCCACAAAAAAAGCATGTGTTTCAACCCAGTTTGTAGTGGAGCGGCCTCTACGGCATATATTATGCAATGTATCGTGCACATCCGTAATGCTTTCTGGAATTCGTTGTCTCATCCCGAATTGTCGCAATACCCGATCGGGGTAATATAACTCCACAATTGAATTATGGATCATAGGGCATCTTGACATCCACATATCCGTGACTGTAATAATGCCAAGGTCTATATATGCCCTCACAGCAGCTGGGTATGGGTCGTAAGGTTTCCAATTAAACTGGATAAAAATCGTGTTAGCTAACATTTAATCGAAATTTAACATAATCTGATCAAGTACCAAACATACCTCTTGTTGAGTTTGCCTGTCCAAGCTCTCCCGGATAGCCCTTAAGTTGTTCGTCAAGCTAGTTGTAAAGTTGTGGTATTGTAACCACTCAGCACCGTACGGTGCAACCGGTAGAATTCCATCCACAGCCACAATTGCCGCTGTATTTAGGCGTCTGCCTCCCGTCATTTGCGGAGTGAGAAAGGTAATTCTTGACCAAGCCCATATCTGCAGTAGTTGCATGGGTCCACCAATTTGTGTACGACCCCTATGTGATGCGTTGCACAGCTGATGGTACAAATAACCTAGTACCGCTGAACCCCAACTCAAATTCCTGCATTCATCAATATCCTCTAGTTGATTCAAATATACCAATGACCCCATATTCCCAGAAGTATCCGGGCACATTATGGATCCTAACAAAATCAATGCACATGCACGTGCATATTGGACAACATGTTGTTGTGAGCTGTTATCGGTAACAGGGTGCATGCTTAGGTGTGTACCCAAGGCTAAAAGTGAAAATCGTGACCCTTTTATGTCTTCTGCATTGGGTTCCCATCCCAGTTGGACTTCACAACGTGCAGTCCAATATGCCCGACCGGTTGAAATATCTGAACTTATAACCGGCCCACCTTCAATTGGCAGTCCCCAAATAAATGCGACATCTTGTAATGTCACGGTCGCCTCTCCAACTCTAAAATGAAATGTATGCGTTTCTGGCCGCCACCTCTCAACCAGTGCAGTGATTAATGATTTATTAATTACATAATCACCACATCGGTAGACACCATAAAATCCCATACGATACAACATCGATATGACTCGATAATGCAACCTTTGTGTACGTCTGAGTATTTCCCTACCATCATCGTCTGGGTCAACCTCATAAGGATCATGGTCATCGAGTCTCCAAAAGATACCACTTCCGTGTCTGCACTTTAATTTTAGGTCAATTTCTCCTGCAAATACATCCTCAGATCGGTGCATGTGCTGTTGCTTTAATATATCCCCACTAATAGGGCCATATTCTCCGTAGAACTCCATACTGCAATTAGATTAAATCAATAAGATGAACAATAAATGAGTGAAAATGGAACAAATTACATAAAATCGGAAAATTACATAAAATCATCAAATTACACAAAATCTGCAACCCATCTCACTAAAAAACCAGTGCGAAGCTAACATCAACGCTAAATCAAATTTCAATACACATTATCAAAATACATGTCAAATATCTAAAACAAGCACCATTACAATATTTCAGACACAACAATCTCATCTACGGGCAGATGAAGTTCCGGCCTGGGTAGCAGCTTGATCCTGTGCCCGATATTGTTGTCTAGCGCGTGTTTGTGCCCAATCCATTTCATTTTCAATTCTACTCGTCTTGCCTCTTCCTTTAGTCCTCTTCTCACGCAAGGCTGGATTATGACACAGTTGGAAGGAAGCCTCATCCCAATAATATTCATCAGGCAATGGCTCAAACTTACCACTATAGGTGTCCACATACGTACTTGTATTGAAAACTGAGTTCATGTAAATCACCGGATTTACTCCAAAATGTCGACAAGTCTGCATTGCATGGGAACATGGTATGCCGTTTTGCCTCCAGTCTCCACAGCTACACTCTCTTAGCATCAACTTGACAATGTGGGTATAGCACCTCGTTGTTCCTGGCACGAATGTCTTCACTGAAGCTGTTTGATCAGTGAAATCGACCTTATAGACTTGATGTTCCATTGCCTTTCGTTGTCGTTGATCATACTTCTTGTACACCTCATCAGGCCATGGCTGGTTCCTTTGCTGCATCTCACGGCCCAGTGTCAACCGGTCAAGAAAATATTTTATCGACCGATAAAATGTAGCCTGCACAATGGCACAGATTGGGAGCCGTCGTGCACCTTTTAACACGCCATTCATGCACTCTGACAGATTTGTTGTCAAAATTCCATTTCTCCAACCTCCGTCATGGGCAAGAGTCCATTGTTCCTTTTCAATTTTCCATAGGTAGTCATATGCCCTCTCATTCAACACCTTAATTTGATCCATTATATTTTCAAACTCTCTGGTTGTGAACGCTGAGCCGGCTTGCCAACACATGTCCTTTAACTTCACATTCTTGACCTTGCTATTGAAATTCGAACACACATGTCTCAAACAGAAACGATGGACTCCAAGAGGTGGCTGAAAATCTGGAATTCTTTCCACAGCTTTCAAAAGACCGGCGTGTCTATCTGAAATCAGACACATTCCTTCTCTACCGCGAACAATGTGTTTCGATATCATACGAAGAAACCATGACCAAGAACCAAAACTTTCTTCGTCCACAAGTGCATACGCCAAAGGTAAAAGATGTTGATTTGCATCCATGGAAACAGCAATTAACATCTTGTGCTTGTATCTAGTGTAAAGATGAGTTCCATCGACACTAATTATTTTACGACAATGCTGGAACCCATCTATACATGGCCTGAACGCCCAAAACACATATTTCAACATTTTTATACCATTTGTCTCTTCGGGCATGTGGCGCCACTCCACAACTGTGCCTGGATTCCATTTTTGTAAAGCTCCCAAAAATTTGGGTAGTCTTGAAACTGAGCTCTCCCATGTACCATACACATTTTCTCTTGCCCGTTTCAAACCATGCCATGCCTTACCGTATGAGATTGTATATTGAAATTTATCATACACTAGCTGTTGAACACACTTAATCTCATACCCGGGATCTGTCTGAACCATCCCAGTTAGCAGCGCAGCGATCATGTTTTTGCACAAGTTCCGATGGTCAACAGACACCGCGTTCATTAGACACGTATGAGGGCCTCCATACTTAGTGATTTCCCACATATCAATCCTTTTTCTGTAACCTGCACGCAACCACCAGTTGCAGCGTGTAGTCTCACTATTATTTTTGCATTTGATTTTCCATATAAGAGGTGTGCTTTCATCTACTCGATATTCACGCCTCGCTATACGTATTGCAAAATCTTTAACTGCAGACTGCAAACTCTTCTTATCTTTGAAAACCATGCCTTTTGTGAGCACTCCTTCAGTAGGATCATAGTATCTAAAATTTTTGGGAAGATCAAAGGAGTCCGCAAGCATTTCATGTGATGATGCATTGAAGAACGGGATATTCGGATGCATGGAGTATCTCTGAGCACTTGATGGAAATGATGGTTGTTGATTGGATGGTGATCTCTCTTGATTTGGGGAATACATAGTTTGAATATCACCAATATCCACCCCATCTTCATCTGATTCACTAGACAACTCGTCTTCATCGGGTTCAGAGTCTTCTAGTTCATTCGCACCAAAAGTGTCAACCAATGGATCATCTGTTTGATCATCGGTCTGAGCATTTTCTCTTTCACTTGGAATACCCTCATTATTGGACCTTGAGGTTCCAACTGTATGCTCTTGCCTGACGACTGCCGGATTATTAATGCCATCCCCTCTTAAATAAGCAGCATATTGAAAATACTCATTGATTGGCATAATATCTGGAAGAACATTATCTTGCAGTTTCTCTGGATCAATATGAAATTCTACATATTGATTATCCGCATCCGGTGCAAAGAAAAACCATAGATTATCATCGTTGTTGATTGGTATACGATGATATCTGTTGTTTGCATGTAGTGAAGCGGATATGTTCAATTTGTATTCATTGCTATCAATCCTTGTCAATTGAAATAATTTTGATACCAAGCCGGAATATCCAATGTCGCGAGGTACCCTAGTTGCACAAACAGGTGGAACATCGCTACAATCCCCAATATAAACAACAATACCGACGTTGTTTGAAGACCCCATATCTTAAATAATAAAGATGTGTTAATGATCTTAAAATAGGGAATTAATTACTTTATTGCAAAGTTTAATAAAACTAATTTAAACTAATACATTAGAAAAATTCAAACCTGAAATTGAAATGAATCAATATGTCAACGCAACGGCAACAATTTGAGGGTTACGGTAAATGCGCAACAACAGCAACAATTTCAACAGTACCTACATCAAATAATGTATAACAGAAAAATATCAACGACAAATTTATAACAATATATATAGCAACAACCATACACCGACCGACATATACATATCCAAAACACGGCACACAACCATACACACTCACCTATCACACATAAAAATGCAACCCACACACAACACACAAACACACACAGCAACACACACACAAGCATACACCACAACATACATCACACACACCACAACACACATCACAACACACATTTCATACCCACATTTCATACCCACATTCCATACATACATTCAATACATACATTTCATACATACACCACACCTACAACATACAATACAAGCAATGGAGAAAAAACCACTATCTACACACACACAACACAAAGCAACACACACACACCATACACACACCAAAATACCACAAAAAAATCATATACACACCCACACAACAGTACACACACACACCACCCAAACACATAAAATTTAAGATAAAAATTACCTTTGAGAAATGGAGAAACCCGAAACGTGAATATAGAAGAAAAATTGAAAGGAAATTGAAGGATAATTGAAAGGAGAAGTGAAGAAGAAGTGAAGAAGAAGTGAAGAAAGTGATGAGGAAGAGATAAATGTGTAGTGTGTGTGGGTGGTAATAGATATGATAGAGAGAGAAAAATTGAAGTGGATGTTAAAAATCAGAATCCGCGTTCGCACTCGGCCAGCCGAGTGAAGTGGTCGACCGAGTGCCGTGACCGAGTGGATGGCAGTACTCGGTTGGCCGAGTAATACGGGGGCCGAGTGTCTCGGCCGAGTAAGAGTTCGCACTCGGCCGGCCGAGTACGGCGTGCGACCGAGTGCCCGACCGAGTGAAGGCTCCAGCATTTAAAAAAAAAAAATTTTTGGTCGCCCCTGCCAGGGGCGACTTCAAAAAAAAAAAATTAAAAAAATAATTTAATTTGATTGTCGCCCCTCGCAGGGGCGACTTTACTTAAAATTTTAATTTTTTTTTTTTTACTATAATTTTGCAATTTTTTTTGAAACTAACAATATTGTGTCATTTTTGCCGACTTAATATAACCAAATGTAATTTTGTTAAAGGGCCTTCAAATTAATTATTGCTTATATTCTACCAATTTTGATATTATAATTTATATATAGTAAGCATGTTTAGTCACGATTAAACTTCAACAAACTTATAGCCATGAGTAAATATTACAAATTAAGCACAAACTCAATTGATAATAGAGGAATTAAACTAGAACCTCAATTTGTTGGAAGATGCATGGATATCCTTTTATAATCGTTACTATTTCTTCTGTGCATTGTACGATTTGTAATATTTATAAAATTATAATAGCAAATTATAATTACAATAATATAAATATTAAATTATATATTTTGTTTTGTGTCACATTAACACATCGTGTAAAATTTTGTTAAATTATTTAATATAAATAAATAATTTTATAAAAATAATAATATATGTTTTTAGAATAAAATTCATAACATATAAAATATAATTTTCAATATAATTTTATTTTGCATAAAAATATATTACTTATTTATATCAAAATATTTATAATTAACTTTATAATCATTTTCTTACTTTTAAGAAATAATTAAAAAATTTATCTTATATCTTATTATTATAATCATGTCCTTATTTTTAAGAAATAATAATTAAGAGAATTATCTTTTATCTTATTATTATAATTTCCATTGACGATGAAAATAATTTATTTTACTCCAATTACATTATTTTTCATTAAAATAAAATTAATAAGTGATATGGACTCTGTTTGGCTATACTCTGAAGCAAGAAATGCACCTTTTATCACTCACTAATGGTGTCGTCGTCTGAAATCTGAACAGCACGAAACAAAGGGAAGCTTCAAATATTTTTCCGCGAAATTTGCGCTTCAAATGTCGTCTTTAACTTTGAAGCTTTCGTCCTTTCTCTTGCCTTCATCATCACCATCCCCTTCTTCTCCGCTGTCTTCTTCTGCGACGTCGTATATTCCGCCGCCCCCTTACTTCCGATTTCCAAGAACAGCACCCAATTATAGAGGGAGATTGGCGGTCATCAGAGCCACTGAAAATAACAAGAATGCTTCACCTAATGCCGGCGATTCTAAACCCCCCAACGGAACCCTGGTAATTTTACCCTATAATTCTTTTTCTCTGGCTAGAATTTGTGAAATATGCTAGTTGTTAGAATCATTTACTGCGTTTTATACATTTGCAGCCTAAGAGCAGGAGAGAGATTCTGTTGGAGTATGTGCAGAATGTGCAGCCTGAATTCATGGAGCTGTTCGTCAAAAGGGCGCCTCAACAGGTGTTCTCTCGACTCTAATTTTTTTAACTTTTTTCATCTGGTATTTTTGAGAATGCCTCAATGAGTTTCATGGCATGTGATATATTAGAAAACCATATTGTGATAACTTATTCATTGTTAAGCTACCAATGCGACTTACGTAGTCTATTCTTGATTTGAGGATGTTTATCGCGAACACTTTGATACTGATGATTTTACTCTAGGTAGTTGATGCAATGCGCCAAACAGTGACAAATATGATTGGAACTCTACCCCCGCAGTTTTTTGCTGTGACAGTTTCCACTGTAAGTGTTCACTTATGTTTAAACTTCTGTTTGGTGGTGTTTCATTTGGTAAAGTTGAATGAGTTAGAAGTTGGTATTTGGAGTATTTTACGATGATATTATTTCTTTTGCTCTATTCCAGGTTGCTGAAAATTTGGCACAACTAATGTACAGTGTCTTGATGACTGGATATATGTTTAGAAATGCTCAATACCGGCTGGAATTGCAACAAAGCTTGGAACAAGTTGCTCTTCCTGAACCACCAGAGGAAAAAGTGAGTTCTTTCTGTTTGTTCCCTCCACTATTTGCTTTTTTCCTGGCCATGTGTAGAATGTTTGTGTGAACAGGAGAACTGAAATTGTGGAGCAAAAATGACTTATCTTACTATTTCTTGTCTTCCAAGGAGAGCACTACATAGAATATTTTCCTGTGTAGTGAATATTTTCCTGTCATTGCCATTTAGATCTTCAAAACGGAGAAGATATCCATGACTGCTAAATGACTAATGAATACTGGCAAATTGTGTGGTCATAGCTACTATTGCAAATGAAATGTCATTGCTCCCCTGAAGCGCCAATGATCATTAAGAATTTATTTGGACTGAAAGTCTGGAACTTTAGAGAATTTTAGTGTTTGGGAATTGGAAATATTTGTTCTTCGGAGTTTTAGCTAAAATTAGCATTTGTTGTAGATTG
This sequence comes from Caryopteris x clandonensis, assembly GCA_028749325.2. Classification (NCBI taxonomy): domain Eukaryota; kingdom Viridiplantae; phylum Streptophyta; class Magnoliopsida; order Lamiales; family Lamiaceae; genus Caryopteris; species Caryopteris x clandonensis. The sequence goes on from JAPYKT020000049.1 coordinate 951,906, forward strand.
TGGGATAAGAAACCTACTTCTACAGATGTGAAATCATGTCTGAAAACTTAGGTTGTAGTATAATTGTATTAGATTGGGCTATTGATTTATGTTACATGTAATGTATTTCATATAAGATTGGTTTTTATTATTATAGTAATTGGACTACTGATAGATTTAATATTTAAATATTATATAATGATAGGCGACTCACCAAAAGTTGGGGAGAACTGGAAATTTTAGATCGGAATTCTTGTACAAACATGAATTGAGAAGCTTGGAGTTAAAGTAGGAACTCCAAGGTCCATGAGAAACAAGAGCTAAGTGTTTTCAAATTCCATGGATGAGGCTTGAACTCCTAAACCATGATGCATCCATGCCATTTCTTGGCTTTGCAAGTTCTGATTTCTGTAACTGCTATGGCAAGACCGCTAAACTTCTGCATAAACATTATCTATCCAAAGTTACTGGTAGAGGTGCTAACAACATATTATGGTGCCACTCATAATCTGGAAGTGTTTGTAATGCTTTAAACAAGAAGTTACCTTGAGAAATAATTGTATTTCCTATCATCCTTGCATGACATGTGGCAAATGTTCAGCTGGCCTTCCCTAGCTGATCACATTGTTATGCATGTATGGACTATTGCATATTCTGGCAATTAGTTTTCTATGTTAACCTTTATATAGAAGAACACATTTGTGATAAGGTTTCTCAGTTTTATCATTTAATGGTGTAGGATGTGCCAGATTATGCACCAGGCACACAGAAAAAGGTGTCAGGTGAAGTTATAAGGTGGAATAATGTCTCAGGTCCAGAAACAATTGATGCAGTAAAATACATCGAGCTACTTGAAGCAGAGATCGAGGAGCTCAACCGTCAAGTCGCAAGAAAATCGACGAATGGGCAAAATGAACTATTGGAATATCTGAAAACTCTTGAGCCTCAAAATATCAAGGTAATAATTAATCTGACTGCACTTAAGTGAGTTGGAGCAGCTAATGCATTTTTGACTAATTATGATCTACATAAACCATAAGAAAAGTGAGCAAATCTATATATATATATAAGTAAAATGACTTTTTTTCATTTTTGTTTTCCCGCCTGAACGTGGTTTCCTAATAAAAAGTAATTTGTTATCTATTATTTAGGATATGTTTGTGTGCAAATCACTATTTTAGTAAATCTTAATTACTAAAATATTTGATTTGATTCACCATTCCATAAATTATGGATATCATGTTTATCAATATTTTCATGTTATCAGTTAAGATTGATTGAAAAGCGGGTCATTTCCTACCTAATTCTTTCACGTACAATCTTTTGATTCTTGAATAATAGGTGCATTTGGATTTGTCTATTTCTTTTGATATTATGTAAATCATATCTTATATTTTTTTGTTCTTTTTATCCAGCAACATAAAAATTGAATTTTTTAAATACTTTTCTGTAAATACAATATTATTGTTAAATTTATATGCTTGAATTATTTCGTTCACTATACATATGGGTATGTGTGTGTGTGTGTGTATTTAAGTATATACTTACCTTACAGAATAAATGTATAAAATAAATTTAGCAAGTTGAAAGGGGCAGCGTACTGAGAATTGAAAGATTTGGGAATAAAAATCAGTTACAATTGAACTTTTCAGTTTGCCTTCTTTTATGTCTCTGGATTCTGGAACTATGGCTAACTGCAATTTCCCTCTTAAATATTGCAACCCAAGCAGCATTCTTTGACAAGTTAGTTTCAGTATATTGAACTTCTGCTTGCAACTCAGGAGCTATCAAGTAGCGCTGGTGAGGATGTTGTGCTGGCGATGAACACATTCATTAAACGCCTATTGGCCGTCTCTGATCCCAGCCAAATGAAGGTAAGCATTAAATAGTCAACTAAAGCCTTCTTTGTGGTGATCTTGATTTTGAAGAAGTGGAACCCTTGATTTCCTCATTTATACTGGCTATTGATCTATTATGTCTTAGTTTTTTTTCATTTGTGTTTTGAATGGTGTAACTGTTTTATCTTTTCTTTTTTCCTGGAAAATAATTCTTGCAACTTTCATTAAAATGACATGTTACATTAGAGGCTAACTTGAAGGCTAAAGTCAATATAAATAGTAATCTGGGGCACTTGATTGTATTATTTTTCCTTGTGTCTCCAGCATGATCAATGGAATTGAAGCATTTGCTTGACCAATTTCAAGACACAAGTCTATTTAAATTTGTTGATTTACTATTTTGTTTTTACAGACTAGCTTAACAGAAACAAGTGCTCCAGAACTTGCAAAGCTACTCTATTGGCTTATGGTTGTAGGTTATAGTATCCGTAATATCGAAGTTCGTTTTGACATGGAACGGGTACTTGGTACTCCACCAAAACCTGCAGAGCTTCCCCCAGGCGAAAACATTTAGATTGATGAAGCTTCCAGCCAAGCTAGAATCTGAAGTTTGGGATTTCGGAGTAAGCTATACCAATCTTTTCATTGAGTTAGCAATTACACTGTCATTTTTCTCCCATAGAATTAGGGGCGAATACTGTAGCCATTCATATCAAGTGTTTTATGTGATTGGAAATAACGATAATTGCATGATAAGTTTGTTAAGATTTTACAGCATAGTTGAACCAGAAAATAAACTTACGGTGATCTTATTTATTTAAATTAGCTTCACTTTTTGGTATTTGATCAAAAACTTAGTACCTCTTGGAAATTGTTCGGTTGTACGGTCACTAGGATGGTCAAAGTCTGCTCTTGTGGTGCTTGATCTTACTTTCCTGATCTTTTTCTATGGTTCGATCGATTCTAAATTGATCAATAATTCTAGGAAAGATGTGAATAATTGTTAAGCATGGGCAGCGTTGGGATGGTTGTGCCTAGAGTTTCGGGAAGGACAAGCATTTAGGTATTGAGATATCTTTGAGGCATGACAGTGGATGGTCGATGAAGGCCATGAATGGACTTTGGTGTTCCTGTAATGGACAAAAGATTTATGTCTTCTTGCTTTAACTTTTGTATGTTTTATCCCAAAAAACATTGTTTCGCTAATAGGGAATTGAACGAGTTGAGTCAGAACACATAGCTTCAATTATACTTGTGTTTTCATGGTTATCAACCCAATTGAAGTTAAGAAAAACGACTCTAATTGTATCTACTTCCATTCGAGTTCGAGTCTCAGTAATTTTATCTTTTCGTATTTGTATTATTTGTTTTTACTAGTAAAGAGCACGTGATTTATAATTTTTATCTTAAAAATATATTTTTTAGTACTTGTTTTCGTTGATTTACCTTACGAATTTATTAACCAATGCTAATATGCAACAACTTAATACCAAATCTTCACCCGGGAATATTATTTTTTAAGTTGTGTAATCATAGTTTTATTTGCATAAATAGAATTTAGTGTTAAATTTATTTAGCATAAGGAGCAATTTAGAATTCTCATTTGCTTTATCTTTAAAAATCTTTTTAATTTCTTTTTGGATTGGAAAAAAATTTCATGAAAATCCAACTTTAAAGTGTCTAGTACAATCTCTTTATATATACTTATAATATAGGTGGGAACCTCTTTAAAATCTAATTTGATATCAAAATTATTTTATTTTATAGGTATTCAAAAGAAAGATAACAATCTAAGCAATTAGTTGGTCTAACAAAATAGTTTGAAATATAAAACACCTCGTATATATATAGACCCCATATCTTTTATAATCAGAATCTTTAAAAAAAAATTAAATTACATAATTATCCTTATATTTAAAATTTAATAAGAATTAAAAAAAACTTACAAAAAAGAATGAAATTTAAAAATGGAAGAAATCATCATTCATATTTTTATAGCAGGTAAAAAAAATTATTAGTGGAACTTGAGTTGAATTTCATAAGTTAGCTAGTGTTAGAAAAATTAAAGGTTTTTGTGTCATGTTGATTGAGTTAGGAATTGGGCTCACATTTCGTCCACACGCACACACTCACACACACACACACACACACATATATATAATTCTTTAAAAGAAATCACATTATGAGAATAATGAGGAGCCACCCGCAAGAAATACAAAACATTCGGAATGTTCGTAATGATTTTTTATTCGTCTTAAAAGAAATCACATCCAGGAAGTATATTATTGAAATTACTATCTATTTTGATTCAAGATTTTAAACTTGACACTATAGCTCTCTTTGATACTGGTGCTGATCTTAATTGTATAAAATTTGGTCTTGTCCCTACTAAATTTCAAGAAAATACTCGTGAAAAAATTCCTGCTGCTAATAACTCTAGATTAAGTATCTCGGCTAAAGTTCACGCAATCATTCTTAATAATGATACTACATTGAAACCTCTGTTATTTTTTGTTAAGAAATTCATCACTATGTTATTCTTGATACTCCTTTCATAAACCTTATTGCTCCCTATAATGTTGACAATGATTCAATATTTTTCAGAGTTAATAATAAAAAACTACAATTTTTGTTTTAGAAAAATCGAAAATAAGAAATTTGAATCATCTGAAAGCATGTTCCATACATTATAAGACTTTGCATAATATTATTTTAGTTAAACAATTTCAGCTTAATGAACTTCATAAAGACATTTTATTTCAAAAGATTAATGAACAACTTCTCCAGGAAAATATAAAACAACAGATTGTAAAAATTTATGATTTTTTTAAAACAAAGGTTTATTCTAACCTTCCAAATGCTTTTTGGATAGAAAGAAACATTTGGTTGATCTCCCTTATAAGAAAACATTTACTGAAAAAAATATTCCCACTAAAGCCAGGTCTATTCAAATAAATAGTGAATTAGAACAGTTTTGTAGAAATGAAATATCAAATCTTGAAAATAAAAATCTCATTTCTAAAACCAGGTCTCCTTGGAGCTGCTCATATTTCTATGTCAACAAAGCTTCTAAAATAGAAAAAGAAGCACCTAGATTTGTCATTAATTATAAACCTCTTAATAAAGCTTTGCAATGGATACGATATCTCATTCCAAAAAAAAAAAAAAAATTCCTTAACAAACTCCATAATGTATTCATATTTGTTAAATTTAATATGAAATTAGGGATTTAGCAAATACAAATTGCTCCAAAATATCATTAAAAAACCGTGTTCATTTTTCCTTTTGAACAGTACCCGTGGAATGTAATACCTTTTGGATTAAAACTCCTTCTGAATTTCAAAGAATAATGAATGATATTTTTAATGAATATTCAAAGTTTGTATTGCTTATATTGATGATTTGTTGATCTTTTCAAAAACTATCGATAAACATTTTAAACACTTTATAACTTTCTTATATTATTGAAAATAATGGTTTAGTTATTTCTGAACAAAAAATGGTTCTCTTCCAAACAAAAATTTGTTTTCTTGGTCATTATATTACCCAAGGTACTATTACTCCGACTGAAAGATCTTTACAGTTTACTAATAAATTTCCTGATAAAATTACTGATAAAAGTCAATTACACAGATTTCTAGGATGTCTTAATTATGTCCTTAATTTCTTTCCTAACTTAAATAGACTTGCTAAACCACTTCACGAGAGATTAAAAAAGATCCTACACTTTGGTCTGATCTTCACACCTCTATTGTACGAAAAATTAAGAAACAACTCCTTGATATCCCATTTCTTCATTAGGGATGTTAAAAGGGCATTGGCCCGACGGACCGGCCTGTTTAGATCGAAAACTTATTGGGTTAGGACTTGGTCTAATTAGCCCGTTTAAAATAAGTCCGTTTAGCCCGAGCCCGATTAGCCCGAAGCCCTATTGGGCTAGCCCGCTTAGGGTTAGGGCTAGCCCGATAGCCCGAACTTTTCTTCTTGTTTGTTTATTTCTTAATATCGAACTAATAATATACACCATTTTGAATTATTATTCATATACCATATTTGATTTTAATAGAAGATATTATATAATTTGACTATTTCGACTCATAGTTCGATAGTGGCCCCATCGGCCCAAAAACCAGTAGGGTTAGGGTTAGGTTCACTTAATACAAGCCCGTTTAAAGTGATCCGATTAAATCGAGACCCAATTAACCCAAAACCTATTAGGGCTAGCCCAAAGCCGACAGAGCTAGCCCGTTTAACATCTCTAGTCTTCATCTTCCTGAACCAAATCTTCAAAAAAATAGTTGAAATAAATGCTTCTGACGTAGGATATGAAGGAAATATGAAACAAAAGCAAGGTGAAAAAGAATTGATTATTCAATTCACCTCTGCTCATTGGAATGAAACACAAAAGAATTATTCCAAAATCATAAAAGAGTTCTTAAGCGTTGTTTTATGCATACAAAAATTTCAAAGTGATTTATTAAATCAAAAATTTTATTACACAATGACTACAAAAGTGCAAAAGAAGTTCTTCAAAAAGATGTTCAAAATCTTGCATCAAAATAGATTTTCGCAAGATGGCAAGCCGTTTTGAGTATTTTTTATTTTTATATTGAATTCATCAAAGGAGATACAAATTATGTCCCAAATTTCCTTACGAGAGAGTACTTACAAAACAGGTACAAATATGCCGCCTAAACCTGATAAAGGAAAAACTATAAATGTGTATGATAAGTAGGAAATTGTCCATGTTTTTAATTGATAAAATTGTATTTTTAATACAATTAATTCTTGTGCACTCTCTATTTCCTACTTATTTAATGTTTCGACGAGAACTACTTCATTTTTGTTTTTGTAGTTATTTGTAGCATTTTTGGATAATTTCATACAATAATCCACATAAGCACTTGGTCATCCTTAGGCCATCCCAAGAATGAAGATTACAAAAAAGTTTATGGGCTGAATTAATTAAGTCCATAACTTAATTAAAGCCCCCAAAGGAAATTAGGGCAAAATGGCAAAGATAAAAGGAAAGACACAACGCAGTAGCAGGGAGGATCCTGGGTGTGAAGACAGCAAAGGAAAGATTCACGCAAGCAGCATCAATCATCCAGGGTGTGAACACAGCAAGGCAACAGATTCACGGAAGCATTCATCTTTGGGGGACCAGAGGAGAGAGGCACATAAGTAAAGGAAGGAGAGAAGCCTTAAGGAGAAAAGAGAGTCATTCATCTTTTGTGGATTTGGGTTTATTCTTTCCTTCTTATTCTGATTATGATATCTTTCATTTTGATAACTCTAATTCTTAGACACGTGATCTGTAACTAAACTTTATATTCCGATTTAGGGAATATTTGAACCCTATTTCAATATTATGTGATTTATATTTTTGTGATACCATATTGGTTTAATATGTGCGAATTTATTATGTTAACTATTTGAATTGATTTATAATATATATATATATATATATACACACACATAAATTGTTAATTGTGATTGATCAGCTCAATTAATAGTTTATATATTTAGGGTTAGGGTTTAAATTGCAATCTGTAATTATTGTGATGTTGAACCCGTCTGTAGCAACTAATAATTTTTATTATTAGAATCAACATATTTCAGGATTAATTGAATCAAGCGTGTGAATTTGATAACCTTTCTACCCTAATATCCTAACTGATAATGCATTTAACGAATTAAATTCAAATAGTGCATTTCGGACTGTTTGATTAAATAGGTTAATTAGAGAGCTTATTTTAATTAATTACACTTAAGGAATAAATTGAATCAAGAGAGCTTGTTGTTGGTTTAGGGGTAGGAATTCCACGATTAAAGTGATAGCGTGTCGCAGAATCATATAATTTGGAATATGGGAAAAATTGAACCGTGAACAGGAATTGATTCTTATTATTGTTTGCCATATGTGTATTTGCTTGATTTTTATTTACAAGAGTAGATTTTCTTTTATTAGTTTAGTAGACAAAATTCATCAACAACCCCCCTCTTATTAGCATTTGTAAATTGGCATAAAAAATATACAAATAATTCAACCGTTCTCTGTGGGATCGATCCTTACTTCCCACTACTACAAAATAGTAGAGGAAAGCGAGCTAAAATAATATAATTAATTTTGACATGCCCCGAAAGCACGGTCAGTGTCAACAAAACAAGTTGATTCAAATTCCTCAACATGGTATAATGCTGTTGTAAAAGAAGAAGAAGAGTCTCAAACAAATTCTAAATTCATTACTTGTCCTGAAACACGGAACCTTTTGTTAGCCTTACTAACAAAGTCTTGTCCAAAATTAGTGATCAAGAGTTACAAACTCCAAAATTGTTCCATCACACACTACAAAATCCATTTACACTGCAAATAAATCATCAACTCTTTCAAAACCTTCAACTTAAAATACCCAAAAATCCTCTGAAAAATCCAAGTTCTTTATGAAAAATTTCTATACATACATCGTCACTAAAGAAAGAGAGTTCAACCATGGTAACCTGTTTGAATCTCTTCAAACATATTTTGGAAGATGATGGTTTTATAAACCTTAGGGCAAAGAAAAAAATCCCATTTTTTATCAAAGTATACTTGATGCCACAAAATCCGCAATATTTCCTCACAAATACCTTCATAATGCACATCGTGAGCCTGCCTTTTCAACATGCAAAATCATTATCATTCTATCCCCTACCATATGGTGTGAACACTTTGCAGATAACTTATATGATCCATGTCACTTCCAAGGAAGACTTAACGGTCTTCAATTTATTTATGTAACCTTCAATTACTGGGACTACACACAAGCCTGGTATAATTGTTTCTACATTCATAATACTTCATATCATCACACTTGTTTATTTTATTTTGACAAAATATTAAAATTGCAACATACCCATCATGGTAGTCGAATTAGTGGGATATTTACAGATCAATGCCTGATATCCACAACCCAGAAGTCTTGCAATCCTTTCAACTTTTTAAATCCAAATACCGTCCCTATGAGCCTGAAAAACGTTTTTCAGCTTTTGCAAATTTATGTTCAAGATTCTATGTGCCATGGGTAATGGCATGGTTTCTAGAGTCCTCTAACCATATAAATCCCATTATTTACGAAGAATTAAAATAAAATGGTGGGATAAATTTAACATTGTTGATAGTGCCAAACCACACAGAGTGGAAGAATGGCTAAAAATTAATAATTCATCTAAGTCCACAATGTAAATTCCAAACTAGACGAAGGAACAAACTGATTTTCTAGCCCAAAAGTCACAGGCTTCAGCTCTTGTTGCTGCTGCAAAATCAGAAGAAGAAGTTGGCTAAATACTTACAACAAATTTTCCCTCTATTTCTATTGAAAAATGTTCCTCAAGCTCAACAGCTGAATCTGAAGGTTCAATCAACTCTGATGATGAAGAACTTTTGGGTCATAGTAGTTACTAATTTTAGAATTCCTAAAAATTCCTTATGTATTTTGTATTATGTATGTAATCCTTTCATATATGTATACCGACACTTGTAACCCAAAGCACTCCACTTGCTAAAAAGATATCACCGAGAAAGTGGCCACTTTTATCTGCAACCATCCAGATGTTCCATACTCAAGCAGACATATGGAGATGGAAAATGATCATGCCTACTACTCTGACAAAACACATGCTCCTCCATGATCAAATTTCTGTTGAAGATTCTCAAGAGTTCTATATAAACCCCAACATACTACACAAGGAGATCATAGCTCAATTCTGAGAATGAAGAATTTATTAGATTCCAAGATGTAGAGTTTTAAGAGTCCTGAGAGTTCATAGTTGTTATTAGATTGTTTTGAGAGTAAAAAAAAAAAAAGTACAAAAGAGTAAAAAAATCTTCAAGAATTGGTGAGGATAGAATGAAGCCTCCTTCTTTTCCCAAAATTTTGTATCTCAAAAGTGTTCTTCAATATAATTTTTATAAAAGGTTCGTTTTATTTAGTGTTTTTAAATTTTAATTTTTATATATGGAAGTTCTTTACGAGAAATTCATAATTTTATGCTACTTTTTATTATTTATTTCTGTATTTAAATTATGTATTTAATTCTATTTTAGTTTTTTAATTCATGTTTTTAAATTTTGTATATTTTCATTCTGCTTTACAATTTTCTATTGTTATATCTTTAGTATTTATCTATCCTCCTCGTTGATCCTTGGGGCAACCCTTGGTGGTTATATATATATTGTATCTATAAACTTAGAGTATCCTTTCATATCTGAAAAGTTGCCGAGTTGTTTTGCCTGAGACTAGGTAGAGTTCTTTGAAAGGCAGTAAAAAGCCGTGGATAGGACTCAGGATTGTAATCAATTTATCAGATAAGAGAGATATCTCTAAAATTATGGATGCAATATTTTGTCGAACTACTTCTACTGGATCTAAGAAGATTAGAAGCACTGAAGAAATAATTATAGAACATTTTGATAGATCTCTTGATGATTGGAAGATTCCTAAGGTGAACAAGAATAAAATATATGAATCCTTCAGATTCCTTAGTTTCAAATCTGATTTCACTATTGAGACTGAAGAAAGAGATATCCAACTTTCTAAACCCTTTGAAAGAATTCATCTACTTTCTTCTAATTCTCTTGAAAAACATCGTAATAAATCCTACAAATGCCTTCATATTGGCTTAATTCAAGCTGGTATCATACCCCTTACTAAAGAAGATTTAAACACCTCCATATTTGTTGTTCTTCGTGATACTAGATTTATAGAACTTTAAAGACTCTCTTATAAGCTCTATTGAATCTAGTCTTTCTACTGGACCTATATCTTTTGATTGTTGGCCTAATTTCTCTATATCTTTAAATGACCCTAATATATTAAATTCTCTTGTGCTCCAAATTAAAACTCATAATTATAAAATGCTTGAAGGTTCTTTTCATGTTGCACTTGTCTTTAGAGTTTATTTTAAAGCTATGATTTATACTTTATCTACTAAAGTTAGATATCATAGTAAAAAATGAAAACCCTTCTTTTACAAACCGATCTTTTTCGTTCTAATGTTGTAACTAGATCTATAAAATGGAAAGATATTAACCTTCCTAAAGAATGGATTCTTGAAAATATTGTTCCTAAACAATCCCTTCAACCACCAAAACCAAATTCACATCTTAAAAATATTACCCAATATACTGATGGTAAAATTAAATTGTCATTTGAAATGAGAGATAGCACCTCTAGATCTGATGATTATTTATCTATTCCTGACACTATCGACCTTGGGAGAGTCTCACAAATTCCTTCTTTTGTAAATTCCTTCTCATCTAGATTTTCTACATCCGAAATTCCCAACAATATCCTTTGAAATGTTGATTATACATCACAAATCCCTAAACCTGTTTATGAAAGCAACAATGAAGAAGAACCATATAGTCCATCATTTTTTGCTATTAGTGAAAACATTGTCAATGAATTAAATGTTATTGAAAACGAATTTCACATTAACAAAGAAATACGTCATAAAGAATTTTATTCATTAAAAAATACTAGAAAAAGAGAATGGTTTTTTTGAAAAATTCATTAACATAAGAAAAGATATTCAAAAAGAATATTATGATTTTCTTGAAACAAATAGAGTCAATATATTCTTCCTTGAATGGTTTGAAATTTATTCTTCAAAAAAACAGAGTGATTTCCCTTTTTCAAAAACAATAAATCTTATTATTGCCAGAAATAGAAATCCTGAATCAAAAACTATTTCTGACTCCAAAAATATTCAACTTGTACATCCTCCATTTCAAGGAATAAAATTTCAAATTCAAAATCAAACAATTGAAGCAACCCCTCTGAAATCACCTGGTGACAATGACAAGAGAAATATAAAAAATATAATTTTTCAGAATAATTATACTAATACCAATTTAAATACCATTGAAAAACAACTTGATCATCTTGAAAAACATATTCATAAACAACCTCTTGTTTCTTTTGAAACAAAAGAATATACTAAGTCTTCTAAATCTCTGAAAAACCCCATTTTTAAACCATATCAAATTGCTAATTCTACTATTTCTAATATACAAAATTATAAAAGAATTCATAAAAGAATTACAAAAGATGGCAGTAAGTTCTTCTTCTAAAAATCTAGTTGCACCTGACAATCCTATTTCCATTCATAAGATAAACACCATTGACAAATGTCCAGTTTCTGATATTTTCTCTGATCATGAAATAAACAAAATATGATGGAATTCTCAACCAATAACAACTATGCCTCTTGATATTGTTCCAGCTGAACCTCAAATCCAAACCTGGTTTAAAGTCTCTTCTGTCTATAATTGGAATCTTGATGGTATGAATAAATATCAGATTATATCTCTTCTCCAACAAATGACAATGGCTGCCAATGCTTACAAAATCCAAAACGGTGTTCATGATAGAACTTTCCCTGAACTCCTTATAGCTGGCTTCTCAGATCAGGTAAAGCGATGGTGGGATTATTATCTTTCACCAGAACAATAGAATGATATTATATATGCTTTAAAAGTTGACGGTGATGTTATATATATGATGATAATGGAAATCCACAACAAGATTCTGTTTCAACTCTTATATTAACCATTTCACTCCATTTTATTGGAGATCCTTCTCATATTAAAGATCGTAATACTGAACTACTTTCTATCTTAAGATGTAAAAAGCTCAGTGATTTTCAATAATATAAAAATACTTTTCTTACTCAAGTTATGCTCTGTGATGACTCAAACCAACCCTTTTGGAAAGAAAAATTTCTAGCTAGCCTTCCCAATCTTTTAAGTGAGAAAGAAACAAAATCAGAGAACTTTCTGGCAAACAAATTATTTTGATGGATATACATATGGCCAATCGGTTAGTGTTATCTAACAAGAAGGATCAAAAGTTTGTCAAGATCTAAAACTTCCAAAATATCTTAGATGGGACATGAAGAAAACTCATATGGAATTATGATAATTTGGCCAACAATTTGACATAAATCCTAATAAGTCTTCTTCTTCATGTCCTAATTGTAAAAAGACATTTAATAAACAAAAATCTCATTCTTCCCATAACCAAAAAATAAATATGAAGAATTGTAAACCTTCACAAGAACCATTTTATAAACAACGTTACAATAACAATAAAAAATAGTTTAACAAACCTTTAAGAGAGATAAAATGTTTTAAGTGTGATAAACCCGGTCACACTCCTAGATTTTGTAAACTTAAAAGAAAACTTAATGAGTTGTCTATTGATGAAGAGATTATGAACAAAATTTCTAATCTTCTTATTGATTCTTTTGAAAGTAACTCTGAATCGAACTTTTCAACAGAAGAGTTTGAATCAAAATTACTTCAAATTGATGACACTCATATTAGTAATTAGTTCTGAATCTAACTCCCCTTCTATCAATGATATTTCTAAAGAACAACAGATTCTTCTTGACTTTTTAAAACAAATTGATAATCTTGATCTTCGAAAACAATATTTAGATGAACTCCTTCATTCTTTCCAAAATACTGACATATTAAAACAAAAAGAAAGTGTTTTACCTAGCACCTCTAAAAGCACCTATGACTTAACTAATATCCTTAATAAAAGCAAAAAGTTTATTGTCAAGGATACTCCTTTACAAGAATTACAAAAGGAAATAAAGATTGCCAAAAAAAAGTTAAAGGAATTACAAGAAAAACAAAAACATGATTCTGATGTTATTAAACATATCATTGATGTTATAAAAATCCAAAATGATGATGGCTCTGATACAAAGGGTTGCCCCAAGGATCAGCGAGGAGGATAGATAAATACCAAAAATATAACAATAGAAAATTGAAATGTAGAATGAAAATATACATAATTTAAAAACGTGAATTAAAAAAATAAATTAAAACAAAATTAAATCAGATAAATACAGAAATAAATAATTAAAAGAAACATAAAATGGATTTCCCGTAAGGGACTTCCAGATATAAAAATTTAAATTTAAAAACACTAAATAAAACAAACCTTTTATAAAATTTATATTGAAGAATACTTTCGGAGATACAGAATTCTGGAGAAAAAAGGAGGCTTCACTCTATCCTCACCAATTTTTGTAGATTTTTGTACTCTTATTATTATTATTTTTTACTCTCAAAACAATCTAATAACAACTATGAACTCTCAAAACTCTCAGAACTCTAAATCCCGAAATCTAATAAATTCTTCATTCTCGAAATTGAGCTATGATCTCCTTGTGCAGTATGTTGGGGTTTATATAGAACTTTTGGGGAATCATCGACAGTAATTTGATCATGAAGGAGCATGTGTTTTGTCAGAGTAGTGGGCATGACCATTTTCCATCTCCACACTCTGCTGCTGGATGGTTGCAAATGGTAATGGCCACTTTCTCGGTGATGTCTTGTGGCCACATTCTTGGTGATGTCTTTTTAGCAACTGGAGTAATTTGGTTTTACAAGTGACGGTATACATATATGAAAGAATTACATACAGAATACAAAATAAAGAATACATAAGGAATTTTTAGGAATTTTAAAATTAGTAACTACAATGACCCAAAAGTTCTTCATCATCAGGGTTGATTGAACCTTGGATTCAGCTGTTGAGCTTGAGGAACCTTTTTCAATAGAAACAAAGGGAAAATTTCTTGCAAGTATTTGGCCAACTTCTTCAGAGTTTGCAGAAGCAAGAAGAGCTGTACCTGTGACTTTTGGGCTAGACAATCAGTTAGTTCCTTTGTCTAGTTTGGAATTTGCTTTGTGGATTTGGAGGAATTATTAGTTTTCAACCATTCTTCCACTCTATGTGGTTTAACACTATCAATAATGTTACATTCATCCCACCATTTTATTTTAATTCTTCTTAAAGTAATGGGATTTATATGGTTAGAGGACACTATAAACCATACCATTATCCATGGCACATAGAATCTTGAACAGAAATTTGCAAATGCTGGGAAATATTTTAGGCTCACAGGGATGATATTTGGATTTAAAAACCCAAAAGGATTGCAGGACATCTGGTTTTTGGATATCAGGCATTGATCCAAAAATATCCCACTAATTCGACCACCATGATGGGTATGTTGCAATTTCAGTATTTCGATCAAAATAAACTAACCATGTGTGTTGGTATGAAGGTTTTGAATGTAGAAACAGTTGTACCAGGCTTTTGTGTAGTTCCAGTAATTGAAGGTTACATCAAAAAATGAAAATCCTTTAAATCTTCCTTGGAAGTGATAGGGATAATATAAGTTATTTGCAAAGTGTTCACACCATAGGGTAGGGGAAAGAACAGTAATTATTTTGCATGTTGAAAAGGCAGGCTCACGATGTGCATTATGAAGGTATTTGTGAGAAAATAATACGGATTTTGTGGCATCAAGTATACTTTGATAAAAAAAAATTAAAAAAAAAAAAGTGGAGTTTTTTCTTTATCCCAGGATTTGTAAAACCATCCTCTTCCAAAATATTTTTGAAGAGATTCAAACAGGTTACCATGGTTGAACTCTCTTTCTTTGGTGACGATGTATGTATAGGAATTTTCCATAAAGAACACAGATTTTTTGGAGGATTTTAGGGTATTTGAAGTTGAAGGTTTTGAAAGAGTTTGGGATTTATTTGCAGTGTAATCAGATTTTGTAGTGTCTGAGGGAACAGTTTTGGATTGTGTGACTCTTAATCACTAATTTTGTTCAAGGTTTGATGAATATCTGGTGATTTTAGTAAGGCTAACAAAAGGTTCTGTGTTTCAGGACAAGTAATGGATTTAGAATTTGTTTCAGACTCTTCTTCTTCTTTCCAACAGCATCGTACCACGTTGTAGGAGATTTTGAGGGTTTTGAGGAATTTGAATCAACCTGTTTTGTAGACACACTTACCGTTTTTCCTTTATCAAGTTTAGACGGCATCTTTGTACCTGTTTTGTAAGAACTCTCTCATAAGAAAATTTGGGACAGAATTTGTATCTCCTTTGATGAATTCAATATCAAAATAAAAAATACTCAAAATGACTTAACATCTGGCGAAAATCTGTTTTGATACAAGATTTTGAACATCTTTTTGAAGAACTTCTTTTGCACTTTTGCAATCAATGCGTTCTCAAAAATTTTGATTTGATAAATCACTTTGGAATTTTTGTATGCATAAAACAATGCTTAAGATCTATTTTTTTATTGTGGAATAATTCTTTTGTATTTCATTCCAATGAGCATAGGTGAATTGAATAATCAATTCTTTTTTACCTTGCTGTTGTTTCAGAATTCCTCCATATCCTACATCAGAATCATTTGTTTCAACTGTTTTTTGAAGATTTAGATTAGCAAGATGAAGACATGGGATATCAAGGATTGTTTCTTATTTTTTTGTACAATATATGTATGAGATCAGACCAAGGTGTAGGATAATTTTTTAATCTCTCGTGAAGTGGTTTAGCAAGTCTATTTAAGTTAGGAAAGAAATGAAGGACATAACTAAGACATCCTAGAAATCTCTGTAATTGATTTTTATCAGTAATTTTATCAAAAAATTTATTAGTAAATTGTAAAGATCTTTCAATCGGAGTAATAGTACCTTGGGTAATATAATGACCAAGAACACGAATTTTTGTTTGGAAGAGAACCATTTTTTGTTCAAAAATAACTAAACCATTCTTTTCAATAATATATAAGAAAGTTTTAAGGTGTTTAAAATGTTCATCGATAGTTTTTGAAAAGATCAACACATCATCAATATAAAAATACGAAACTTTGAATATTCATTAAAAATATCATTCATTATTCTTTGGAACTCAAAAGGTGCATTTTTTAATACAAAAGGCATTACATTCCACTGGTACTGTACAAAAGGAACAATGAACTTGGTTTTGTAACGATCTTTTGGAGCAATTTGTATTTGCCAAAACCATGATTTCATATCAAATTAGAAAATATGAATGAATTATGGAGTTTGTTAAGGAGGTCTTTTTTTTTTGGAATGGGATATTGTATCCATTGCAAAGCTTTATATAAGAGGGTTATAACTAATGACAGGTCTAGGTGCTCCTCTTTCTATTTAAGAAGCTTTGTTGACATAGAAAGCTGAGCAGCTCCAAGGAGACCTGGTTTTAGAAATGAGATTTTTATTTTCAAGATTTGGTATTTCATTTCTACAAAACTGTTCTAATTCACTATTCATTTGAATAAGTCTGGCTTTAGTGGAATATCTTTTTCATAAATGTTTTTTCATAAGGGAGATCAACCAAATGTTTCCTTCTATCCAAAAAAGCATTTGGAATGTTAGAACAAACCTTTGTTTTAAAAAGATCATAAATTTTTACAATTTGTTGTTTTATATTTTCCTGAAGAAGTTATTTATTACTCTTTTGAAATAAAATGTCTTTATGAAGTTCATTAAGCTGAAATTTAAGCTGAAATTGTTTAACTAAAATAATATTATGCAAAGTCTTATCATGTATGGAGCATGCTTTCAGAAGATTCAAATCTCTTGTTTTATTATTAACTCTGAAAGATATTGAATCATTGCCAACTTTATAGGGAGTAATAGGGTTTATGAAAGGAGTACCAAGAATAACAGAGTGATGAATTTCTTTAACAAAAACAAAAGAGGTTTTCAAAGTAATATCATTATTAAGAATGATTGTATCAACTTTAGCCGAGATACTTAATCTAGAGTTATTAGCAGCAGAGTGTTGTTGGGTATTGGCCCAACGTTTTATGGCAGTGGGCCTGTCTTTATTTGATATTAAGTCTGGGCCCAGGCTTTACTTTGCCCAGGCCCGCAGCCCACTTCCCTTGCACCTTCATTTTCCCCTTTGCTGAATTAGGGCTCATTTCCTCCCTGTGTTATGCGCCGCTCCCGTCATATGTCCTTCCCTCATCTTCCCCGTCTGCCCCGTTCCCTGTGTCGAACTTATGCCTTCCCCAGGCAGTCTTTACTCCCAAAATTGAATGCCGTGCTTGATTCCGTGTGGCCCTTCGGGGTTCTCCGGCTGGTTCTCGTCTCTCCTATTAATTGACGTTCCGTCGTCATTTCTAAGAGGCAATTCCAAGAGCATTCTTCACGCTGCATTCTATTCCCCATTCCCTTGACTATACTGTCCGATACTTCCGGTGGTTGAGGTATCTAGTGTGTAGATTAGATTGGGTTACGAGTGGGAGAGGATATTCGGGTATGAAGTGCTACAGGGTTAGGTGTGAGCTCTTAGACGGTGAATGGTCTTTTGTGACTAGTTTGAGTCCTCCGATTGACTTGTGTGTCCGAATTGGGGCGAGCCCAGGCACCCCTGAGCCCAATATTGGTGCTGGCGATACACAACAGTGGTATCAGAGCCCACCGCCGTGCACCGCCGCGAGCTGAAGTCGCCGACGGGCGACCTGCCGCTGCCTTCCGCTGCCCGCGCCTCGCACGACCCCCTCGCGCGACCCCCCCGCACGACCGTTGTTGTTGCCGTTGGGCGACTCTGCCGCCGTCGCTCCCTGCGCGACCTATCGCTTCCCGCGACTCTGTACTGACGGTGGATCTACCCCTCGGTATTGTACCGAGGCTGGTGGGCCATCTCCCCCTTACAAGGTTCCCCTGAACCTCGCTCTGGTAAAGCGGCTTTAACCCTACTCCTATAGATACCGATTGAACCGGATAGGACTTGGGCGTGACTGCTGGTAGATACCGGTCGAACCGGGCAGGTTTTGTTGATTCTGCTATACTGTGTGTATTGCTGATACTGTTCTATTGCCTGCCTGCATTACTGTGTATCTTACCTTGTAATACTGTGATCTGTTGAATCTGAAATTGCTGTGTACCTTTTCTTTTGCTGATTCTGCTTCACCGTGTTAGAAACTGAAATCGGAACAGAGTGACCCCCTGCGCAACCGATCATTCGGCTTGTGAACTTGAAAATCCTCGGTCTTCCGTTTTGTGTGAATTTTGTGATCATTGTGCTGTGTGCATCATGTCTTCTGTTGGATCCTACAATCTGGCACCATTTGATGGTCGCTCAGATTTTGGGATATGGCAGCAGAAAATGAAGGGGATACTAATACAGCAACGTGTATTTAAAAGTATCTCCCTTGCATTTTCTGAAGCCACAATTGAAGAGAAGAAGGAAGAGATGGATGAGATTGCATTCTCATCCATCATCCTTCACCTCTCAGATTCGATTATCCGAAAAGTCGGAGATCAGAAATGTGCCAAAGATTTATGGGAAAAATTAGAAGAATTGTTCGTTGAAACTTCACTTCCATGTAAAATGTTCTTACTTGAAAGATTTTTTCGGTTTAAACTAGATATGTCTAAAGATATTGATGAAAATATGGATATTTTTCAAAAACTTATTCAAGACATAAAGAAAACCGGTGATAAATCAATTGATGAGTATACTGTTATTGTGCTTTTAAATGCTATTCCTGATTCTTTTGGTGATGTAAAATCTGCTATAAAATATGGTAGGGATCAGGTTACTTTGGATACTGTCATTAATGGACTAAAAAGTAAAGAGATAGATTTAAAAGCCAATTTGGGTATTAAACATCAAAACAATGCTGATGCTATGTTTGTTAAAGGAAAGAACTTTAAGAAAAAGAAAAAGTTTTCAGAAAATAAAAATGGTCAAGATAGGTCTAAGGATAAACCTGCAAAATCTAATAATTCCACAAATAAAAACAAGAAGTGTTTCAATTGTGGTGAACCGGGTCATTTTGCAAATGTTTGTCCTCAACCAAAAAGGCCTAAGGCCAATAATGTTTCTGAAAAGGAATTGCATGAAGATGTTTTCATGGTAACAGATTTTTGTGAAACCTCTGTGGCAAATTCTGTAAATTCATCTTTCTTGTGTGAAAATGAATGGTTAATTGACTCTGGCTGCACATTTCACTTGACTCCTTTTAGAAATCTATTTTGCTCCTTTAAAGAAACAAAAGATGGATTTGTGTCCATGGCAAATGATAAAAAATGTCTTATCCTAGGTGTAGGAAATATTTCACTTATGTGTGAATCTGGACATGCTCTTAATCTGAAAAATGTGAGATATGTGCCTGCTTTGAATAGCAATCTTATATCTTGTGCTGCATTAGAAGATGAGGGCTATGAGGGAAAATGGGGTAAGGGTGTTATGTCTATCATGAAAGGGTCTTATGTGGTCCTTAAAGCTGAAAAACGTAATAACCTGTATATGTGCTTTACCAAACCTGTCTTGCATGCAAATGTTGTTAAAAATGATAAAACTGCACTTTGGCATTGTAGACTAGGACACATGAGTAATAAAGGGCTTGAACTGGTGCAAAAAGTAGGATCATTTGGAAATGATAAGCTTTCTTGCATACCTTTCTGTGAACCATGTGTGAAGGGTAAACAACATAGGGTCAGTTTTCCCATCTCCCCTGCTCCCAACGTGTCTAAATGCACTAGTATACTTGAATATTTGCATGCTGATGTGTGGGGTCCTGCCACCACCCCCACACATGGAAATAAAAGATGGTTTCTGTCCATTATTGATGATTTTTCTAGAAAAGTTTGGGTTCTGCTTTTAAAGGACAAATCTGATGTCTTTGATGTGTTCAAAAACTGGAAATCTTTAATTGAGAATCAAACTGGTAAGAAAATCAAGAAACTTAGAACTGATAATGGACTTGAATTTTGTAACCATCTACTTGATGATCTGTGTGCTGTTTCTGGTATTCAAAGACACAGAACGGTTCCATACACTCCACAATAAAATGGTGTGGCAGAACATATGAACCGAACCCTTCTTGAGAAAGTAAGAAGCATGCTTGCTGCTTCTGGACTTTCTAAGAAATTCTGGGGTGAAGCAGTTGTTACTGCTGCCTATTTGATTAATAGGTCTCCTTCTGTGCCTTTAAATGGGAAATACCCTGAACTTGTTTGGTCAGGAAAAGCTGTTGATTTTTCAAATCTAAAAATTTTTGGCTTTGCTTCTTTTGTGCATCAAAAACTGGATAAGTTGGAACCGAGGTCTAAAAAATGTGTTTTCCTTGGTTATCCTGAAGGTGTAAAAGGTTACAGACTTTGGCTAAAAAATGAACCTGGTTTTAAGGTTACTATTAGTAGAGATGTCATTTTCAATGAATCTGCATTCCCTTGCCTGCCAATATCTGTACCTATTGTTGCTTCTGATGTGACTCCGAGTGAGGTGGAGCAAACACCTAATTTACCTGTCTTAGCTGATTCAAATTCTGAAAATATTGAGCATGATAATGTAAGTGATGGTGAAAATGTTGAAAATGATGATTATCAACTTGCTAGGGACAGACCTAGAAGAAACATTAGGCAACCATCTAGACTTAATGATTATCATATGGATATGCATGCTTTGAATGTATTTGAATCTCCTACTGACCTAGAACCTAAGTCCTTTAAAGAAGCTGTGAATTCTAGGAATTCTTTTGACTGGTTAAATGCTATGAATGATGAAATGAACTCACTGCATGTTAACCAAACCTGGACTCTTGTACCTAAACCTGCTGATTGCTCTGTGGTTGCATGTAAATGGCTGTATAAGGTAAAAGAAGAGTCTGACAACATTAGATTTAAAGCTAGACTTGTAGCTAAAGGTTTTACTCAAAAGGAGGGGATTGATTATACAGAAATCTTTGCTCCTGTTGTTAAGTTTGTTACTGTGCGCATTATGTTGGCATTAGTGCTCACTTTAACTGGGAATTAAAACAACTAGATGTAAAAACTGCTTTTTTGCATGGTGAACTTGATAAACAAATCTACATGCATCAACCTGATGGTTTTATTGATCCCCAAAAACCTGACCATGTATGTTTGTTGAAAAAGTCTCTGTATGGTTTAAAACAATCTTCTAGGCAATGGTACAAGAAGTTTGACTCTTGCATGAAAGAACTTAAATTTAATAGGAGTGTGCACGATCACTGTCTTTACTTTAAGCACGATGCATCTGTCCCCACTTTCCTGCTGATATATGTCGATGATATGCTTCTTGTCAGCCCGTGCATTAAATCCATCGAATATGTGCAGAATTGCCTAAGTGATAATTTTGATATGAAATATCTGGGAGATGCAAAACGTATCCTTGGCATGGATATTGCTAGGGATAGGAAGAACCATACTCTACACTTAAATCAGATTTCTTATGTGAAAAAGATTTTGAGTAAATTTTTCATGTCTGATGCTAAACCTGTAAATGTTCCCCTTGCTGCTCACTTTGTATTAAGTAAGGATCAGTCCCCAAAAAACTGATTCTGAAATACTTGAAATGTCTAAGGTGCCGTATGCTAATGCTATAGGCTCAGTCATGTACCTTATGGTAAGCACTCGACCTGATATTGCATATTCAGTAAGTTGCTTGAGTAGGTACATGTCCAATCCTGGTATGCCTCACTGGGATGCATTAAAATGGCTGTTAAAGTATTTGAAGGGTTCAGTCAATACTTGTCTTAGATTTTCAAAATGTGTTCAAGGTGTTAACTTGATTGGTTATGCTGATTCTAATTATGCCAATGATAGAGATAATAGGAAGTCCTCTACATCATATGTGTTCACTTTGTGTGGTTCTTGCATTAGCTGGAAATCTCAACTTCAGCATGTTGTAGCCTTGTCCACTACTGAGTCTGAATATATTGCCATCACTGATGCATTAAAAGAAGTAATATGGTTAAAAGGACTTTTATCTGAAATTGGATACTTAGAAGGTGACCCTATTGTCTATTCTGATAGTCAATCTGGAATTCAACTCTGCAAAAATCCTGTCTTCCATGACCGTACAAAACATATTGATGTTAGGTACCACTTTATTCGGGATATTGTTGAAAAAGGAACAGTCAAGCTTGAGAAAATTCCTTCTCAATTTAACCCTGCTGATATGGGAACTAAAAGCCTTTCTGCTGAGAAAACAAAAGACTGCATGAATACACTGAATTTTGATTCGTTGGATTAAATTCTCGAACATCTTGTATTCTTCTTTGTTTTTTGTTTATTCCTCTCACTTTCTTTCTTTGGCTTGTGCAGGTATGTGCGACTATTATGGGCAATGATGACTTGCCTTTCGCCCCGAGTAATACTTGTCAATCGGTTGGACGAGGGTTGGTCCAATAAGGTGGAGAATGTTGTTGGGTATTGGCCCAACGTTTTATGGCAGTGGGCCTGTCTTTATTTGATATTAAGTCTGGGCCCAGGCTTTACTTTGCCCAGGCCCGCAGCCCACTTCCCTTGCACCTTCATTTTCCCCTTTGCTGAATTAGGGCTCATTTCCTCCCTGTGTTATGCGCCGCTCCCGTCATATGTCCTTCCCTCGTCTTTCCCATCTGCCCCGTTCCCTGTGTCGAACTTATGCCTTCCCCAGGCAGTCTTTACTCCCGAAATTGAATGTCGTGCTTGATTCCGTGTGGCCCTTCGGGGTTCTCCGATTGGTTCTCGTCTCTCCTATTAATTGACGTTCCGTCGTCATTTCTAAGAGGCGATTCCAAGAGCATTCTTCACGCTGCATTCTATTCCCCATTCCCTTGACTATACTGTCTGATACTTCCGGTGGTTGAGGTATCTAGTGTGTAGATTAGATTGGGTTACGAGTGGGAGAGGATATTCGGGTGTGAAGTGCTACCGGGTTAGGTGTGAGCTCTTAGACGGTGAATGGTCTTTTGTGACTAGTTCGAGTCCTCTGATTGACTTGTGTGTCCGAATCGGGGCGAGCCCAGGCACCCCTGAGCCCAATACTGGTGCCGGCGATACACAACAAGAGATTTTTTCATGAGTATTTTCTTGAAATTTAGTTGGGACAAGACCAGATTTTATACAATTAAGATCAGCACCAGTATCAGAGAGAGCTACAGTGTCAAGTTTAAAATCAGAATCAAAATAGATATAATCTTAATAATATAATTCCTGGATGTGATTTCTTTTAAGATGGATAGAAAATCATTAGGAACATTCCTAATGTTTTGTATTTCTTGCAGTGGCTCCTCATTATTAGAGTCATCAATGATATGTTTAATAGAATCAAAACATGTTTTTGTTTTTCTTGTAATTCCTTTAACTCTTTTTTGACAATCTTTATTTCCTTTTGTAGTTCTTGTAAAGAAGTATCCTTGACAATAACTGTTTTGCTTTTATTAAGGATATTAGTTAAGTCATAGGTGTTTTTAGAGGTGCTAGGTAAAATACTTTCTTTTTGTTTTAATATGTCAGTATTTTGGAAAGAATGAAGGAGTTGATCCAAATATTGTTTTTGAAGATCATGATTATCAATTTATTTTAAAATATCAAGAAGAATCTGTTGTTCTTTAGAAATAACATTGATAGAAGCGGAGTCAGATTCAGAATTAGAATTACTAATATGAGTGTCATCAACTTGAAGAAATTTTGATTCAGACTCTTCTGTTGAAAAGTCAGATTCAGAGTTACTTTCAGAAGAATTAATAAGAAGATTATAAATTTTGTTCATAATCTCTTCATCAATAGACAACTCATTAAGTTTTCTTTTAAGTTTACAAAATCTAGCAGTGTGACCGGGTTTACACACTTAAAACATTTTATCTCTCTTAAAGGTTTGTTAAACCGTTTTTTATTATTATTGTAATATTTTTTTTAATAAAATGGTTCTTGTGGAGGTTTATAATTCCTCATATTTCTTTTTTGGTTATATGAAGAATGGGATTTTTGTTCATTAAAGGTCTTTTTACAATTATTAGGACATGAAGAAGAAGACTCCTTAGGATTCATGTCAAATTATTGACACAATGATCCTAATTCCATATGAGTTTTCTTCATTTTCCATTTAAGATGTTTTTGAAGTTTGAGATCTTGGCAAATTTTTAATCATTCTTATTGGATAACAATAATCAATTGGTCATATTTATATCCATCATAAGGAATAATTTGTTTGCCAGAAAGTTCTCTGATTTTGTTTCTAACTTTCTCACCTAAAAGGTGGGAAGGCCAGCTAGAAATTTTTATTTCCAAAAGGGTAGGTTTGAGTCATCACGTAGCATAACTCGAGTAAGAAAAGTATTTTATAATATTGAAAATCATTGAGCTTTTTACATCTTAAGTTAGAAAGGAGTTCAGTATTACTATGTTTAATATGAGAAATATTTCCAATAAAACGGAGTGAAATGATTAATATAAGAGTTGAAACAGAATCTTGTTGTGGATTTCCATTACCATCATATATATAATTATCATCATCGTCAACTTCTAAAGCATTTAAAATATCATTCTGTTATTCTCGTGAAATATAATAATCCCACCATCCTTTTAGCTGACTTGAGAAGCCAGCTATAAGAAGTTCAGTGATAGTTCTATCATGAACACCATTTTGGGTTTTGTTAGCATTGGCAGCCATTGTCATTTGTTGGAGAAGAGACAGAATCTAATATTCATTCATACCATCAAGATTTCAATTATAGATAGAAGAGGCATTAAAATGGGTTTTAGATTTGAGGTTCAGCTGGAACAATATCAAGAGGCATAGTTTGTGTTAGTTGGGAATTTCAAGATATTTTGTTTATTTCATGATCAGAGAAAATATCAGAATTTGGACATTTATCAATGGTGTTTATCTTATGAATGGAAGTAGGAGTGTCAGGAACAACCAGATTTTCAGAAGAAGAATTTACTGTCATCTTTTGTAATTCTTTTATGAATTCAACTTTAGAATTTTGTATATTAGAAACTGTAGAATTAGAAATTTGATATGGTTTAAAAATAGGGTTTTTCAGAGATTTAGAAGACTTAGTAGATTCTTTTGTTTCAAAAGAAACAAGAGGTTGTTTATGAATATGTTTTTCAAGATGATCAAGTTGTTTTACAATGGTATTTAAATTGGTATTAGTATAATTATTCTGAAAATTTATATTTTTTATGTTTCTCTTGTCGTCGTCACAGGTGATTTTAGAGGAGTTGCTTCAATTGTTTGATTTTGAATTTGAAATTTTATTCTTTGAAATGGAGAATGTACAAATTGAACCTTTTTGGAGACAGAAATAGTTTCACATTCAGGATTTCTATTTCTGGCAATAATTGGATTTATTGTTTTTGAAAAACAAAAATCAATGTGTTTTTCAGAAGAATAAATTTCAAACCATCCAAAGAAGAATATATTGACTCCATTTGTTTCTAGAAAACCATAATTGCCTTTTTTGAACATCTTTTCTTATATTAATGAATTTTTCAAAAAAAAAAAAAAAACCATTCTCTTTTTCTAGTATTTTTTAAAGAATAAATTTCTTTATGAAGTATTTCTTTGTTAATGAAAGTCTTTTTCAATAACATTTAATATGTGTGTGTGAGAGAGAATTTGGGTGTCTTACATCCCATATGTTATGAGCGGGAGACATTATTGTGCATCAAATGCACATGCACCTAATTTATAGTATAAATTTGTTTAATTGAAAATATTATTTATTTATTAAAAAGTATTATCATCTTTTAAGCTGTTAAATTAATAATACTACTTTTCAAGTAAACAAATAATAATTTTTAGTTAAACAAGTAAAATTGTAAATTGAGTTGCACCGTGCAAAAAATGCACATAATATTTTGCATTTATCTTAAGAGTTTAATAAATAAATATATTTATTTATTTGCACAAATTATTCTACCTCTTTTAACATTCTTTTATTTTGATATTTACGGAGCATAAACAATGATTAAAATAAAATTATTTATGAATACCACATTTTTTGAATATACAATGCGTGCACCTTAAAAAGTAAAGCATGCAATTCAGATCTTGAGAGACGAATGTGCAATTTATAAAGTATAATATGTAATCTTGATAGCATAATTACATGGTGTAATTAAATAACATGATAGGTTAGGGATTGATCTCAAACCACTTAATAAAATTAAATAGGTTTTAAGTTTTAGAATGAAGGCTTATTGAAGACATCCTAGAATAGTTTATTATTCCATTAATCAGCTTTGAGATATTATCTCTCCATCTCATGTGAATGGGCATCAACCATCGAAAAGGTCAACAGTATCATTTATTTCTTTCTTCCTTTTGAGTGGAAAGAATTTCTTTCTCTTGCTTTTTATATTTTCTTTTCCACTTGCTTTATACCACCAAATTGGAATTTCAGTCCCATAACTATAATGCGCCACTTGAAATTTCAATTTTGTACAAAATAAAATTTTAATTTAATTTCTTATTTTCATGACTTTATTCCTGAATTTATTTATAAAAGAAAAAGAAAAAAAAAAGTCACCAAAACTTAGCAAGTGAGGCTGGGGTGTACATTGTCGGAGCCTCATTTCCTGGCTAGACTAGTTTGGCGTATTCAGCCAGGACTAGTTTGGCGTATTCATGAATATAAAAGTAACTTTTAGAAAAAATTCCAAATTATTAAGATATAAGTTATTGTGGGATCGGCATCGTCATAGAGGCGTGATGGCGCGTTGGGTTCGCACCTCAACTAGGCAGAGCTAGAGTAGTCGGGTTCTTGGAATTAGGGGTGGTCGACAGAAAAACCGTTCATTGGTGATGGAAATTTGAGATTGAGTTGGTGGTGATGGATCTAGTTTTTCATTTTGTTAGTTTATGAATTGTATTTTTTATAATATTTTATTTTTGTGATGTGGTATTGTGTTTTTTATTTTGTTTTTGCATGCTATTTGTATATCCTAAGTGATATTAAATAATTATAGTCGGAAAAAAAAAAGATTTGGTAACGCACGTGAGGTACACATGTTAAATTCTGATCAAATTTATAATTTTCAATTTTAGAGTTAATTTCAAATGTTGAGTTATTAAGGACTTAAATTGACAAACATAATTTGTTATGATACCATATTTTTTAGTGAAAACAATGTCATTTTTCCACTAAGGTGATACTCAATCTAAAAGAAAAGAGTCTTATTTTTTCAGTTATTTGCGACGGTTTGATAGATGATGAATGAAACTTTTACAAGTAGATAACACACATCACATGTATTTAATTGAAAATGTGGGAGTAAATATGAATTAATAGAGAGATATTAGTGTTATCGAAATCTTTTTATTATTATTATTATAGGTAGGCAATTAAGCACTCGCAAAAAGGGCTTATAAATAAATACATTAAGTTAAGAGTCTTTTTGAATGGAGGACTCTTTAATCCCAGTGCACTCCTCTGTAATCAACCATAATCATTATGGATGCTTATCTTTACAAATATTAATTTTATTATTTTAAAATGTGGATAATTAGCCACCTACCCCCATCTCATTACACATTCTTTAATTATTTTATTTCTATTTAATTGAATAATATAATTGAAACCCACTACTTGTAAATGCTCTCAACTTTGCATTTTATAGATGTGTGATCCCATAATTCGAGAAAACTGTGGGAGGGCTGCCTTTTTCTACTCCATTTGGGACTTTGTTGGAAGAAAATGGCAATGGAAAGTAAAGTAATATCAGGTGACAATGAACTTCCACCTAATCAATTGTAGTCTGTGGAGGATCACTTTCTACTATAGAGTTTCTTTTACCTAATCTATTATGGAAGAATTTTGTAAGAAAGTTCTATGCTAGCGATGTGGGGGCACTTCACGGTGAGTGTGTGATATATGACGTATTTGAAAATATTAATTATCTATATTGTTAAATTGTATTATGATGTGCCTCATGACGTAAGATCATTTTGAAGTACAACCTAACCATTGATAATTAAATTGCTAATCATTAGATTTTCTTTAATTAAATCTTGGCACTTAAAATTTTTATTTGGAATTTTTTTGGGATGATTCAAGAATAGTTATATCATACATGATAGACCCTTAAAAATACAAATCTGGTAAGACAATGAAAATACGTTTTAAAAAAAAGGACATGTCAATGCATGCCAAAATTAAGCGACACATGATAAAGTTATGCAATTAAGGTAGCATAAATTCTCTGATTTTGGACATATAGAAAATTTTCATTTTAGTTAAAAGCTGTGTGGAAAAATGAAAGATGGTCATTCCATGGAGGACTAAAATGAATTGTGTAAAGTATATGTGAAATGCAGTTAACATGGAGGACTGTAACTTCATGTTATGGTCGACTTATGGAAATATGTATCAATTCTCTAAACTGGGCTTACATTCTTTGTTTAGAATCACAAATTCTAACAAATTTGTTGGCACATGTTAAATAAAATCAAGAAAAAAAATTTTACTCCTAATTTTGGTTTCCTTGGAAGCTATACAGCCATCAACAAACTTTCCACAACATCTTGTGTCAATTTCAAGTTAATGTCATGTGTAAATCTATGAATATCATCACGTCCTTCCTTATGACAAGATATATTATAAGGATACGTTGTTCCTCCTCAGAGGAAATCTTCATTAATCGCGAGGTTAATCTTTGATTCAGAACTATTTGTCGTATTAGCTCTACATTTTTCTGAATAATTCCACTTAGATATGGACACGGTTCTGCAATTTCTGAACCGCCAGTTCTCGGAACTGTGAGGGGTGAAACCGAAACTAAACCGACATATAGCCAGTTCAAGTTTCGGTTCCTGGTTCCATTTTTTAATTTCTTTTTTATTTTCAATTTTCACACTTGGAACTATCGGTTTGGAATCGGGACCGGCGATTTTGGAACCGAACCGGCCAGATTCCAATTTCGGTCCTGGTTCTGAAGTAAGGTCGGGTCAACAGTTAAATCAAACTGTTGACTGACAAGTCGAACCGCCGGTTTTGATTCCATGCCCATGTCTAGTTCCACTTTCTATGCTCCGAATCTCCACTTTTTAATGCCTCCAATTTTTTCCACAACTCCTTGGTATTTGAAATTTCATGCACGTTTGTAAGAACATTATTAGCCAAACTCGTTTGCAGCCCTTAAATCAAGTTCCTCCCAACCTTCATTCAAACAAGTTTTACAATGGTAGATCCTCCGCCAGCACCACCTTACTTATTGGAATCACCCAACGCCGAAACCGACCTTCCTTTAAAAGTCATGTGTAACCCAACATGCACTAACACATATTTAACTTATATTTGCTATAAGTCAAAATTGATTCTTCAATCAAATTTCTCTAACTCAAACATCACTAGTTTATAAAACTTGAAATATACTTAACTTTCCTAACTTATAAATGATTGATGAGACTATACTACAAACACATAGCATACTCGGAACTCTAAGAAACTTCAATATGAACTCTGATACCACTTGTTATCAATTAAAACTTTCCTGAATTCCACATTCATCCATATAATAATAATAATAATAATAATAATAATAATAATAATAATAATAACGCAAAACACGAGAACTTTTGTAGAAACTCCAAGATCAGAGAAAAATCTTCAGTCACAGAGAGAAAATACTATTGTATGACAATTCTTACAATAATAATTTATCTCCCAACACCAAAATCACCACGCTCTTACAAATCTTTGAATAATTCACACATTACAATAAATAATTTAAGAAAAATTAAATACAGAGATTGAAATGTATTTAATTGGTGTATTTAAAACCTATACTAACGAGTTTCTTAAATCGCTATAGAAAAAAATTGGCTACTGTAAATATGTTTATTTTCCTATCATTTTCTTTAATTTGGACAATTGTTAAAATGTCCCGTAATTTTCAATTTTTTGTTCGATATGTCCTATGTGACCTGTTATCACCGGTACTGCAACCTGTAATTGCTGATGCGGCATCCTTTTTCATATATGACATTAAAGATTTATTTTTGATCCATATTTGGTAATAAAAATATATAAAATAACACAAAAAAATCAAATTTTATTTAAATGAATTTAAAAAAAAACTAAATAAGAAAAATTAGTCAAAAAAATATAATAATATAACTTTTGAAAATCTTATTAAACTAAAAATTAGAAAATTTTGAAAAGTAATAAAAAAAAATCAGAATACAATTATTGAAATAAATTCAAAAATAATTTAAATAAAAATAAAATAATAAAGAAAAAATATTCAAATATATAAACAAATATATTTAAATTATGAAAATCTTAAAAATTAAAAAATTTAAGATATATTCGAAAATTTTAAAAAAAATTAAAAAAAACTTTAGAATATTTTTAAAATTATTTAAATGGCCATAAATTATTTATAAATTTGATAAAATATTTTAAAATAAATAATTGATATTAAAATTCTGAAAAAAATCAAAAATAATACAAATAAATTTATTAAATTATTAAATATTATAAAAAATTTAAAATCATAATTCAGACAATATTAAAAAATAAAATCATAATCTTTAAAAATAAGATAATATAAAAACTATGAAAACTAAATTTTAATACCAAATATTGAAACTAAATAAAAAAATTACAAAACAATTTAGAAACTAACAAATAAATTTAGAAAATTGCAAATAAATTTGAAATTACCAAAATAAATTACAGAAATACACGTAAATTTAAAATTTATAATTCTTACAAATTTATTTAGATTTCAATTTTTTTCAACTTTACAATTTTATAGTACTTTTCTGTATCTATTTTATATTTTCTGAATTTGTTTGAATTTTATAAATTTATATGTGTAATTTCACGAATTTATGTGTCATTTTCTGAACTAGGTTTGAATTTTCTGAAATATTTAATAAAGTTTTTTATTTTTAATTATCAGAATTCATTTCTAATTTTTCATATTTATTTTCAAATAAAATATTTATTTAAAAATTTCACATTTTTTTTATTTTCAGAATTTTAAAGTTAATATATTTTAAAGTTTTTAATTTTCTTTCTATTATATATTTTAAAATTCATTTGTATTTTCATAGCTTTCTTATAATTGTCGAATTTAGTTGTATTTTTTCAGAATTTATTTTTAATTTCTAATTTTATCTGTAGTTTTCTAAGTTTATTTTAATTTTTAATTTTTAAAATTTTCAAACTCGTAAGTAATTGTCATTATGCAGTCGATATTTTCTTAATTTATATATAATTTTTATTTTTTGTAATTTTATAAGTTTTTTTATTTTTAAGATTTCCAGAATTTATAGTTTAATATTTTCATTATTTTCTGAATATATTTTCTTATTTAATTATCATTTTTAATTCATTTAAATTATTTTTTATTTTATTTAATTATTGATATAATCTTTTGAAGCGAAATTAGCATTGAAAAGTAAATTTATAATGCCACAAAAAATTGTCCATTTTAGTGCTTTATCGATTGTATAACCGGTTATTACATGTCACAAACATTATAGACAAAAATTTGAAAGTTACAATGTCTAAATTAAAGAATATGATAGTGAAACAGACATACCTACCGAACATTCCAGCCAATTTTCTCAGTAGTTACAGAAAATCTCTAAGATTTGCATCAAAACTAATGTGGGAAAATTAATTTTTTTTTTTATTTCTAACATAAATTCCAATGACTTATAGACTATTATATATACTTGGAGTAAAGGGTCCGATAATCCATAGAAATACTCATTTGTGGATGAATATATATTTGGTAGAAATGATAGGTGATTATGGTGAAATGGACATTAGACGATCATTTATTATCTCGTTTATTATATTTTTTTATTATATAATATCTTTAACATTTATAAATATTAAATTTAATGATACACCACATAAAAAACGAAATGGATTGAATTAAAAACTCCTTAACAAAATAGTTCTCTTTCAACAAAGAAGATTGAAGTCCAAGTTTATGACATCAAATTCTTTATTAGACAGAAGAAAAAAAGCAAGAAGATGTGACTTTGAAGATTATTGCTTTCCATAAAGTTGGTTGCTAAACCCTTTTCACATATTAGTTTTATCTTCTCATGTCTCAACTAAGGTTTGTTGCCCAAACATGATTTTTCTTTCCCAATTATAATATGTGTCACCAACAAAATTATAAATAAATAAATAAATAAATACTACCTGCTTTGACTATTTACTCTGATCTCATGAGCAAGGAAGAGGCTTCTATATATATAGGGATCTGGAGATCCATCCTTCCAAATCTACGAATTAGGACCCCAAGAAACACAAAATTCTCTCGTTTATTCCTTCGGACAAAATGAAAATGGAGGGAGAAATAGTTTCGAAAGAATGCATCAAACCCTCTTCCCCAACTCCTTCAGACAAGAAAACCTACCAACTTTCCTTATTCGACCAGATCGTCCCTCCCATCTTCGTCCCTCTCGTCCTATACTTTCCTAATCCGGAAACTATTTGCAGAAACTCTGCATCCTCCACTTCTCAGACAACCCTTATCCTGAAGCAGTCGCTTTCTTCCACTCTCTCCCGCTTCTACCCCTTAGCAGGAAGAATCAAAGATACTCTCTCCATCGACTGCTCCGACGAAGGAATCCTTTTCACCGTCACTAAATTCGACTATCACCTATCGGATTTCCTACTAAACCCTGACCCGCAAGCCTGTCGCGCCCACATCCCCAGTCAACTCACCTGGGCCGAACCGGGCCCCGGGTCCCACGTCGCCATGGTCCAGGTTAACTATTTTGCATGCGGCGGCGTAGCTGTTGGTGCACTTTTCTTGCATAAAGTTGCAGACGGAGTCACTATTGGTTCTTTCATGAAAGCTTGGGCTGCAGCTGCTCGGGATGCTTCAGAAACATCTTTCCCTGACTATACAGCTCAATCTTTCTTCCCGCAGAACGAATCAATGAAGAGAGAATCCCATCTTTTCTCCGCCATGAGACAGTATTTCAAGTTCGGAACAACTGTCATGAGGCGCTACGTGTTTGATTCCGCCGCGATATCAGCACTGAAAGCCAAGATATGCTCGCCGGAAGACATGAAGAAGCAGCGCCCGAGTCGAGTCGAGACGGTGTCGGCGTTTCTCTGGAAGTGTTTCATGGTTGCTTCTTCAGAGAAGAAAGCAGCAGTTTCTCTGGTAACCCACGGAGTGAACATGAGAAGAAAAGCGGAGCCCCCGTTTCCCGAACAGAGCTTCGGGAACTACGTGTGGCTCGTGCCAGCTTCGAGCACGAACGAGGAGCCGAACAGGGAATTAAAGCACCTGTTCGGTAAGGTGCGGAGCGCGATAAGCAAGGTGGACGCAGATTTCGTGAAAAGAATGGAAGGTGAGGAAGGGTTTGCGGGTTACAGCCGGAATCTGGAGGAGACATGGGATGAATTCCCAGAAAACGCTGATTATCTGGCGATTTCGAGCTGGTGTAATTTTGGTCTGTACAGTGTGGACTTCGGATGGGGAAGGCCTGTTTGGATAACCAAATGCGATGCTGGAAGTGATGTGGAATGGCCGTTTATTAATGTGCTTTGGTTGATGGATACGAGAGAGGGGGATGGGATTGAAGCTTGGCTGACTCTGGATGAACAATACTTTGCTGCGTTCGATGAAATTGAGGAGCTTCGTGAGCTTGCTTTGATTGATCCTAGTCCCTTGGAGATCTGCAGTGTTAAGAAATCAGTTCTCATCAGTAAT
Source organism: Caryopteris x clandonensis (assembly GCA_028749325.2). Lineage (NCBI taxonomy): Eukaryota > Viridiplantae > Streptophyta > Magnoliopsida > Lamiales > Lamiaceae > Caryopteris > Caryopteris x clandonensis. Next base: position 986,064 of record JAPYKT020000049.1, read on the forward strand.
GGAGTCAAATCTTGATTGTCTCTTTTAATTATTATTTAAAAAAAAAAAAAAGGATTTATAGGAAGTTTGTAACTTGATGAAATATTGTTGAAGTAGTCTGGAAGCAGATTAGTTTGTGTCTGCAAATAGAGGATGTTTTGTGAGTTGGGGCTCTCTACTTTTGTTATACATATTGCCATGTTCATATTGATAAGCTAATTCGACCAACTGGAGTAGGATAAAAATGTATAAATGTAAAACTTTATTAAAAAAATGAATTTTAAATTAGAATTTGAAAAATTAAAAATATTTCTTTTTTACGTGGCTAAAAATAAAATTTATAATGCACTTTTCTCTTATGTGTTAAAACACTTATGGCATGGCATTGATAGAGATGCAGTGTGTTAATATATCTTGCTTTGCTATCAAATTTTTAGTAAATTAAAAAATAAAATGTATCCATAGTTTATTTACTAAAAAAGGCTGAACCCCTATCCCAAAAGCTTCATGAAAGATATAAATTGTCGAAATATTTTAATGGACTAAAATCTGAAAGTTATTACACACAATAACACACACATCGGGTGCCAACAAAACAAGATATATAATCATTTGTTGGTGCTCACAGCAAAATCATTATCATAGCAAAATGGAGTATATCTAATCCTTTGGCCGATTAAATTATGGGTGTATATATTATTTTATTTTTGTATCCCAACAAAGTTTATATTCCAACAATATAAGTATATGCTAATAGTATAATATTTGTTTCATAGAATATGAATCTATTTACATAATCTTTGGGTTAATATTGAATTGTTTTAGTGGTGAAATAATAAAATGTGGCTTTTTAGGTCATCCCATGAATAATAATAACAACAATAAATAAAGAAGAAACAAAGAAAGAAAGACCACTGTCTCTCCTGCTTCTTCATATATGGTAGGTAGCTTCGACCTTTTTCTTTTCTTTTCTTTTCTTTTCTTTTCTTTTCTTTTGTTTCCGACCAACTTCTGTTTTAATAAGTTGGATAAGATCCAGGAATAAAATGCATTCTCACATTAGGTAGGTCAGCCATGTTTTCAGTTCAATATTAAATTTGTGTGACTCCCACCAAAAGAAATAAATAATAATAATTTTAAAAGGTGCTTGTTACCAAGTCATGATAGGTGAAGTGACCAGGATACATCATTATAAGTGTAGTTTTAGCAATGTCCTTCATCTTCTAAAATTGTTTATGTTTATTCTTCCTCAGATAAATGTTTTTTTAGCACTGGAAACTTAATTTAGGACAGACGAGGATCATTCATAATGCTCCTTCATCTCTAATCTTAATTGATGCTCGTTTTAGGACAGATGAAGTATTGAAACATGGAATAAAATATTATCTGCAACAGATGGATCAAATTGGATCTTCTCTGATCCTAATCTTCCTCCCCAATCTGAGTGAGCTACGTCTTGATTACCAAATAATTAATTACATTGTTAGGCTTGAAAATGATGAGTATTGACTTTATCCACACCCCAATGTGGCGTATTTCAAGACAAAGCCCTGTTGGCTTCCCCAATGCACTTCTGTTCTATTTTTTTATATGCCAGGCTTATAAATCTGGTAAGAACTTTGATTATGTGTTACATAAACTTTTGTTTTGTATCAGGTGGATATACTAAAATTAATATTCTTTTATCATTTTCTTGAAGAAGGTGGGTGGGGGTGGGAGTTGGTGAACTGATTTTGGTATTTAGGGGAAATTGAAGTGGGAAACCAAGACCTTTATTACCTTTATCCTATTAATACAAATCAAGTGTATCCCTAAAACAATTATATAATGTAATTTGTTGGATAAATAAACTCAGAAAACAAAAATCCAATCTTGGGATCAGCATGTAATGAGGCCAGGAAACTAATAACTAATGGACAAGTTTCTCAATTCACAATCCAATCTTGGTTGTTAAATGGATGGGGTAAGTTCACACATTGGTTAGGTATTTTATTGTGGAAAGAGGGGGACATATGGGACTTTTGTTCGATCATATTATCCACCGGTAGAGCAGCCCATTAACCAATCCATCATCTCGAACAAGAGGAAGGAGTACTTCAAGACCTCAAGTAGGAATATATTATTGAGAGGGGTTATATGGTTGCCCCAGGGATACCCATACATTAGAAGATCTTATTAGAATTTCTATAGCAGATGAATAACTTGTACGTATTATTTTGGGTTGATGGATATTTTTTGGACAGTCGACTTTTAATATTTTGGAAATAAGTTTTTAATGTTTTAGATTTGAAATATGTTATATCACTTAAAGTAACCAATAAATATATTACAATTAAATATCTTGTATATGTCGAAATAAAGTAGAAATTTGTAAATTGATGGAATTTAATTTTATATAAATAAATACATTTCAACAAAAAAAAGAAAAAAAAATACTCTCATTATAAGTAGTACATTGAACATTGACATATACTTTTTTATTTGATGCAAACTAAAACAAAAAAATCTGAAAATTCAAAAGAATTCTTTTATATTAAAATTTTCGGTCATAATATACTAATTGTTTCAAATAATTCATTTACTTATTTCATGTAATTATTTATGTGATAATATTATATTAAGATATAACAATTTTTCCAATAAAAATATGTAATTAAAATGTAACAAATGTACAACCTACCCAAATAACATAAGTGTATACAATTGTTAATATCATATATTAATGTAATATAAATAACTTGCATATTTAAATTATATTTTATTTTATTAAAATATATCCTAATTATATTCTTCACGAAATCTTACACTCAAAAAAATAAGAATTATAATTGAAAAAAATTCAAATGAAAATAGAGATAAAAGAAAAAAAAGAAATATAAACTTCAGAATAAAATAAAGTAAAAAAAAAAAAAAGGGGTGCCACAAAATAAAAGTAAAAGAAAAAAATTGAAGAAAATTAAAAAAAAAAGATATACAAATGAAAATAATAATTTTAATCCTAATCCACTGGGTAATCTAAGTAAAGTAAATAAATCTAAAAGTTGTCATTAAAAATTGAGAATCTAATAGTTAAAAGTGATTGGGCTATCAGTTCCTACAGGATTTCTTCACTATTCATTATCCTCAATGCTCATACATCCTACAAATGTACCTTTTTCACTCATGTCTTTTATCGTCAATTAAACAAGCCCTCATGAAATGTACGAACTTATAATTAGTTTTGATTTATCAAGATTTTGAAACCTTGTTTAATACTTAATGTTTAAATATTTCCAAAACAGTCGATTGAGACTCGCATGATAAATAATTTAATGTTGTTGTGGAATATTTCCAAATTTTACTTCATATGGTTCAAAATTTAAAACATGAAACCTTTACTCTGAATTTTTTATTATTTTCATCAAAATAATATATAAGTGCAATATATATTGACTAAAGACTTTTGGGCTATTTATAAGATTTTAGATCATATTATTGGGCCTTATGTCCCATGTTTTGCCCATTACAACCTACTCCATTGAAAATACAATGCACTTCTGAGCTTCTGAGCTGGTGAAGGAAAAAGCACGAACACAAGTGTTTTTCCTTCTAAAATAAATAAATAAATTTGTAAAAACAAATGTTTATCTACAAAAGGAATTCTGATGATACTAATTAATTTATGCACGTGGGGAATTTATCTTCTAAATTGATTTTATACGCGCGTTGACACACAGATAGAGAAGTTGCAAATATTTAAACTTTAACTAACAGAATAATTGAGCTATTATAATTCTTAAAAAAGGCTGCCATATTGTTACCTATTATCTATAATAAAATTTTATTGCTATATTGTTAATTTTTCAGTGCTATATTGCACCACTTCTTTTTTTTTAACAATATTCCTAGGCATGAGTTGAAATTAGTGAACCACCCCTTCCCTACCGAAAAACAGGTCGAATCAGAAAAACACTGTAGTACATAAAGTAAGACAGCCGCAGCACAAATAAAGACAATGTTGGATCATCTTCAATACGCATAAACCAAGAATTCAAAAAAGGGAACATATAGATATACAACCAAAATTTATGCTTCCCTACAGGAAGGGACGCTCAAGTCTGTGTGGCCACCTCTCAATTGTCATTCTAAATCGGAATGTAGCGGAAACATTTGTTGAGGCCACTTCGGGTATGTCCGCTTAAACAAATTCATACATATGGTGTCGTGTTGCTGAAGAACGCCATTAAATATGCACTTCATTGCCCCTGAACCAGAGTGACAAACATAAAATTAAACCGTCTCATTTATTTGTATCCCCAAAAAAAAAACATGTGCCACAGTGTACATACCATGAGTTCCTACAGGTTCCCTAATGCGACCACGGCGACCACATTTTGTCACAACTTCAACAGGCTGCAGACAATGCAATAAATTTACAGGAGGAAACAAAATATAGACCTGAGCATTTTCATAAGCAATGACTGAAAAAGGGACAAATACAAGCACTGATCATATTACCTTGAACCATCTTACATCCTCTGGACTGTGAAACATGTACCTCACAGTTGCTTTTGTTTTAGATACACGTTGTGGGTAACTGCATGAAATCCATCCAATTTGTTAGTTGACATATCCAATCTATGTCAAAATAAATTAGATACAGTACTTGTTACACAGGTTAAGGCTGGAATCTCAGGATGGTTTTTAAAGCCCATGGGGATTTTGACTAATTCCGAAGTGGGGATACAACATTAGTAAGGCCATAAAGTTATGGGAAATATATGTGATAAATGGTAAAACATTTTGGTCCTCAAAAGAGGAAACATCGTCCACATGAAAGATTCAATATCAATATTCTGCAAAATCACATCTGCAAAATGTTGCAATAAGTTTTTTACGTGGCAAACAGCATACAAGTTCTTTTTATGTCATAAGAACCAATTTTAGTCTCACTTATGATGACCCACTTGGAGCGCCCAGTGGTGGTCGGGGGATTTTAACAAGGACGCCAAAAGTTAATGGTTCTATTTCTGTCTCTAAGGATATTCTCGAAAGATTATGGATAAGGAATTTTCATAAATGCAACTGCATGTAAAAATGTTGCAGCGACAGAGTATTGCCACATTATGAGTAAATATTTTCTTGAGACATTGAATAGTGTGGCTTACCCAGTTAAAATAATTCTCTTGAGAATAATCCTATCAGGGTCAACACTTCTCAATGAACCAACAGCAGCAATTGCAGGAGAGGAGTCCTCTCCTTGGCTCTTCAAGGCAATTAGAGGAAGAGAATGAAAAGATATTGGGGCAAAAATTGAAGCCATTGAAAACCTCCCTTCATGAAGAAACCTCTCCATTTTGTGCTTGTTAGAATTGATACTATCTGAAGAAAACATTGGCCTGCATTTTAAAACTCACATAAGTGATCTGTAAAGCAGTAATCAAGTACCATTTTTTTCTTTTTTCTTATGTTTCTGAAGCAATGATAAAAAGGATAAGTACCTTGATATAAATTGGCGGAAGCCAGCATGAAACAGAAGTTCGTCTTTTGCTTTTATAGGAGCATCACAGGAGTCATGTTTCCTAATGCTAAAGACCAATAAAGTTGAATATTTTCAGATAACAAATAATTAAGGAGGACACCAAAATAAGAAAGAGGGCTTAAAATGGGGTAACCTGAAATGTAGGACAGAAATTTTAGACTCATGCTGTAAGAGACCACAGGCTATTACTGGCATTTTATTAGACAATCCGCATAACTTGGACGCAACACCAACATTAACGTCCTTGATATAAAGCCTTGCATATGAGCCAGCTGGTATACACCAATCAGTCTCTTGCTCCATACTAAGAGCTTTTGCAAGAACATGCTTTTGTGTTCTTGAGAAATTATCAAATGCAAAAATCTTAGCATATTCAGGAGGCAGAGATTCCTGACAAAAAATGAATTTGGTCAATATTATGACTCAAGAGTCGAAAATTCAAGATGTTTCAATCTATCAGAGACAACAACATACTTTCGGATCCCAGGTTGAAGTTCTGAATGACTTGACACCTCTATACTTAGCAAATCGTTTTCGAGCTGGAACATCTATTGGGGTATCCACTTCATCAGGATATTCTGGATGGCAACAAATCCAGTTAGATAACTTAGTGAAGTAAGATCCAGCTAACTTCAAAATTTCATCCTCATTACTGCTAGTATTGGTAGAAAGTGAATATGGCTTAACATGTTACTAATCAACTTGAAGTCAACATAAATATTAGAGAGGTACCCTCATCTTCAGCATGTGCTTCTTTGATTTTTCGAATCTGATCTGTTATCTGCTCTTTGGTTAAGTTGTCATCTTCCTGTAGCACAAAGAGATCTCTTTAATACACAATAGTATCGAATAAATTAACTAAATAGACCCAGTAACGGACTCCCACAAGCATCTGGGAATAAACAGGAAACATCATTTTAAGGAAGAGAGTAGATTACATCAATCAATTACTTGGGTTAGTTCTTATTTTATAAGGCGGATCATTCTTACTTCAATAATATAGGAAGCCGAAAATGACAATCAAATGCTACAGAAGTGAGTACATCAAACCCAGAAAATGATTATGGGCATAATTAGGAAGATTGGTCTTGTGCAGAGGGCTCAATCCATGTACAATAGCATTTCTTTCTCAATATTGAACAAACTAGATAAGGAAATCACATCCTTCAGTGGCCTCTTCCACATCTAGTATCGAAAAGTTACCAACAAATACATACCATCATTACAGAATCTGTTTCGGTTTCTTCATCCGAATATCTTAAATTTAGGGAACCTTGATCATCATCAAACTCAAACCCATTATCAAACTTCTGGTGAGGAAAGCCGCTTTCACCATCATCTACTACCATACCATCATCTTCAACTTCATCGCTATCAGAATAATCAACATCGGAATCATCAACTATCCACGCAGCCTGAAAAATGTTCCAAATAACTAGAGTGAATTATATTGCTTATGCTATCTAATTGCACATCATACACAATAAAAAGATTACATAAAGTAAGGGTAGAGAAAGCAACTTTAGAGAATGGAGCAAGGTTCAACCTGGTACTCGGATATACCCTTAGGCAGTCTCTTCTTTTTCATCTTTTTCTCCTTGAGATTTTTGTCTGCTTCAGCCATTTCTGCCTCTGTTGGCCATGTCTGAATTGTAACATACAAAGATTTATAATCACTTTCTGAGAAGCATTGAAGCTGAAGAAAATATAGAAGATAGCAAAACATAAAAAAACAATGTCTTGTATAAAGTGCATATGGAAAAGGCCATCTCGAACAATTGACACAGACAAAGTTGATGCATTACTGGAGATACCATCCAGAGATTTGACAAGAGAGCCCTAAACTTCATGGTCTGATAATCAAGAACCTTAAACTAGAACAGGCTAAAAATCCTATGTAGGGCCAAAGTATATGTTAACCTGTTCTCCGGCCAATAGATCAGGTGCATTTTCAACAACTAAAGGCTCTTGCTTCAGTGGATCAGGAGTAAGGCACATCACAACCTGCAAGGTTTAAAGCAAAAGGAAGAAGAATGAATTAATACAAGAGAACAATTGCTCAATCACAATATAAGAACAACTATGGTTTGTATAAGAGAGTGGTCTTGTAAAACAACAACACTACCTATAGAAAGTCACAACAACCAATATCAACTCTATAGAGTTATTAAGTTGTGAGTCTTGTCACAAAAGAATAATTTTAAATGGAAGGCTAATCAGGGCAATCTTATATATGCTATTACAACAAGGGAACTACAGTCTAATTAGTAGAACAGGCTATACTTTTATGTACCCATCCTAAATGTATCAAATCAATAGTAATACTGATTAATCTGTTAAGGGCTTCACATGGACCATCAGTCATCTAAAACCTATTTTTGACCTCAGAACAGCTTTCTGCTACAAATACAATGTCTTCTTTACCCTTTTTTTTCCAGGGTGGGGGGGGGGAGTTGGGGCTGTTTGAAGAGAGAATAAACAGTCTTTACATGTTTAGTTCTTAGAAAGGGTTGATCGCAGAAACCAAACATAACTTCATCAGCTCATAGGCGTTTTTATAGTGAGTGGTAATCTTCTACTTTTTTCCCCTCAAAATTAATCCTTTGAGTAAAAGCATGGTCACTCTTTAGGAATAACAAACAAACCTGGGTATCATTCTCAGAGTCCATTAAGTCAATTCCTTTTCTCACATTCAGGGGACATGGATCCTTGAGAAGTTCGATCTTTGATAACTGGAAATCCCCTGCTCCAGCAACATGTACCTGATCCAGAAATATTAAGACCCCGAACATATTTCATTCATGAAAGTAAATGACAAAGGATGAATATATCACCAGCTGATTAACTGAGAGGCCATGTGCACGTAGAAAACCAGTAAGGACAAGTGTGCATTTATCCAAACTGCAAGTGTCAGCTACCATATCAACCTGTTGAATGTTGAGGTTTAATATGTCAGAACAGTCAAAGTTGCATGTTATAGGTCAAGTACCACCCAGTTTCCCATTGACTTAGCCTACAATACAGTGTGTAAATCTTATAAATGGCTACAGTACACAAACAAAAGTTACATCTCAACTCTCCAAGACACCATATCAGATATGTGATGTTTACCTCTTTATAATTTCAATTCTTCATATCAAAACAGATTCGGTCTTAACTTCACCAAAGATAGATAGATACAATAAACTAGTTCATACAGTAAAATCTTTATTCCTAATAGGCAGCTGTCACTTAGACTCATTTATGGGCTTAGAAAATATGGGTACTCATTTACCATACCAGTGATAATAGGACACCAAAGAAATGCATTCAATGTTGCGCCACTGACATACCCAAGACTTTAAAAAAATAGAAAGAAAATAGAAATTTTGATTTAGTTATACCTTTTGAGCCATGAGGTAAGACCGTTGGTTTCGCCAATGAGGTACTGTAAGTCTTTGCTCCTTAAAAAGCCACATAAACTATGAAGGAAAAAATTCTAATAAGTTTAATAGTGATGTTGTCCAAGTCAGGCTTAAACAAATCATGGGCAGTGAACTACCTTATGTAATTCATCCTTTTCATCTGCAGGATAAAACTTACAATCCTCTGGAAATTCAGAAGCAAGTATAGATGTACACATCTTCTTCAATTCGTGTTTTCTTTTTAAGTCATCAGGTAAATCCTGAAATAAAATTTGAGGATTTTCTCCAGATACTCAAAATAGATTCTTTGAAAGGAAGAAGGCATGGCATACAAAAAGAACAGAAATATTACTTACTCGAATTAGCACCACAGTGCTTGGTAGACCAAGTGTTCTGAACACAGAAAGGCATTGTGATCCAAATGAATCAATGAAACCATTAGTATCATCTGCTTCATGTGCGGAGTTTGGAGATGCCACAAATGCAAGCAAATCAGCAACCTACGACAAAAAAGATGTCAGTGTACGAAAGATAGGTTGTCAACAGGCAAACACATCTATCTGCATTATGCTATACAAGGAACAAAATAGTAAATGTGTCCATAGGCAAACACATCTGCATTATGCTATAAAAAGAACAGGAGATCCCTGAATTAGTGAAGAACAAATAAAGTACCTTAGCCATTTCCATGCATGTAGATAGATCACCATGAGGAGCTTTCAAGACCTATGGCAGCCAAAGAAGTTAATATCTATAAAAAAATCAAAATGAAGATAACAAACTTTTCATCTAATTTAGAATGTACCGTAGCTCTGAGCTTGTACTCAGGTGATGCAATAGCTGGAAACCTAGCACCATTTCCCTCTCCAGACAACAACGATAGAATATCATCTTCAAGAGCATTCAAGTTAACACAAGCCGATAGGCCAAAAAGCACCTACAATGTTTAAAAAAACATAAGAAACACCATAGAAGGTAACTTTAGCCCCAAAAACAACGAAGGCTAACTTACAATAACACGAGGCGGACTCGATGGTCCAGATATCGCCCTCTTCTCTTTCAAAACAGCCGCTCTCTTCTGCTCCCTTATCTACAACACACAAACTCTCAATCAAATGCCGATCCAGAAACTCTAAATTTTAATTGCGTAAACATAATCAACAAATACATGTACAGCACACAAGGTAAGGTACCATTTTATTACGTTGCATCCGAGCAGCCTTGGCTCCTTTAGCAACATTACGCTCAGATTTTGATATCTTTTTATCTATTAAGAAACAATAAAGTGATATATACAGAAGTTATCAAACAAATTCAAAGCCCGGAAATTCGACAAAAATAGAATAAAATATAACCTTGAGAAGATATTTTATGAACGTTGCGGGAGGATTTCGAAGCAAATCGAGTTTTGTGTGCCTTATTTAACTGAAGTCTAGACCCTCCCATGTTGAAGGCGGGAGATCAAGCGGCGGCGGTGGTGGCGCTTCGGTGGTAGGAGTTGCGGTTGTGAAGAAGGGGTTTTGAGAGGCTGCTTGGGGTTTTTTGTTGTTGGGTTAGGGATCCCAGATTTTGTTTTGCGAACTTAAGTTTTGAACCGGGTTTGTGGAAGAACGGCTTTACGCTTTCAGAATTAAAAGTAAAATATGTTTTGTTCTTTTATTTTCCCGCTGAAATATTGCTTAGAGTTTATATAGAAATATTGTTATTAAAATTCCTCAATTTTGAGTTCTCTAAAATTAACGTTGGACAAAAACGGATCTAGTCCAGGATGTTGCTAAATTTAATTTAATCTTGTGTCTATGTGCACATTTTGTAAAGATTAGATACATGGAAGATTTACAAGATTCATATTTTTGTAAATTATAAAGACACAAGAAAATTGTGGAAGAAAATCTACTTAGATATCTTGAAGATCCAAGATTAATCGAATGAAGATTTTTCAAGATATTAGGGAAATGATATCCATCAAGAAATCTATCGAACCTGAATGCCAAACAACAATGAGATGCACATCAACCAAGATTAGCACAAAATATATGAAAAAGATATGGCTGAGCTACAAAGATATGGAAATAATATACACACATTTATTATAGGAGATTCTTTCCATGTAAACTTGATTGTAGGGTTGTCTGTGACTTGTATATAAAGGGGACAACCCACAACCATTAAAGCAGTTCATTTAGTTTTTATTATGAGGGAGATCGAGAGAAATCATATATTTTATTTTATTTTGTTTCAGCGATCTGAGTTCTATGCCAAATTGGAACTCAGATGGTTTGACAGTTTTAGATTAACACCGTTAGGATACGTGTGGTGAAATCTATTTAGGGGACTAAGTGGTAGGCTAGTTCTTAGGGGAGTGTGTCTGATCTAAATAGGGGTATTTAGTGAAGAGGGAGTCTGCATTATTATAAATCCATACTTTCACGTTGTTGGAAAATAAGACACTACTCTAATATACTAATAAGTTTTCACGTGCGATGCACAAACATATTAATTTCTTTATGAATTATTTTCATGTAATTTTATAGTACAAATTATTAAATTTAAAAATACATAATATTTGTATTTTAAAAAAAATATATAATTATATTCAATAACATATGTATATTTACATGATTATAATAACATATATAAATATTATATATAAATTATATAACTATAAAATGAGTAAAATATAATAAATTCAATTTTGAGATTAAGGAAGTAATTATATATGATTCACCTAAAAGTAATCGGACAATGTATGGATAAGAATAAAACTATGAATATAAGCAAAATTATATCAAATTTATAATATTTTAAGGTTGCATATGAACAAAGTTATACAATATTTTCCTATTATAGTAACCATGTTTTGGTCGAAAATATGGCAATTATAATAAATAGCTTATACTTCTCTTTACATATATATATATATATATATATATAGATTTTAACAAATTATTATATTATATTATATTATTTTTGAAGAAATTAAAAAAATTCAGAATAATTGAGGCATAACCTTTTGATATATTCTAGAATTAATATTAAAACATAATCCCAAAACACTTCCAAGTTTTTAGTGTGAGATTAACTTCCTTAATTTACATATGAAATAGTTATTTACTAATAAAAATAATATTGGTCAATAATTTAAAAGATATTATATATGATTTTTTTTTAAAATCCAAATTTAGAAAGTTATTACTTCTCTTTATATATATATATATTGGTACGGGTCTTTTATATATTATATATATTGTATGTCAGATTTACTATAAAGCAAATCATGAGATTTTCTGAAAAATCTGAGCAACAATTATTATTCTAGCAAATCACGGTATTCTCTAAAAAATCTTAAAAACAACCGTCATTCTAAATATTATAATAAATATAAAAATTAATAAAATTAAATAAATTAATATTACTATTTTTGTGAATAAAAAAATAGAAAAACATGTGTTACTATAAATAGATTGGTACATGTCTTATATATATATATATATATATATATATACACAACAAATGTTATTCTAGCATATCACTGTATTCACTATAAATCTTAACAATAATAGTCATTCTTAATACTATAATGAATATAAAAAACAAACATATTACTATTTTTGTGAATGAAAAAGGTGGAAAAAATATATATTACCACAAATAGATGGATTTCTGCTATTATATATATAAATAGATATGTATAGTCCGCATGGACAGCTCAGTTGGTTCCTGGGTGGCAGATTGCGCCGCAGTGTGGGAGTGAGTACCATGATTTAGGGATTTCGCCTTTTGCCCCAAAGATATGTGTATATATATATATATATTTGCTCGTTGGGGAAGAAGGGAATTCTTCTTCGAAACAAACTCAATTCATGTTTCATTTATTTAAGCTTTCGCAAATTTTACTATTGAGTACGAAATCAACTTGTGCGCAAATATTCTCATATATTTCAATAGTATCTTTATGATGGAGAAAAAAATTGCAAATAAAAAAGATTTCCTATTAATTAGGAAGTAAAAACCATTTAAATATGCAAACTTAAAAACTGTAAATTATATCCATAAAAATAGCGATTTTATTAAATTCAAAAGAATTAAATTTTTTTATTGATTAAATTGTTCATTTTTATAATTAACTTTAATATTATACTTATAATTAACTTTATTATATTTCACTGGTAAAAGCGTGTGAATAATTAATACTATTGATTTAATTAGTGTTTCCTAAAATATCACAAGTAGAAAAGTTCCTTAGTTATTAGATATGTGAAAATCATATCAATAAGTGGTTATTTTATAATTAGTTTTAATCTAACAACAAGAAGAAAATGATATCAAAATAAATATTAAGTTAATTATTATTTTTTTGCTAATATTTTTAATGCTAAATAACATATTTTTTAATAATAAAACTATATAAAAATAACTTACATACATTGCATGGGGTTTCACAGTGGTCTATATATATATATATATATATAAAATAACAGAACCACAACTAAAATAGAAAGTAGGATTTTTCCGCCCAAAACATCTTTCTACATTTAGATAGTCCGGTAACCAATCAGTAATTTTCTCTTTTTTTTTGACTTCAAGTTTTAAAGGCTTATAACTTTTTCATCTCAACTCTATTTTTTATAATAAAAAAATATATATCAAATTAATTATCTTTTCATGATTTTTAATTTGATATCCATATGCATAAATAAAAATGTAATATTAAATTTTAAATATTAAATATATTTTCATAGGTTAATTATGGTATATTTTAATATTTTATATATTTTTATACTGTGAGATATTTTTATTTTAAACTAATTTTTATTAAAAATATATTTTATATAATTATGTATTTTATTTTAAAAAACATATCTATTATTATATTTATAATTACTTATTATAAATCGTGCAATGCACGGAAAATATACTAGTATATAATATAAAGAAAAGTACTGCCTTAAATAGAAAGTATCAAAATTTTTCGCCTAAAAACAAGAGTATTAATAAGCCTTTTTCTTCTTCTACTCCCCCTTTTTTTTTTGCATGTGTTCACAAAATGAGTCCTGCAAGTCACGCTCCTAATAAAAAAATTTCTTTTTAGAAAAACAATATTTAAACATGGCCAAAATTTTGACTAAAAAAATGTCTTATTCCCAATTTGATAGACTATGATGTTATATATATGTGTATTTGTGTGGCTGAAGATTGTAATTTAAAATATATAAATAAAAAAAAAAACTAATCATTACTTATTTTTGAATAAATTTATTTAACTTAAAAACAAAAGGTGAATAAATAAATGTTATTTTCTTTTTTAGATATTGATGACAAATTTTTTTGGGTGGAAGTTAATGACTTGACATTTATATATTGATAGACAGTTTTTGTATATTTCTTATTTATGTATAACATAGAAAATATTGCTTGGAATAGAGGTTGGTTCAGGTAAAATTAAGTTATATAATGGGACGATTGGAGATATGGGTTCGAGATGATCGAGGGAATCGAACGTCTGGCAGACTTAGGTCATGTCATGGATGTTAAACTATATGCGGACTTGCTTTCGCATTCCACACCTTTCTCATTTAACTAGTTTCGAGTGAATTACCTTTTAGCCAATAAGAGTCACACTTTGAGCGAACTCGTAAACTTGCTAGAGAATGTCCAAAGCACGATGGATAGTTCTTATACGCTAGTTTTGGTTGCTTAGCTTCTTCATCTCATCCCAACGGGGTCGAAAGATCTTAAAGGAAAGAAGATGAAGACTGGAGCGAACGCAACTAAGGCTAAGGGAGTGGTGATCAAGAAAGGCCCGAGCAAAGCTAATCTAATAAAGAAGAACTTGTGCTTCTATTGCAACCAACTTGGTCATTGGAATAAGGATTGCAAGGAGTACCTTGCTGCCCTTGCAACAAGTATTTTTCTTGTTGAAATTTTGAATATTACTTCAGATTCTACTTCGTGGGTGTTTGACACTGTATGTGGTGAACATGTGCTCAATGACCGACATACATTATGGCAAAGTAGGGATCTTCATCGAGAAGACATGATTCTCAAGTAAGGGAACGACAAAAGAGTGCATGCCCTGACGATTGGGCAAGTAGTATTAGAACATTCTAGTAGTTTTTTTTTTTTTTTTTTAATTGAACTACAAGATGTGTATTTTTTTAATTTAATTAAGAATATTGTGTTTGTGTCCGCTTTGGATACTTTGAGATATTTAATCTTTATTAAGGATGGATGTCTCTTAATTTCCCACAATGATTCTTCCTATCTAATTAGAACATTAACAAATGATTTGAACATCTTGAATAACAAATTACAATTACTACAACTAACAACAAGAAAATGCTTCTTAAGTAGTAACGATGCATACATGAGGCATGCACGTTTGAGTCATATCCTTGAAGGGAGATTATGAGAATTAGTCTTATTAGGGAAGCTTTCAGCCGAATTAAATGAGATCTCAACTTATGAATCTTTCCTTAGAGAGAAGATGGCTAAACCTCCATTTGGTAGCCAAATGGAACGTGCACAAGGTTTATTGGACTTGGTTCATACAGACATATGTGGTTCTCTAAGTGTTGAAGCACAAGTAGGATATCCTTACTTCATTACATTTGCTGACGACCACGGTCAGTATGTTTATGTGTACCCCTTAAGGTATAAGTCCGAAACTTTTGAAAAATTCAAAGAGTTTTAAAATGAAGTAGAGAACAGTAGGAATGCAAAGTAAAAACACTTTATCGAATCAAGGTGATGAATGCCTTAGCAGCAAATTTCAAGACTATTTAATATCTTAAAATGTTCTGGTATTCCTATGAGCTTATAAAAAAAGCGTACACTAATTATGTTGTGAGAAACATATATAATTCAAAATGGTTATGTGATAGCAGTAGGTTGGTAATACCAATGTTTGATAATCATGTTTTCAAAGGTAAGATCCTTACAAGAAGTAATGGATTTGAGCTGGTGTTGATTTCCCAAGCTGGCTCTGGTCCCCCTTTGCTCCAAGGCTGCATTTGAAGTTCCAAATATGACAATATTCAATAGTTATATTATACACAATATCAATCAACAAAAGTTAAAGATAATTCTTATCTCATGTTTGTACTACATCTTAAAAGGTTATTATTCAGTCGTAGACAAATTTATGTTGTTGTTTGCAAGGTTACCAACCAAAAAGAAATAAACTTTTGGTGTGTTATGATGGTATGGTTAAAAAAGATACGACAAAAATATTGTATTTCAAGAAATATTGATTAATGTTTAATTTCTTTTTTCTTTTTTTTTTTGTTTCAATGATTTGTTATTATTTTTCCACTAATATTAAGAAATAATATTTGATTGACTTAATTTGTTTAAATACTTGTGTTTTGGCATACACTCAAAATTGGTTGTTTATTATAAATAAAAATATTAAAAAATTACATATTTGTAGAAGTATACTATAATGGGAAATAGTCTTTAATTTTTTAATTTTTATGTAAACAGTAGTACTCCTTTTGTTGATAAAAAAACTAATGTATTAATGATATTAATTTTGTTTGTAGTATAATGTTGTTTAATTTAAATTAAAATCATTTATAATTGAATTCCATAGGGACTTATGAATTTTTTTCTATTATTTACAATAAATAATACCAAAAATAATACTTAATAATTTAAAAAATATATATAATTCATATATATATATATAACATTTAATAATTATACAACTTAAATATTAAAAATTGATACAAAATATCGCTAAAATCTCCTGCTGTTGTCATATTTCTTGTCACTAATCTTAATAAAATTAAAAACTTGACCGGACACAAACTTTAATAATGTCGGAATTCATAATTTTAAAAAATTTACTAAAATTATATTTAAATGCAAAATTTATTATTGTTAAAAATAAGCTGAAAATTTTGTACATGGTTCACATTATTAGATGGAGGTTAGTAATTGAATGAGAAACCACCCGCGCTTGCTTTATTTATGATTTATCCCCCAAAAATATCTGCTTCCCATTACCTTTATAAGAAATTTAATAAAAATTGAAAAAAATAAAAAAAATAAAAAATTATGCTAACGATAAACTGTATTTTTGCTCACCCTTCAGCTACCTCAGGAAAACAATGAACACGCTGCTACTCCCTCCACCACCACTCCACCTCCGCCCCCTCCACTTCCCTCCTCCTCCTCCCTTCCTCCACCACCGCCACCACTTCCTCCTTTCCGCCGCCTCCATAGAGCTCAGTCTCACCACCATCAACGGAGACGAGCAGGACCCGTACGACGTCGCTTTACTCCCCAACCCTCACTACGACTTCACCCCACTCCTCACCTTCCTCTCCACTCACTACAGCCCGTCCCACCCCTCTCGACCGGACCCACAGACCCGTATCCATCCGGATGAGCTTCGTCTTGCCGAGTTATTCGGCGCCGTTCCAGCTCCCCTCTGGCACTCCCTCATAAAGAATCTCTCTTCCTCACCTTCCTCATTTTCTACTGCTTATGCTTTAGTCACTTGGCTTCAAAGACACAATCTTTGCTTTTCCTATGAGCTTCTTTACTCAATTTTGATTAACGCTCTGGGGCGGAATGAGAAGCTGTACGAAGCTTTTTTGTTGTCCCAGCGACAGAGTTTGACTCCCTTGACTTACAATGCTCTCATTGGGGCGTGTGCTAGAAACGGTGATCTTGAAAAGGCCTTGAATTTGATGGAAAGAATGCGGCGGGACGGGTACCAATCTGATTATGTCAATTATAGTTTGGTTATTCAATCTTTAATAAGGAATAATAGTATAGATGTTGCTATTTTGGAGAAGTTGTATGGTGAAATGGAGGCTGATAGGATTGAGTTAGATGGGCAGTTGTTCAATGATATAATTGCAGGTTTTACAAAAGCTGGGGACATAGATAGGGCCTTGTACTTTTTAGGGGTGATGCAGGGGGGTGGGTTGAGTGCGAAGACGAGCACAGTTGTTGCTATGGTAAATGAGTTGGGGCATTTAGGGAGGATTCAGGAGGCAGAGGCTATTTTTGAGGAGTTAAAGGAGGGTGGGTTAAAGCCTAGGACAAGGGCTTTTAATGCTCTCTTGAAAGGGTATGTAAAGGTTGGAGCTTTGAAGGATGCAGAGTATATTGTATCAGAGATGGAGAGAACCGGGGTTTTGCCTGATGAGCACACATATAGTTTGCTTATTGATGCATATGGGAATGCAGGGAGGTGGGAGAGTGCTAGGATTGTGTTGAAAGAGATGGAGGCGAATGATGTGAAGCCTCATTGTATTGTGTTTACTAGGATCTTGGCTAGTTATAGGGATAGGGGTGAGTGGCAGAGATCGTTTCAAGTGCTCAAAGAGATGACGAGTTGTGGGGTGAATCCTAATAGACAGTTTTACAATGTGATGATTGATACTTTTGGGAAGTTTAATTGTCTTGAGCATATGATGGCGACTTTTAAGAGGATGAAGGTGGAGGGTATTGAGCCTGATACTGTGACTTGGAATACACTTATAGATTGTCATTGTAAGCAAGGGCATCATAATAAAGCGGAGGAGTTATTCAAGGAGATGCAAGAAAGTGGTTGTTTGCCTTGCACGACCACATATAACATCATGATTAATTCTTTTGGGGCGCAAGAGAGGTGGGATGATGTGAATGAGTTGTTGGGAAAGATGCAGAGTCAAGGACTATTACCTAATGTTGTCACCTATACCACCCTAGTTGATATTTATGGACAGTCAGGGAGATTTAATGATGCAATTGAGTGCTTGGAGGCAATGAAATCGGGTGGACTTAAACCTTCATCTACAATGTATAATGCTTTGATCAATGCCTATGCACAGAGGGTATCTTCTAAACTATGTTATTGTAACACACTTTTCTGTTAACTTGCGCGTGTGTGTGTGTGTTTATATATTCTTTGTTCATGATTGAGCTTGGTCTGCCGATGGATAAATATTGTATGATGCCTCTTGTATTTAGAACTTTATGCCACTCTCGCTTTCAGGGATTGTCCGAGCAAGCTGTGAATGCATTTAGAGTCATGAGGGGTGATGGTTTGAAGCCCAGCCTATTAGCTCTAAATTCATTGATTAATGCTTTTGGGGAGGATAGGAGAGAGGCTGAAGCATTTGCTGTTTTGCAGTACATGAAGGACAATGTGAGTGAAACTTTGCAGCCCGATCTTAATTATATTTCCATATATCCAAGCTAAATCCTTGTCTGTGACTGCAGGACTTGAAACCTGATGTTGTTACTTTCACCACACTCATGAAAGCATTAATTCGTGTCGAGAAATACGAAAAGGTACATGTCATTTGTTACTATTTCTAAATATATGTGCTTAGTGTTGTACAGAGAATCAAGAGTAGAAATTTTTTGACTCAGATTCTGCATGTTGATATATTCTGCACCAGGACACTTCCTTTGGGATTTCTTTTGCATTTGTTCATACCGCAATGAAGTTCTTGTTTGATTGTTTGTGACATAAATAAAGATTATCTTCATCGTAATGCTCATAGGTTAGGGTCCAACATAGATCAACAGATGAGAAGTATGTCATCCATTTGTCAAATGTTCGCTAGAAAATTGGATAAGGGACTGTAAATGTGGGGTTGTATGCAGTGCAAATCAAGAAGGCTCTTTTTGGCCTTCTCCGATTTCTATTCTATGCTATTTCTTGATATGGAGTGCAATAAAAAACTAAGATCTATATATTTTGTTGCTTTTGTAACAGTTTTCAGAAGCATTCATGCAGCAAAATGCACATATATTTGTTTGTTTAAACAGTTAGTAACTACAAAAGTTCCACCATGATTACAGGTTCCAGCTGTTTTCGAGGAAATGCTTCTCTCAGGATGTGCTCCCGATAGAAAAGCTCGTGCAATGTTAAGATCAGCTCTAAGATACATAAAGTCTAGTTACAAATTATAGTTGATTCATTTGTCACCTGGTTTGAAGTGAATAGCCAGTTGCCATTTAATCGTATATTTTGAGGTCAGTAAACGCGTATGAAGTTGGGACTGCGCGAGTTCTGGTTCAAGTTATAAACACTAGAGTAAGTCCCAACAAAAAATCTTTTATGTAGGAACTTTCAGAGTTTTTGATTTATTGACCAACTATAATAATATACATATGAAATTCATTTCAAACGTTGAAGAATTATCTATTTACTGAAATTCATTTCAAAGGTTTCAAAAATTCTTACCATTTCACATATCCATTATTAAAGATTAATACGCATTAATTTTATGGTTAGTTATAGAGAAAGTTGCATGACCTTATTATATTTATTTATTTTTTAAAAACATGCTTAGGTGTCAATTAAAATTATAATCAATTTCACTACTATTATATAAAATAATGCTTATAAAATTACATAAATAAATTAAAAACTTGCAATGATGTGGCACTACATTTGCCATTCAGACCTTCCCCACCCTAAGCTCCATCGTCATCCCTCCTAAATCAAATAATCATTTCATGAAAGAACTTAGCAACTATGAAAAATGCATCGTTAACCAATGGGCCAATATATGATTTGTGAACTTTTATTGAAATAGATCAAATTAAACCTCAAAATAAATTTATAAATCTTAATGAATAAATTTCTGGAATTTATTTTTTGATCTATTTGATATTTTTTCATAAAAAATCTCGTATTAACATATTTATTATATTAGTAAATAAATTAATTTAAAACATGCATAAAATCTTAACGAATTATTTCCTAAATTATGTTATCTCTTTCTTTGTTTGGAAAAAAAAATCCACATATTTATAAATTTGTGGTTATTTATTTATTTATATAATAGTATAAGAAAATGAACATCCAAAAAATATTTTATGTAAGAATAATGGAGGTAAATGTGTGGCGTTTGAAAAGTTAGAAAAATTATGAATAACCCATTACCATTACCATTAGTCCCAAGCATCTCAACATATATTTCGAGGAGAAGGAGAGCGTTGTCTAGTTTTCTTTGAATATAAAACAATGTCCCTTTGGTTCTCTAAGATTTATTTACAACGGAGGTATGTTTTTTTTGCACTTAAGAAGTAATATAATAACAGAAAGAATCGGAACTTTTTGAATATTAAAAATTTATAGTAACATACAACTATTTTCAAGTACCAAATCTATAAGTTGAAAACTAAAATTTATGATCAACTATAATGGAAAAAATAATGCCACATAGATAAATAAATATATTATCGTAAAAACTCCTGTAAAACGGTTCTATGTGTGATACAATTTCAAGTATTACTTGTTTAACTATAAAGTATCACTTTGATTAGTTATCTTAAAAATAGTGATATTTTATAGTTAAATAAGTAATATTTTAAATTGTATCACACGATGCAATCGTTTCACAAGAGACTCACTCATATATATTATATATATATATATGCTTATGTTATATTATTTGAAAGTTACTGATACAAATAAATACTTTCTGCTATATTCTACTATATATGCAAGTTTTTTTTTTTTTTTTTCTACTAATTATTACTTATTATAGGAATTATAATAGTTTATAATAGAATATAAATGAGTATATTTAGCCCAATATATGTGAAGGGCATGTAAAAGTCATTTGAATCAAGTTTTGACTTATTGATATGAAATAATTTAAATTTATGAGATCTGATATGAAACAAAAATTATAAATTCCTTATAGATATTCTATGAGAGTTTAAAATAAAGTTAGAAAAAAGTTTTTTTTTTCTTTTTTTTCTTTTAGAAGAAAATCAATTAAACTCAAACTCTTTTATATTTTTCATCATATAATATGACATAATTAATATAAAAGCAAAGGGAGATATATCTTGTTCATGTATTGTCTTTGTAAACCGGATCCATCTTTATCATATTTTAATTTGTATTGTTCTTGTTGTAGCCATAAAAAATATTAAATATAAATTGTTTTAAAAAGAAAAAAAAATGTTCAAGGAATTATGACATAAAAAGTTACGTTTATTAGGAAACATATAAGAAAATTTTAATTAACTTCTTTAATGTCATTCACTTATATAATTAAACTATCCAATAATTGGTTATCTTAATTAATCAATTAAGTTTATATATAATATTTATAATTATTAAATTACTTGGATATCCTTTAAACTAATCATAGTATGAGGATATAGAGATAGAGCAAATCAAAAATCGATTCTTGCACTTTTATTTACATTAAAAACTAACCAATTTGTATTACTTAAGAACCTAATATTAATACAAATAATATTCCAAGAAATCTAATTTAAAATATGTATGTAAGGACTTAAAAAAAAAAAATCAAATTAGATACGTGTTGTGCTGATAGTTTTCTGTTCTTAATTTCTAAATGCTTTTCTTGGAATAAATGCATATTTAAATAATTAAAATATTAAAACAAATTTATACAAGGAATTTCAACCTAAAATCTCCCAATGAATTATCAAAATTTAGTTAATTAAGCTAATAACAAAATGAAAATTTACCCTAACTGTCAAATCTCATTTAATTAAGCTAATATATATTTCAATTTAAGTGATTCCAATGACATATATTTTTATATAAATAAAATTTAACATTTTCTGCTGTCATAATGTTTATATACTCTTTTGTTTCATAAAATTCTCCTTCTATTTTCATGATTGGTTATATTTATATGCCTAAATTAATTCAAGATTTTCTTTTTCTGAAGTTAATCTATGCAGTAAGTTTGTCTTTTTTTTTTTTTTCCAACTCTAGGGCAGATTTTGCAATATTTTAATGTAAAATTTGCATCCCATCTCCAACAATCTGCACTACTTTCTGCAATAAAAAAGAATATTTCAATAATATTCATTACAATTTATTTATTTTTAATCTATATTTTAGAAACTTCATATTTTGTTAAATACATAATACGTAATGTATGAAAAATAATTTTTTATATGTAACATTTTAAATTTTTTATTTATAAAATTAATTATAAAAAATACATATAATATCAAGCAATAATACTGCAAAATTAAAATTGAACATCATAATAATAGTACAATAAAAATACATGTTTACAAGATTAAATTTTTGAATTAGAATATTCTGTCCACAAATGATCAATTAATGCATTTCGAAGTGCGAAATGAGCTTCTGCATCTCTAATTTGTCTAAATCGAGCCAAAAAATTTAAAAAATGTGTGTTTTCATTTTTAACAAGTTCGACTCCAGAGCTGGCACTTCTATTACTTTTTCGATTGGAGCATCAAGTTCTCGTTCATCCTTAATTATCATATCATGCATTATTATGCACGCAGTCATAATATCTTTCAAATCAATTTTACTCCAAAAATGTGCTAGATTTGTCACTATTGCAAATTGACTTTGGAGGACTCCAAATGCACGTTCCACATCCTTCCTACACACTTCTTGTTTCTTTGCAAAGCATTTTTTATGGACCATTTGGTGCATGAATCGTTTGCACAAGAGTTGCCCAGTTGGGATATATACTATCAGCCAAATCATACCCCATGTTTTATTCCTTTCATTGAATAACATAACGTGCAGGAGGAGCAATACCTTTAGCAAGGTTAGAGAAAAGGTGAGACGTCTCCAACATATTAATATCATTGTTGGATCCTAACATCCCGAAACAAGTATGTCAGATCCACAAATCATAATCAGCCACAACTTCAAGAATAATTGTTGGAGATCCACTTCGACCAACATATCGTCATGCCCATGCCGTTAGACAAATTTTTCACTTCCAATGCATACAATCCAAACTTCCCAGCATTCCTGGAAAGCCACGTTGCTGACCAATATAAAGTAATCTTGTAACATCATTAGCAAAAAGGAAATCTTAGATATTCTCCCCCAAATATCTCATTAATAGCACTACAATTTTTTTTTGGCACATTCAATTCTAGTAGACTCTATAATTTTGATGTACTTATCAGTTGCATCCGCTTAAATTGCATACCATAGCATTCAGAATGCTGCAATTACTTTTTGAAATTCTTTACTGCATGAACAATACGGAGAAACAAATTTCATAACATTCGATAACGTCGATGAAACTGATCTTCATTAAACCTTGGAGTTTAAAAAAAGTAGTCTCTGAAAATGTTTTGAGCTACTACTTCACGATCACGATATATTGTCCTGCAACATGGAACTCAGCCTCCACGAATGGGTTCAGCCCTTCGACGCTGATATGCAGCTAAGATACGATTGTTATTATATATTTGTTGAACAATCGCCTGTTGCTACACATCGAAACAATCACTATCTATAAATTGTTGATGTTCATCATCAGATGAACTTGAAGGAATACAAGAAATAGCAGAAGGACCAGCAGAGTGAAAATTCATTTTTTTAGTGACAAACAGAGTAGAACAGAAATTTCTTTTATTAACGGAGAAAATGACTAAACGGATTGAGGATAAGGAAGATTGATGTGAAGAAAATGGGTGGAATATGTGCTCATTATATAATGATCTGTATGCTATTCCAAAAAACACAATCTTTGTATTCGGAACAATAGCCATTGATATCCTATTACAACTTTTAATTTCAACCCTCTACTTAAGTCTTAAAAGCCACAAAAAGCACAATCCTCGTGTTTTCAATTACGACCGTTAGATTATTGTGATCTTTAAATCTCAACCATTCACCACTTGTCTGAATTAAAATCACAGTTACAGAAAACACAATCTTTGTGCTTTCAATATTAGTCGTTGATAACCGACAATAGCTTTTAATCTGAGACATTCATTCAAAGTCTTAAAACACAGAGAGTTGCAACAAGCACAATCCATATGTATTCAACTCCGACCGTTAGATTATTTTGATATTTAAATCTCAACACTACACCAATTTTCTGAATAGGAAAAAGAGTTGCAAAAAGCACAATCTGTGTGCTTTCAACCACAACCCTTGCATTATTATCTGCTTTTCTACGAATTTCTATAAATATATGCCATACCACATAACGTTTCTCACAAACTTCTCCAACTCTTTTTTATCTAAAGCATCTTTTGTTTTCTTCTCTCAAATATCTAAGCCACCCACCACTAACTACACTTCAGCTGAAGATAGACGCCTTACTGGTGTCTATCTCAAAATCTTACAAGATCCAATTGTGGGAATAATCTAGTAAAAAGATCTATTTTGGAGTCGTGTTACAGAAAAATACAGCTTCGATAAACCAAGCATCAGGATGCAAGACCATAACAAACGATCATTGCAATGTTGCATGCTGTAACGCCTGGTATTTTTCACCCTAATCTTATTATTTAAATTTTAAGTATACGCCGTTTAATTATTATCCGCTGAGATAAGTTAAATAGTACGCATAATTTTTAATTATTTTTTTAGTCTTGGGTTATAATGGCCCAATTAGTTTTATTAAGTAAAGTCTATTGAGATATCGATATTTTAATATGTCTCGTTGTATTGAATAAGCCCATATTGCATTAGGTTAGATGTTTATTAAATTGCATCTTTTGACCCAAATGAAATTAGGCCCAATATTTTGAGCCCATAAAATTTTCAGCATGTTTGTGTGCATTACATAAATCACCGTTCTTGACCAGTTCAATACTAAAATAAGAATCCTAAAGAATAGAAGATTTGAATAACATACGATTAGATTCCCTATCTAATAAAAAACCCTAATATAGCAATATCTATTGTTAACCCTATGTATAAAGTCAATAGTTTTCCCTCCCAACACAGATTATGACGTGAAAAAAAAAGAGAGAGAGATTTTCTGCAGGAATTTCTGATCAAGAACACGGTGTTTAGGCTTATTGCATGAAATTCTCGAAACTTATTCATATTTCAAAGTCGAGGTGGGGGTTTTTATGGTTTTTCGTTATTAATTATATTATTTGATTCGTTTACATGTTTATAGTTATTATATGTTATGATTTATGGATTGTGCAAGAACTAAGTTGCACCCATAAGTTGATTGACCAATCCCCTAAGCTACGTATGCTACACAGCTACATGCCCTTAAGTTCTAAGTTATGTAAGTATTTGATACTTACTTATCATGTTATGACATACATATAACTGTACTACATGGTTTACTGTCAATTATATAATTGATTTTGGCAACTTGACTCCCACGAGCTAAGGAAGCTCACCCCAACCTTTTGAACATTTCAGGTTAAGATGGAGCTAGCGGTGGAGTAAAGGCAAGCCGACGAGCATATGATAAATATGAGTTTCGTTAAGTTATTTATTATTAACGCACTAGTTGAATTCATTATTCATTTTATGATAAAAATTAGTAGTCTGGTAAGGGATTAATAAGTGCTCGTAATTTAATATTGCCTCTTGGACCATTATGTTACTGATTTACTTATTTATCCGTATGGATTAGTTATTGATTTAATTATTTATGAATCGTTTTAGGAATTATGCTTATCTATTTCGCTGCTTAGTAGATTTTTAATTGTACTAAAAATTATTTAATTAGTGCCATGACTAGGTTGATTTTAATTACGAACTCATTTTAGAATAAATACTATTTTATTTATTTATCTGTGTGGGTTAAATTGTTTGTTGGGTTAATGGACATGAGAAATCAATTTCTTGTTGTTTAGGTCTTTATGCTACCACTTATTATTTGATTTTGTTTTTGAAAATATATTATTGGCTATAATTATTTGAGGTTACGACATACAAAAATGTAGTATTAGGAAATCTAGTAATTCATTTTAGTGCTTGGATAAAATTTATGCCATATGTTTCTCTTTTAACGGCCTGACTTTAGAAATATTAATTTTACAAAAGCATATATTATGTGTCTACTTGTTTATAACTGTAATTTACTATTTAATTATATGTTATAAAATTTGGGTCGTTACAGTGTGGTATCAGAGCGGTCTACGTTTCTGTATACTCGTATTTCTAGAAATTTATTAATAAGATTATGTTATGAAATATTATCATATGCTTGTGGCCACCTCTGCTTTGTCGCGCAGCTCCAAGGTACCAAACACTTTATCTCGTTATTTCACATTTACATACATCGTAAGCATGAGTTTGATAGGTATGATGCATAAGTATGGCTCGTAAGTTTGATAAGCAAAGCATTAAGAATAAGCACATGGATGCATATAGGACTTATGATACAAGATTGGTGTTATGATATATATAATTATGAGTATGATCCTAAGTTATTATTATGGTTTGATTGTGTTCAATGCTAGTACCGGAAGAGTAGATAGGATGCTTATAAGACAATATTATATGCTAATATATATTATATTGTTTTTACCTTTATTATGATTATTAATAAGAATATACTTAGTATTTTAACTACGGTTGTGATTGTGATTGTGATTATGATTACGTTTATCGTGATTATGATTGGGGTTGTGATTGTGATTATGTTTGCTATTTGTTCTTATATTTTGTATATTATATTACGATTCTATGATTCACGAGAGCAACATCTAGATGATAGGATCATGGCCTCCTCGTAGAGAAATTGCTAACCGTAGTGCTAGGAACCGTGCACGCGACGCACCGAATGATGCCCCTAATCAACAACAATTACTGTCTGGTTTGGCTACTCTGCTCCATGGTGTGACAATCAATCCACCTACAACTCATGAGCAAGTCCAATCATGGGTGATCAGCCAATTCAATAGTTTCAAGCCACCTACATTCCATGGACATGAGGGACCGGAAGCTATTGAAGAATGGATGCTAAATTTAGAGAGTGTCTTTGATTATATGGCATGTACTGATGCACAAAAGGTGTCATGTGCTGTTTTTCAACTCAAAGAGGACGCTCGTACTTGGTGGAATGAATATTGGAGACTTCGAGAAGAAACCGAATGTACTGCACTCACGTGGAATGAATTTAAAGTGATAGTAATGGAGAAGTATCCTTGTGTCTACAAGGGTAGGATGGAGAGAGAATTCATGGATCTCACTCAAGGGAGTATGACAGTGACTGAGTATGAACGAAAATTCAATCGTATGTGCCGTTTCACACCTCACATGGTTGATACTGAAGAGAAGAAGGCACAAAGATTTTGAGATGGATTACGACCACAAATTCATCATCATCTAGCGAGTCATGGACCAATGACCTATGCTGATGCTATCGCAAGAGCTGAAGATATTTCGGCAAGTATAGATTTGGAGAGGGCTAAGGATCCAACCGTTGAAACCTCAAACAAGAGAAAGTGGTGTGACGAGAAATATGGAAATAAGAACAACAAGAAAGGAAGAAATGATGGGCCGTCTGGGGCTAGAGCACTTGTTGATTTTCCTACCTACCCCAAGTGTGGAAAGAAGCACCGAGGTGAGTGTATGCGTGGTCAGAATCGATGCTATCGTTGCCATGAAGAAGGACACATGATCTCTCAGTGTCCAAGGAGGGATGGTTGGGTGGACCGTCGAAGTCAAAATCAAGGTTTTGGTGGGAGAGCTCGTGTGTTTGGATTGGCTGAGCAAGCACCACGCTAACATCCAGTGCAAGGAGAGAAAGATTACTCTAAGTTCACCGAATGATGGAGAGGTTGTCTTCCAAGGAACAAGATGCAACAAGGTCCCATGTGTTATAACAACAATTAAAGGAATGAAAATGTTGAAAAAAAGGATGTCACGGATATTTGGTAAGTCTGATGGGAGTGGCTACCCAAGAAGTGATTGTAGACGATGTTCCAATTGTGAAGGAGTTTTTAGACGTCTTTCTTGAAAACTTGCCAGGAATTCCACCGGACAGACAAGTGAAATTCACAATTGATTTGGTACCTGTGGCAGGCCCAATTTTGAAGGCCCCGTATAGAATGACACCAAAAGAGTTACAAGAGTTGAAAGTGCAAATTCAAGAGTTGATTGAGATGGGATTTATTCTTCCAAGTGTTTCACCATGGGGTGCACCGGTATTGTTCGTGAAGAATAAGTACGGAACCATGAGAATGTGCATTGATTATCGTGGACTTAATCGACTCACTATAAAGAATAAATACCCTCTCCCAAGAATAGAAAACTTGTTTGATCAACTCAGAGGCTTAGGAGTGTTTTCTAAAATTGATTTAAGGTCCGGATATCACCAATTGAAGATTAAGGATGGAGATATCCCAAAGACGGCATTTCGAACGAGATATGGCCATTATGAGTTTGTGGTGATACCATTTGGTTTGATTAATGCACCAGCTGTTTTTATGGACTTAATGAATTGAGTATTTCATCCTTACTTGGATCGATTTATCATTGTTTTCATCGACGACATTCTAGTGTATTCGAAGGATAAGGATGAACACGAGCAACACTTGAGTGTAGTTTTGGAGACACTTCGCAAGGAGAAGTTGTACGCAAAATTTAGTAAATGTGAGTTTTGGCTTGATCGAGGGCACGTTGTCACCACTCATGGAATAGAAGTTGACCTAGCTAAAGTGGAAGCGGTTAATGATTGAAAGGCACCAACGAATGCAAATGAAGTCCGCAGCTTTTTGGGTCTTGCTGGTTACTATCGAAGATTCATTGAGGGATTTTCAAAAATATCCACTCCAATGACTCGTTTGACAAGGAAGGATGAAAAGTTCATGTGGGATGAGAAGTGTGAGAATAGTTTCCAAGAATTTATGCAAAGACTTATTACAACTCCTGTGCTGACCATCCCAGACCCTACCGAGGAATTTGTGATTTATAGTGATGCATCCAAGAAAGGATTAGGATGCGTGCTAATGCAACATGATAAGGTATGGCCTATGCATCGAGGCAACTAAAGACACATGAGTTGAACTACCCTACGCATGATTTAGAATTAGCTGCTGTGGTTCATGCTTTGAAGATATGGCGACACTACCTTTACGGAGGTAAGTGTGAAATTTACACGGACCACAAAAGTCTAAATTATTTGTTTACACAAAAGGAATTGAATATGAGACAAAGAATATGGATCGAACTAGTGAAGGGTTATGATTGTACAATTCATTACCATCCAGGAAAAGCTAGTGTAGTGGTCGATGCTCTAAGCCGGAAAACACGAGGAGAACTAACTTGTCTTTTGACTAAGGAGGAAGAGTTAGTAAAAGAATTGCAAGAATGAATCTGAAAGTGATTACACCACCTAAGACAATGAGATCAATTTTAGCAGCCTTAGTGGTACAACCAACCTTGAAGGAAAGAATCAAGGAGGGTCAATTTCTAGATGATTTTCTGCGTAAAATGAAGGAGCGTACCCTTGCTGGTGAAGATAAAGGATTTCAAATATCCAAAGATGGTACAATGTATTATGAAGGAAGAATATGCATGCCAAATCTTACAGAGTTGAAGAAGATGATTTTGGAGGAAGCACACAAAACTCCTTATACCACTTATCCCGGTAGTAGAAAAATGTATCAAGATTTGAGAAAGTTCTTTTGGTGGGAAGGATTGAAGAGGGACGTTGCTGATTTTGATAAAAAATACATTATTTGTCAGCAAGTGAAAGCCGAACATCAGAGACCTTTTGGAATATTGAAATCGCTCCATATACCAGAGTGGAAATGGGAGCATATTACGATGGACTTTGTGGTGGGCTTACCACGATCCGAGAAAGGAAATAAAGCAGTATGGGTCGTAGTTGATTGTCTTACGAAATCAACACATTTCATACCAGTGAAGATGACGTACTGTGTGGATCAATATGCCCAAATTTATATTCGTGAGATCGTGAAATTGCATGGAGTACCTGTTTCCATTGTCTCCGATCGAGATACACATTTCACATCACGTTTTTTGAAGAGTTTGCAAGAGGCTATGGGTACTAAGTTAAATTTTAGTACTGTTTACCACCCGCAAACCGATGGTCAGTCCGAGAGAACAATTCAAATACTTGAAGATATGTTGAGAGCTTGCGTTCTGGACATGGGTGAAAATTGGGAACAACTTTTGCCGTTGGTGGAGTTTGTGTATAACAACAATTTTCAGTCTACCATTGGAATGGCTCCTTATGAAGCATTATATGGAAGGAAGTATAGATCACCGGTGTATTGGGACGAAGTTGGCAAAAGAAAGATTTTGGGGCCCAAAATGATAGAGAAAATGGTTGGAGTTGTGGAGAAAATACGAGAAAAGATTAGAATAGCACAAGACCGTCAAAAGTCTTATGTAGACAAGCATATAAAAGATCTTGAGTTTAATGTGGGCGAGAAGGTGTTTTTGAAAGTAGCTCCGATGAAGAGAGTAATTCGTTTTGGAAGAAGAGGTAAGTTGAGGCCTAGATACGTAGGGCCATTCGAAAACATCAATCGTATTGGTGACTTGGTATATAGATTGGCCTTACCACCCAAGTTTGCATACGTTCATGACGTCTTCCATGTATCTATGTTGAGAAAGTATGTACATGACCCGAGTCACATCATCAACTACTCTATGGTGGAGGTGAACCAAGATCTCACCTATGAAGAGCAACCCGAAGAGATCTTAGATAAGAAGATCCAAAGGCTAAGAAATAAGGAGAAAGTATTGATCAAAGTACAATGGCGTAATCATAGCAAAGAGGAAACTACGTGGGAACGCGAGGAGGGAATGAAAACCCGTTATCCCGATTTCTTTACTTACGGTACGTTATGAATTTTTGAGGATGAAAATTTTCGCAACTGGGTAGGATGTAACACCCGGTATTTTTCACCCTTATCTTATTATTTAAATTTTAAGTATATGCCGTTTGATTATTATCCGCTAAGATAAGTCAAATAGTACACATAATTTTTAATTATTTTTTTAGTCTTGGGTTATATTGACCCAATTTATTTTATTAAGTAAAGTCTACTGAGATATCAATATTTTAATATGTCTCGTTGTATTGAATAAGCCCATATTGCATTAGGTTAGATGTTTATTAAATTGCATCTTTTGACCCGAATGAAATTAGGCCCAATATTTTGAGCCCATAAAATTTTCATCATGTTTGTGTGCATTACATAAATCACCATTCTTGACCAGTTCCTACTAAAATAAGAATCATAAAGAATAGAAGATTTGAATAACAAAAATCTTTACCGATAGGGATACGATTAGATTCCATATCTGATAAAAAAAAAAAAAAACCTAAATCCAGCAATATCTATTGTTAACCCTAGGTATAAAGTCAATAATTTTCCCTCCTAACACAGATTACGACTTGAAAAAAAAAAAGAGAGATAGAGATTTTTTGCAGGAATTCCTGATCAAGAATACGGTGTTTAGGCTCATTGCATGAAATTCTCAAAATTTATTCATATTTCAAAGTCGAGGTGGGGGTTCTTACGGTTTGTCATTATTAATTATATTATTTGATTCGTTTACATATTTACTGTGAGTATATGTTATGATTTATGAATTGTGCAAGAGTTAAGTTGCACCCCTAAGTTGATTGATCAATCCCCTAAGCTACGCATGTTACACAGCTACATGCACTTAAGTTCTAAGTTATATAAGTATTTGATGCTTGCTTATTATGTTATGACATACGTATAACTGTACTACATGGTTTACTGTCAATTATATAATTGATTTTGGCAACTTGACTCCCACAAGCTAAAGGAAGCTCACCCCAACCTTTTGATCCTTTCAGGTTAAGATGGAGCTAGCGGTGGAGTAAAGGCAAGCCGACGAGCATATGATAAATATGAGTTTCGTTAAGTTATTTATTATTAACGCACTAGTTGAATTAATTATTCATTTTATGATAAAAATTAGTAGTTTGTTAAGGGATTAATAAGTGCTCGCAATTCAATATTGCCTCTTGGACCATTATGTTACTAATTTACTTATTTATCCGTATGGATTAGTTATTAATTTAATTATTTATTAATCGTTTTAGGAATTATGCTTATCTATTCTGCTGCTTAGTAGATTTTTAATTGTGCCAAAAATTATTTAATTAGTGGCATGACTAGGTCGATTTTAATTACGAACTCATTTTAGAATGAATATTATTTTATTTATTTACCCGTATGGGTTAAATTGATTGTTGGGTTAATGGGCATGAGAAATCAATTTCTTGTTATTTAGGTCTTTATGCTACTACTTATTATTTGATTTTGTTTCTGAAAATATATTATTGGTTATAATTATTTGAGGTTACGACACACAAAAATGTAGTATTAGGAAATCTAGTAATTCATTTTAGTGCTTGGATAAAATTTATGCCATATGGTTCTCTTTTAACGGCCTGATTTTAGAAATATTAATTTTACCAAAGCATATATTATGTGTCTACTTGTTTATAACTGTAATTTACTATTTAATTATTTGTTATGAAATTTGGATCGTTACACATGCAGACCATTCTCAAACATGTGAGAAAATTCAACGGGTGTCTGTAACAAATTGAGCTGCTAAATCCTTGTGGTGCAAGCAAACAAACAATTGTAAGTTGTTATTTTTACTTTATTTTTTTATTTGTCAAATAGAATATTTTGATTCCAATATTGTTTCAAAATTACGCAGTTGGAGCATGTAAATGAAACTATGAAGTCGGCGAAAGGATATGAGGCTAGGTTCAAATTCGACCAAGTGTGGCCGATTTTAAAATCGTTTGTGAGCTAAAGGAGCTAACTGTAAAAAAAAAAATTCAGAGTCTCCTCTTTTCCCTAATCCTTCTTTGTCTTCGTTTATTATTGATTTAAATGACGACAACATTAGCAATGTTGGTGGTTCTTCGTCAAAAAGACCCGAGGGGGTGAAAAAGTCAAAACTTAAAAAGAAACAAAAGGAAGATGATGATGATTTCGTACAAATGATAAAACAAGAAAATGCCTCATCCAGAGAATTATTAGCAAGCACAGCTTCAAAAAAAGACCGTGAGAATGAGAAAAACTCATGAAATTGAGTTGAGAGATCGTGAGATAGCGATGCACAATGAAAGAAATGAATCGGAAAGAATCAAAGAGGAGAACACAACTTTAAGGATGAATTTAGACACTATTGTTGATCCTGCACTACGCGAATACTTGAGGTTGGAGCAACAAAATTCTGCAGAGGAGGACAGAAGCCGAGCCAGCAAATTAGGTTATTAGTATCATATGTATTTTATATTAAGTAATTGTATTTTTAATTATGTTGTGATTTTATATATTGTTTGTAACTTTATAATTTTTAATCGTAATTGTATGTTTTGTCTATTTGTATTTTATCTATTTTTTTGATTTTATGGTAGAATAATAATTTTGTGTAGTATTTAAAATTTTATTTATTATTTTTATTTATAATTAAAATTACACATTTTTATTATTTTTTATCATATTTAATTAAAATAATCTTAAATTAATTAAACTAAATTAATTATGAAACAAACAGTGTATTATTAAATATAAATATTAAGAAACATATAAATAAAACGTAAAAAAAGAACGTAATGAATATTAAAAATGTATAAATAAAACATTAAAAAAAAAAAAGAGAACTATTGGCGCAAACTTACCGCAAATAAAATAAAATTAAAAAATTGCTTTACAAATAAATAAATAAAACACTATTATATTAATTTAACTATTTTTGAAACTGGGGCGTCAAATTTGATAGAGTTTATAATGGAAGTTAATAGAAAAAGATTGAATGAACAGCTATCTTAATAATCACAAATGCGAGTACGAAAAATGCAGTTGGCGCAAACATAAAATAAAAAGTGGAAATAATTCGCATAAAGGGATCAGTTTTAAGTTGGAATCAGAAACAACCTCACTCACATGTATGTATAGAAGGAGGAACTCTCAACAAATTGTATATTCTTAGAGCATAATATACACGTGGACAAAAAAAAAACTTCTTCTTCCCCATTCCCGGCCAAAAATAATTGCAAAAAGAAATGGAAAAGACAAGACCAGACTAATTTTGATACGCCTATGTGATCAGAGAGACATGGCAGAAACAAGAGGCCTGGTAGTCTTGGAAATTCTAGAGCAAAACATGAACAACAAAAGCACAGAAGATAACAAGAACAACCTGAAATACGTTCTGATCTCCTGCAAACCAAGCTCAAGAACCTCCATCTTCTTCCCATACCTACTTTTCCTATGCATTAGATATCCATTGAGATAGTCATCTATTGATACCCATTGGTCAAAACTGGATGCAACAGCCTTCGGGTGAAGTCCATCCATCTGCTGCATGCCTAAGCTGAACATCTGGAAGAATGCAGCTGACCAGTCATTCAGAACTCTCTGTCATTCACAAGATTAACCGTGTTGAGTGATTGATTATTGCAAAATGAAGTTAATATAAAAATAATGTTGTAAAGTATAGTATCAAATTATCGATATAAGATCTTAGACATACATTGAAGGAGGTGATGTCTATGGGGTTGAACATCTTGAAACAATCCTTTGAGGTGGCCTTGAGATCTCCATAAATCTGTGTAACATGCAAGCAAGGACATTAGGTGAAGAAAGAAGCAGAAAAAGGAAGATAACTTATTCGAGCCCTATACTTTCATTTGTAAACATTAGGTCTCTGTACCTTCAACTGCGTTTGAATTGGGCCACAGTACTTTCACTAGTAAAAATTAAACACTTGTACCCGATGTATACAAATGAAAGAAAATGGACCTATTAAAAATGAAAAACTTGGTATAGGACCCTAAATATGCATTTTTTGTAAAAATAATTCTGATTAACAATCAGGCATTCACAAACCTCAAAAGTAAAAGCCATGGGCACCCTTGCAACATCGTACATATAGTCTGTTGCTGTACCATGGGCCAAATACCTATACATAAAGGATACGACAACTTGCATTTAGCAGAAGGGATGTAGATGCTAAATAGTAGAAAGATGCAGGTTTAACTAAGAAATCATCATGCTTAACTGAAGATTCATATAGAAGGATTGCAAGATGTATGAAGTAATCAGAATCATGAAACAATGTAGTGATGCCTGATTAGTTTGATTTGTGGCCGCAGTTTGTTTCTCAACTTCACTAAATGGACAACTTATGAAACAGAAGGAATGAAAAGAGCAATGACTTCACAGCTTCCGTTTTTACATTTAAAAAGAGGAAGAAGAGCAGGAGCACAGATATTTGCAGAAACTCAGATGACCTAAAATTGACTGAAGACAATTTGGCACCAAAGGAAAAGATGCATGAAAACATGGAAATTCATGACATAGTATAAAAGAGGAACAAGAAAACTGGTAGAAGGGTGTCTCCCCTCCTTAAAAAATGCAACAATCTTATTTGATTTATACAGTGTTCACTACGTCTGAAGGTAGAGATCATAAGGCAAAATTTTGTGTTGCTTCAAAATGATTGAACTGAAAGAGTAAAGTAGTTTAAGAGGTACAAACCCAACAGATCCTCCACCAGATCCTACTATGCAATGATCTTTGAGATGAAAATGGTTCAGCTCCTGAAGCACGGACTTCATTATCTGGGAGGGTATTCCATCTGGGGTCGTATTTTTGTGATCATACGGCATGAACAAAGCCTAAGCAATTGAGAAAAAGGGTTACAAAAGAGTTGACGGCTCAACTAAGATGCAGTTATTAATATAATGCCCAAACAAATAAAGCCTGCCAAGTAGCTTAAACAAGGCTTTAGTCAAACATCTGAAACAAATTAATGAAGATCAACTAAAATCCCATAAATATGTAGCCAAACATAAAGCAGATATTAGAGATTGAACTCCATGACTGGTGAAAAGACTAGTCAGTCTAAAAAGTTCAGGATCTCAAATTTAGATATTTCAAAAACTTTAATCTAGGCAGATTGACTAGTCTTCACAATCACATGAAGTACCAATAGATTAGCAAGTGATTACACTGCTAGCCAGAGGCAACAGAAAATATATGCATCAACTCAACCAATAGATTAGCAAGTGATTACACTGCTAGCCAGAGGCAACAGAAAATATATGCATCAACTCAACCTACCTCCATCCCGGAGTGCACATTAACCCAAATGTGTGGTTCAAATGATACAGACAATTTCCGCATAATTTGAGTCTCAGGCTCACTGAAGGGACCAGCCCCAGGGTTCTCTTCATATGGATCATAATCCTGAGGCAGATACGGAGATGTCTTAGTACATAATGGCATGAAAAAAAAAAAATTCTAGACAATAAAGCCAGTAAATGAAAGAAGTATTCCACCTACTAAATTATACAGGTTAAGCCCCCCATGACTATTTTACATGAATCAATGGAGTAAAAGAGAAGCAAGGGAATCTCAATATAGCAGGAGAGGTTTCACAAAAATAACTCAATGATTATGTACGAAGCATAAGTTCCCCATGGACAATGAAAACGCTTAAATACCTTCTCTTTTTTACCCCAATCCACACTCCAATTACGGTTGAGATCAACTCCTCTGCCTGCAAGAAACTGAAACTTTGAGCATTTTGCACTTCTATAAGAATGGTCTTGTACAAATTTATCTTATTCATTAATACATTAAAAATAAAAAAATAAAAAAGCAAGATTAGTTGTTAGACCATTTCTTCTCTCACAAAGCTCTCCATCTTCAACGAGTTTGCGGCCATTCAAGTTTTCCACTGGTACAACCTATCAAGTAGGAATTCAAGCGACATTAATTTAAAAGCATAATGACGGTCCTTCTCTAAATGGATGACTACAGTAACCACATATCATCTTTCATTAAATCCAACTAACATTTCATTAGATTTGTTACACAAAGTCTTCTGCCAGAGAATATGGGATCCAAAACTAGCCACATTCAGTGAGTAAACATATGAGATCCAAAACTACAGCTGTAATACTGGGGTAACAGGTTTGGAACTTATGTAATCTCTTTAGAAAAGACAAATTTCATCATTTGTCTACATTTAATGCACATACAACAATCTAGAAGAAGTCAAATATATATATATATATATATATATATATTTTTTACCTTTATAACAAGCCTATCAAGTGTCCTATTTAAAGTGGAGCGGTTCACATTGGGTAAAAACTCCTCCTCACTTAGAATGGAAAGGAGCCGCAGCGCTAATTCAGTTGTAATAAGCTCCCTTGCATGCTGTCCAAAAGTCTGGAATACAAGGAATCATCTGTCAAAAACACCAGCAATAAACCAACCTGAGAATTTTCACACACTATTCCACTTTAAAACAGGGTGCTGTAACATCAAATCCTGCACCATAGGAACACAGTATACCCTAGCCCCTTCATATGACTCCAAAAAACCGAAAAGAACTAAAGAGTAAATTTTTTTTTTGAAACAATATGACCAGATGTGGTTAGTACAGAAAAACTTACAAGCAGAATCCTAAGCTTTGCCTTGTCATCACTCTCTTTTCTATCCTGGTTATATGTAACTACCGTCATCTGTGCCTCATAGCCTTTATTCTTACTAGAAAGTTTCTCAATCTGTTTGAAGTAGAAAAAATTAAAATGAGAAACCCATATTTCAAAGACTGGAGCATTAACTGGGACATAGTAAAACAAACATGAGTACCCACCGAGAGTTTATTTGGGTGACGATGAACCAATGATTCGATTTCTTCCAATAAAGCTCCGCTGCAAAGAATTAAAATAGGCATAAGAACATTTAAAGATTCTGAAAACTAAATCAATGTAATCCAACAAACATATATGATCAAGGGAAAATATGGCTTCAAATCTTCAAATCGTTTTCTTTCGAGGTCCCTATAACAATCTCAGCAGCTATACAGTTCAATTAAATTATTTCCCACGACTACCAAAGAGCCAACAGTGAAAGGGAAAAAGCAAAATAATGAAACTTCTGCTAGCTTTGAACCTCAGTTTCGATTTGTATTGAATTTCAAGCCCCTCCAGAATCCCATGCAACAGAAATAAAATAACGTTCATTAGAAAATTCGTAAAATCAGATAATAGTATGAATGATTCAAACACAAGAAAAGAAGGAAATTTTATTCCGACCAGTCAACGGTCAAAGCAACATTAATTGAAACACAAATCTCCTTCTTTCCTATGATTCATTATAACTCAACCAATGTCGGATAAATTATAACATCATGCTGCGACTACTGCATTAGAACTACATAAATCAAATCGCACAAAACTACTTTCTTTCAAAAGAAATTAAACCAAAAAAATCAACCTGGTATGGTAAAGATCGTGATTGATGGGGGTGATAGACTCAGCCCTTGTTCCATTAGGTTTTCCATTAGCGAAATTAGCAAACACAAATAAGATGAAAAGATCTGAGAGAGGATTCAGGCGACGGCGAAATCCCATTTACAATCGGCGATCTACAACTAGAAAATGCAGGAGTTGTGCTTATTTTTCATCTCATCATCCAGAAAATTTCGGAGGAGTTTCGCGTCGACGCTACGATCTCGTGCAAATCGGTCCGATTCAAAGTCGACGATTTTTTCGAACTGAAGGCTTTTTAGACAAGGACGTCGTTGATTGCATTTGGCAACCTTTAACGGCTATGATATTACCGATCTGATCCGCGTTGCCATGTGCGTGACTATTATTATTATTATTATTATTATTGTGAAAAGAAAAACCAGATAAATTCTCTTTAACTATTTAATTAATATATTTTGCCGTCTGTGTTGGATGGGACGGTTGCCAGTTGGGGAAAATTAAGTGATGATTGGTCAGAAATAGAACAGTGGTCAGACCAGTAATACATTGACATCAGCAAAATCGAGTAACGGTTATATTTTTCTTTCCTTTTTATTTATTTATTACTTTTACCTTTTTTCCAATCCTTTGCATATCGTGATGACATATTTATGGAATATGTGTGTGTTATTATTTTTTAAAATATAATAAATATTAAGCTCATTCCTTTTATTCTCAAATATCTTTTCTTCCTTCTAACTATCTGAAATTTTCGAACGTTATTTTTGTTTTTAAGTGTTTATATTTTATTTTATATCTTCGTAGAACATGAATGTAAATATTATTTAAGAAATAGTCTTATTATTTAACATGCATAGAATGTATAAATAACGGTTTAAATTTGATGTTTTGCAAATTTGATCGAACTTAATGACAAAAAAATAAGGTCGGCCATGTTGAGTCAAGTTAAATAACCTGTAGGATTATTATTTTTAAATATTAATAATTTACATCTAAATACATATCTCATAATGGAAGAGAGATCTATAATGAACAAACCCTTATTAATTTAAGTTGTGTTTGAATTAGAGCCGTCAAGACAGGCTAGTGGGACGGAACGGGTTAAAACCCACCAAACTCACTATTTAATGGGGCGGGGCAAGGCGGACTGCTAAACTCCAACCCGTCAGCGGGTTACGTTACGGGCAAGCCAACCCACAGGTTGTCGAAATTGGGGGGTGCGGTCAATGCCGATAGCCGTTGTATTTGGGGTGGGGAAAGGTGGGGGGTAGAAGAGTGTTGTTGTGAGCTATGGTCGTGTCATGGTCGTGAGTCATGTGACTGGGATTTGGAGGGGTTTGGGCGTCCGAGAGATTTGAAAATTGAGGGAGATAACAAATTATTACTGAATTGGGGATTTAGACTTCTAGCCGTTACTATTGTGACTTGTAAGATAGGGAGGGTAGGTGGATTATGGGAAGGTCTGTGCGTCATGAGTCGGATCGGGGTATTATGATTAATTATTTTTTAAATAAAAAATAACTTAAAAACTTGCGGGTTGGTTCGGCCCAACTCGCCCCCAACCCGTTTCAACCCACCGCCCACGTGGGCCAATCCGCTGGAGGCCGCCAGTTGACGAGCTGTTAAATTCATAATTTAACTCACCTATTTTACGGGACGGGACGGGCTAATTCGACGGACTTGACCTATTTTGACAGCTTTAGTTTGAATGAAGGAATTTAGACTATGAATTTTAAAATTCATATTCAAATCCTCCGCACTTTAGGTTGAAAAAAAAGTTTGAGAATTTTAAAATCCATTTATATATATATATATATATATATATATATATATATATAAAATCCTGGATTTCGATTTTCTCACACAAAACACACACTCACTCGCTCGCTCTCAAACACACAACACTCACACACACTCACACCACCCACCCACGCACACACTCAGAAGGGATTAAAAGAAAAAAACTTAAAATTTAAAATTTTTGTATTAAATTTCATCAAACATGGGATTTAAAATCTATATATTTAAAAATTATTTTGTAAATCCACTTTAAATCCAAACAAAAAGAGATAGTGAACTTTGTTGTAATATTCCAAAAATGTTATTGTTTTTTTTTTTTTTTTTTTTTTTGTTTTTTAAAGTAACATCTTTTATCCTCAAAAATAATAATTATTATGATAAAAGTAACAGTTTTTAGATAAGCAAACACATCAATTGTATGGTAAAAGTAAAAATTGTAAAAGTTAACAAAAGCAACCGTGTCTATACTAATCTATCTTTACTAATTTCTTAATAAAAGTAGGAACATTGGAAAATAGGAACCGTCCGTGCAATATACGAGGCATAATATTTTTTATATTACATGAATGATATATAATAATATTTTATTGTTTTTTATTATAAAAATTTACATAATAATTATTTATGTCAATTATATTTATATAAATATTATTGTTAGATCAGAATATGTGCGCGTGTGTATGTGTTCAACAGTAGTTCAAACTGTAAATGAACATGCGGAAGCTTAAAATAAGGTTTGATTTTAAGCGAGGAAGAAATCCCTTCTTCCTCTCAAGTAATTTTATTAGAAGACATATTTGTTCCCACAAATGTTACAGTAGAACTTACACGTATTTGGCTCTCCCTAAATACTTGTCTACCAGTGTAACTAATTCTTCTAAAACACTTACTTGACCATCTAGTCCCCTAGATGGATTTGAATACAAACTCCCGTTTGTACAAAGTTGAAATCTCCCGAAATCAACGTGTGATGAATTTCCAAAGTAATCCAGACTCTGCGAGGTTCGCCTTCGGTTCGCCCTTGAGTTCTTCCCAGTCTGTTGTATTCTTATGAATATAACAGCACACTTATCAGCCTCTCTATGTCTCTCTGCCGATATGAATGGTAATTGAATATATCGGAGAGCTACAATCTCTACAGCTTGAGGTTGTATTTATAGTCTTTCATGTCCTCCACGAGATCTGCCGGTATCTTCTCATATCTTCTTGGTGATATGCATATCTTTGTATATATGACCTAGATATGCATACTTTATATCTTCATCATATCTTTCAAAGATTTGTTCCCAAATTTACTCTTGATTCTCCTTATTTTTAGCCATGCCTTTCCTTCTTTTTCTCTTCTCATTCAACCTTGACTTTCTTTCAAGAATATCTCCACAATATCTTTTAAATCTGCAATCAATAATAAATCAATTAGAATTTTTGAATAATATTGACAATAATTACCTTATCAATCTCCCCCTTTGGCATGTTGTTCGAAAATTCCAGGACCATCTGCTACCTACAAAAAGAAACAAGCAGGAGAACTGTATGCTGAAAAGAAGGATGTTCACATATAGCAGAAGCATCATTCATCATGTTCAGATAGTCAATAAAAACAACTAAACTATGGATATTATTGTTAGCATCCTAGCTAATGGAGATTGTAGTATCAATATTACAGACCCTTAAAATTTTGTTCAAATTGTTTAATAAAAACATCCCAAATTCAAATAGAATCACTCCCAGATTCCCATTCTTCTTCTTCCTCAGTATCATCCGCTTCAGTCTCCTCGGCCACCCTTTTTCTTTTTGTTGCTTTGCCTGACACCTCCCTCTTCCCCTTATCCACGGCAGATGGTCTCTTCTCCCCCTTTTTCGAGCTGCCTGCCAAAGAAGTGGAACCTCTGTATGGTGCGTCCTGAGAGGGAACATCCAGAGATTTCAAGACATTAGTAAGATAAAGCTTCTGGGCAGCTACCTCATCAGCTAGAGTATCAAGAATCTCTAGTTGCTGATGTAGAAAGAGCGGGAGATTGGCCGCGACTTCCGAGGGAGGAAGTGTGGGTGCAATGGTGCGTGGCCTATAGGCAACATTGGCCTCTCTGGAGGCCATGTTCAGCGGAGGGGCGGCTTTCTGAAGGACATCAGTGGACTGAGCTTGGATGCCGTGATGCGATAAGAGGCCCCAAATGAGGGTAGGGAA
Source organism: Caryopteris x clandonensis (assembly GCA_028749325.2). Taxonomy (NCBI): domain Eukaryota; kingdom Viridiplantae; phylum Streptophyta; class Magnoliopsida; order Lamiales; family Lamiaceae; genus Caryopteris; species Caryopteris x clandonensis. The sequence goes on from JAPYKT020000049.1 coordinate 1,028,940, forward strand.
CGGAAGCTTCTTGCGAGAGTTGGGCTTCTCAGCAAAACTCATGATGTCCTCGAATGCTATCCTCCCAAAGTCAATCGGTATGGCTTTCAGGAGTTTGAAGATGACCTGACACTGGGCCGATGTTAGGTGAGACTTGTTGGACGTGGGTGTCCAATTTTGCCTCCCTATTTTATGAAGCCAGTTGGCCTCCTGTGTCAGTATCGAGGGAGAAATCCCAGGCTTAGTCCAGCTGGTGAGCTTCCCGTCGCTGAGGAAGTCGACCACCTCCCCAAGGTCGACTTCAACCTCCTCTTCCTCATCCAGACCAGTCAGTTCCAAATAATCATTAATGGCATCAGGACTGAAATTAACAATTTTATTTCGAACAAAAACTCTCCCGAACCGAGGGGATTCAGGATCCTGAATGCCAGTGACCAAATTAGCATAGAACTCATGAACAATAGAACTATAAAACCTACCCAAGTTCATCACAGTAACCTCTAATCCAGATTTTTTGATAAACTCCATAACAGACGTTTTCGCAAAACGTTTAAGATCAAGATTATGTTCAGGCCAGAAGTCCATACCAGAAAACAATTTGTAGCGGTCGGAAGCAGCCTTCGTGTATAACGACTTGGAGAAGGCCTTACCTCGGACCAGTACGTCATTTTCATTGCGAAGGCGCCCTGGAGATAACCCAGCAGCAGGAGAAGGTTTTTTGTGACGGTGAGAACGGCGAGGCGGAGATCTTGTCACTTCATCCTCGGACGAGGACTCATCAATGAGATGTCGCCGTAGCGTAGGAATTGGGGTTTGGCCTGTAGGCTTTGCCTTGCGGGAAACCTTGGACTTTGGTGGTGGATTCGGGGTCGTCCGGGAAGGGAGATCTTGAGGAGAAAGCGGAGATTCTTCCATGGGCGAAGGATCCCCTTCCGGTGGAACAGCGGTAGCAGGAGGCAGAGTTGTGGCTTTAGGCGGTGGAACATCGGTTGGAGCGGTTCTAGTCGGCGGAGTATCAGTGCATAGTGGGGACGAAGGACCCGGAGAGGGCTGGTCCTTTCCCTGGTTGGCCGAGGGCTGCTCATCAAATTCAGGAGGGGGAATCGTCTCTAAAGGTTATGGGTCAAAGAATGGAACCAGAATCCAGCTTGGTCGTCTCCCACTGGGTGAGTTTCCTTGATCCGCCATGAAAGGTCTGTAAAGAAATTTAGGAAAGAACACAAGAACACAAGAGAACAAGCGGGAAAGTGAATTGTGAAGAGAGTGAACACCGTCAACTATAGGCAGACAATGACGTGAAGTGAGGGTGGCTGTCGCCTCGATTTCTGTCAATTTCACAAGATTTTATGTGGGCTATTCAAACCCTTTTTCGGCGCCCACTCATTGCAGTTATATAGGCATTAAGGAACACGATCACACGTCCAGACGATTGAAACAAGGAAGACCACGTCCCCATTTTGACACGTGTTCTGAAAATAAGTCACGACTAAATAATCATCCGGGCCCATTTTGCACAAAATAATCCATATAATCCCAAGAGAAAAAATAAGAGAGGCTGATTTTTTTTTATTTTTTTTTTATTGGAGGAATGAAATCATAGATCACCATATTCAACACAAGTCTCAGTCAGGCAACAATGTTTGAAAATGCACTAAGAAAAATCCGCAAGTTTTCTCTTCCAGTATATGTTCACCCCATTTTGATTGCTAAATAAGTTGTATGATTTTTCCTTATTGTTCCTTCTGCCGAATCCTTGTGTAGTAGCTCACAAACCACACAATAAAGTACCACACTGGGAAAACCCTGATTGACGAGCTCAGAACCTTGTAACCCCTATATTTGGTGCAACTTAGAGGTGAACATTATTAAGGAAGTTTTCACAGACCTGTCATTTTCTGTGCTTGGTGCTCTATCTCATTGGTGACAGCATTCCACAGCATCATTTCAAGGTCGTAGCTCTTTTCCTTATACTGGGAGAAGAAATAATGGATTCAAAGTTCAAGACAAACATAATTTTGAACCTGTGCGAGACTTATAGTTATCCTAGGCAATCCGAGACTTCCACCTCCCCTTTATTATTATTTTTTTTATACAACATTTACATAGCAAAGCAAATCCCTAGAGATTTTCTCAGGGATATGAATTTTTGCGCATCTAGGGCCTTTGTGAAAATATCAGCCAGTTGACTTATGGTAGGATCATGTTCAAGGGTAATGACTCCATCTTCAACTAACTCTCAGATGTAATGGTGTCTAATGTCTATATGTTTAGTTCTAGAGTGTTGCACAGTTTTTAGACATATTAATGGCACTCAGATTGTCATAAAACAGAGTCATGGAAGTCAAGTTCATACCATAGTCGCACAACATGTACATCATCCATACCAGTTGAGAGCATGAGCTGCCTGCAACTATGTATTCAGCTTCTGCAGTTGATAGTGAAATGCTGTTTTGCTTTTTGCTTAGCCAGGATACAAGATTGTTTCCAATAAAGAAGCATCCTCCTAAAGTACTCTTTCTATCATCCACGTCGTCGGCCCAATCGGCGTCACAGTATCCTGCAATGAAAGGTTTAGTCTCAAAGGAATATTTCAAGCCATAGTTAGTGGTACCTGCCACATATCGTATGATTCTTTTTACGGCCTTGAGGTGAGACTCCTTAGCATTTGATTCGTATCTAGCGCATAGTTCAACACTAAAGCTTATGTCAGGTCGACTAGCAGTGAGGTACAGGAGACTTCCTATCATGCTTCTGTAACACATGTTCCACCTTCGTCCTTGGATAATTTGGTATTTGTCCCCATGGGTGCGTGTGCTACTTTGCACCCTTCAAGTCCAAATTTCTTTACCAGGTTCTTGGCATACTTTTCTTGATGTATCGTGATTTCACTTTTGCATTGTTTGACCTGTAGACCAAGAAAGTAGGAAAGTTCACCAACCATGCTCATTTCAAATTCACGAGACATTACCTGGACGAAGTCATTCACTTTTTGTTCGAATGTGGATCCAAATACAATGTCATCTACATAGATTTGTGCAACAGTGATATCATTGTTCGACCACTGGATGAACAGAGTCTGATCAACTCCTCCTCGTCTGTACCCTTGACCGATCAGAAACTTTTTCAGTCTTTCATACCATGCTCTTGGAGCTTGCTTCAACCCATAAAGAGCTTTCTTCAGTTTATAGACATGGTTCGGAAAGTGTGGATCTTCAAACCTCTTTGGTTGTTCAACATACGCTTCATCTTTCAAGAAACCGTTCAAGAATGCACTTTTTACATCCATTTGATAAAGAATAAATTTCTTAAGACATGCAAATGAGAGAAGGATTCTTACTGACTCCAGTCGTGCAACTGGAGCGAATGTTTCCTCAAAATCAATTCCTTCTACCTGTGTGTATCCTTAGGCCACAAGTCTTGCTTTATTTCGAGTGATGTTACCTTGTTCATCAGTTTTGTTCTTGAAGATCCATTTTGTTCCGATGATGTTCGCACTGTTAGGTCTAGGTACAAGTGTCCAGACATCATTTCTAGCAAACTGTTCCAATTCCTCCTGCATTGCTAGTATCCAGTTATCATCCTTGAGCACTTCTTTGATATTTTTGGGTTCAACCACAGAGGTGTAGCAAGCATGGTGAACCAGTTCCTCCATTTTCCGATAGTCAGGTTTTGGTTTGCATCGTGTCTTTATCCCTTCATTAAGTTCTCCGATGATGAGTTCCTTGGGATATTCTTTCTGAATCTTTGTTGAGGGTTCACCTCTATCACTGTTTTCATTTGTTGGTCCTTGGTCAGTTTCTGTGATGTTCTCACTGTCCTGATTTCCCATTGGTCGACCTGCTGATGAACCTGCTTCTTCCAAGTAGACTTCCTGTCTGATCAAAGAATCATCAAATACAATGTTAGTGCTTTCAGTGAGTGTTTGAGTTCTCAGATTATAGACACGATATGCTCTACTGTTGGTCGAATATCCTAGGAACATACCAACATCACTTTTGGCATCAAATTTACCTAACTGTTGTCTATCATTATATACATAACACTTACAACCAAACACATGGAAGTGACTTAAATTAGGAGTTTTTCCTTTCCAGATTTGATAAGAAGTTATTCCTATTCCTTTCCTAAGATATACCCTATTTGTAACATAGCATGCTGTATTTATGGCTTCAGCCCACCATTTTTGGGCTACTTCCTTGCCTATCATCATAGCTCTAGTCATTTTTTGCAATGTGTGATTTTTTTTTCTACTAATCCATTTTGTTGAGGTGTTTTTGGTGCAGAGAATTCATGAACAATACCTCGAGAGGCACAAAAGTCAGTAAATGCAGTATTTTCAAATTCTCTACCATGGTCACTTCATATTCGAACAACAGAATCCTGTTTTTCATTTTCTATCAGACGTATTAATTTTTCAAATTCATCAAAGGTGTCTGATTTATCACGAAGAAATCTTACCCATATATATCTAGAGAAATCATCAACACAAACAAAAATATATCTCTTACCTCCCGCACTTTCAGTTTGAACAGGACCCATCAAGTCCATATGTAGCAAGGCCATGATTTGTTTAGTGCAAACGTCTTGTGTTACCTTGTGTGAGCTTTTTACCTATTTACCGAGTTGGCATGGTCCACATATACCTTGATCTTTGCTTGGGAGTGTAGGCAGTCCTCGTACACGTTGTGATTTAGACAAGGCAATGAGATGTTTGTATCCTATGTGTCCCAACTTTTGATGCCATATTTCTGTTGCTCCCGAGCTAGCATTGTATCATTCATGACTCCTGTCAAGAAGATAACAGTTGTTAGTGGACCGAGCTTCGGTAAGCGTGCATTCATTATTCTTGTTTAACACCAAGCATTTGTCATGAGTAAAGTTTACTTCGAGTCCTTGGTCACAGATTTGGCTAATACTCAACAGATTTGCCTTGAGATTTTCAACAAGATACATATTAGACAATTTAGGCATGCCATTTATATTGAGAGTCCCTTTCCCAATGACTCGCTCACTCTTACCATTTCCAAAGGTTACTGACTCTCCTTTTATTGGGGTGCTATAAGATAAGTATGTTGCATTACCTATCATATGTCGTGAGCATCTATTGTCAAAGAACCATGTTCTAGTATTGTTCGCCCCGAGTGAGACTACTGATGAAGTAAGGTACATGTTTTTCTTGACAACCCAAACCTTTTTCACATTTGTTTTATTACTGGTTTTGAAATCTTACTTTCGAAGAGTCTAGAGGCCTATGATGTTTTACAGGAACATCATATAAATTCCAAGTTGAAATATTACCTGATTGTAGGTCACGTTTCATTCTGTAGCATCTCGGTCGGATGTGTCCAGGTGCATCACAGTAATGGCATATAGGAATAAATTTTCTCATACGTTTTGTGTCTTGTTTCTCAGGTTGTCTTGTAGTGTTCTGTCCTTCATGGTCGAACGTAGGAACTGTAGCTGGTACAAAGACTGTTGATTCCGATGTTCTTTCTTCAATATATCCTATTCCTGTTTTATTATTTTGTGGTCTTCCATATGCCAGGATTTCATCAATTTTAGCTTTTCCTTTGTTCAGTCCTTGTATGGTTTGCACTGCTTTGTCCAGCTCGGCTCGTAGCTCTACTAACTCACGATCCTTATCCTGCAATTTTGAGGAGTAATCTGTTAGTTCATTTGTAAGGGAAGAGTTTACCTGGTGATTGCTTGTTGTAGCTGTCCGGGCTGTTTCAGAGTTGGCTTTAAGTGTCTCAATTTCCATCTCGTAAAGTTGGACCTGATGTTCAAGATTCCTCACATTCTTTTGGGACATAATCAAGTCATCTCTCAGTCTGTCATTTATTTCCCTAGTGATGTGTAGTTCATGTTTCACTTGACTGAGTTCCTGATTTTCCATGCTTAGTGCGTCTTTACTTTTGTATTCCCTTGCTTGATTCTCCAATATGGTACATCTGGCAAATATGTCTAGAAACAATTTCTCTAGATCTTCCAGAGTTGGATCGTCAAAATCGGGTTCCTCAGTGTACTCTAGTTCCTCCTTAGTGCGAACAACAGTAGTGAGACATCCCAGATCCTTGGGGTATTATGTCTCTTATTCGTCAGCTTCTTCTTCTCCTTCAGATTCAGATTCACTCCTGGTGGCTTTTAGTGCTTTGTTCTTTCTTAGAAAATTTGGACATTCTGCCTGATAGTGTCCGAATCCACTACACTCTCTGCATTTAGAGTCCTTTCGATTTACCTGCTTAGTGTTTAAAAATTTGTTTCCACCTTTTCTGCTGTTCTCTTCAGTGTTCGGACCTTTGTTGAACTGCTGCCCCTGATTGTACTTTTTCACAAGCTTGCTGTAATTTTTCGTGATAAGTGCCATTTTGTCAGCAACTGATGTCATATCATCCTCGAATTGTTCAGTTGTTGTCTCTGTCTTTAGGGCTATCCCTTTTCTTTTTGGTGTGTCCATGCGATTGTTCAACTCAAACGTCCTTAACTCTTCCATCAAGTCATCCAATGTCATCGGTGTGATTCTCATGAATGATTCTAGAACAGTGATTTTTTCTCTGAATCAAGGAGCTAATGTTCTCATGATTTTCATGATTTGGACATCTTCCTTGATAGCATCACCGAGGGTGTAACATTGATTTACAATGTCACTGAACCTAGCGTAGTACATCTCAATGTTTTCATCTTCATTCATTTGTATATCATCAAATAATGTGGCCAATCTTTGCAATTTTGACTTCCTTACGGACTCATTTCCTTCAAATTATTTTTGTAGAGCATCCCAAGGATCTTTGGTGGTTTGGCAGTGTATAATCAACTTGTGTCTCATGACATCGACCGAAGCAAGAATAACATACAATGCTATGTAGTTTGCCTCTTCGGCACACCTTTCGTCCTCCGTCCATAGTGTTCTTGGTTTATCTACAACCTTAGTTATATCCGTTCCATCCTGCATCTTAGGCCACATCCACTTTGTTTGGATTTCTTCTCCACATCGTTTGGATCTTAGATAGATAAACATCATTGATTTCCAGAATGGATAGTTTTGTCCATCAAGCGAAGGTGGGCGTAGTGTGCTCCCCTCTGTACCCATGTGTCTGTCCCTGGATCTACCTGTTTAAGAAAAAACTGGAACCTGCTCTGGTGACAATTGTTAGATCAGAATATGTGCGTGTGTATGTGTTCAACAGTAGTTCGAACTATAAATGAACATGCAGAAGCTTAAAATAAGGTTTGATTTTAAGCGAGGAAGAAATCCCTTCTTCCTCTCAAGTAATTTTATTAGAAGACATATTTGTTCCCACAAATGTTATAGTAGAACTTATACGTATTTGGCTCCCCCTAAATACTTGTCTACCAGTGTAACTAATTCTTCTAAAACACTTACTTGACCATCTAGTCCCCTAGATGGATTTGAATACAAACTCCCATTTGTACAAAGTTGAAATCTCCCGAAATCAACGTGTGATGAATTTCCAAAGTAATCCAGACTCTGCGAGGTTCGCCTTCGGTTCGCCTTTGAGTTCTTCCCAGTCTGTTGTATTCTTACGAATATAACATCACACTTATCAGCCTCTCTATGTCTCTCTGCCCATATGAATGGTAATTGAATATATCGGAGAGCTACAGTCTCTACAGCTTGAGGTTGTATTTATAGTCTCTCATGTCCTCTACGATATCTGCCGGTATCTTCACATATCTTGGTGGTGATATGCATATCTTTGTATATATGACCTGGATATGCATATTTTATATCTTCATCATATCTTTCAAAGATTTGTTCCTAGATTTACTCTTGATTCTCCTTATTTTTAGCCATGCCTTTCCTTCTTTTTCTCTTCTCATCCAACCTTGACTTTCTTCCAAGAATATCTCCACAATATCTTTTAAATCCGCAATCAATAATAAATAAATTAGAATTTTCGAATAATATTGACAATAATTACCTTATCAATTATGTAATTGATTCTTTTGTTGATGGCTGGGAGAAGGTTGTTCAGGACAATTCGTTAACAACTGGAGATCTTTTGGTGTTCAAATGTTTTTTCAATTGTGTGTTCAATATGAGAATGTTTGGACCATCAAAAAAATGTAGTTGGGTTATCTACAACCAAAAATCATTCAGAACACGATGATGTTTATGTTGACAATGACGATGACGACGATGGTGAGAATGGGGACTGTGGGTCCACAACGAAAAATCGTTATATAAATGCTAATGATGATGATGAGACGACCGTGACAACGTCTCAAGAGAATACAAATAAAAATTTTCAAAGTCAAGCTAATAATGGTATATTAGTTTCTTAATATTATTGCAACATGTTCTCAATGTTTTATGGTTTATAATAATGTGATCATTTGTTTAAATATTTAGGTGGAGCTAGTGTCAATGGGAACACACTGTATATTTTTCTGACAAATGCTCTGGAATAGAAAATTTTGAGGTTGGGCTTGTACAACAACCATAAAATTCTTAATTTGTTACTAAAATTGAGCCTAAACGAAAGAGTAACTTGATAAGTGTTTGCTAAAACCTCAATCTCGAAACTTTTATTGAGATAGGATAATTAATTATAGGAAAAATTTCCAATTTTAAGTAATTTCATGAATTTGAGTGTCAAAGTGTCATGAATGTTTACATCCATGCTTCCATTCTCAAATAAAATTTCACATCAGTCTGTGATTATAAACATTATAATAGTAAAAATATTGAAAAAAATATCTTAAACAATTACGAAATCACAAAATTCTAGATATCATTAGTCTCTCTCTCTCTCTCTATATATATATATATATATATATATTTGGCTAATTTCTTATTAAATTTCTTTTTCTTTGTTTATAGCCTTTTGGCTTCATTATATATAAAAAAAGATTTTTTTATGTATGTGTATATATGTTTTATAAAATTATTTCTGTACTTTGTTAATGTGCAATTAATGTGCGTGCAAGGATAATTGCAACTAATTGACGTGCAATAAATGTGCGTGAATGTCTAATATGCAATTAAATATGAAGAAAATAAACTTCATAGTTATTGCTTTTTATAGTAAAAAACCATGAAAAATATATAAAAATTAAGACAATCAATTTCTATGCATTCAAATTTCTTCTCTTGTTCTACTTTTTTCCTAAATAAACGCTTTTTTATTTTTATAAAATAAATAAAAAATATCTGTAGCATTTATGTTGCACATGAAGAAGCACTACTAGAGAAAGTGTTTTTGAGAGATCGACACAACAATGTCTGTACTTTGTTAATGTGCAATTAATGTGCGTGCATGGCTAATTGTAAGTGTTTGCTGAAACCTCAACCTCGAAACTTTTATTGAGATAGGATATTTAATTAGTGGAACACTTTCCAATTTTGAGTAATTTTCATGGATTTTAGGGTCAAAATGTTATGAATGTGTACATCCATGCTTCCATTCTAAAATGAACTTTTAATGTAATGTAGATTTTGAGTGTAGTATTAAATAAAATTTTGTGTACAACTAGGCGTGCACAATATAATTCCCTTCGTCTCGAAAAGGAATTTGAGTTAATTGGCATTGTGTTTTCTGCAATATCTTGTTTTAGCATAACTAATTTCTTCATTGTGACAGTTTATTCCCATGGATGTAATCAAAGATCACAATCTTAATCTTAAACATAAGATTATTTTTGTTGATCCTAAAGGGAAAGAGTTTCGTACAAGGTGCCGAAAATAGAAGAATAGAAGGTGGGTACTATCTGAAGGATGGCGAAACCTGTGCATAGAAAACTTCATCACTGCACAGGACACATGCATTTGTCAATTTGTTCCTAAAGATGATAATCGTCGCTTGTTCCTTCATATCAGTCTTGTCAGTGCCCATGTATGAAATATTGAGCATTTTTTGTTAATATTTGGTTCTATGTGGGATAGTTGAGAAATGTTTAGCTTCAATTCAGTTCCTGTTTTCACTCTTTCGTATTTTCAGTGAAATTATAAACTACTTTAGGTTTTATGTGAAAAAAAAAAAAAGTAAATCAAGATGGATTGATGAATTTAGTTATTTTGAAAATGAAAATATGTCTTGCTAATTAGTATTGTATGGTGTGTGAATGTGTGATATTTTTGTAATAACAAGTAAGGTCGTACGTTCAATGCACGTGGTACGCATGAACTAAAAATTTTATAATGAATTTGAATAGATATGTAAAAGTTGTGAATTTGTGCGAAAAGAGGATGACTAGGGATATTGAAAGATTGAAGGGTAAAAATATTGATCAAACAAAATATTGAAGGGTTGTGAAAATAGCCCTAAAAGTTTAGTTAGAATGTTGGCAAATTTTGAGATAAAATAATATATGTGAATTTTGTGTGTAAAATAAAAAATGGCAAGACATAGTTACTAAGTTTATTATTTGTTAAATGTTGTCTAATGTTAATATGGCCTCTTTTTTCAAGAGAAACAAGTAAACTTTCATATAAAACGAATATGATGCATTAAAATTACAAATTACAAATTATGTATATTAATTTCAGACTTCCAATTTTTCTTTTGTTTTTTTTGTCCATGTGCTATACCGATAGACTAGGATCTAGATCTCATACTCCATCTTAAGTGTGGGTTTTTTCCTTCTTCTTTATTTATTTTGCAATGTTTTTCTTCTTTCTTGATTATCAACTTGTGTCTATACCAATATTTACTTATATGTCATTTAAAATTCTAGTTGATTCTATTTTATCACATTATTTTTAATGAATATTATTTTCATCCTATTATATATTTTACTATATTATTAATGAAATATTATATAATTCTTTTATAGTTCTGATTATATTCTCTCATCTTCTACAATCTCACTTATCATTTTTTTCCTTTGTATTTCGAAAATTTCTTTAAAAAAACTAATATGTGATTCAGCCACTTTAAAAGATGGGAAATCATTTTAGTCCTTTGTGAGTTTATATATTACATTGATTTGCTTTCAAGATATTTAAACATTTGTGTGCATATATTAAATTAAAAATATCATATCTGAAATATTGATCGTAATTTTTTAAGGTGAAATAATTATATTGAATTTGTATATTTACATTATAAATAAGTTGTAAATTGGATTTTGTGGTTGAATTAACTATAAAAATAAATATATAGTTGATTCTTAAAAAAAGATATTTTCCTTCTTAAAAAAATGATATTTAAAAAAACTTTAAAACAAAAATTAAGTTTTTCATTTCTAATTCTTCTTTGACGAATAATATATCATATTAACTATATTTTCACCATCTTTAATTTAACATACATGCGGTAGAAATTAACATGAATATTAGATCCGAAATATTAATTGTAATTTTGTGTTGCTTGGATAGGAATATTTGTATTACATTTATTTAAACAAGAGTTAATTGAATTTTGAGGTAATTTTAGATGAAAATATAAAAATTAATAAAATAATATTTTGATAAATAAAATCTTTAGTAAAAAAAAATATTTTTAAAAATATATAATTTATTCAATATATTACATAATTTCCCCAAGAAAAAAAAGCACGTGACATAAATGTGCATATTTAGCTAACTTTGACCCTGTATTACTATTTAACCATAAATTTAGTAAACTCTTTATATTAAAGATATTATTTCTTAACCATAAAGGTATAAATCAATGTGTTAAAAGGTATTACTTAACTGTAGATGTATTACATTTTGTGTTGAAATATTAATAAAAAAATATTACTCTTTATGTTCAAATGCATTACTTTTCACCGTAGATGTATTATTGCTTAACCGTGAAAGTATTATTCTATGTGTTGAAGGGTAGTACTTCTTAATATATAATGAAATGTAATACTTTATTTTTATAGATATTAATGCATAATAATAAATATATATTTTTTTGTTGAAATATACTACTACTTAACTATTATATTATTATTCTTTGTATCGTAAGGTATTACTAGTTAACCATAAAAATGTTACTCTTTGTGTTGAGATGTATTATTTTTTAATCGTAAATATATTTCTCTTAATATTAAAATAAATTTTTATTTAATCATAAATATATTAAGCTTTATTTTGAAATGTATTATTGTATGAGATTTAAGTCATTTCAACCTTTAGACCGGTTAACCTAATTCTAAACAATGAGATTTCTTAAGACTTTAAATCCACCACAAAATGAATGTCAATTCAAGTACATAAAATCAAGGAATAAAAAAGATATTAGATTTCTGTTTAATATCCCGTTATCCTTAACTTTCTTAAATAATTAAACGTATCTTTTAATCTATCTCTTCAAAATTTATCCTTTGTATAATACAACCGATATTAATTGAATTTTCTCTTAAGTTAAATTAATTAAAACAAACTCTTTAATTAATCTTGTTTAATCAACCAATATATAAAAAAAACTTTATAAATTTAATTTGTCAAACAAATTAATTGCTAAGATGATATGATAGATTGGACTCCAAATTTACAAGTTCAATTCAAATAATCTAAATTCATGTTACTTTAGTGAAATAGAAACGATTTGCTACTGACGAATATAATACTGTAACAATTACAAATTACAAATTTATAATCTAACAATTAATAATTCAATAGAATCTAAACGGCCTCTATGTTAAATGAAATCATCAAGTACTATGAAGAGAAATATTAAAAATTATACATATGAGATTAAGAGTTAAGACTCAACATCCCTTCAAATTTGCATATAAAAATATACACATCCAAGTCTAATAGAAAATTAAGAAGACTTGGAAAATATAGCTTGAGTCAGTAGTCATGCTTCTCTCTCTCTCTCTCTCTCTCTCTCCCTTCTTGGTTTCTTAATGTCTCATCTCTCCTCTCTCCTCTCTCTCTTCTTGGTTTCTTTTTTACGACATAAATAGATGGTATACGCGCGCGCGCACACACACACATATATATATATATATATATATATTTGTAGATTGAGCTTCCATGAGTTTCACTTTTATTCCATTTGATTGTTTTTTATTTTCCATATTCATTTTTCGAAAGGGGGCGTTTGTGATTACCTTTATCAATGTTCTTTGTTTCTTACGATAATATGTTAGTATTGTGTTTTGATTAGAATTATTGAAGTCGGTCCTTTCTTAATTTTGATCAGAATGGTAATCTTGTATTTGAATTTGGACTTTTAATTAAACAGGAAAGTAAAAAATGGAGTTTCATAAATTAATTAAAAATTAACAATTCTTTTCTAAATTTTGTTTGATTACACAAACATCCTTAAAAAGTAATACTTAGTGTAGGATTCTTTAAATTTTTTATGACTATATAAAATCATATTTTGTGATAGTAGTAGGTATTTTGTATGTTTGTCTGTAGGTCTGCACCTAGTATTGTTTGGGCTTCATACAAGTTTTAAAAATGAAACCCTAAAATTATTTGTATATTGTACACATTTTTTAAAAATAATTTATAATACTGTAAATATTTATATTATCATATAAAATAAAAGACAAACAAGTTAAAAATGATTACTTAAATACAATTCATTTCACAATTTTGATGGTAAAGAAACTGTTTTTAATAATTTTACTTCTCACAATGAAATTTTTCTTTGATGACTTCAAGTTGAAACTCTTGTTTTTCAATTTATTTTCTCCTTTGCCATTATTATTTCTCACTATTCAATTAATTTAAACAAAAAAGAAAAGGGTTTATGAATTCCTTAAGAAATCTATTATCAATATCACATATCACAATATCATATAAGTTCAACCAATAGATCTAAACACCCACGTCCCAAAAGTTCAAAAAAGAAACAAAAGGCCCACACATATAAATCTATTAATCCATGTTCATTTTCTATGTATTTTATTAATTTTAGAAAAATAAAAAATATAGTTTTTGTTCACCAAAATTTACACGTTATCCTACAAGTGTACATGGTAGTTTATAAAATAGCGTTGAACAAGATTGTATCCACAAGAATCGGTGGAGATTATCAAATATTACTAATTTATTTTATGTATTATCTAGATGATCAAATAAAAAGGATCTGATTAGTTATTATTAATAAATATAAAAGATAAAGAGATAAGCAACAATAAACCAAAAGATAGGAACAAACAAGCCAAGAGAAATGAGCCATAGGGTCATGCTTTCAACCATCAACAATTATATTTTTAAATTAGTTCAATCCAAGTTCATTCTTTTTTCATTTTTATAAAGCAGTCAAAATATTAAATTACACCACGCCTTCTTCTAAATTGTATATAATTCGTAGATTAATTATTTATATTAATGTTTCTATTTCACATAAATAATTAGTTTCCAAAAAAATCATTGACTTATAATTCCTCATAAATATCACAAACATATAATCATATAAATGTTTATGTTATATATATATATAAATATATATATATATATATATATATATATATAAATAAAAGATTATAAGGGGTCTCATTTCCCGAATTTTGACTTGATATATAATCAAACATGCATAATTACTAACCTCATAATTAAGCAAGGAACATAAAAATCATATATATGAATAAAAAAATCAAAAGAACAATTTGACTATAAACTAAAGTAATTCAATATAATGACACAATCGCATCAAACATGCCCTAAAACTACGAATGTTTCGTCGGACATAGTAGAATTAAACATGATAAGAGATATAATTCTAACTATCTATAGCATTACAAAAATAAAAAGGAACATAGAAAACAGATGATGAATTCTTCTCCCTTGCTATCCTCAAATGTATATTATACTTTATGAATCTTAGTATCTCTCTATATATTGGTGTGTTTTTGTATGTATTGGTATCTCTTTCTGAGTTCAGAGGAAATATATTTATAGGTAAAAACAAGCCAAGTTTTGTCCCAATCTTCAAAATTATCGAAATCACGAAGATAAACATGAAATTCTACACATGCCGCTTGATCAATCGAAAAACAGCTTGGTCGGGTGATCATTTTTTTCTGATCCAGCATCTGGTCGAGCACGAAACAACTCAGTCGTGCATCCATTTTGCCAAGTCAAGCACCTGGTCAAGTGGGAAACAGTAGGTTGAGCGTCCATTTTGCCAGGTCGAGCACCTGGTCGATTAGGGAATGCCTGGTCAAGCATCTAGGTGCTCAACGTCGTCCATAAGTGGTGTATTTCCACTTTGTATGCTCACCCACTCAAGGGATTGGCCGCTTAGGTGACTGCTCAGTCGAGCACTAAATTATGAAAATTTATTTCAATATATACCGTGATGTTTGACTGTTCTCGCGATTTGGAATAGATGAATTCATATTATTAGGTTGTACAAAAAGAGCTCGACTGCTACTAGAAATGTTAATTTTTGCATAGCTTGCAGCTCATTCGAGCGAAAATTGGCCTGGTCGAGCGCTAATTCCTTGACCCTTCCTAAATAGTTGTAATGCATGCTCGACTGACCGGGCATCATCCGCTCAGTCGAGTGCCAGCTTCTATTCGCCGTTTTATGCATTTTTTTTCGTCTCGCTCATTGTTTTAACCCTTTTGCCTTCAATTCAATTGTCTTTATTTGTTCTTTATATTTTCACTTAAAAATGGAGCAAAATGAATGCAAAATAAACAAACACGTTCAATGTAACAAAGTTGGTTAAACCATGTATTTGTACATGATTTTCTTCAAAATTTTATTTCAAATTAACAAAAAATACATGTATAAACTACAAAGTAGAATTACCATATATAGTTCAATATTTCAAGAATTTTTTTTTTTTTGACTCTTAAATTGTATAGTATGTATGAATAAAATTAGGCCCGATTTTTAAAATCGCGTCTGATATCTTCATTCATTTAGACCTAACTTCTCCCTGTTTCTACTATTTATACAAGATTATTGTATATCTCACTGCGCCTCCAAAGTTTCAGAACTCTCATTTGTGGGCAGAAAAGATGAACGGCGCTCCATCTTTTTTCAAATTCTTCATCGCAGAAATCGACGGCATTGAAATGGTAATTTGATACATTTATTTATTTATTTTCTTTCTTTCTTTCCCTTTATTATTAAGAATGACCAGTTCGGGTGTCTCACAAATTTTTTGATTTTGTTTACTTATTTTTTGTTATTACTTCTAAAATATATTTTAATTTTTGTTTAGCTTCTCAAAAAATTAAGTATAAATAGCTAGGATCTCGATCACAATCACCCGTTTCAACATGGATCTTAACTTTTTTCTATTTTATTAAAATAATTGTTAAAACAAATCTCGAATTCGTCTTGAGTAAGATTTTTTTTTTGACTTTTTAAGCAAATTGAGAACAACGTCGGTTAATTTCAAACATGTTGATCCTAATTCGGGTCTCACTATCAATTTGCTTACTGTTTGCTGACCTAAATTATGTGGCAACTAAAAATTGAATATCACTCCGAAATTTGGAATTAATTTTAAAAATTTTGAAACAATTTTCACTATTTTAGAATAATTTTAACTTTTTCAAACAAATCAGATTTTTATGTAATTTAGGGTCTTTTTAAAAATAATATTGCTTAAATTTTTTTATTTGTGATATAATTCTTAGATTTTAAAAATGATTATTTGATTATTATATAATTATATAACCTTTGAATTTTCATATTATTTGAATTGGTATGTAGGAGCAGCTAAGCGGGCAGTGAATAAGTTATAAATTAAGGAGCTGGAAAAGTTTTGACATTTCAAGAAAATAAGATAAAATAAAAACCAAATGAAAAAAGTATTATTTGCCCATCTCTTGATTACCTTTCACACTTTTCTTTCTTTCTTCTTTTGATTTCAAGTATTATGCACCCATCTGTTGCAAATATGGTATAGTACTTAATATGAAATTATAAAAAATGGTTGTCAATACATACTATGTGATGTAACTAATATGCACCCAAATATATTTATGTGGTTATAAACACTATAATACTGAAAATATTCAAAAAAATTTCTTGAACAATTACAAAATCACAAAATTCTAGATTTGATCAGTTTATATACATAATTAAACGTAAGTTTATAAATATTTGGTTAATTTCTTGTTCTTTTGTGTGTATGCTTTTTTATATGCATGTGTATAATATAATTTTGTGTGTATATATGTTTTATAAAATTATTTCTATACTCGAAGACTACTACAATATATTCAAACAAAGTTGGAAAATTGTAGAAGAACACATTTTGATCTTTTTTTTTTTTGTTATCTCTAATTTTCTATAAAAAAAATATTTCTTTAAATATTATAATTGTAATTTATATCCACTACAAATACACAAATACACCACAAACTAACTCATTTGAGATATTATTATCAAAAGTGGATTTGAAATGAAAAATATAAATATTTTAAATTAGAAAAAAATAGAAATATTTAAATATTTTTATTTTGGCCACATAATTAGTTTTATATTAGTATATATCCTATCTTCAAAACCTTATTTTATTACCTAATAAAAGAAAATTGAAACCCATATTTTCATTCGCAACTTTTTTTATTGGCTGTGTCAAAGAATGCCAATATGGCTAATAAGTTACATAAAGTAAGGTTCGTGCATGGCTGATGTGCAATTAATTGACATGCAAGTAATGTGCGTGAATGGCTAATGTGCAATTAAATATGAAGAAAAAAAAACCCACATAATTATTGCTTTATATAGTGAAAAACCATGAAAAATATATAAAATTTATGATTATTAAGGCAACTAATTTCTAAGCATTCAGAGTTTTTCCCTGTTCTATTTTTTCCTAAATAATGATCTCTCATCGTTTCTTTTTATCTATGGAATAAATAGAAAATACCTGTAGCATTTATATCGTGCATGGAAGAAGCATTACCTGATAAAGTGTTTCTGAGAGATCGGCACAACAATGTCTGGACTGTGAATGTGGTGAAAGTTGGCAACCATTGGTACTTTGTCGATGGCTGGGAGAAGTTTGTTCTAGACAATTTGTTAGTAACTGGAGATCTTTTGGTGTTCAAATATTTCTCTAATTGTGCTGTCAATGTTAGAGTGTACGGACCATCTGCAACTGAAAAGAATGTAATTGGGTCGTCTACAACCAAAGATCATGCAGAAAACAATGATTTTTATGTTAATGATGATAATGATGAAGATGGTGAGAATAAAGATTGTGAATCCATGAAGCAAGATCATGATACAGACGATAATGATGATGACGACGATGATGATGACACGAACGTGACAATATCGCAAGAGAATACAAATCAAAATTTCCAAAGACAAGCTAATAATGGTATATTACACTAACGTTCCTTGAATTCTTGCCACATGTTCTCTAACATTGTTATGATTTCTTATAATGTGATAATTTCTTTAAATTTTTAGGTGGAGATGGTGTTAATAGGAACACAATCATATATTTTTCTGCCAAATGCTATGGAATAGAACTTTTTGAGGCAGGGCTTGCACAACAACCAAAGAATCCTTATTTTGTTACTAAAATTGAGCCTAAACGAAAGAGTAACTTGGTAAGTGTTTGTTGAAATCTCAATTTCGAAACTTTTATTGAGATAGGATATTTAATTAGAGGAACATTTTCCAATTTTGAGTAATTTTCATGGATTTGAGGTAAAAGATTCCATGAATGTGCGTATCTATGTTTCCATTTTCAAATGAAACTTTACATCAATCTGTTATATATGTAATGTAGATTTTAAATGTTACATAAAATAAAATTTGTATACAATGAGGGGTACATAATATAATTCCCTTCATCTCGAAAAGAAATTTGGCTTTATTGACATTGTTATTTCTGCAATATCTTATTTTAATATAACTAATTTCTTCATTGTGATAGTTTATACCCATGGATGTAATCAAAGATTACAATCTTAATCTCCACAATGGAATTATTTTGGTTGATCCCAATGGGAAAGAGTTTCGTACAAGGTGTCGAAAATGGAAGAATGGAAGGTGGGTGCTCTCTGGAGGATGGCGAAGCCTATGCAGAGTAAACTTCATCACTCTAGAGGACACATGCATTTGTGAATTTGTGCCTAAAGAAGGTGACCGACGCTTGTTCCTTCATATCAATCTTGTCCGTGCTCATGTATGAAACATTGTGCATTTTTTGTGCATATTTGGTCATATGTGGGATAGTCGAGAGAGCTTAGCTTGAATTTTAGTTCCAGCTTTCACTTTTTATTTTTTCCAGTGGAATTATAAAATACTTTGGGTTTTATGTGAAAAATGAAAAATAAATTGAGATGGATTGATGAATTTAGTTATTTTGAAAATGAAAATATGTCTTGTTAATTAGTATTTTATGGTGTGTGAATGTGTGACATTTTGGTAATAACTAGTAAGGTCGTATGTGCATTGCATGTGGTACACATGAACTAAATTTTTTATTATGAATTTGAATAGATTTGTAAAATTTGTGAATTTGTGCGCTAAGAGGGTGAATGAGGATATTGAAATATTGAAGGGTAAATACTGATCGACCATGATCAAAGAAAATATTGAAGGGTAAATACTGATCGACCATGATCAAAGAAAATATTGAAGGGTTGTGAAAATACCCCTAAAAACTTTAGTTAACATGTTGTAATTTTGAGATAAAATAATATTTGTGCATTTTTTGTGTAAATAAAAAAATGATAGACATAGTTAGTAAGATTATTACTTGTTAAATGTTGTCTACTATAAATATGACCTTTTTTGTAAGGAAAACAAATAAACTTTCATATTAAAAGAATCTGATGCATTAAAATTACTAGCAAGTAATAAAAATAAAAGGGAATTTTAAATTTAATTATGTTTACATTAATTGATGTATGTATAGAAAATGTCATAAAATCCAAACCTTATTTGAATTAGTCTTATTTGGGAAGGTCTTTGTCATTATTTTATTAATTTTAGGAAAATGAAAAGTATAGTTCTTGTTCTCTTAAATATACACGCTATCTTACAAGTGTACAAAAGTTTATAGAATAATGTTGAGCAAGATTGTATCCACAAGGATCGCTGGAGAGTATTAAGAATTACTAATTTATTTTATGTTTTTATCTAGATGATCGAATAAAAAGGTTGTGACTATCTATTACTAATAAATATAAAAGATAAAGAGATAAGAATCAATAAATCAAGAGAGAAGAATCAACAGATCAACATATAATCAAGAAAAGATATGTACAAATTAGATACGAGAAATGAGTCTTGGGCCATACTTTCAATGATCAACAATTATATTGTTAAATTAGTTCAATCCAAGATCATTCTTATAAGACGGTCAAAATATTAAATTATTCATTCTCCCGAAGTGTATATAATTCGTAGATTAATTTATGCCAAAATCCATATTTTACATAAATAATTAACTCCCAAAAGAACCATAAACTGATAATTTCTCATAAATATCAGACAATCAAATAAATAGTCATGTCATATATGTAAAATCTATATAGGGTCTCATCTCCCAAACCTTGACTCGATATACATCAGACATGCTTAATTACTAGCCTTATAATTAAGCAAAGAATATAAAACATATATATGGTTAAGAAATTAGAAGAAGAACTTGAATATAAACTAAAATAATTCAATACAATCGCATAATCGCATCAAACATGTCCTAAGATTACGAATGTTTAGCCAAACATAGTAGAATCAAATATCATAAGAAATATAATTATAACTATCTCTAACATAATCTATTCAATTGTGTAGTCGCCTGTGCCTTGCTATCCTTAGATGTATATTGTATTCTATTTATCTCAATATCTCTCTATGTATTGGTGTGTATTTATATTTATTGGTATCCCTTTCTGAGCCTAGAGGACACCTATTTATAGGAAAAAAAAAAAAAAAAAACAACCTACAGTTTGTCTCAATCTTGAAATCTATCAAAATCATGAAGATAAGGATGAAATTCTTCTGACGGAGTTTGATCGAGCGGGAAACGGCTCGATCAAGAAGCCATTTTTGCCTGGTCCAACGGCAGATAGCTCGGTCAAGCACTTGATCAATCGGAAAACGTTTGTTTGGGTGTTTTTTTTGCAAGGTCGAGTACCTGGTCGAACGGGGAACGCCCGAGGGAGCATCCAAGTGCTCAACCTAGTCTAGAGCGGTGTATTTTAGCTATATGTGCTCACCCGATCGAGTGGTTGACCGCTTAGTTGACATCTCAGTCGTGCGAAATACACTGGACTGCCTCCAAAATGGCCAATTTTGGAGTACCTTGCCTTTCAGTTGAGCACCAATTGCTTAATCCCTTCTTAAATAGTGGAACACATGTGCTCAACGAACATCACCGGCTCAGTCGATCGCTAGCCTCTATTTGTTGTTTTGTGGATTATCATTTCGCTCATTGTTTGACCTCTTTTGTCTTCAATTCAATTGTCTTTATTCGTTCTTCATCTTTTCACTTCAAAAATATGGCAAAATGACTACAATACAAACAAATACATAATATCCCTTTAATGTAATAAAGTTGGGTTAAATGATGTATTTATACTCAATTTTTTTCATTAGATGTATCTCCAATCGCTCCAAAATGCATGTATAAACAACATTTACCAATGCTTACCATAAAAATAATCTAATCTAAATTTCATAACTTTTAGTTATTTTAGAAGCCCACCAAGTACCCAAAAAACCTTGGAAAAATTGAAGACCACTACATCTACAAGAAGTAAATTTAAGCCCCTAAAATATATAAAATTTTGAACCCCTAAAAAAGTACAAATTTTTAGATTCGAGGCATCGGACTTTTCCTACTAGAGGAAGATATGGCCCGATCTGTTTGTCTGTGTGTATTACCAATATTTAATAGATCGCTTAATTATCTTTTAAAGGAATGGACCCATTTGATAATAATTTAGAAAATTTGAATTCACCCGGCACACACATATTTAGATAGAAATAATAATTAATTAACCCATCAAATATGAAAATCCTAGATAGATTTTAAGGAATATATTTCATAAATGGATGCATGTATGGAAAAAGCTATATAATTCAAATCTTACTTGAATCGGTCTTATTTGGGAAGGTATTTGTTATAGATGAGTTTGGATTATAAACCCAATCCATAAAGAAAGAATATTTTTATATTATGTTATGAAGGAAACTGTATGATTTCAATAATTCTTTTTTACTCTAAAATTGTATAGTAGGAATAAATATAAGGCTCCATCTTTCTTTGGATTTCTTCTTAGTTGAAAATGACGACATCGACATGTTTGTTTTGCCTTTATGCTAATTTCATGCTTCCCATTCTTCTTCTATTTTTTTTGTTTTGTCTAGTTTGGGTTTTGGCTATGTGCTATATCCGGCGTATAGCACACTAGGTGATATGCAATTTCGATAGATTAGGATCTTGTTCTTGAAATCTGTATGTCTGAAATTTTTTCTTTCTTCTTTATGTACATACTTATCTATTCATTTTGCAACGTTTTCTTTTTTCTTCTTAATCAAAATGTGTCTATACCTGATTTTATATGTGTCATATATTCTATTTGATCACATTATTTTTAATGAATTTTATTTTCATCCTATTATACATTTTAATATATTATATATTTAATATTCTATAATTCTTTTACACTTCTAATTATATTGTCTTATCTTCTGCAGTCTCACCTATCATTTTTCCCTTTCTATTCCGAAGTTATCTTTTAAGTAGTTTTGTTGAAAATAATATGTGATTCAACTACTTTACAAGATGGGAAATCTTTTCTGACTTTTTTTGTTCAATATTTAAAATGATCAGTATAAGTAATTAATTATTTATGAAGATGAGAGTTTGAGTAAAAAAACAATGCACACCAACCTATGAATAAGAAGGAAGGTAATATAAAATATTTTTAAATAAATCTAGGAAAAAACTAAAAATGACAAAATATTTAACTTTTTAGTTTTCAAAATATAGAAATAATTTTAAAATAATGAATGAAAAAGGAAAATTGGCGCATGAATAGCACGCACCCGATAAAGGAGTTAACTATACTCCCAGGAGTGGGTGAGGAGAAAGCTGAACAAATATGTTTCAAAAAGCAATTTTATTTTCTATTTTTTATTATCTGAACAATTAACATTTGTGTTCCTTTTTATAGATAATATATTAAATTGATTACCTTTTCAATATATTTAATTTGACATTTGTGGTTCATTTATTAAATTAAAAATATAAGATCTAAATTATTAATTGTGTAATTTTTTAAGTTAAATTAATTATATTGAATTTAAATAAGTTGTGAAGAAAGTAAGTTTGTGCATATTACTTATGTGCATGAATATGTTTGTGATTGCTGGAAAATTTTATATGACATACCAAATTGTTACATGCTGCACTTGAGTGCATCATCGTATCTTGGTTGATTGTCTAGATTACATTTGAGAATTAATACACTGTTTGGTTACCAAGATTGGGTGCTGATGAGTAATACATTTGGTTGAATTGATTCATGTTAAGCATCCCTCATGCCATATTGCGTAACACATGGATTGTAATATTGTATGCTGGGCGGGAATAATTTTGACTATGTGCGAGTCATAGGTATCATCCCTCGTATCTTGAGTTACTCGATTATTGATTATTGAGCATTTTTGCACAAAGTGCCTGCTGGATATATGGGTTGAATGGTCATTGAGGCTGTTGTAGTTTATTTACATGAGACATCAGATTTGTTTTCTGGGCAGTGAGTTTCAAATAAATTGGCAGCTTATTAATTTCATGGTGCAACTTGATTTCGATGCATATTACAATTTGGTACAACTGGGTGGATAAGACATGTTTTCTATTAACATTTGGTACACCAACACGGAATTAATGGTCAGATTACTACATATGTGAAATGCTTGATTAACAATCTAATACATGCTGCACTGGCTTGTATGCATAACCATCATTCCTGCTGGTCACATTTATGGTTGTAGAATTATAACATAGGTCTTGTGATTACATATGTGGCATGTTTTTGGAACAAATTGATACGTCCCAGGTCTTGCATGTACAACATTCCAGCTATGCACTTATTTGAGTGTTGAATCATGACATAGCATGATAGAACATTGTACACATGATTCAAGTAGCTTTGGCGTGTTACATATTTCACTCTTGCACACTTTTGTATGTTAAACATCACATCCCATTTCTGATATGCGTTGATGCATTAAACATTCACTTTGTATAAAGGGATTCGTCCGAGGCCATGCCTATAGTTGCTTGGTAAGTGTTGTTATAAGCAAATTCTACCAAAAGGTAAGAAAAACGTTCCCATTTTCCTTTGAAATCTAAAGTACAAGCTCTGAGCATGTCCTCCAGTATCTATATAGTTTTTACTGATTGCCCATCTGTTTGAGGATGAAAGGTAATACTAAAATTTAATTTAGTACCCAGGGCACTTTGTAAACTTTGCCAAATTTTGGATGTAAATCTCCGGTCTCTATCTGAGACGATAGATACTGGTACTCCATGTAATCGAACTATATGTTCAAGATAAACTTGTGCCAATTTATCTAGCCCATATGTCGTCTTGATCGACACAAAATGTGCAGATTTTGTTAGACAATCCACAATGACCCATATTGCTTGATTTCCCCGTGCAACTTTTGGTAATCCTACTACAAAGTCCATTGTTATGTGCTTCCACTTTCATTCCAGAATCTCAAGTGGTTTGAGCAATTTGATGATCGCTGTGTTCTGATTTTACTTATTGGCACGTCATGCACTTCTGAACAAATGATCCAATACTTCTTTTCATATTTCTCCGCCAAAACATTTTTCTCAGATCTCGATACATTTTTGTACCTCCTGGATGAGCGGTATATGGAGTGCAGTGTGCTTCTTCCAAATCTTTCGTTAATTCTTCATCGTTGGGCACACAGAGTCTTCCTTCATAAGTTAAAGCTCCTTCTTTGTTTAATGAGAAACCTTTAGCTTCTTTGGTTTCTACTTGTCTTTTCACTTTTCCCAGAAAAAAACTTATCTGTTTCCTGAGCTTTAACTATCCTTTCTTGGAGTGTAGGTTTCACTATCATTGTTGTTATTCGTATATCTATGTTATCTGGCGGCAAGAGAATTTCTATACCCATTCTTAAAATTTCCTTTCTCAATGGTTCTTGCCTTGTTAACATGTAACACAATTCATTCCTACCTTTTCTACTCAGGGCATCAGCAACGGCGTTTGCCTTTCTAGGATGGTATAGTATTGTACAGTTGTAGTCTTTCACTAGCTCCAACCATCTCCATTATTTCATGTTTAATTCTTTTTTCTCAAGAAATACTTTATACTCTTGTGATCTGTGTATATCTCGCATTTTCCCCCATATAAATAGTGTCACCAAATCTTCAAAGCATACACTATAGCTGCCAGTTCCAAATCATGAGTGGGGTGATTTAATTCGTGTGGCTTTAGTTGCCTTGAAGCATAAGCAACTACCTTGCCATGTTGCATCAACACACATCCTAGTCGTTGTTTGGAAGCATCACTATAAATGACAAAACCTTCTGATCCATATGGAATAGTTAGCACAAGTGCTGTTGTGAGCTTTTCTTTTAACTTTTGAAAGCTATTCTCACAGTCTCTCGTCCATTGAAATTTAACATCTTTCCTTGTTAATCGTGTTAAGGGTCCAGCAACCTTAGAGAAACCTTCAATAAAGTTTATGTAGTCTCCTGCTAGCCCAAGAAAACTCCGTACCTCGTTCACATTAGTGGGAGATTTCCATTCACTTACCGCTTTTACTTTGTCCGCATCTACTTCAATTCCTTGAGTCGAAACTATGTGTCCTAAAAAGATTATCGTGTCTAACCAAAACTCACACTTATTGAATTTGGCATATAATCTTTCCTTCCTTAGTGTGTGCAAAGTAAGTCTCAATTGTTCTTCATGTTATGAGCGGTTTTTGGAATAAACCAGGATACCATCGATGAATACGATTACAAACTTATCCAAGAATGGGTGAAATATCTTGTTCATCAAGTCCATGAAAACAACAGGGGCATTGCTAAGTCCAAAGGGCATTACTACAAACTCATAATGCCCATAGCGTTTTCGGAAAGCTATTTTGGGAATAACGGTCTCTTTGATTTTTACTTGATGATATCCAGATCTCAAATCAATTTTGGAGAAAATGCTTGCTCCTCTTAGTTGATAAAAAAAGTCTTCTATTCTGGGTAAGTGATATTTGTTTTTGATGAGTTTGTTTGGTTCCTGATAATCAATGCACATCCTAAATGAACCATCCTTCTTCTTGACAAACAAGACCGGTGCTCCCCAAGAAGAAACACTAGGTCTTATGAATTCCTTATCCAGTAATTCTTGGAGTTGCACCTTTAGTTCTTGCAACTCCTTTGGTGCAATCCTATGTGGCGCCTTTGATATCGGAGCTGCTCTTGGTATCAAACCAATTGTGAATTCTATTTGCCGATCAAGTGGCAGACCTGGCAAATCCTCAGGGAATACATCTTTATATTCCCTAACTACTGGCTCGTTTTCAATTGGTGTTTTGTTTGGTTCAGAATTCACAATATTAACTAAGAAAGGTTGACAATTTCCTTTTCTTATCATCTTCATGGTCTTCATTGTAGTTAGTACTCAAGGTAGCCTTCCAATCTTCACTCTATAAAATGCAAATTCTTCCTTCATAGTTTTTTGAAATATTACTTCTTTTTCGTGACATCGAATTATAACATGATTGGTTCTACGCCAATCCATTCCAAAATTTACATCGAAATCTCTCATTTCGATGAGATCAAATAAGCAAACAAAGTTTTATTGTCAAAGCTTATTCTCACATCCTTGCCTATCATATAGGTTCTTATAATTTCCCCAGATGCTATGCTAACTTCAAGAACTTCTTTCTCTACCTTTATTCGTTTAGGAATCTTTTCAAACATTCTTGTAGAAATAAAGGAATGAGTTGTTCCAGTATCAAATAAGACAAATGCAGGTGTATCCATAATGAGTAACATATCTTCCATAGTTCCTGGTTCCTCTGCTGCTTCTTCTTGAGTCACAGCAAAAACACGAGCCAGTCCTGTGTTTTTCTTCCCTTTGTTGTTCATTCTTATATTCTTGTACTTTAAACACATTCCGGCATTGTGTCCAGGTCCTTACAGTGATAAGAGATCCCTGATCCATACAAGCATTCACCCTTGTGGTTTTTTCCACAAGTAAGTCATGCTGGTGTCTCTTTCGATGAATACTTTTCAACCTTTTTCTTATGTTGCTTATTTGGATTATTATTGTTATTCTTTACCAGAGTTACTCCTCCCGATTTTTTCTTATTAATCACCTCAATAGATTTTCTATCAGTGTTTTCCAACCTTAGACGGGATGCAATCTATTGTGCCCTCGTGAACACTTCAGCGTAAGTCATGGCTCTATGTCCTGCTAAGATGCCACTTATTTCTTGGAGTAATCCTTTTTTCAAAACACATAGCCTTCTTCCACTCGTCTTTCACTAGATAAGGAGCATACCTTGACAATTGGTTGAATCTTTGTTCATACTCAAGTACAGTCATAGACCTTTGTTTCAAAAAGAGGATTTCATTTTCCTTCTTATCATGATATGATTGCGGAATATAATTATGGATTACAGCTTCCTTGAATTCATCCCAAGTTATGGCATCCTTTGGTTCCTGAGTTCTAGTTTGACAGTGGGATTCCACCAATAATCGGCTTCATTAGTAAGTTGGAAAATGGCACAAAAAAACTTTTGCTCATCATTACAAGCAATGTGGGCAAAAATTCTTTCTAGGGTTCTTAACATTTTTCAGCTTCAGCTGGATCTTCTTTTCCACTAAAGGTTGGTGGGTTATTATGGCGAAATTGTTTTACTACAGAACTTAGGTTATGCTGATAGGTAGGCGGAGATGGAGGTACAAAGTGAGGTGTAGTTGGAGCTGTGAAATGCTTTGTAAGGTTTCGAAGAATTGCTACTAAATCTTCTCCAGGGTCGTTTTTCTCATTCTTATTCACAGTCGAGCCTTGGTCACTGGTGGATTTTTACAAGTACGACCTCGTGGTATGATCTATTTATAAATAATTCATTTTTTTTAAGAAAATAGGTAACAAGCTTTTATAACCATAACGAGTGCATTTATTCATGTTACACACATGCACTTTTCGTACATTGTGAGGGTCAATCAATGGTTAACGTCATTAGAACTATTTAGTAATATATACATCCTATATGTAAATCTAACGACGATCTACCCCTGGTTGCCGCTATGTTAGTGATTCAAAATTTTGATAGTTCCCTCCCTCATTTATTTTATTAATAAAGGTTAGTGGGAAAGTATGGCTCCCCTTCCTCTATTATGTCTCATTTGTACTCGCTGTCTGCTTCCGTCTCCTTTTCCTCAATCAAATTTAAGTTAGGGTTAGAAAGTATCATGTTCAAAGGGGAGGGTGGAAAATCAGTGTAGAGTCATTCTCTGAGAAGGTTGGAACATAAATCACGGTAGCTGATCACTAGTTCAGGATATTTTGGAATAACCACTACCATTTGCTGGTACAAATTGGATGCTATAGGTATCTAGTCTGCAAGGAGGGTCTCCATTAGTTGTTCGTTCGTGATGAATTCTAGAATAGGATGTCCCTCTTGCCCCACTTTTCTCTAGAGGATCACCATTTCGGCAATGTGTACTCCAACGTCTTTGTTTTTTGTTCCTATTTTCAAAACATCTTCTGGGTCTCCACTCATGAACAATTTCTTGGTTCATCTGTCATCCAATCACCAATCTAATTGCTTTTAGCCTATCCTAAGTCGTAATATTCCTATTTTCTCTTTTATATTTTGTCACATTTTTCTTTATTTAAATATGTTATACTCAACTTCTCTTTTATCTTATTATTATTATTATTATTATTATTATTATTATTATTATTATTATTATTATTATTATTATTATTATTATTATTATTATTATTATTATTATTATTTTATTATTATATACTTTTTTTAGATAAAGAGGTTGAAACTATATTAATGTATTCATAAAATTTTGTATTGTAAATTCCTTTAATTAATAAAATTAAGCTATATAGGATTTCTTATGGCTTTAATATCACATAATTTATACTAAGGTTGTAATAATATTCACATGAGAATAATCTAAAGAGTGAGGTTAAGTTTTGTGATATTACACTGAGCCCAAGCACGGTAATTGTAATAGAGGATGAACTGACACAGCCTTCATCTCCCACATCCGAAGCAGGGCCATCAAGTCAGTCTTGAGGATCGCCTCATCTTGAAGAATCAACACAACCAGACTTGATGGCAACAAAACCACCGACACGACCTCATCGTCATTCATAACGACCTACTCCAGCTGAGCCCCACGATGAACCATTTGAGCCACTTAGTTGATCATCTCGGTGAGAACCTAGACAACACCATTAGCCAAGAGACCTAGAACCAGTACCAATTCAGTTCCCGAACTGCCATAGCATCCAATTTTCAAACTTGCAGCAATTTGAGAGGTACTACAAGCTTATCAAACGACTTGTAAAACCCACTGTCTATTTGGATGAACTCATTTTGCAACAATTAGGATTATATGATGATGTTATTCATTTAGTTGATATTGTGGGTTTCCAACGTATCGTAATGGGAAATTGGGAAGTATATGAGGATTTGACTTTTGAATTTTTTTCATCACTTATGTTGGTGAATCCGGAGGATCATGGTAGTGCGATGACATTTCGGTTCGATGGAGGGATTTTATATGGCCATTTCAAACGTTAGCACAATGTCTTAGTTTGTTTGATGGTTCTGTTTGTGGAGGTCTATTTGATGTTGATAGATTTTGGAATACTATTACACACGGTGCTACATCGTATACTGCTGGCGCTTCAAAGGCAAGTTTTATCCGTAATCTAGTGCTCTGCTACATTCAATGATTGTTATGTTATAATGTCACAGGACGCTACACGAATTGTTATATAGTTGAGGTGCTAGAGTTTATGATGCTTAGCTATATGGTTATGGGGCAACGAAGCAGTTTTGATGGGAATTTTTATGACAAGTTTCTAGCGGTTAAGTCAATGAAGGACCCGGTTGTTATTGGAGGATTGGTGACAACTATAGCCGAATATGCGGGGGTTAATCTCAGTACAAGATTTCCTATAGGGTGTGTTGAGCGATTGGATCGAGAACTACTAGAGAGGACGGGATCTCTATTCCAACTGGAGGGACATTACATGTGTAGGATATCAGATTTCGAGTTCCTCGCATTGCCCAATCCCACTTATACAACTCTCGTTGGGGCATTTTTAAGTATGGAATTTGAGTCCTCTCCCCAAGCACCAGCTGAGTAGCCGATGTCGAACATTGTTTATCACGATCGAGACATACGTGCTTGGATTAGGCAGCTGGAGTAGGAGATAGCCACCCTCTCAAGCTGGATGACTTCACGTTGGCCCCTCTCATCATCCTGATGAACGGTGACTTCTGTCCCACACTCTATGAAATTTTATGCTTCTTATTATTGTTTGTCTTTATGATTTTATGGCATGTTATTGATGTTGGTGTGGGGGAGGAGACGAATGCATAACAAGTGGTAGTTAGGGGAAGCTTGCAATGATGAACATTATGAGAATCTGATATTTACTTCCTAAGTTCGAATTGGCTCTTTGTGGCAAGTGTGATTGACTAATATAGTTTTATAAATTTGTCTCTTTAAGCTTACGGTTGAGTTATCTTTTACATGCATGATTTGATACACAACCCTGTTATTGGCGTGAGATTTGAGCCTTTGAGCACTATTTGTGTATATGATGCTCTTCTCTTTCATGTGGGATAATCACACTTAGTTGTTCATTCTAGAACTTGCTCCGCTATGCTCTTTGAAATTAATGTTTTAAGTTTGTACAGGTTAGATGATAAGGGCACTTAGGACACCTTATTTGGGTCTTTTGCACGAATTACTCGAATGCTTGATCTTTTAGGATACCCCGTTGAGCCTTGGCTACTTTTCTTGCTACACCGTCCCCAATCGAATTTTATCATGCACCTCATCTTCATAACTATTTTGAATATTTGTCGATTGCACTTCTAACGATTTATATATTCTATAATATAGAGTTAAACGTAGTATGAGTACACTTTGTCTTGGGGGCCTTAATTACTGGTTATTGACGGCTGTAGGAAGTGTAATATTGTACTGTATATTCCGTTTTACTGTTGTTGTGTTGCTGCCACTACAAAAAAAAAGTTGGGGGGGCAGAATGTTGCTGCTGCGACCCCAAAAAAAAGGAAAAAAAAGGCAAATGCACAGCAATACAGTAGTTCGATCATGGATACACGACAAGGTTGAGTTGGGAAAGTGTAAACTAAAAAATGTAATTGTAAATTCGTTAGAGTACTTTAAAATCCATGAATAATCATATCAAGTTTAGCCTAACTTTCTTTCGAACTTCACCTCTTTGATTTTACCTTGAACTACAACCACATTATACCCCGAGAAGACCATTTGATTTCATGGAAACTCAATCAACAAGTAATGTAAATTAAATATCCGAGCAAGCTTAGGTAAATGACATACTTTTTGTTGATATGAGTGGTTTTAAATTTATCATCGTGTTACACACTTGAGTGAAATGAGTTATCCTCTTGTGAGGGTATTAAATCATTACATGTGTGAGTTTAACTTAATTTTTGGGTGATGATGAGACACTTTAGGAACAATATCTTTTATAAAATACTTGCCAGTTGAGTTAAATTTGTCTTGTGGAAAGTGCATGAATAGAAATATCTTTAGACCGAGCATAACATTCCACGTTCAACCATGTGTATGCATTTATTCTATGTTTACTTGAGGAAAAAACAAATTTTGAGTTTGGGGGGATTAGATAAGTAGGAAATTGTGTGTATATGTAATTGATAAAATTGCATGTTTAATACAATTAATTCTTGTGCCCTCTTTATTCTCTACTTATTTAATCTTTTGACGAGAATTACTTCTTTTTTGTTTTTCTGGTTATTTGCAGTACTTTATAGACAATTCGGTACAATAATCCACATAAGCAGTTGGTCACCCCTTGGCGCACTCGAGCAAGAAAGACTACAGTGAAGTTTGTGGGTTAAAAAAATTAAGGACTTAATTAATTAATTAATAAAGCCCAAAAATTTAATTTAGCCCAAAACAATGAGAAGTGAGTAAGGGGAGTAGTTGAGGTGAAGCACGGAAAAAAAAAGACCTCAGACACTTTTTTTTGGATATTATTCATTCCAGGCGGCCAGGGAGAGGAGAACATTCATTGCTTTTTTTGGAAGAAGAGGACAGCAACTAATTTGAAGAAGGAGGAGAGAGCAGCATAATCACACAGGGAGGATAGAATCAATTGGAAAAAATTGACAGTAACATTGGAGAAAGAGAGGGGAACATTCACGCTGGCAGCAAGCAAGGAAAGAGGAAAAGATTTGTCGCCGACTTTTTAGTATTCAATTCGAATACTCAATCACAATTAATAAGTGTAAATAAATTTACAATATTATGTGATTAAATATTCGTGGCACCATATCGATTTAATATGTGAAAATTTATTATGTTGATTGTTTGAATCGATGTATGATATACGTATTGTTAATTGTGCTTGATCAACTCAACTGATAATTTATATATTAGTGCTAGGGTTTGAATTGTAATATGTAATTGTTGTGATATTGAACCCATTTGTAGCAACTAATAATAATTATTAATAAAATTAACATAATTCAGGATTAATTGAATCGAGCGTATGAATTCGATAACCTCTCTACCCTGTTATCCTAATTGATAATATGTTAATTAAAACTAAAGAGCGTATTTTGGGCTGTTCGATTAAATCGGTTAATTAGAGAGCGTATTCTAATTAACTATACTTAATGGATAAAATGAATCAACATAGTTTGTTATTGGTTTAGGGGTAGGAATTCCACAATTAAATTGATAGTGGAACATAATTATATAATTTGGAATAGGGGGGAAACTGAACCGTGAACCGAAATTGCTTATTATATATTATTGTTTGCTATTTGTTTACTTGTTTTATTTTAATTCATTAGATTAAATTGAAACTTTGTTAGTGGTAGAAACAAATCAATCAACAACCCCCTTTTTATTTGCATTCGTAAATTGACATAAAAAATATATAAATAACTCAATCATTTTCTGTAGGATCGATCCTTACTTCCCACTACTACAAGATATTAGAAAAAAGCGGGAAAAATAAAATAATTAATTTTGACGTGCCCCGACAACACGGTCAGTTGTTTGGAATCTGCATTTTTTAACATGGTTGTTGGGAACATATTACACATAATTTGGGTTTCATTTGCGTGATGGATATTGTGTCTCATTTATTCCCATGTCATGAATGCTTTGATGATTAAACGAGCCATATGATTTGAGATCCACATATCAGGATGGCCACTTGGGCTCCATTTGTGTGGTAATTGTCACATCTCCTCCCTTATACAAGGATGCTTATTCAGGATCATCGTTCGAGGTCTACTTACTAGGATTGGAAGATTGATCACAATCCATATGTATAACAACAATTGTGTCTCGGAGCATAAAAGATGGTCTCCCGTATGGACTTAAAAATAATTTGTAATTGCCCATCCCCCGGACCAACTTTGTTTGGTCCCCGCTGTAATTCAACTGCAATAGTGAATTGGGTGTGTGTGTGTTTGGGGACTGCTTGGTCTAATCGAACTGGTGCATCCGGGATGGTGTGTGTGGATCTATCACATTTACATGATTGATGGCACAATGATTATTTTGAAATAATTATGACACTCTTTTCCTCGAATGGTTGCGAGGTTTTTAATGAGTCCCGCCCCCAACCTAATCGAGGGTTACGGATGTGTGGCTTGGATAAGTGCCGAGAACTTACCAACATAGAATGCTTTGGTATCCCTGAGTATTCTGAGGCAACTATCACAACTAGAACGCTTTAAACAAGTCGAAGATCCCTCCCCACACCCGGCTTTAGTATCTTGTGGCTGTAATTACCCTCCAAAATACTTTGTAAATTTCTTTTTCTTTTATTGAACTTTGTCTAATTTGAATGTTTTCGATAAAAAGAAAAAAAAAAAGAGTAAATATAAACTAGTTCTAAGTAAATCTGCACTAATATAACAATAAGAATATTTATAGCTAAAAGAATACCGTTATTTTCTAGTATCCAAAATTTACAAATATTTATATAAAAATAAAAAATAAAAAAAAGTTGAAAAACACTCGCCTAAAAAACGTGCATGATTTACTTTTCTTTCTTTCTTTTTTTTTTTCTTTTTTTTTTTTTTTTTTTTTTAGAACATAATTAACTCTTTCGTTCCTAATCCTACATTTTTCACAATTTCTAGTTTGACACCCATAATATTAACATGAATATTAATTGCAATGTTGTGTTGCTTGGATCTGTATATTTGTTACATTTAAAATGAGTACTTAATTGAATTTCGTCGTAAATTTAGAAAAAAATATAAAAACTAATAAAATAATCTTTTAATAAAATATATTTATTCAATCCTTCTATCCTTTTATTCTTTTACTAGATGTTCGCTCATGCGATTCACGGGATTAAATATATTTTATTATATTAATAATATGTCATAAAATTATATTGTTGTTATAAAATATTATAAAGTGAATAATGACATGAAAATTTTTAAAAATGTATAATTTTATAAGCAAGAGGTCATTGTCTAAATAAAATATTTATGAAATATGACATATAAAATATAAAAAAGAAATTGTAGTGAATAACACACATTTGTTGTGTTTCACACCAGTGTCTTTTCCTTTTTATGTTCTAGTAGACCATTTTTTAAAATAATACAAAACTAAACCCTGGAGTTTTTAAATATATTTTGTGTATTCTTTGTTTTTCTTTATATATATTTATACAATCAAATATTAAATAACATTTTCAATATGTAATATATATAAGAAATTGAAAATTTTAGGGTTCCACTCAAATCAATTTGAAATATAATTTTATATGTATATTGCATTGTCATTTTCTAAAAAATATTATCCAATAAATAATAAATTGTACAAAAAAATTGAATTTTAGAATCCAAACCCAATCTAACCCATTATAATTATTCAAAGACATAAAAATATTTAAATTAAGGGAAAATATTAAAATAAAAAAACTAATTAATACTTGAATAATATAATATTTTTATACTATTAAAAAAATTATTATTTTTATTTATTAAAAAATGTTTATTATTTTTATTAGTATAAGCGTTTAATCCATTTTTATTCAAACCTAACAAATATTTCAAATAAACTCATAAAATATTTATTTATATTTTTAATAAAATATTTTATTTTAATAT
The DNA here is from genome assembly GCA_028749325.2 of Caryopteris x clandonensis. Classification (NCBI taxonomy): domain Eukaryota; kingdom Viridiplantae; phylum Streptophyta; class Magnoliopsida; order Lamiales; family Lamiaceae; genus Caryopteris; species Caryopteris x clandonensis. The sequence goes on from JAPYKT020000049.1 coordinate 1,064,186, forward strand.
ATACAATATTGTGATCAAATTAAAGATCGTTAAAAGACGATTAACTTGATATATCACAAGTCAAAATCGAATTTGTAACTAAAATGTTATTTGAAGTTTAAAATTTTAGTTTAAGAAAAAAAAACTACTTTTTTACATACACTTTTTTCTAATATATATTTTAAGTAAAATATGTAGAAAATTTCTTGAAGCAACATGTGTTCTTTTAGCATAAAATATAAATAATTATATAAATATAAATAGATATATATTTTTTCCTTAATTTATTATGGTAATGACATGTGGCAAATTTCTTATTTTCAATGTTTCTCCTTTTATATTAAGTAAGAAAAAAAAACATATACTTTTATATAATATATATTTTAAGTAAAAAATATAGAAAATTTCTTAAAGTGACATGTGTCTTTTTAGCATATTTTTAGGGTTTCTTCTTTTATCTTAAGTGTAAAAGTATAAATATAAATATAAATATAAATATAATATAGATTTTTAAGTTAATTTATTGTGGTAATGATATGTGCCAACGTTTCTTCTTTTATATTAAGTAAATATAAAGATTATATAAAAGAAGAACAATGAATATTATTTTGACAATTGTCTTCTTGATTAAATAACACGTATCATTATAAAATTATTTATTAATTATTTGTTTTACTTTAAATAAATAAATAAAAATGACTCTTCTTTAACTACTTTTACTTTAATATTTACATAACTTTTTTATATGTCAAATTAATTCTCTCCTTTTAATATTTAATTTAGAACTAATATTTCATATGTTATGAAAAAGTATATCTAAAATATGATTTTTTTGGTTGAATTATTTATTTTTATTTTAGCATATATGTTTGGATTTCTTATTAAAATTTTTAATTAAAATATTCTTTTGTTTGAAATTGATTTTGTATGTATAATATATCAAATTAATTATATTTTTGCGATCTTTCATTTAACACCTATAGGCATATGTTATAACAAAATATTATATCTGAAATGTGGAATATTTCTTTTAATGGGTTGAATTACTTATTTTTATTATATGAATAAATAGCTGATTAAATTCTTATATGGATTTAAACTACAAATATAAAAATACACTAAAAGAAAGTTGCTAGTAGAAAATAATTTTTTTCCATTATTGTCTTCTTAAACAAATGAGTGTTGTCAAATCTAGTATTATTAGATTTATAAGTTATCTTCTTTTATTTTATTTTATTTTATTTTATTTTTATTTTTTTTATAAGTTGCTTTTTTTTTTTTTTTACTAGGACTTATATTAATTAGTAAATTTATGTTTTATGGTTATTTTGAAATATTTTCCAAAATATAGTAAAATGTGAGGTCCCATAATGTTTTTTTAAATTAATTAACAACATTTTAGTAATTAAGACAGAAATTGAGTGGTAATCTTTTTAGATTTCATCTTTGCAGGAAACGTTTTTTTCCTCTATACTTGAATCCATCTCCATTGTAAAGGAAAATATGTTCGGAGGCTACACTAACAGGTGAGGTGAACAACATCTGTGTTGATCATTACAATGAGAGGCAATCTATTGGGAGTGCCACCTATTGGGATTGATTTCCAACTTGTGGAGATCGTAATACCCAACTTAATTGAGGCCCAAATGTTGGTCCAAATACTAAAATAAGGAAAGCCCATCTAGCCTAAATACACTATATGTATGGGAGAAGATCAACCTAAAGAACAAGTCAAGTTTGAAGGAAAAAATGAGAGAGAAAAAGATTTTTGGATGGATATTGGGTTTTGATTCTCTTAGAGTCGGGAATCAGCGACGGACCGTGGAGCAGTTTTTTAGTGAGATATTTCCAACTCTTGTTTGATATCAAGATTATATTATCTTGAATCTTAAATCTTGTGATTGAATATCTGTTGTGACAGATTGTAAACTTGGTATACTCCTATATTTGATTATAGTGGAGATTTTGGGTGGACTCCGATCTACGTTAAAATTGTTCGTGCCTATTTGATTGGTTTTATTTGTTCTTTTGGTTGTGCATCATTCGCATCGATTATTCTATTTGATATTTCTTTCTAATAGATTCACAAAAGAGAGGGATACTTATTGTTTCTGCTGTATGTCAATTGATTTTTTTGGATTAATTGAGTGTGTTTATCCCAACAAAGTGGTATCAGAGCGCCACGTTGTGCTCTATTCCTTGTGGTGGAAATGGAAATAAATAAAAATAGAATTGTGAATTTAAATTGTTCAAATTATCACATATGGAAGGGGAAAATAAAGGATCATTTATATGTGAAAGATTTTTTCTACCCGTTTTTTAAAGTAGAAAACCTGATGATAAAACTGATGCTCAATGGAAAATATTGCATCGTCAAGTACGTGTTATATGAGGCAGTGTGTGGATGATAATGTGTTGAACATATTAGTGGAGAAACTGATGCACGAAGCCTTGTCGGAAAAACTCGAGCAATTGTATGCTAGAAAAACTGAAAACAACAGTTTGTTTTTAATTAAGCAATTGATGAATTTGAAATATAAAGATGGATCTCCTATGACTGATCACTTGAATTCATTTCAGGGAATTATTAACCAATTGACAGGAAGGAATATCAAGTTTGAATATGAAGAACATCGCTTATGGCTTCTTGGTACATTATCGGACTCGTGGGAGACTTTCAGAACATCTTTTGTCTAATTATGCTCCAGACGGTACCATTACCATGGATTTGGCAAAGGGTAGTGTTCTGAATGAGGAGATGAGACGAAAGCCACAAGGCTCATTTCAACAATTAGATATTCTGGTTACAGAGAAGAGGGGGAGAGGTAAAAGCAGAGGTCAGAAGGGTAAGAACAGAGATAGAAACAAATCAAACAGATATGCAAAAGTCAAGTGTTGGAATTGTGATACTCTAGGACATATAATTAAGTAATGTCGAAGGCCCAAGAGAGATGATAAGAAAGAAAAGGAAAAACAACAATGAAAAAGGAAAATGCGATGATCATGTGTCTGCTGCAACAGGTAACTTCCTTATTATTCGTAATCATGATATTGTTAATCTTTCTAATCATGAGACTAGTTGGGTAGTTGATAGTGGTGCATCCATACATGTTACATTTCAAAGAAATATGTTAGCATCCTATATATCTGGTGATGTTCGGAATGTTAGGATGGGTGATAATTGCTTAGCCAAAGCCATTGGTATGGGAGATATATTCTTTGAGACTAGTGACGGTACTGTATTGATTTTGAAAAATGTCAAACATGTGCTCGATCTTTGAATAAATTTGATATCTGTTGGAAAACTTGATGATGAGGGCTTTTATAGTACGTTTTGTGATGGCCACTGGAAGCTCACAAAAGGTTCCTTGATTGTGACAAGAGGAAACAAGTATTCTTCCTTGATGCAAGGGAAGTTTCTTGATCGCTACATAAATACAATGGAAAATGATGCAAAAATTGAGTTGTGGCATAGCAGGCTTAGTCACTTCAGTGAGAAGAGGTTGATGGTTCTAACCAAGAAAAGTGTTATTTCAGAAATGAAGAATGTATCCTTGAAGAAATGTGCCCATTGCATCGCAGGAAAGCAAACAAGAGTTGTTTTCAAAACGACTCTTCCTTCAAGGAAACCAGATTTTCTTGATTTGAAATACTCTGGTGTATGTGGTCCTATGAAAACAAAGACATTTAGTGGTGCTTTCTATTTTGTGACTTTCATAGATGATCACTCAAGAAAGACATGGGCTTACACGTTGAACACAAAGGACCAAAGGTTGATGTGAATAAGCAGTTTCATGCTTTAGTTGAGAGGCAACTTTGAAAGAAGTTGAAGTGCATTAGAACTGATAATGGAGGTGAATATTCTGGTCCATTTGATGAGTATTGCAAGCACCAAGACATTTGACACCAAAAGACACCTCCCAAGACTCCTCAGTTGATCGGACTTGCAGAAAGGATTAATAGAATACTAATTGAAAGAGTAAGATGTATTCTTTCAGAAGCAAGTTTGCCTATATCATTTTGGGGTGAAGCTTTGAGTACTGTTGTACATGTTTTAAATTTAACACCATGTGTTCCTTTAGAATGTGATGTTCCTGACAGGGTTTGGTCAGGAAAGAATATTTCTTCTAATCACTTGCGTGTCTTTGGATATAAATCCTTCGTTCATATCCCCAAAGATGAAAGGTCTAAACTTGATATGAAAACTTGAAAGTGTTTGTTTATTATCTATGGATAGGATGAGTTTAACTACATATTTTATGACCCAGTGCATTAGAAACTTATTAGAAGTTGAGAATTTGGGTTTGTTGAGAATCAAGAATAAGTCATCCTGATCATGATCAAGTACAAGCTGAAGATGATAACCATGATCAATCTTACATGGATAATCAGGATGAACATGCACAGGAAGACCCAAGTATTAAATATCAACCGTTGCCACCATTAGAAGTTCCGGAAGCACAGATTGAGAGACCACCTAGAAGCAGAACAGGCATAATCTGTAAACATATTGTGTTATATCCACTGAATGAATATGAGCTTGTGGCTAATGGGGAAGAACTTGAATGTTATGAAGAAGCAATGGAAGATGCTTACAAAAATGAGTGGTTAAATGCAATGCAAGATGAGATGAAATTTTTGTACGAGAATGACACATTTGAATTGGTGAGACTACCAAAGGGGAAAAGAGCTTTAAAGAATATGTGGGTGTACATGATGAAATAAGAGGAGCACACCTCACAACCATGGTTCAAAGCTAGATTGGTGGTTAAGGGTTTCAGTCAGAAGAAATGCATTGACTTTGATGAGATATTCTCTCTAGTTGTCAAGATGTCATCTATTCGTATTGTGCTTGGTTTAGTAGCTACCCTCGACATAGAGATTGAGCAGATGGATGTCAAAACTGCATTTCTTCTTGGTATGCCAGATAAGGAGATCTACATGGAGCAACCTGAAGGTTTTAGGATAAAAGGAAAGGAAGACTATGTACGTAAGCTAAAGAAAAGTTTGTACGAGTTGAAACAAACACCTAAGTTGTGGTATCAGAAGTTTAAGTCTGTTATGATGGAGCATGGCTACCAAATGACTGCTTCTGATCATTATGTATTTGTGCAGCGATTCTCTAATGATGATTTCATTATTTTGTTGATCTATGATGATGATATGTTGATTGTTGGCAGGAATGCTTCTAGAATTGAAGAGTTGAAGAGCACTTGAGCAAATCATTTGCTATGAAGGATTTGGGACCCACAAAGAAAATTCTTTGCATCCGAATTTGTTATGACAGATCGAACAAGAAGATGCACTAGTCACAAGAGCATTATATTGAGAAAGTTTTTGAGAGATTTAATATGAGCAAGGCTAAAGTGGTTAGCTCTCGTCTCACTACTCAATTTAAGCTTGGTGCTCATCTCAGTCCTATTACCGACAATGAGAAGGAAGAAATGAAGAGACTTCCATATGCCTCGGCCATGGGAAGTTTGATGTATGCAATGATGTGTACGAGACCTGACATAGCTCATGTAGTTGGTGTTGTTAGTCGTTACTTATCCAATCCTGGAAAGGAGCATTGAAATGCAATGAAGTGGATATTGAGATATCTATGAGGTACTTCGGGTTTGAGACTCACCTTTGGAGGTGGGAAGCCAGAGCTTGTTAGCTACACTTACTCGGATATGGCATCGGATATGAATACTAGAAAATCCATCTTAGGTTACATGATAACATTTTATGGTGGTGCCGTGTCGTGGCAATCTAGATTGCAAAAGTGTGTTGCGCTTTCTATGACTGAAGTAGAGTATATTGCAACAACAGAAGCATGCAAGGAGGTGTTGTGGTTTAAGAAGTTTATGGAGGAGATTGGGCTCAAGTAAGAAAGGTATACAGTATTTTGTGACAATTAAAGTACTATCCATCTTAGTAAGAATTCCACTTTCCATTCAAGGTCGAAGCATATAGACGTAAGATATCATTGGATAGAGACGTCATAAATGATAAGTTGCTTGAACTTGAAAATATTCACACGAATGATAATGGTGCAGACATGATGGCAAAAGCATTGCCTAGAAATAAGCTCGAGGTTTGTCATGTGAAATGAGGGATGACTAATCTCTCCACATAGTCAGAAATGGAGAGATTTGTTGGGCTTGATTTCCAACTTGTGGAGATCGCAATACCCAACTTAATTGACGCCCAAGTGTTGCCCCAAATACTAAAATAAGAAAAGCCCTTCTAGACTAAATACACTATATATATGGGAGAAGATCAACCTAAAGAACAAGCTAAGTTTGAAGAAAAAAAAAGGGAGAGAGAAAAGGATTTTCGGATGGAGATCCAATTTTGATTCTTCTATAGTCGGGAATCGGCGATGGACCGTGGAGTGATTTTTGGTGAGATCTTTCCAATTCTTATTTGATATCAAGATTAGATTATCTAGAATCTTGTGATTGAATATCTATTGTGAAGATTGTAAACTTGGTGTACTCCTATATTTGATTATAGTGGGAATTTTTGGTGGACTCCGGTCTGTGGTTTTTACTCCTCATGTTGGGGAGGTTTTTCATGTTAAAATTGCTCGTGTCTATTCGATTGGTTTTATTTATTCTTTTGGTTGTGCATTGTTTGCATTGGTTATTCTTAATTGTCATTTGGATTAATTAAGTGTGTTTATCCCAACACCACATTCTTCTTGAGTTGCAGCCTAATTCTGGGCTTATTATATGGCTGGGTGTTACTCCTAGTATTACTCATTAATGATGTATCAGATGGAACCTATTTTTCTATGCTCCAACCATCTCTCTTTGCTAATCATATGTAGAAATTTAATTTGTTTTTTTTTTTCAAAAATGAAGTTAGGTATTTGGTGTTCTGTAAGAGTTGAATCGATGATAATAATGTTATTTAGAATGCATCTTAACCAGAAAGAATGGAGTGTGATTCACAGAAAAAAAAATGATACGGCCCATGGTTGAATGTGACCTCTCAAATGAAAAATCCACTTTCAATTTTTTGGTTTTCTTTGTTCGTTTCTTTTTCTTGTTGCTGTTCTTCTTCTCATCTCTCTCTCTCTCTCTCTCTCTCTCTCTCTCTCTCTCTTCTTTGGAATGAGACACTATTGATATGCTTGAGTTATCGTTGCATCTGTAAAGAATGGAAGAATCGAGATATTATGGAAGGAGAGTTCAAGTTGAAGAATGGATCTTCTGTGATTCTACTATCACATGAAGATTAAAAAACAAAAAGGTAGTCTGCCTTGTTTATATATTTTTTTTTTGGGCGAGGCTGCACATAAGCTCTATCCATTGGAAACTAAGACCAAGAAATCTTGGTTTTCGACAAAAGTTGTTGAACCATTCTAACACCTCATGTAATTAGTTTTGAAGAACCATCTAGTTTTGAATTGTGATTTGTTTTGCCTATAATTTTCGCCTTACTTCCATTTTTAAATGAATCTCAATAGTATTTGTATTTTATATGTAATGTAGATTTTGAATGAAATACAAAATAAAGGATACAAAAGACTATTAATTCCCTTGATCGAAAGGACTTTGAGTTTTGGCATTCATCTTTTATGTAATATCATGTTTTAACATAATTCCTTTCTTCGTTATTAATGTTTATTCCCATGGATGCAATTATTATAATCTTAAACTTGACATTGACATTATTTTAGTTGATTCCAATAGAAAGAAGTTTCATACAATGTGTCAAAATGGAGGAATGGGAGATGGGTACTCTTCCGAGGATGGCCATGTCAAAATAACAGTAGTTTAAAATATAATTGAAGTAAGACAAATTTATATTCAACCTCTACATAATTTTATGTATAAATTTATTATTTGAGTTATTAAAAGATTAATTTTTACGATTATAAAGTTTTACGAGGGTTCTTATGACCTTATGAGTTGAAATATTCTCAATTTAAATCCTAATGATTTTATGTGAAATTAGAACATGATTAAGTGATTCAATAAAAAAAATTCATTATTGTATGTGCAATTATAAGATGTTGATTTTCATGATTTATGTATAATTAATTGAATTAAATTATTAGAATGATAATTAAGATTATGAAAGATCATGATTTATTAAATTTTTTTAATTTCATGATTTTGTAAGATCATTCCATAATTTAATGTGTACTTCATGAAAATTATTGCAATTAGATTATTTTCATGATTTTATAATTTTTATGTGGAATAAAATTGAGCTAAAGCATGATGATGTTCTGTTTTTGTACAATGGTGCGCCTGAACAGGTATATGGCTAATATTTCTGAAATTTTTAGCTTTATTGGCTTTTTTTGTTTATACATATATGAAATTGTGGTTTGAATCTCTTTCATGTGCATTTATGTCTTAAAATCTTGTTTTAAACATGTGTGATGTTAGCCTTTGTATCTATATTATTTTGTAGGGTGAATCAGTCGCTTTAACATTGGAATCATGCACAAATGTTGTTGCATATGTTACAATTATAAAATTCATTTGAGCCAATCAAATTGTTCACGGTAAATCACTACCTAAAAATTGCATTTGTGTCTCCATTGATCAAGCATTAGATCACGATGCCCCTTTGCCGATTCCTAAAGAGTGTGATAATATCGGTGCAGCAGTAGGGTCTAATGTCGCTTGGCCTAGGCACTTGATAAAGTTGAAAGATAAGGTAATACTTATTTATTTTGCTTTATTTATAAGATAAAGTTACTAATTTATCACTTTATGTTTTAGAAGCCAAAAGAGAAGAAAATTGGGAACAACAGAAAAATGCCTAGAAATGATCCATTAAGTGTGCTAAAGCCATTATATATGTTTTATAGCTATGTTAAGATAGCTCCTCAGCATAGAGGCAACGTCAGATTAGATTTCAGTCATGATGTATTTGGCAGTGAATTCCAAATCTTTGTTAACATTGACGATATCACCCCATTTGTCAGTTGGAGCCAATTTCGTACACATGTATTGTTGTCTACATATGGTAAGTATTTTAGCCATACTAAACTTTATTTATAGTTCATGCATTTTTATATAACATTCGTTATGTGCTGAATATTATTTTAAATTGTGGTTAGTATCTCTACAAAAGGTTAAAGAGATAAAACAAGTATGAAAATTTCAGATTTATGAATCCATATGACATAGGACATTTTCCATCAACAAAAGAAGATACAAACTTTCTAGATAATGAAATGGAAAGGAGGGCGCGTGCATTGGCAATTAGGCTAAATGGTACATTGACTAACCAATTAACTTTGGCACCATGTAATATAGGATAAGTTGATATTCCTTTTAAATTGTATATTTTGTTAACTTGATTTGTATGCTCTAATTATTTATTTTTTGTAGTGCCCACTGGATTGTTACAGTCATTAGCCTCCACAAGGAGATTGTCTATTTGTTGGATCCCCTTTATCAGCACTTACATGATCAAACTTGGAAAAAAGTTGTGGATTTGTATGTTTTAATTTTTTTTTAAATCTTTTATTTCCTTATAAGATTATCAATTTTTATGAATGAAGGGCCATAAGAATGTTCAATACTGAAATTCAAAAGAAAGGAAGAAAACAAGCAACATGGAAAGTACCCAAAGAGGTAAAAAAACTTGTGACTAATAAGTGTTCCAACTTTTTTCTATTAGCCATTAATTTCTATGTCTCCAATGTAGATCCCAATGCAACCTGATTTCAAACAATGTGGTTTTTATGTAATGCGGTACATGAGACAATTACTTGATGAAGATGCAAATGCAGATATGATTTCACTCCGGAAAATTGTAATAAGTTTCTGTCTATTTACAAATTTGGATATTTCAGAATTAGTCATTAGTTTACTTATAATTAATATCTTTTTGTCTCACAGTTCGCACATATGAAGGGGTACTCTCTAATTGATATTGATGAAGTCCGTACGGAATGGGCAGAATGTGTTCTAGAACATATATATGACTATATGAGTAGTTAAAGGTATCACTTTATATAGATCATTTGTTGTTATTTAGTAGTTTACTTATAATTAATATATAATTTGTTTTGTACATTTGACAGGTTGTGATGTGGTGGCAGCTATATGGAGTAGTAGATCATAATTTGAAGTGACATTTATCTTTAATTAGGTTGTAACTTTTATAAATGACTATTGTAACCATTGATTGGATATTTTGTTTTTATTGTTTAGAATTATGTTGATATTTTTTGTGGACTAAATGCATTTTGTAGCGATGTTTATTAGTTTATAAATTTGGATTTATTCGTTTTCTTTTAAAATTTTGGTTATATAATAATTATAATAAAAAAAGATCTAAAATGGAAAAAAAAATTCAAAAAAAAAAAAGAAAAGAAAAAACCAACAATTTTGAAAAACAACGGTAAAAAAATTGTTGTTGTAATATTTTTGCATAAATTTATAAAAGACAACAGTTACATACAACTATATTTAAAATGTTGTCTTGATGAGCATAAATTGTAAAAGACAACGGTTATAAACCATTGTCTTTTGTTTAAAAAGACAACATCAAAGACAATATATGAAAAGACAATGGAAAAAATCAGTTGTTATTAACACCACCTTTAACAACAGTGGATTCAACAATAGTCATAAGTTTAAAAAGACAACGGAAAAAATTATTGTCTGTTAATATTTTTCTTGTAGTGAGATCATAATTTAACTTTATTAAACTATAATTGAGCTTAAGAAAATGAGATATAAAAAAATTGGTTGAATTAATGCTTATATGAATATAATAAGTTTATTATATTATTTGTGGGTTAAAATTTTTTATTGTATAACAAAGATTTCCAAGATCCAAACTCTGTAAGATTAGGGTAAGTATGAAATTAAGGTATATTAGAGTCAAAGAAATATAAGACCCATGTATTATACCTATAGATACACTTTACTACTTTAGAGTGATCAATATTTATCTATGAAAATTTCGAATAACCACATAATTTATTGGAACGACTAATTCTCCGTTACATCATACTATTCACAATCCACTTTCTTATTAATTAGAAACTATAATATTAAAAAGCTAAATTATTCTTATTAATATTAAAAGATAAATAATTAAAATAAAATAAAAAAATTAAAAATTGCAGTCTGCAATTCGCATTACCTCCACCCCAATGCCTTAATAGAAATTTAAGAAGAACGTATTCTTCTGCTCTGTGCAAGTCTAAGAAGAAGACGCGGATTCAGTTTGAATTTATGAATTTTGGCTACATATGCATAACCTCGTGGAACTTTCAATTTATAAAGATTTAATAACCAAGCCCTCTTCGTCTTGTGGAGGGGAATTCTTTCCTAGATCTGTAATATGAAGATGATAAAAGGGGATCTTCTTGCGGTGTAAAATTCAAATAACTGCAACTTTGTTCGACCAAGAATTTTTTCAAAATATTAAGTTGTTCGTCTGAACGGGTTGAACAAGAATCTTTAATCATTTCAATTCTAAATAACAGAAACATGATTAAACCTTAAAAACTATTAGGGTACCCTCAACAATAAACCCAAAAGAGCTAACTTCTAGATGTCACATCACTTACACATCATCAACACATCAAAAATTAAAATCCAATAAAAACATTTCTTACATGCCACATCATCGCCACATCATAAGTTAAAATCCACTATTTTTATCAACACTTTTTACAATCATTTACACATTATTTTTGTATCTTTCATACATCATTATTTACATTTTTCCCTTATGTATTGAATTAAAAATATATTTATGATAATCATCTTATTTAATAAATAATAATTGAATATTATATATTACTTTAATTAATAAATAATATACTATATTTTTATCAAATAAAACATGATTATAATACTACATATCAATATAAAACACTATTAAAAGTATACAAATATTATTAAAAAAACACAATAACTTAATTATAAAGGTATATTTTTAAAGAATACAACAATCTAACCACAAAATAAAATACTATATATATTTAAAATCCTCAAAATTAATAATAATCATTTATTCTTCAATAATCACTTCCGTTGTGTGCCCAAGTATGCTCAAATTCTTAGAGGTAGTCTTGAAATTCTTAGCTAGAGCCTATGACTATTGTAACCGAAGAAGGTGAGTCTTTATCCAACCAAATGACTGTTTCATCCCCTTCGTCCTCAATAATTATGTTATGTAAAATAATGCATATATACATGATATCCCTTAAGTTAGTCTTATAATAAGATTGTGCAGGGCCTCTAACTATCGCTGAACAAGCTTAGAGTACTCCAAATGTTCTATCGACAATAAAATATTAATTAATTGAAATTCAAACCAACATGAATTAAATCACAAAATAGTCACATAGAATTTAACATGCCCTTGAACCGGGATATAAAAGTATATGCGAACATTACAAATCTAATAATTAACTTCCAAATGAAAGACACGGAATAGAGACGAGAAGAATAAATAAAATTGAAGAAGTATTTGGACTTTCTCCTCGAATACCAAGCCCCTATCCAAAACCTTCTTCTTCTTCTCCTTGATCAAAATCTTTCTCCCTTCTCTTGTCTTCACTACATGAACGTTCTTCAACTTCTGTCCAAACTACCTCTCCTCATTCTTCCTCCAATTCTTTCTTATATTCCTCCTGCACTTCACTTGGATCAAGCCCTTAAGTTTTTCAGCAATTGGGCTGTGGTCCACAATTAGTGTCCTCAAGGCACCATGACTTCAATTCTGCTGAGTGATACAGTGTCAAGTCTAATCGCTTGATTTCAACTTTTGTTCATTTGATAAATTCTGCAAAAATTCCACAAAAACTACATAGGGGCTATTTTCAAACGAAATAATATTTTTTTAGAAAAATACAATGTATATGTTGGTAATTGGTAATACAAATTTAGACAATAAATATATACACATTTCCACCTATCAAATGTCGATTACACATCGATAGAAAATAACTAGGCAATCTGATACAGTTCTCTCACAAATCCATATATATTCATCTAATGAGTAAGCAAGGGAAGCATATGCCTATTGACAGATAGCTTTCGTGCATTGTTCAAGGAACGATAATCCATTCATTCCAATTGCATCTTGCTTCCACTTAAAATAATCAGAGTGATTTTCCTAGGCATCGACTACATGAAGAAATAATCTCCGCATTCAAAATTGACGACGAGAAGAAATGTGTTCGATTTAAATGTTGGATTGTCAGAGAAGTAATCACGACAAGATGATTATGTCAATTTTCACGATTTCAGTCCATACATCTTCTCCAATTTGTTATTCTTGAAGAAAATTGAGTTGCTAGAAGCCTCTGCTCTTTTTTCTCAAGTAGTGAAATCATCTCTCATTTGACATCATCTTTTGCAGCTTTTAATAACTTATTTCTCCAAAAATTCACGAATAATATCTTCTCTTGGATCCTCAAACATTTTAACGTGAAACTAGAATGTGAATATAATGGAGTATTGTAACTTCAATGCTCTTATTTATAGGCAAACTTATAACAACTAATTTGCAACGAGTTGTTTCTAACGGTTAGTTTGCAATGGCTAGTTTGAATCAACTAGTTTTTAATAGCTAAATTTTATCGATGACTTTTTTATCCACTATATTTGAATGAATAATTTCAATCAGCCAGTTTTTTTATCGAATTTCAAACAACAGAATTAACATACTAATTGAGAATCAAATTACAAATTTTAGACATCCACTACATCTAAGACAACATAAAATAAAAAAATACATAATTAGAAAAATACATAAGGATCAATTGGAGCAGTACATCTACTTTAGACCACACCTCTCTAGAATCTTATCAACCATTTTCAAATGATTTTGTAGTTGTGTCTCCGTCATTCCACTCGTATCCTTCAAAATGATGTCATAATCCGTTTGCCTGAGCTAGATCTCTTTCTACTTCATCGTAGTGTCCTTTTTCTTGATCTCAGCTTCTTTCAATGCCAACCTTTTCATTTGATATTGTTTCAGCTTCCATAGCTTTCCCTTTGCCTTGTTTTTTCTCCCTTTGTTGTCCTATTGGACAAGATCGACTTTCACTATTGACATCTATATCTAGATTTGTTGAAGAAATATGTCCTCCCGATTCAAATGTCCTAGCCTTTTTGTTAGCTTTATGGCTAATTGGTTGGAGAACTTATTTTTCAAACTCTTTCACCAACCTTCATATGTGCAATGTAGCAGCTAGAATATCATTGTGACTTTGACCACTAGCCTGATTGTTGTACAAATTGTTGTACCATCTTGAAAATAAGCTAACATTAGAATTTACATGATAGTAATGTGTTTTTACCTTGCTCAATGTTCTTGGAGGCGTGCCCGTAGGTTGATTCTCGGTATAGTATTCAGAAGTTTTTTTTTTTTCCACAATTCCTTAGTTTTTGTGCAATCTCAGACTTAGAGTAATTGCTAGTGGTCGTCCAAGCTTTTGCAAGACATTTCTCTTCCTCAGCAGACCATGTCGTCTTAACCTTGTATAGCATTCTGATCATCCTCATTAAGGTTAATATTTTGTATCCTGATCTGTACAGAGTGCGATAAAACTTGAGAGTAATCTAATGAAAATACTGTTGTTGGCTCCTTATTGGATCTAGACCCTTTCACACTCATTCGTCTTGATAAATATGACGACACTCTTTGTGGTGGTGGAGGAGAAACGACTTGAGAAGGTTATAACATCATAAAATGGGTACCCATTGCAGCATAGCCAGAGATATAAAATAAGGAGGATTAGGTAGAACATTTGAACTAGTGGGGAAATGTTGTGGAAATGGTGGCACATGAGAAAACTGAGAAGATAAGGGATGTGGACAGATAAAATTTTGACAACTTGCACTTTCTTGCGTATTTGAAAAACAAAAAATATTTGGAAACGAACCACTGTAATTTTTTGCTATTTCGGTTATTGACTTTGAAGATCTTGCAAATTTCCTACAACAAGAAAAGAGATTTTTTTTTTTTGGTAAGTAGATAAAATGTTGTAATAATGAATGGAGCATAACACATATTTATAGAGAAAATTTTGCCGAAAAGAAAAAGAAAAGGATGACTTGACCATTGCAAAACGGCACAATGAACATAAACAACAATATATATATATAACTGTAAAAATTGTGTAGTTTTTCTCGTTACATTCAACCACCAAAATTTGCATCACACAAATTAATGGCAAAACCATTATTGAACTTTGTACCTTCAGGTTTTGTTTTACGGTGTTGTTGCTATCTTTAATAACTCTTGGGCAGTCCTTTCAATTCAAAATAAATTTTATCCCAAATTAAAAAAATAAAGTAAAGATTTAATGTATCATTAATTAATACAAAACTTAACAATTAGTAAAACAGAATGAGGCATCCCGTAGTCATTTACAGAAGTATAAAAATAATATTATTTTCCATCTTGAAACTGTAAAACATTTAATATTTGAAACTGAAAACAATATTAATTTTATTTAATAACACTTAACTTTAAGAAAAGAAAATTGGTAATATCGCAATCCTCTTTTTGTTTCCCTACTAAACTCGTTGGCCCAAATAACCAAATTATCATTAATAATAGATGTATAAGGGCTACTTATATAAAAATTACATTTTGAATTCTAATATAAATTTTAAAAAATAATAATTTCTTTCACAAATTTTTACATGAATCACATCTTCTTCTGACGTGGCTCCTAATTGTTTTCATTGTCTCTCTCTCGAAAAGATGAGTTTCACTTTCATAAATAATTGTAAATATTTTAATAATCACCTCAAATTTTATAAATAGGACCCATCCATCGCTTTCATGCGCCCAGTTTCCCTCTCTCTCTCTCTCTCTTCCAATATAATTAATTTTATTTACATTACTTCGTCTCATAAATCCACTCATCATCCTCTCTTTCTATATAAAATATGCAAAAATTACATAAATTAATACAGAAAATTCCACTTTATTCTGGATTCGAATAATTTTCCTGCTCCAATTTGCTTGATAATTCTCCTGCGCCGGAATTTTTTTGTGTAATCGCAGATTCAGTTTTTTGTTCGGTGGTTGGTCGCCGGAGATCGCTCTCAGATCTGTACGTCTCTCCATCTCTGCATATGAACATCTCTCTCCTTCTCTCTCTCTCTCCACACACACACGCACGCACCCATTTATAGCAAGTGCGGCTATTGAGCTGTGGTAAATGCGCGTGCTTTTGTTAATTTGCTTTACTGACTCTATAGTTAGTCTACACTTATGAGATTCTTGACCATTTAGTTGACTATTGTTTTGAAAACAGTTGTTGACTTTTTGGTTTCGTTGTTTAATTTGGTTATTTTATGTTTTATGAGGGAATTCAACTTTGGTATCGAATGTCTGGGGATAGTGTATATTTAACGCCTTTTTTGGTTTTATCTTTGAATCTTGTATGCGTTGCTCCTTTTCGATTTGTTCCCAGTTCCATACGTAGATACGCTTTCTTTAGTTGATCTAGAACCTTAATAGCTGAGTATCATCTCATAAGTAGCTATTAATAACTAATGATAACACTTTTAAATGAATCAATTTTCATCTTAGTTGTTTCCTGGGAATGCCAATTGTTTGATAATTTGGACTGCGGACTCGTATGTCTCTGCTTCTGTCTTTTTTCCCGGATGAGTTTATAATTTTCTTTTGATATTACTACCTGGTTTGGAAGAACTTTTTCTAGAATATTCTGACGCTCTTATGGAATTATGACAGAATTGTGGGCAAAGCCATCTATGTAATATCTGATATGGTTTAATGTGGCAGGTGAATTAATCTTTGGATTCAAATATAGCTGAAAATAAAGAAACTGAGTGGTGCTCAGATGAGAAGAACTGATGTTATTAGCAGTAGAAGGAGGGGGATTTTTCTCTTCTTCAGCTTCTGGGTATAGTAAAGGCTTGACCCTTCTTTTATTGGGTCAGAAAAACGAGGAGGATCCCATGAGAGTAACACCGTGGAGTCAGTACCAGTTGGTGGATCAAGAGACTGATTCTCATCTCCAGCTGGCTTCTGGAAAGAACCGGCTTGTCCGCGGGTGCGCCTCCTTTGTCTGCTTTGGTCGCGCTGCCGCTGGACCTGAAAGCCCGTCTCCTTTAAAAGTTGGACCCACACAAAATCAAGAAGTCTCTCAGGAGCCTCTAGATTTTGATGAGAGGAAAGATCAAGTGCATTCCATTGATCCTGTTGATGGTGATGATACTACTAGGACGATAGCTAGTCTAAAGAGCAGCTTAAAGAAATCTGTAAATATTACTGGAGCTGTTATTGATGGTGGTGGCGCAGACACTAACAAGAATGAAGCACTACTGGAGAAAGATGATGATCTTGCTTGTCAAATGGAGAAGAGGAAAGTGCAATGGTCAGATACAATTGGGGGAGATCTGGTTGAGATTCGGGAATTTGAGATGAGGTAACAAAAGCTTATCATGCATGAAAATATGAATTAGCCATCTTGGTCTAGGGCTGTTAAAAATATTCCCTCGATGTCTGTCATGCCTGATTTTGATAGGAACATAAGTTTGAACTTTTGAAATGTCTTCTCTTCACTTGCTTGGTTTCTTGTTTTCTAGAGAGTGATGTAGTGAAAGGGTCAAGTGTTGCTTGGTATCATTTAACTTTGGGCCTTTGTTCTTTCCTACAATTGTGCTAGATACATATTGCTATAGAATGTCTACTCTTGTCTGCTTATTGTTGCCATTCCAACCCAAATTGTCAAAACTGACGTTTGGATATCCATTTGCTTATTTGTTTGCCCAATTATGGTAACTTTTCATTGTTTTCCCTACAAATATGATTGTGCTAAATGCTTATGTTATACAAAGTGAAGCATTCTTTCTAGAAAGTCTTTTCTTGCCTGCTTCACATTGCTTTTGACTCGTTTGTTGTCAAATTGAACTTCTAAATTCCATTTGCTTTTTTATTTGCGCCAATGATGTTTAATGAGATGGCTACTTGAGGTGTGAAGCTCCAATCATGATAGTTTGACATAAAAACTGTCTCTATAATGTTGATCTGTTTGATTTACATTTTGTTCGCACTATAGACAGATCTACCTTACCTTTTGTGGGGGCTTGTGCCATAGTTTTTTTTTTTTTTTTTTTTTTTTTTTTTCTTTTCTATTACCTTTTATTTTATTTTAAGAAATTGTATATCATGTAGTTTAAAAAAAAAAAAAAAACAGTGCGCCCCCTTTAATATTTGAACTTGCCATGGAAATAAGAAAGAAATCAATTACAAAACAAGCAAAGCATTCCCATGATATGAAATAACATATCTAAACATTCTTCCTGTTATTCTCATGTTGTTCAGCTTGATTTGTAATGTGAAATTTGAAGCATTCTCTTGTAATATTGATGTGATATCCTTGTAACGTGATGTAGAATGTTATAATTGTAGCCAACGTAGTAGTTTCATGTCAAATCGTTGATCAGCTAATGTGTGTTCGCATGTGCACGTGCTACACATCAATGTTCCATTCGTCTGGAGAATATTTGTGTAGATATGCATTAGCTCTAGAAATATATGATATTTTGTGTGTGAGTATGTATGTGTGTCTGCGCAGGCATTATCCTGTTTCTAATCAAGAAGTGCATGTGTTCTCAGTGAAGTTGGATCAGACGATGAATTTGATCATGGGACAGGAAAGACATGTGCATGCAGGATAATGTAGTCCGACTCTCTTCTAGGGCCCTTATGGCTTGATTAGTACGACAATCACCCTTCAATTTGTTGTTTGAAGTGCCAGTAGCAGAGTATGGTCGATCGTACCCCAGCTCTGTCATCGAAGGCACGGGAAGGCGTCTTGGCGGGAGTGCAAGATGCAGTGGGTATTCCAAGAGAGATCTGTTGTGGCCATATTCTGGCTTGCATTCCAATTTTGATGCGTAAGGCTTTCCATTCTATACTTGATATACATGTTTGTGCAGCTACTATTCTACCTTTCTTTATATTATGGTTTTTTTTTGATTGAGAATTGATAAGATGGGTGGATTATGAATTATTGTTATTATTTGTATCCTGTAGGCTGTAGTTTTTCATATGGAATATAATTTCATTTCAATCCCATCTTCCATTTTACTTTGCTGTGGAAGTGGTACGTACTCATACGGGTGAAATCTATTTTGTTTTTTGTGAAATAAAATTATTATTTACTTAACATTTAAATATTATCTCAAAGTAAATATTTTTTGATATTATACAAAACTGATAGGAATGATAATTTACTTATGGTGATCACATGTTAATATAACTATCAATAATACTTATATTATAATAATAATTATTATTATTATTTGTTTAGCTTTTCGTAATATAATCAATGTGTGAATGATATATAATTGTATATATCAAACATATATAAATTATAATAAAATATTAATTGCATAAAAAATATGTTCATATTACGCTATATTTTGTGAATGTACAATAAACTTCACATAATATATATGTAAAATTTATATGTAAATATAGTTTTATATTTTTTTTTATAAAATATTCTTCATAAATAATTGATTTTTAATTTGTTGTTAGTTAAACTAATTATGCCTCCGTGCTATATGTGGTTGGTTCTATATTCAAAATATATTTATTCTATATTTTAAAATATATCAGTATTTAAGAATATTTGAAATTTTATTGTGTTTTTAGTGAAGACATGTAAGAAAATATAATTTTGTATTTGAAAAAATATGTTCCATCTGTCTGAAAACAAGTCATATTTTTATAATTATTTAATTAATTATATTAAAATTAAATTATTTCTTCATCCCAAAAAAATAGTCATATTTTACAAAAACACCAACTTTTATTTTTGGTCAATTTGATAGAATTACAATCTTCTCATCACCATTTATTCATTTTTTCACTTCAACAAATAAAATGAGAGCTTATTATTTTATTTTTTTATAAATAAAACCCTTTTCGGGATTGAAAAAATTGAAACATGGCTCTTTTGAGCCAGATGGAGTATCTAATAAGTTTATAAAATATATTGTTTAATATTTATTTGCAATCCGAATCTCGCATAATAAATATTCATATATAATCCAAATAATCAATTCTAAAAATATATTTTGTAAATTTAATCACATTTTATTATATCCAATATGAATATTAAATTAAAAATTTGTTAAATAATTACTTATTTGATATATTATAAGTTAAAAAATAATTGTATTTTAACAATTATAAACAAATATTTCTAACAACAAAATTTAAATAATCAGAGACTTACAAATTATAATTGCACAATAGATCCACCTAATTCACGCATATATAGCATGCACCTGATATATATATATATTATCTTTTCTTTTTAAATTCTACACAAAATAAAATAATAGGTAGTATTTTTCAACCCTCACTTGCGCATTAATATATCATGCGGGAATCAAAGGGCCCACACGTGACTTTTTATTGTTCTCTTAGAATTTTGAAAATAATTTTAATTTTGAAAACTAAAAATGGATAGAAAAATATTGTTACGACACTATTTTATTATTATTATATATTGTAAGATTTGCTTTAGATATATGTGAAAAGTATATAATAGATATAGGCAAAACTTCATATGTAGCAAGTACATGGATCTACTTATATTGAACGGGTTGGATCCTATCATAAATTAAAAAAAATATATATAAATTATAACCAACTCAATCTGAATTAGTGCAAAAAAGTACTGACTCAACGCCTATTGTGCATGCACGCATATTTGGACCTGATATATTTTTGAAAAAAAAATAATATTTTTTTGGTAAAAGGTAAATAAAGATTAGATTGTTAAAATAATATTACTCTTTCACAATAAAATATTACTTTTTCCTAAAAATATATTATAATTTTAATTGTAATTAATCAAATAAAAGATACTTTTATGCGGTAATTCTTTATGGGAAAAAGTAATACTTTTATCGTAAAAAGTATTTTTCTTATAAAAAAAAAATCATGTTATTCGTGTGCGGGATAAATCGGTAAAGAAATCACCTTAGGCTACATTTGCGAGATTTTATAGATTGGATCAACTCATTTACATTCAACAATGGATAAGATGTGTGACACTCCATGTAGTTTCATAATTATGAGTTATACTCATATGATTTTGAAACTGTGTGAAATCCCTGCATAGTTTCATTAATCTTTAATGAAAATCTCAAATTAGTCAATTTTGACGAAGTTAGTTGCATACTCCTTTGCTGCGAATTAACATGTTCTTTTTCAAGTTTTACCTTATGAAATGACAACTTGGCCCTTTATAAATATAGGTTTTTCTTCTTTCTTTTTCTTCCTCATCTTTTAGCTGCTTCACTGCCCTGCTCCCCCTCCCTCTATTGCTGTCCCCATATGCTTTTTGCTATACCATTGTCCATCTTCCTTTGTAAAGTTGTATTCACTTCCCCTTTCGAAGAAAAAAATGACTACAAGCCCACATCTTTAACCACCCTAATATGATCTTCATTCGAGAAAATCCAAAGGATCCCATCAAAATTCTTTATCTATCACTGATACTCCACCGACTCTGACAATTTCGTACCCCCAAACACAACTTCCACCTCAAGCTCTTACAGAGATTCTCACAAACCCTCCATCTCAAGCTACAAATCTCTTATCAACTTCCACGAATCAATCCTATGTGAACAACCCTACATATACGAGCATTTTGATGTATATATTGTGTTGTACTACGAGTATATCATCGATAATCGAAGGTTGACTATCTTGTGTGTGCTACATGGTGTGTGTTTTGAACAATCCCTATGTAGAAACTCATAAATGCAGAAAAATATGAATGTAGAAGTAATATTATCATTCATAATGTATATATTTATAAGCTATATATATATATATATGTGGAGGGAGACTTAAACAAATCTATTTAACTCGCTGACCGAACTGGAACCGACTGAACAAGCTCTAACTATCTGAACTTCAACCATTTTCTAACTAACTCCAGCTATCCCCATAACAATTCAGCAAATTGTAACTCCACATCTCCCTCAAGTTAGGCATCATGTTAGATCAAATATGCTAACTTGGTCATAAAAGAATGAAATAATCTTTAGACCAAAGGATTTATAAAAATGTTAGCAATCTATTGTTTGGAAGAGATTTTTTTAGGAGAAGCAAGACCAATTTTGTACTGATTGCGAACCAAATGGAAGTTAATATCCAAATTTTTGGTTCACTTGTGAAAAATTGGATTAGTGGCAATGTGTAAAGAGGCCTGATTATCACACCATAAAGAATTGGGCATGTGAAGAGATATATGCAAATCTTTTGCTAGATAACGAATCTACTGTAATTATATAATTTAATTATTACATTTTTAGACTAATCTTTTTCTTATTTTTAATTATTAAACAAATTTTAAATGATTTTTTTTAAAATTTATGTCTACGTTAATATTTTTTATAATATAAATAAATATAGAAAATGATATAGTATAATCTTCTACATCATCGTAAGAATTTATATAATAAATTTTACAATGCATTTACAAATAATAATAATATTAAAAAATTTAAAGAGAATTCTAGTTAAATCTAGAATATATATATATATATATATATATATATATATAATTAGAAGGAAAAGAAAGTGTGATAAAATACAAAAAATTATCTTAGTAAAAAATAATGAAATATTGTATTATAGTGTAAAGATCTATAAATAGACCCCAAACTCCATTCAATTCGCAAAACATACTAGAAACCAAAGGTAAGGCTTCACAAAAAAAAACTTATGTTTTCATTTCAAGCACCGCCGCTGCCACCAACCACCATTTCTAGCTCGTGGATCTCCGAAGAGCATTGTGAAAATCAAAATTGAATATGTCATTTGTTCTTCGTGTTAAGTAGATTACGAATTAAAAATTCAATAGTCCATTCGAAACAATCGTTGGTAATTGACGAAAAGGTGATTAAAAACTCCAAAAATTCTGTTGAAATTCCCGACGACTCGGGTGTTGGATGAATTCAATCAAAATGATAATTTAAAGCCCATGAAGAGAGGAACAATACCCTTCAACTCATTTCAATTTTGTTTTCAGAATTGAATTTACTTGAAGATTTAATTTTCAAATTCGGGTGTAAACCACAATCCTCAAAATTTTAAATTCTTGATCAAATTGTCAGATGTTCATTAGGGTTCATCTTGGTTTTAAACACCCATTCCAATCCTATTGCTTTCTTCCCTGGAGACAATTTTGTTAATATCCAAGTCTTTCAAGAGCATCCAACTCTTTATTCATTGCCTTCACATAATGTTTGTTTTAGAAGTTTCTAAATTTTTTTTAGGTTCCTGTATACCAGATAGGGAGTATCTTCTAAGGAAGTAGGGGTGTCTTAGAAAGGAAAAATGTATTCAAGAAAAGTGACATCCTTAGAGATCAAGATGTTATTTGTATCAAGGGTTAACAATTTATAGACTTTTTCGCCTTGAGCATATCCAAAAAATACACATTTGTGAGATCTAGTGGATATTTTATTTTTATGAGGTTTAGTATTAATAGAGTAAGCCAAGCACCGAAAAGGTTTTACCCTAGAATAATCAGGTTGTTTTCCATACAAGATTTCATAAAGGTTTTCCAAACTAAAACAGGTTTAGGCAGCTTCTTGATAATGAATGCAACTGTAAGGATAACATGACCCTAATATTATTTTGGAACTTTGGATTGGAACATGAGAGCTTTGGTTATTTCAAGTAAATGTCTTTCCCTCCACTACACCATTTTTTTGTGGAGTAAAAACACAACTCTTTTGATGAATTATGCCCATTAGATCGAAACAAGTATTGTGCCTCACCAGTGATTATGTGCCATTATCACTTTTAAAACTTAAAAAAAAAAAAATTCTAGAATCGTGTCTGAATATGAGATGAAATTTCTTAAATTCTAGGGACCTAACTTTCATGAGATAACAAGGTGCCTTGCTAAAACCATTCACATGAGTGAGGAAAAAAAGTGTTTTGTTCCATGAATTTGACACATATAGCCCCATGCATTCATCTGAACAAGATCAAACATGCAAGTATTCTTATATTCTCTGGCAGGAAAAGGTAATCTATGATGTTTGGATCTAAAACATGTATCACAAGATGTTAGGATTTCTTTCTCAGATGAAGTACCTCAGTGTTCTAAATATCTAGATGTATGACGTATGTTTACTAAGATGTTAGGTACTTCATCATAGATTAACATCATCATAGATCTTGAAAGTGGGACTTCTTTCTCAGATGATAGGTAACATCTAATGTTCTAAATAGAATAAGATGTATGACGTAGTCTAAGATGCCAAAGAGTCAAAGATCCTTGACAAAGTAAAGTTGTATATGATGAGGGGAAGGAGAGATGGTTTCCTAGATGTAAAGCTATGCCTTTAGCCACCACTATATCAATCTTCTGGTCTAGCTAAGACGATATGAAGTATAGAAAGTAAATTTTAGATTAAGATTATACTTGAAAGATGGTAGATGGAGAACATTATGCAAAACTGATTTATTTTGATAGAACAACATCACCTGTTTGGTGGACAAGTTTTGTTGTGCCATATGGTAAATGGACAGAAACAAGAGTTTATATTGGTTTGATATTATGCACGAATGTTTGATTAACACACATATGTTTACTAGTCCCACTTTCAAGTATCCATGTTCCTTCAAATGTAATGTCAAAGCTAGATAAAGCATAAGAAATGATATGATCTTTTGAATTAGAATGAGAGAAATTACTCATGTCAATTGTATTATTTCTTTCCCTTTATGTTCCTCAATTTTACCTACCTCTCAACAAATAAAAGAAATCAGACAAAATTTGCCATTTGTCTTACTTGCCTGAATTTAGTATACAATTTTGGATAGCCATTTAAAATAATCTTGAATTTCAAAACCATTCCTTGATAATGATCACATGTTAATTTTGCCTTGTCTTTTTTTGATAAAAAATAATTGTTCCACCTCTTTCTTTATTTGGGTTCCAATTTATATTGGTGAATTGACCTCTTCCCCTTCCAATGTGTGTGCTCTTAGTGAACATAGCAGCTGAATTCATCGACTCTTCGAAAGTATTTTGGGTTTCTTGTTGCTTTTAAATGTGCAATATCATGGAGTATACCTTATTAACAGTTGACATTGTTTTTATCATCAATATATGACTTGTAGCATGTTCATAACTGTCATTTAACACCACTAAAAATTGGTTCAACTTATTTTCTTCATGAAACACTAGTAACTCCTTTCTTGCTCCACAAGTACACAATGGTAGCGATTTCAAGACACGCATATCCATCCCAGAGTTTCTTAAGCTTAATATGATTTCCAATACCACAAGCATTGCCCTGAGTAATGTTTGAGATTTCCTTCTGCACATGATATCTAAAAAAGACAATTAGAATCTCTGAATATTTCCTTCAAATCCTTCCAAAAAATATCGCCTTGTATCAATATATATGAATTCATCCACAACTCTTTAGAAATTGAATTTAGAATCCATCATACAACCATTGAATCCACATGTTTCCATTGCTCAAACTCACTACAATTTGCATCAGTCATTTCGGTTCTCATTGATGAAACTGAGATTAGACTTTGCATTCAATGCAACATTATCAAGCACTTCTAAGTAAGATAATTGTGACAAGTCAGAGGATTAATAAATAACATATCTTCAGGATTACCCAACCCTTGGAGATGAAAATTGTTATCCTTACTATTTGAAGAACCAGAAGCTTCTCTAGTAAGTATTCAATGCTAGCCAATCATGATTCAAAGTAGTTGTTCAATTTCCAGCCAAATCGACATTTTAGGCTCTCGATACTATGTAGAAACTCACAAATGCAGAAGAATATGAATGTAGAAGAAGTATTATTCATTCAAAATATGTACATTTACAACTTGCAACATTTCACATATATAGATGTGAGAGAGACTTTACCAGATCATTTAACCGACTGATTAAACTATAACTGACTGACCAAGCTCTAATTAACTGACCGAACTCCAACCATTTTCTAATTGACTTCAACTACCCCATAACAATTCAACAAATCATAACTCCAACACCCTAGCTAGAAATGGGATGCTGTTGCCTTGTAGATGTTCACAACGACATAGATTTTACAAACATAGAATATAATTTTTAATGATTATCACTTTAAAATCTATCTTTCTATCACAGAAATAGGGCGTTGTGTCGTTGATTCTTCCTAGAAGAAGGACGGAGCCAGGAATGGTAATTAAAGAGTCGCACTAAATAAAAATCAAACATTAGTATGTATGCGATAGTAAAATTAATATTCTATATTCATAAAATAACACATCAATATTCATCATAAAATATCTCAAATTACACTATTCAAATTTCTAATCTATGAAAATTAGTCAAAATGTGAATAATTAATTTGTTTCTTTTGCCAAGGACCAATATTCCCAAAATATATGACTATATAAAAGTTCTTTCATAATAAAATACAAATAAAAATATATAGATATTATATGTATATATATATATATCTTCATTAATTTTTCGATAGATTTGACAATATTGTGATTTTCAAATTTTTTTAATAAAATATAGTGTTTGGTAAGTGTTTAAATTTTTTAGTAAACTCACCTAATGTGTAGGCGACAATAAGGAACGGCGCTCGCCTGTAGCACATGCAACAGTTTTTATTTATTTATTTATTTTTAATTAATGTCGCGTAATGTATAGGCGACTTTATTTTTTAAAATTTTTTTAATTGATGTCGACTATTGTATAGGCGATTTTTTTTTATTTTTTAAATTGATGTCGCCTATTGTATAGGATGTGTGTTTGTGTGTGCTAATGTGTGTGTTTGTGTGTGTGTTTGTATCTATATGTGTTGTATATTTTTTAATTTAGTCACTCTCCATTTTGGCAGGACGTAAAATGTTGCAAATAAAATGAACTTAGCTACACCTGCATATTAAAATGCAAAATAAATGTGAGTTTGAAGCTCATTTTTCTTCCATCATTTCCAGTAATTGGTGTGCATTTTTTTCAAGTAATTATATTCCATGCTTCTTTTTGTGTCTGTGTTTGTGTGTTGTGTGCCATGTGTGGGTGTGTTGTGCGTGTGTGTGCAGTGTGTGTTTGTGTTTTGTGGTGTGTGTGTGTGGTGTTAGTGTGTTGTTGTGTGTGTGGGTGTGGTGTGAGTGTGTTGTTGTGTGTGCGGGTGTGTATGTGTGTTGTGTGTGGGTATGTGATGTGTGTGTTGTGTGTGTTCTTGTGTGTGGTGTTTGTGTGTTGTGCTTGGGTGTGTGTTGTGTGTGCTCTGCGTGGGTGTGTGATGTGTGTGTGTTCTGCGTGGGTGTGGTGTGTGTGTGTTTGTGTGATGTGCTTGTGTCTGTGTTTGTGTGATTGCTTGTATATGTGTTGATGTGCTGTATGTGTTCTGATGTGTGTGTATTCTGGTGTGTGGTGTGTGTGTATTCTGGTGTGTGGTGTGTGTGTTCGTTTAATAATCGTTTAAATTTCAGGTGCATTTTGTTTGTTTCAACCAATATAATTTAATAATTTTATTTTCTTATTATTTCACATAGGTGTTTTGAGAATTGTTGTTATCGTAAATTTGGTGCTACTAATTATATTTATTTATTATTTCATTTAGGAACTTTTTATATATTGTTGTTGTCATAAATTTGTCGTTAAAAAATTTATTTTCTTATTATTTCACGTAGGAACTCTGGAAAATTGTTGTTGTTGTCGTGCATTTATCATGACCATCAAATTGTTGCTGCTGCATTAGGATATTGCTTGATTTAAATATCATGTTTGAATTTTACTAATTTATTAGTTGAATTTAATTTCATTATACTTTGTAAATGTATTGTTTGATATTACCTTGCATGCAAAAAATTAATTAACTCCATATATTAAGTTCAAATTTTATTTTAATATTAATACATTATTATTATTTAATATATGAAGACTTCAAAAAATATCGGTATTGTCGTTTATGTTGGGGATAGTAACGTTGGCCCACTTGTTTGCGCAACAAGAGTACCTCGCGACATCCGATATTCTGGGTTGGTATCAAAATTCGTTGAACTGACAGGGATCGATAGCAATGGATATAAATTAAACATATCTGCTTCACGATATGCAAACAATATATATCATCGTATACCAATCAACAATGATGATAATTTATGTTTTTTCATTGCACCGAATGTGGATAATCAATACGTAGAATTTCATATTGATTAGGAAAAATTACAAGATAATGCTCTCCCAGAGATTCTCCCAAGCAATGAGTGGTATCAATATGCTTTTTACTTAAAGGTGATCACATCAATTCAGTACTTGTCACGTAAGGCCTTACAAAAACTGATGAGCGACAATGTTCAATAATGGCAATGTTCCAATTGAAAGAGAAATTGATTACACAGAGGATCACCCACATGATCCATTGGTTGACAATTTTGGTGTCAATGAACTAGAAGATTCTTAACCTGATGAGAATGAGTTGTCTAGTGAATCAGATGAAGATCGGGTGGATATTGGTGATATTCAAATTATGTATTGCCCATTTAAAGAGATACCACGATCCAAACAACAACAACCACTTCCATCAAATCCTCAGAGATATTCCATGCATCCGACTATCCTGTTCTTCAATGCATCGTCTCATGAAATGCTTGTGGACTCATTTGATATATATAAAAAGTTTAGATTTTATGATGCTACTGAAGGAGTACTCACCAAAGGGATGGTTTTCAAAGATAAGAAGAATTTGCAGTTCGCGACGAAAGACTTTTCAATTTATATAGCGAGGCGTGAGTATCGAGTAGAGAAAAGTACACCTCGAAGATGGAAAGTCAAATGAAAAATAGTTGTGAGACTACACATTGCAACTTGTGGTTGTGTGCAAGATATAAACACAAGATTGATATGTGGGAAATCACTAAGTATAGAGGGCCTCACACTTGCCTAATGAATGTTGTGTCTGCTGACCATCAAAACTTGTGCAGAAACATGATTGATGCGTTGCTAACTGGAATAGTTCAGATAGATCTCGGATATGAGATTAAGTGTGTCCAACAACAAGTTTATGATAAATTTCAATATACAATCTCATATCATAAGACATAACATGGTTTAAAATGAGCAAGAGAAAATGTGTATGGTACATGGGAGAGCGTAGTTTCAAAACAGCCCAAAGTTTTTGGAGCTATACAAAAATGGAAACGAGGCACAGTTGTAGAGTGGCGCCACATGCCCGAAGAGACAAATGGTGTAAAAATGTTGAAATATGTGTTTTGGGCACTAAACCCATGCATTGATGGGTTCCAGAATTGTCGAAACATGTTTTCAGATAGACATGTTGGTCTTTTGAAAGCAATGAAAAGAATTCAAAATTTTCAGCTCCCCTCTTGGAGTCCATCGTTTCTGTTTGAAGCATGTTTGTTTGAATTTTAGTAGCATGGTGAAGAATGTTAAGTTAACAGACATGTGTTGGCTAGATGGGTCAGCTTTCACAATAAGAGAGTTTGAAAATGTTATGGAAGAAATAAAGGTGTTAAATGAGGGAGCATATGATTACATTGCAAAAGTAAAAAAAGATAAGTAGACTCTTGCATATGATAGAAGATGGAAAAATGGAATATTGACAACAAATTTGTCTGAATTCATGAATGGAGTGTTGAAAGGTGCACGACGGCTCCCAATTTGTTCGATTGTGCAGGTTACATTATATCGATCTATCAAATATTTTCTTGATTGATTGACAATGGCCTGTGAAATGCAATGAAGGAACCAACCATAGCCTGATGAGATGTATAAAGAGTATGATCAGTGGCAACGGAAAGCAATGGAACATCAAATATATAAGGTTGATTTTACCTATCAAACAGCTTCCGTAAAAAGATTTGTGCTAGGAACAACAAGATGCTACACACATGTTGTAAAGTTGATGCTCAGAGAGTGTAGTTGTTGATAATGGAAGTAAAATGGCATACCATGTTCACATGGAATGCAAACTTGTCGATATTTTGGAGTAAACTCGAGGGTTTACATGAACTCATTTTACAATATAAGTTCATATGTGGACACTTATAGTGGTAAGTTCGAGCCATTACCATATGAATATTATTGGGATGAGCCTTTCTATCAATTGTGTCATAATCTAGCATTGTACGAGAAGAGGCGTAAAGGAAGAGACAAAACTACGAGAATTGAAAATGAAATAGATTGGGCACAAACACGTGCTAGGAAACAATATCGTGTACAACATCAAGCTGCTACCCAGACATGAACTTCAACTGACCATATATAAGCTTGTTGTGTATCACCCAACCATTATAGAATGTTGTAATGTTGTTTTGGTTTACTTAAAACTATTTTGATGTTCTAATAAAAGTAATCAATTTTTCATTTTTAACAATATTTTCAGGCTCAACATATACTTAGATTCTATAATGAATTCAACTATTAATTATCACTTATTATTTTATAACTTAAATGTTGTAAACTATATTTTCATTATATATTGAATTCAATATGTTTATGATTTTATTTTGTGTCTTTAATCTTATTGTAGTATTGAACAATTTGCAGAGTATGAACCCATTAATGGTGAGATCTTAAGAGGACATCATCTACACCGATCAGAGGGTGTCGTTGCAAGACAAGTTGACACAAAATTAAAGTGCAGACACAAAAGTAGGATCTTTTGGAGACTTGATGACCTTGATCCTTATGAGGAAGACCATGACAATGATGGCAGGGAACTACTCAGACATACACAGAGGTTGCATAACCGAGTTATATCCTTGTTATAACGTATTGGATTCTATGGTGTTTACATAAGTGGTGATTTTACACTTAATCAATCATTAATCACTGCACTGGTTGAGAGATGGCAGCCCGAGACTCATACATTTTATTTTAGGTATGGAGAGGTGACCGTGATATTACAATATGTCACATTTATTTGGGGTCTACCAATTGATGGTGAGGCCGTTATAAGTCAAAATACTACATTTGGAAGGTCATATTGGACTACACGTTGTCAAGTGCTTCTTGGATTAGATCCTAAAGCAGAAGACTTAAAACGGTCAAGGTTTTCTCTTTTAGCATAAGGTAGGCATCTAAGTATTCACCCTTTGATAGATAACACTCCACAACAACTTGTTGTCCGATATGCAAGTGGATGTAGATTTTTGTTAGGATCCATAATGTGCCTTGATACTTCGGGTAATATGGGGTCATTATTATATTTGAATCAGCTATAAAATATTGATGAATGTTGTAAATTCAGTTAGGGTTCAGCAGTATTAGGTTATTTGTACTATTAGTTGTGCAATGCAGAACATAGAGGTCGTATGCAAATTGGTGGGCCAATGCAACTATTGCAGGTAAATTTGTCTCTTTATTGCACAATCTCGATTTGTTATACTAATCAATGAGAGACATCATCTTATATTGTTTTTTTTCATAATAGATATGGGCTTGGTCGAGAATTACTTTTGTCATGCCACAAATGTCAGGACGTAGATGTCTTAATACAACGACAATTGTTGGTGTGGATGAAGTTCTTGCTATTGCACCATATGGTGCTAAGTGATTGCAATACCATAACTTTACAAATAGTTAGAAAAACAACCTAAGGACTACACGGGAGAGATTTGATAGACAAACTATACAAGAGGTATGATAACTATTTATTAAAGTTTTGCTATTTTTCTTAAATTTTAATTAACCTATTATTTATGCAGTTTAATTGACAACCTTATGACTCATACCCAATTGTTGTGAGAGCATATATTGACCTTGAAATTATCATAGTCACTAATATGTGGATGTCAAAATGCCCTATGATTCATTATTCTATTGTTGAATTATATTAGGGTATTGAGACAGTTTGGCACGAAACAACGAATTCCACAGACGATTCCTTATGTGCATGATACATTGCATAATGTATGTCATAGAGGGCGTATCACTACAAATTGGGCTCCATATCATATGTTGTTCAATTATTGGTAATGAAATTTTGAAATAAAAATATATGCTATTGCTGATTTAATGAGAAGGCTAGATTATCGGAGTTGCCATTTATGACGATCTATTAAAAAATTCAATAAATAAAAAATAAAATCATTGAATAAACTCACAAATCGAGCATTATTTTTATTTATTAGGAGAGAGAGTTATATATACATACATATATATATATATCACTCTCTGTCCTAAGTACTATAGAGGATTAAAATTCCAAAAACTTTTTGAGCATTGAGGTTTGGATTGGTACAAGCTTTTAAGAAACCTAAATACGAAATATGTAAACATAATGAGTCATTCAATTGGGAATGCATTTCCACAAAATGAGGTCAATAGTAATGACTAATTATTATTATTATTATTATTATTATTATTATTATTATTATTATTATTATTATTATTATTATTATTATTGCATAGCGCCTAAATTTATGTTATTGGAGATCATTTTGTCTAAATTATTCAGGCTTTGTAATAATTTATCTTAGTATTGCATCTAAGGGGTTGAAGAATTCATGTATAATTTAATAAAAACTCAAACATGAAATTCAATTTATAAGTTTTTTTTTTAAGAAAATCATAACCATCTATAAAGCAATCATTAACCATGATTTTTTATTTGAATTTAAAACATAGTTTTTATTTGGATTGAATTCAACTGACTTGGCTTGGTCGATTTGATTGCTTTATTTCTACAGTTTATACATCTCATTGTCATCATCATAAGTGATTAATATTATATTTAGCATAGCTATAGATATTGAATTTTGTATTAATTTTTTATTTGATTAACTTATTCAAACTTTAAAATTAAATTTAGAAAACTGTTTGAAAATTTGAAAGGATGAATGAAAATAGAAGCGGTTTAAAAGATAACTATCTTATAAACTCAATCAATATGGAATAGTAAATTCCATATGTTTTTGTATCATTGTTTTTCGTTTATATTTTGAGATAATGAGAACTTGTTATTTCTTATAATCTATTTTAAGCTAAATTATACTTCAATGTCACTAATCATTTTAAGATTAGCTTATATGACAAATTAAATTCGTACATATACTTCCTATCTACTCTAATTAGAAATATCAAATATCTAGTCAAATCACAATTTCCTAATCTTTATAATATTTAACATTGATCTAATATACCCCTAATAATTTTAAATAACTATTTCGATCCAATATTAATTTTATTTATATGACATGCATAAATTACTATCAGTTGCACGGTGTTTCATAAGAAAAAAAAATAAGGGTGCAGCTATTGGCACCCTCAAATCGTTTAAATACACTTTATTTATTAAATTTATCTTATATGTGACAATTCTACCTTTTTAATTAAAAATAGCAAAAAATATATAGAAAAAATAACAAGAAGAATAGACCGTACAAATCAATCTTCTATTAGTGAAATCATAGTCAATTTTTATGTGTTTTAGATGAAAGTATACATTAGGGAAAGATTTGGTTTAGAACATTCGTATTTTATTTATTTTTTTGGTGTTTTGTTTTGAATCCGTCGCACACCTACTCGTATGTGTTCGAACTTTATCTGTCGAACACATATATTTGTGTTCCACATGATTGGTCGAACACATCTATTCGTGTTTGAAATTTCTTTGTCAAACAAGAACGAACATATTGGCCTTAAGGCTCATTCGAAACATCCTACCGAACAACTCAAAGTGTTCGGCAACATTTGTCGACCACTACTTCACTTGTTCAATTGAATGTTTCGAACGAACCTTGAGTAAATTATATAAGGATATTTTAGTTATTTTAATAATATCTAATTATATATATATATATATATATATATATATATATAATTGGGTGTATTTAGAGGATTGGAAGGTGTGAATAGCCGTAGCCAACAAAATTCCATATGTCAAATTACAAAAATTAAAAAATAATCAATTAAAAAAAAAAAAGAAGAGTTTCAATGTAAATTTACAGTTTTTGTTGTATAAAAAATGAAGACATTTTGACACATTTGACTAGTAGAGCTGAACCACCATATTGTGCAGAAACTTGGGCACACCTTATCCACAAATTCCCCCACTTCCAACCCCATCGCTGATCCACAATCTTCTTCACCCATACAACATCCAAACTATTCTCCGACAAAACTGCAGAATTTCAATTGCAAGAAAAAGAAAGGAGAAAAATGTCAGTGGCATCGTCGCCTTCATTCCCATGCATCAAACTCCGCAACCCTTTATCTTCGCCGCCTCCGCCCTTATCTTCTTCATATTCACCATCCTCTTCTTCTTCTTCTCCACCTACCTTCAGATTCACCATAAGGAGCTCTCAAGCTGAGGGCCCTTTAAGAAGACCAGTGGCTCCCTCGCCTGTGAAGCCTGCGCCACCATCTGCTCCACCCGCCGCCTCTCCGCCGCCGCCGCCGCCGCCGCCGCCCAAGCCGGCGTCGGCTTCTTTGCAGGACAAGAATGTTATTACGTTGGAGTTTCAGCGGCAGAAGGCGAAAGAGCTGCAAGAATATTTCAAGCAGAAGAAGCTTGAGGAAGCCGATCAAGGTCCCTTTTTTGGTTTCATCGGGAAGAATGAAATTTCTAATGGCAGGTAATCAGGATGTGTTGTTAAGTCCTTTGTTTCGTTTTCTTTTATTTGGATTGCAGAGCCATTCCTTTTTTCTTGCTTCATAGTGATTTAATTTTTTTGAATTGGATTGAATATATAAGATTATAGTCACCTTTAGGACAATTTATAGTTGGGAGTTTGGAATGATATACTAGATTTAGGTTGTTGATTGTAAAAGTTCCAGATTAGGTATGAGGTTTAGAAGAAATCTATATTGCATTCAGATAACATCTGCAAACCACGTTTCCATCTGATTTTTGTGTCAAGTTCTGGATGAACAATAAATGCAGTATTAGCCTTGATACTAAAATCTTCAAGTGATGTCCATCAAATTCATTCCAGACATCATAGTATTAAGAATATTGTAAAGATAGTCTGCTAAGTAGTTGAGACTTGATTGGTTTCAGTGTAACCACGATCAAGAACTAAGTAGAATTCCTCTTCATTCGTTTTTTTCACGAAAATGAAGTTTACTTACTGTCAAGGATAGCAGCGTTAGTACATACTGCAAGCTAGATCTAGGATGAATTCCTAAGTGGTATAGTTGTTCTTAGCTTTGCTCGAAACTGAAAATTTTGATTCTTGTATTTAAATTTTACTAAATAGTTCACTCTACAAGTCGAAATTTGTGCTACCCTATAATTTGCATCCGTCCATTTGTCATACCCTTGTCTTTTGCCTAAGACTCGTCATTTGTCATCCTTGAAGTTGAAACACTTCGACCTTATTATCAGTTCTCATATCCTTGGTTTTCTTGCTGTCTCTTTGATCTAACTTGTTTGTTCAAAATGAATCCCAATAGCTCGATTGTTCAAACCATATATTGGGCGTGCTGCATGAAATTAACCCAACATATATTTGAACAGTTCTCACCAAGTCTTGCGTTCTGTAAGAAACGAAAGTACATTCTCTACCAATTTCTCCCTTGAAACTAGATGTCTAGCTAACTTCTCTGCTTGTGGCTCCACATAACCCTTGTAATCAATCTAAAACCTATTGAAAGCAACTAAGTTACATGTGTGATGCTAAGTAGATTTACAATTACTGGTATTTTTCCTTTGCCTAATGAAACATTGTACCTTATTTGCTCGACTCCTTCGCCATTTTTAGTACTTTATAACGTTCTTGTGATGGGATATTTATCGCGCAGATGGGCAATGTTTGGTTTTGCTGTGGGAATGTTAACAGAGTACGCGACAGGCTCTGACTTTGTGGATCAAGTTAAAATCCTCCTCTCCAATTTCGGAATTCTAGATCTTGATTGATTCTTTTCTTCATCTTGAACATCTGCATAAGCTTTCTAGCTTTGTAGCTTGAGTTCATCGACCTTTGGAGTGATATATTCAGTTTCTTGTGCTTGAATGAATCATCTGTATGAGAGTTTGTTGTAGCTCCTCAACTCTGTTGAATTCTCTGTAGTAGTACAGTAACATTTTTCTTTATACACAAAGTAAATCGGTCTGTATATTTTGCTGAATTAGTCCTAAATCCCCTTTCTCCTTAAATGTTGCATAGTCTATGCAAGTGCAAGTATCGTTACTGGTGCATGTTCTATGTGTAGAGATGATGCTGGCATCCGCCATTTTAACACACGACGTACGATGGTAAAATAAAATGTACGAGTTACATGGATCATGGATGCATAGTTTTATCGCTAAATAATGTTTTGTGGAAGATTATTAGGATTTCTGACGCTTAAATCATTGAACCCTAAAAATAAAGAGTACCACTAATACTTAATTTTATTTGTATATTATCACTTCTAACGGAATAATTAATTTTTTAGAAATCATGAGCTATAGTGAATTATACATATAATCTACGAATTGATTCAACAACTAGATAAGTTATAAAATTAAATATCAAATAATACTTTTAATATGTGGTAGATATAAGAAATAAAATATCTTAGAGTTTCACTCAAGTCAATTTGAAATATAGTTTTATATGTCTAGTGCATTATGCTTTAAAGATTTTCTCCAATAAATAATAAATTGCACAATAAAGTGAATTTTAAAATTTAAACACAATCCAACCCACTATAATTTCTCAAAGTCAATACATATATTTATAATGAGTTAAAAATATTAAAATGAAACACCTAATTATATACTTGAATAGTATAATAATTTTATTTTATAAAGATATTTTTTTAATTCTATAAAAATATTTAATATTTATTTACATTGTCTCAAATTCATATAAGAATTTAATCCAATTTTTGATTTAAGCCTAACACATATTTTAATTAAACTCGCAAGTAATTTATTTCACATTTTAAATATAGTATTTTATTTTTATATATACAATATTAGTATCAAATTAAAGATCGTAAAAAGACGATTAATATGATATATCACATTTTAAAATAGATTTGTAAAAAAAAATATTTGAGTTTTAAAACTTTAGTTAGAAGAAAAAAATGGCTTTATTCCCTTCATATAATTTTTTAAAGATATTTTTAAGTAGAAATTGTCGAACATTTCTTGAAGTGACATGTATTTTTAGCATATTTTTAGGGGTTTTTCTTATTAAACATAGACAAATTTTGTTGGTGATGACACATGGGAGAATCCTCACCATTTCTACTTTTATATTACGTAAGGATTAATTTATGTTTACTATTGTTGGGTATCGTTGTCGAGATCTTCACCCGGATCAGGTTGTGGTTCCCCTCGTTATTGCTCAGTGATACAATGTGGTCCAATCCTAACCACACTCAAAACCCGATAACTCACTATCACTCTCTTACATACACAAGTGTATCCCTACCGATCGAACACAAAGTAAGAAAAGAGAGAATAGAGAATGGCAATAGAATACCGTTCTGTTTTTGCGTATATCGTATATAAAGGCTAGTGAATATCATCACATATATAAGGGCATATGAGTTGACCTAGGATTTTCATAAACTTGAGTTGACTTAGGGAAATATATTATTAGGTCACACCAAGTGAGCCATCAGAATAATAAATTCCACCTTGGCACATACCATATCGCTGATCACGAGGTAGAAACACATAACTCATCATCGTTGGGCTTCTTTTTTGTATGACACACAGTCAATATAGGAAGCAACCAATGGACACAAAGTCCAAGTTTGGACACGAAGTCCAAGACATACAGTCTCTCACCGAGGAAAATACAAAGACATAAAGTTCAGGTTTAGACACAAAGTCCGAGACACGCATCTCTCACCAAGGGTTATACAAGGACACAAAGTCTGAGACACACAGTCTTTCACCGAGGTAAATACAAGGACACAAAGTTCGAGACACACAGTCTCTCACCAAGGGATATACAAACACACAAGGTCCAGGTTTGGACGCAAAGTCTGAGACACACAATCTCTCACCGAGGGAAATACAAGAACATAAAGTCCGAGACACATAGTCTCTCCCTAAGGGATATACAAAGATACAAAGTCCACAACATAGTCCATCAATGACATCGAATCGCTCCACCTCAAATGGAGCCGTATCAGACAACAAGTAAAAAACACATAACCACGCAAGCAAACAAATAAGACTCATTTAGAAAAATGACGAACCGACTCATTACCACCTTATAGCCCGATTCACTCCTAAACCAAAGTTTATAAGCCTTTTACCTATCCAGATACCATAAGAAAACATATTTCCTAGAAACGAATATATCAAACCATACAAAAGGTTTATGATTATTAACCTCGAATCAGCTTACCAAGAACCAATTCACATGTCTGCAATCAATACATATATGCAAGTACATATATATCCAACTGTCACGAAGATAAAAATATCCAAATAAACACACG
This sequence comes from Caryopteris x clandonensis, assembly GCA_028749325.2. Lineage (NCBI taxonomy): Eukaryota > Viridiplantae > Streptophyta > Magnoliopsida > Lamiales > Lamiaceae > Caryopteris > Caryopteris x clandonensis. The sequence goes on from JAPYKT020000049.1 coordinate 1,102,569, forward strand.
AATTCACACAAAATTCGAGTTCACCCAAACAGTTTCATTTTTCACCCCTTGATGATTCCACAAAATATCAATAATAACCAAAACAAATTCACACAGAATCCTATGGGTAAAGGGTAAGCATGAAATCTAACACAACAGTTATAGAAAGACATTCAAGACAGTTTAAATGGAGACATGTGAAATGTGTATCCAGAATCTATCAGCAATTCATTTTCATTAGAATGCACATAATTTATAGAAATTTTCTCACACATATCAGTCACTATAAAAACTTCACCAGAATTATATTAACTTTGTCATTATCATGTTTTTTCTTAGGTCTAGGACAGTCTTTAGCAAAATGACCAATTTCATTACAATTATAACACCTTTTCGTATTAGGCATTTTATTGTTATCCCTGCTCTTATCAGAACTTTTATCGTCAGTCTGATTGTTGGAAGCACCTTTTTCTTGTGCCTTCCTCGAACAATCACCGACTCATTATGTATACTCATATTGTATTTTAAATTCATCTCCTTGCTCTTCAGATCGATTTTTACGATTTCAAGCTAGAATTTATCCTTGTCATACATAATAGCACTTAACGTCTCCATAAATATCAGGAATAGCATTTAAAAGTACAATAGCCAATTAATCATCAATGCTTTTATCCCTCATTTGTTTGATATCTTGAATTAATTTTGTGAAAAATCCAAATTATCATCCATATCCTTGTTTAGGTCAAGTTTGAACCGAAAAACCTTTTCCAAGAGGAACAATTTAGACGACAATGTCTTGTCGGTAAAAAGTTCTTCTAGTTTTTCTCAAAGTTCTTTGGCAGAACCTAGTTTCCCCACTTTTCTAATCACAAAATCAGAGAGGTTCAAGATAATAAAAAAATATGCTAACTCATCCATATCAGATTTCTTCTCCTCTGTTTCGGTTCATGAAAATGCAAGGGTAATGCTCTTATATACCTTTTGCTATATAAGGAGTCCCTTCATTTTCTGCTGCCAGATATTAAAATCTGACTTACCGTCAATTGGAGCAAGACAAAAATTGGACAAAGTATCCATATTTCACAAACAAACAAGCACGAACATACAAACACGAAGAGAGTAAGCGTACTAACCTCGTAGCACCTGTTAATATACGCAGCGGAAATAAAGTAGATAAATAACCAATATCACTCAAGATATAATTTATTAGCAAGTCAACAAGCACGTATTCCTATGGATTCTACCAGAAACAAATACCAATCCTATACCAAATGCCACGGTGTTTATTATGTAATGTAAAAGAGTATCAGCTAGAGGCGTAAACGAGTCGAGTCGAGTCAAATATATCATTGTTCAAGATTATTTGAAATGTTATTGAACTTCTAATATTTTATTTGAGATTGGTTTGATTATTAACTGAGTCGAGCTTGAATGAGCTTTAATCAAACTGAACACGAGTTGAGCTAGAGTGGTCTGATATTTCATACTTGTTTTAATAATTTTTTCTTAACTAGCTCGAGCTCGAATCGAGCTTTAGATTTTATCAAACATAAAAGTTTCACAAACAAACAAGCATGAACATACAAACACGAATAGAGTAAGCGTACTAACCTCATAGCACCTGTTAATATACGCAGCGGAAATAAACTAGATAAATAACCAATATCACACAAGATATAATTTATCAGCAAATCAACAAGCACGTATTCCTATGGATTTACCATAAATAAATATCAATCCTATACCAAATCCCATGGTGTTTATTATGTAATGTAAAAGAGTATCAGCTAGAGGTGTAAACGAGTCGAGTCGAGTCAAACATATCATTGTTCAAGATTATTTGAAATGTTATCGAGCTTCTAATATTTTATTTGAGATTGGTTTGATTATTAACTGAGTCGAGATTGAATGAGCTTTAATCAAACTGAACACGAGTTGAGCTCGAGTAGTTTGATATTTCACACTTGTTTTAACATTTTTTTCTTAACTAGCTCGAGCTCGAGTCGAGCTTTAGATTTTATCAAATATAAACGTGTGTTAAAGCTTGTTTGACATTTTTATCGAATCGAGTTCAAATGAGCTTTTAACGAACAAGCTCAAATCGAGTATCGAATAGCTTGGTTTGATTTTTAGCCCTAGTATCAGCCTCTTTACCAGAGTGAGATTCTACGGTAAGGGTCTCAAAATACACCTGACAAGGTCCCGGACCAGCTACACCAAAGGGGGCAATGGGTTTGCACACATGTGCACTTGCTCAGTCCCCCTTGTCTTCACAGGAGTATGAGGGGTGGTAGTGGATTGACCACGTTCAATTATGTGAATAGTAACCCAAAATAACGTGAGAACCTTGTCTCGACACAACCGTGGCTCTGATACCACTGTTGGGTATTGTTGTCGAGACCTTCACCCGGCTCAGGTTGTTGTTCCCCTCGTTATTGATCAGTGATACTATATGGTACAATCCTAACCATACTTAAAACCCAATACCTCACTATCACTCTCTAACACACACAAGAGTTCGCTACCGATCGAACACAAAGTAAGAAAATGGAGAATATAGAAGACAATAGAGTACCGTTTTGGTTTTTCGTATATCGTATATAGAAGCTAATGAATATCATCACATATATAAGGGTATATGAGTTGACCTAGGGTTGCCATGTGCTTGAGTTGGCTCAAGAGAATATATTATAGGGCCACACTATGTGGGACATCAGAATAACAACTATTTTACTGTTTGAATTATACGTGCTATAAATGGCTAAGAAGATGATGTCGAATTCTAACTATTAATTCTTATGTAAGAAGATTTATTTATTTATTGCTCTTTTCTTATTTATAAAATTAGTATCTCTCCTGTGTGTTGCACAATTTATAATATTTGTCATAATATAATACTAAATTATAATTAATAGTAATATAAGTATTAAATTTTGCATTTTGTTTCGTATTGTAATATCGTTGTGTGAAATTTTGTCACTTTGATGTAATAAATAAATACTTAATAAAATAATAACTAAATTGCAATTATATTTTGGCGACAACTAGACGCACCACCAAATATTCTTTATACACTACATTTTCTTTTTAGACCACAAATTTAAAAGTTATCTTATCTTGATTTCTTTATCCATCAAACAATATTTCACTTTTACCCTTAACAATAAAAAAAAAAAAAAAAAAAAAAAAAACATATTCCATAATTAATAAATAAAAAAAAGTAAATATTAAATAAAACTTGTGTCCTCTCAATCGTGTATTTCCTCTATTTGCCCATGACTGAGACTCTCCCCTTGAATTATCAAACTGACCTCTCTGGTAAAGGCACATTATTTCTTCCATTAGCCCTTGATGGCCAGTACTGAAGCATATCTTCGTCGCTATAGTGAGGCATCAAACGCGTGAATTGAACAATACTAGGAGGAGATAATGCTATCTCCAGCTTCAATAAGATTCATCCCTTTTCTTGAAGAATAGAGAAAGGTATCACCACATGATGCATCTGGTCCAACAAATCCCATTGGAAAACCGTTGTTTGCTGACACATTAGTTCCATAAAATTGAGGGCTCAGTGCAGGATTGCAGAAGTCCGGGCTATAGAATAACCCGTCAAACCATTGGGGGAGTATGTGATTTTAATAAATTGACAATTCTCAGATCATGTTGTATTTCCATTAATGGCAAACGATCTTCATCTTTGATGTTTATGGGGCCTCTAGGTGCAGAGAGATTTAATATTTCACATCCCGAAAAATTGTGTATAATGATTTTTTGCTAATTTAACAAATATTCATTATCGATTATCCTGTGGCTTTGGGAATTTGAAAATTTAGAGTTTTGATTACGAGAGAAAAGATAGAGAATTTAAGAAATTTGGAACTTTAAATAATTTGAATTTATTTTCCAATAATTCTTAACCTACTTATTTATTAATTAGTGAAGTTTTTTTCTTATAGATTAAAGTAAGGGTAATTTAGTAATTTTATTTATAAATATTTTTGTCTAAAAAATATTGTGGTGTGGAAAGAACATTTGGTGGAGCGTTTATGTGATACCCCAAGCCTCTCACTACTCACTGATCAATATAGTTCATACATTGCATTCATTTTATAATTTTATTTGCTATTTAAATTGAATTTTATTGGTATCGCAGTTCGTATTTAATTATGTTTGATATATTGCTGTTAAATTTTGTAGGGTTCTCATTATAGGTTGGAACCCTTTAGGCCAAATGTCAAGAAAGAGATAATGTGTCAATTTCTAATAAAATATGATTACACGTGGCGAGCTTGCAATAATAATAATAATAATGACAATAATAATAATAATAATAATAATAATAATAATAATAATAATAATAATAATAATAATAATAATAGTGGTGGTGGTGGTGGTGGTGGTGGTGGTGGTGGTGGTGGTGGTGGTGGTGGTGGTGGTGGTAGTAGTGGTAGTAGTAGTAGTAGTAGTAGTAGTGACAATAATAATAGTAGTAGTCGTGGTGGTGGTGGTGGTGGTGGTGGTGGTGGTGGTGGTGGTCGTAGTAGTAGTCGTAGTAGTAGTAGTGGTGGTGGTGGTGGTGGTGGTGGTGGTGGTGGCGGTGGTGGTGGCGGTGGTACGAGCATGTGTTATCCCGATTAATGGTAGAGAACTTTATGCTAATTTGATTGTACTTGACATGAATGATTATGATGTAATTTTGGGGATGGACTGGCTATCAAAGTATTATGCATCCATAGACTGTCAGAAAAAGATAATTACATTTCAGCCACCTGGGGAGGAACCTTTTATCTTTGTTGGAGTAAAGAAGAACTTCAGATTCCCACTAATATCTGCCGTTAGAGCACAACGGTTGTTAGAAAGTTGTTGTGAGGGCTATTTGATGAGTGTTGTAACTACTGATGAACAATATTGTCTATATGTGAATGAAGTACCTATAGTTCAAGAATATCCTGAAGTATTTCCAGATGATCTTCCAGGCTTGCCACCTGATCGAGAAATAGAATTTGTAATTGATATACACCAGGGACCACCCCGATATCAAAATCCTCTTATCGTATGGCACCAACTGAATTGAAAGAATTGAAGATACAACTGCAGGATTTACTGGACAAAGGTTTTATCAGACCCAACTTTTCACCTTGGGGTGCACCGATTTTGTTTGTTTGGAAGAAGGATGGCAGTATGAGAATGTGTATAGATTACAGAGAACTAAACAAAGTTACAATCAAGAACAAGTATCCTTTGTCTACTGTGGATTTTGTTTGAGTGTGAATAAGCTGTTGTATGGGAGATAGATTATATCTCGTAAATATGTTACAGGTGAATGAAAAAAAAAAAAAAAACATACAAGTTGAACCAGGTTAGAAGTAACCTATGTTTTGTGGTTTATAAGGGTGGGGTGTCACAGTTTAGCCGCCGCCTTATATTTTATGTTGAAATATTTTAAATATCAAAATATAATATAAAGTTAAAAATATTTTATATTTAAAAAATAATTTTTATTTATGAAATATATATATATATATATATATACATAAAGAGAAGTACCACCACAAATAGAAAGTATCAATTTTTTCCGCCTAAACTACTTTCTAATTATGGTGTCTCTTTTCTATGAAAATATATACCATATCTATGTATATATATATTATGATTTCAATTTTTTCAAAACAAATCTATATCAATATCTATCAATATATATATAAATATAATATTTATTTTTTAATTAAAATCTATATCAATATATATCTATATATATTTGATTGATAAAACTACGATATTTATCAATTTTCAAGTTATTATCTATCAAAATATGTTTATTTGATTATCTTTTTTAATTTTTCATTTTTTACTAAAAATGTCAAAATCTTATATCTTTTTTTGTTTTAACTCCAATTAAATATATATATATATGTCTAATTAATTTTGTTTTCATGATCTTTAATTTGACATCCATATTGCATATATGTATATATATATATACATATATTAAAATTTAATTAGGAAATATAAAATATTTTTTCATAAGTTAATTGTGATATACATAAAGAGAAATAGTGTCTTAAATATAAAAAAATTAAAGTTTTGTTGTCTAAATTAATTTAATTTATGATATCTATTATATATATTGTAACAGCTCGTAATTTATAAAATATTTTTCTACGCAAAAAGATATATGTATATTTTTTTTATAAAGAGAGAAAATAAAATTACCAATAGCCACACTCCAGGTAGTTCTAGGCTGTTAAAACATAATAACTGATAAAAATCCAAAGTAAATTGATCATTCAATAAATTCAAACCAGTTTAATAATAAACATAATGTAGAATTAAAGTAAATCGTTTAAAAGAACCACAAAAAGTCATAAATGTAAGATTCTTATTCATAAATACGAAATAAATCACACCAACATCCATCCGGTTCACCGCCCGCTCCTTCATCCTGAAATGTTAAATTTCACAGGGGTGAGCTACCTCCAACTCGTGGGGTTTCAATTGTCAAATTTAAATATAAGAAAGTAAGCAGTATATAATAGCACAATGTGCATGTAACAATATAAATTGCAAGATCGACTAACGGATCATATATCTTTGTTTGATCAACTAACGAATTACATAATATTGTTGGATCGACTAACGGATCCCATAAAATTACATAGCACATACATAAAGTAAAATCATTCTAAGCATTTAAATTCAAAAATATTGAAATAAAAACCCCACCTTAAATAAGTACTGACTTGAATGTTAAATGTGTGAATGAATGTGTGTTAGATCTCGTAACTACAATTGTCCGTTCCTACATTATAAATATTTAGACCTAGTAAATACATAATTAAACTATTAAGGGAATTGAAAGAATTACAAAATAAGATTTAGATATATATATATATATAATTATATTCTTTTTTATAAAAGAAATTGAATAAGAAAGAAGATAAAAAAAAAAATGGGTCAGTGAAACCATCCGCCCCTTCCCTTACTCCCTGCTCTATCTCTCTTGCTCACTCCCTCTCTCTCTTTCTCTTCCTTTATCTCTCCCTGCTTTATCTCTCTTGCTCACTCCCTCTCTCTCTTTCTCTTCCTCTATCTCTCCCTGCTCTATCTCTCTTGCTCTCTCTCTCTCTCCCTCCCTCTTCTCTCTTTCTCTCTCTGCTCTCTCTCCCTCTCGCTAACGTCTCTCTCTGCACTCTCTATCACTCTCGCTGACGTCTCTCTCTCTCTCTTAATCTCACTTTCGTTCTCCCTCTCTCCCTTTGTACACAAGTCCCTCCCTCAAAAATTATTTTTCAGCGGAGGGTGAGATGCTGCCGGGAAGAAAATGACGGTGGCTGTCCGGCGGGCAGTCCACCAGAAGATTTATATCGTGAAGAAAAAATGCAAAGACTGTATATGTAAATATATTTGTATTATTGCTGAAGAGTTGTGTGTTTTAAGAATGGGGTAGAGTGTGGCAATATATAGGAGGAGGTGATGGTTTAATTTAGGTAGAAGATAAATCCTCATTCTTGATTGATTCCTGATTCCTAATTTTTTTAAAATTGGTCTTCCCTTTCTTGTATCATTGGGGAAATAAGAAAAATGTGCTTAAAAGGATTTATGGTTCCTTTAATGATTTGGGCTAAAAAAATATCTTGGGCTAAAATTATAAAAGTGGACCAACAAATCATTACTCTTATTTATTTTAATTTAGGCCGAGAAGCTATTAAATATATATATACACATATATATATATATTATATATCATAGGCCCAACTCTAATTATATTAATGGTCCTCATTTAACTAGTTACGAAATCGGGCTTCAAGTTACGAGACTTAACTCTAACAAGTGATGTTATGCATAAAAATGAATGAATTAAATAAATAAATTATGACATAAAATGCCGGGTGTTACATCCTACCCCCGTCAGAAAATTTTCGTCCTCGAAAATTCAAGTCATACCCAGGAAGTTAAAATTTGGATATTTAACTCGCAACTCATCTTCTCGTTCCCAAGTGGCTTCTTCTTTACCGTGACGAATCCATTGACCTTGACTAAAACGATGTCTTTGTTTCGGAGTTGGTGAACTTTGCGATCTAGGATGGCTTCAGGCTTCTCCTCGTAAGATAAGTCCTTATTAACTTCTATGGTTGAATAATTGACAATGTGACTAGGATCATGAATATACTTCCTTAACATGGAGACGTGGAAAACATTGTGTATGGCAGAAAAATCTGGAGGCAAAGCTAAACGATAAGCTAAGTCTCCAATCTTGTCAATGATTTTGAATGTTCCTACATATCTTGGCCTTAACTTTTCTCTTTTTCCTATATAACTCCTTTGATTGGTGCCACCTTAAGAAACACCTTATCCCCGACATTAAACTCCAAATCTCTTCTTCGTTTGTCCGCATATGATTTATGTCGATCTTGTGCCACTTTAATTCTTTCTCATATTTTATTGACGACGTCTATCGCTTTCTTCACCATTTTCGGTCCCAATAATTTTCTCTCCCAACCTCATCTCAATACACAACGATCTGCACCTCCTTCCGTATAGTGCTTCATATGATGCCATACCTATTGTCGATTGAAAATTGTAGGCAAATTCTACCAAAGGCAAAAACTGTTCCCAATTATTTCCTATATTAAGAACACATGCCCTCAACATGGCTTCTAGAATCTAGATTGTCCTTTCAGACTGCCCATCAGTTTGAGGATGGTAGGCGGTGCTGAAACTTAATGTGGTCCCCATGGCTCTTTGAAAGCTTCCCCAAAATTTAGAAGTCAAACGTGGATCTTGATCTGATACGATGGATACTGGAACCCCGTGTAACTTCACTATCTCTCGAACATAAATTTGAGCTTATTGGTCAACTCAGAGGTTAATCTTAGCAGGAATGAAGTGTGCTGATTTTGTAAGTCGGTCTACAACTACCCAAATAGCGTGATTCCCTCTCTCCGATCGAGGTAGCCCTACGACAAAGTCCATAGATATATTCTCCCACTTCCACTTTGGAATGTGTGGAGATCTTAGTAATCCAAAAGGTCGTTGGTGTTTGGCTTTCACTTGTTGGCAAGTAATGCATTTCCTAACAAACTTAGCCACATCATTCTTCATACCTTCCCACCAAAAAGTTCTCCTCAAGTCATGGTACATCTTGGTGCTACCGGGATGAGCAATATAATGGGTACTATAAGCCTCTTTTAATAACCCGAATTGCATGTAAATCCTATGTTTATCATATTGCTCCATTCGCCACAGGTATTTCTATACTTCTTTGGCGTCCCTTACCCCATTGAACCCCATCGGGTTAGGGCATTCTACCCTTGGTGTAGCAACAGAGATGCTAGCCTCCCCTCTAGCTGCGGCCCTTTTGCACAATGCCAAGTCTTCCCATATCCCCTCGATGCTCTCCCATAAGGCTTGGATGACATCCACTATGCTGGCGAAACAAGCCTCCAAATTGTTGCTAATCTCGTCCACATTCACCTTGAATGGATCAAGTTCCTCCAAGACATGATCCTCCAACATCTTGAAATCATGTTGAAATCAAGTTCCTCCAAGCTTTTCCCCGAGTTTGGCAGCAGCAGACTCCCACGAAGGACCCTCACTAGCCTTGCTTTGGTTCCGCCTCTTCTTTGATTAAACTTGAATGGTCTCTCTCCCTCATTCCTCAGATACATTATGTTCAGTTGCCATCACTTTCCATGTGTAGCACTCTAAAGCCCAAACCGGGCTCTAATACCACCTTTACAGACTTGTTCCCTTAACAGATGAATCGTGCGGCCTCAGCTCAATTCTGCCCCTCGCGGCAGCTAAGTCAGCCTCACTTGAACGTGGAGTGTGTGTAAAAGTGTTAGCAAGAAAGTAAAGGACACAAGAGAGATAGAGAAATCTATAAGCACTCAACTTGCTTATAGAACTTGAATATGGAACTTAGATGATTACAAATGAAATGAGACCCCTATTTATACTACTCTACCTCCTCAATAGATGGTGGTGATCTACTTGATCTAATGGTAGAGATTCTCTTCTAGAATTCTCTACAACCTACTATACAATTGAAGGATCTACACACTTCCTCTAGAATACTACACACTATTCTAAATAATTGTATGTAAAAAAAGGCCCAAAATTGTGGGTTAAGGACTTGGGCTCATAAATTGGGCTTAATTAGGTGCTCACCTCTCAAGTCCAAGTCTCAAATTATTCCTAAAAGCCCAAGTGCGTGACAATGCACCAGCTCTTTTTTTGGGTCAGAATTTATAGAATAGAGGTTTGGGCAGAGAAATAGCATTCTTGTAAAAAGAAATTCAACTATTTTACTTTTATATAGTTATAGATAGAATGGTGGATTTGAAAAAAAAAAATTTATATATCTTAAAAATATCCTTAAAAAATATGGATCAATAATCCCAAATAATCCAGAAATAACAGAAAAAGAAATTTACTATTGTGAGTTTCAAATTTTGTTGTGGTTTTCAAAGAATAAATGTAAGGGAATGTGACAAAATTAAACATAAGTAAATTGACCAAATTACCCTTATATATATTTATATATTTAAAAGTAACCTAATTTTATATATTTATTCTTACATATGTATATGGTTGACTTTCTGTGATATCCCTGCCTTTAAGAAAGCAAAACTGTGATTGGAGAAACTGAGATTGCTAGCTAATGGCTTCGAATGCTGCAGTGATTTCTCTTAAACAAACAATACACCGCCTTCTAAATTGTTCCCATTCTGCTATTGCCCTCTCAGAAACTGAAACATCCTTAAACTCTGATACAAAGAGCTTGAGTCCTTATGAGTAGCTCTCCAAAGTTTGGATAAGAGAAGCGGCAGCAGCAGAAGCAGCGAACGGGTGTGCGCTCTAAATCGACAAATCCAAGATGCAGTGCATCAATTGGAAGATGAACTCGAGTTCCATATCTCAAATCATTTATTGCCGCAATCCGAAAGCTGTGGTGATGGACGTGAGGATTATCCATTGTTATCCACCATAAACAAAGCGATTAGTTCATATGCAGAGATGAAGAAAGTGTATGTGGAAGAAGTAAGAAATCCAACGATGCCTGAAAGAACTGTTGCTGCTGATCATGATGATATTATCCATTGTTATCCACCATAAACAAAGCGATTAGTTCATTTGCAGAGATGAAGAAAGTGTATGTGGAAGAAGTAAGAAATCCAACGATGCCTGAAAGAACTGTTGCTGCTGATCATGATGATTTTGGCGGAGAGAAGTGGAAGTTGATTAGATTATCTGTTGATTACACTGAACTCAAACACCACATCATAGATGATGAGGCATCGAGCTATAAAGTTGTCTCGCTCGTTGGGATGGGTGGAATTGGTAAGATGGCTCTTGCTATGAAAGGTTTTGAAGATCTGTCAAACCATTTTGAATGTTGGGCATGGAGGAAAGTAGACAAGAATATAAATTGGAAGAAATCGTGCACCGTATTCTGGATCAACTGCATCCTCTTGTCGACATTACTAAGAAAACCGTGCAGGTATTTTTGTTTTTTTTTTATTTTTTTTCTATATTTTATTTTTTTAATGAAAAGGATATAACGGGTATAATTGGAGTAAATTTAGTAAAAAAAAAAAAAAAAAATTATTAATTTTACATGAGGTATATTTTGACTTTGGAGTATGTTTAGAGGTTTCGAAGTTTTGAATAACAAATTTCTAAATGTAATTTTTTTGTTTTTTAAATCTAATGAGCAGCACATGCTCCTGAATTTCATTCAAATTGGGGCGGGCCCATCAAGCAATTTGTTTTTTTTGAACTTTTTTGGTACGAGATCTAATTAAGTGAAATTTTGTAATTAATTAAGTGAAATCGAATTTATTTATTTATTTAGATTTAAAAGAATTATTCAGTTTATTTTATTAAGGTAAAAACTTAATACACCATTACATTAGTTTTAAATTTGTGCAATCAGGTTGATGTGATACATCCATAATCCTTCCTTATATAAAATAAGAAAATCAAAAAGTTAGTTTTTGCTACTTGTCACTTCAGTAATCATTCCCAATAAAGCCCTTTTGTTTTGGAATAATACGTAAGTCGAGCCTATAGGCGGGTGTGCGGGCGGGGTGCATTGGAGAAAAAAAAAAAGTAGTTTAACTAAAATTTTAAAATTTAAGTAAGCTTTTTGTTACAAATCTATTTTTGACATGTTATATATCAAATTAATTATCTTTTTACTATCTTTAGTTTGATATCAATATTGTATATATTAAAAATATATTATATTTAAAATATGAAATAATCTTTTCATGAGTGAAATTATTTAATTTTATTTGAAATATGTGTTAAGTTTGAATAAGAAATGGGCTAAATTCTTATATGAATTTAAGACAAATAAAAAAATAATAAATATTTTTTTAATATTTTATAGAATAATAAAAATTAATAAATATTTTCATAAATTAAAAATATTAAATTATTCAAGTATATATTTAGTTGTTTCATTTTTTTCACAATTTTAAATATTTGTACTTTCTTTGAGAATTATTGTAGGTTGGATTGAATTTGAATTATAAAATTCACTTCATTATATATTTTTTTTATTAAAGTTAGAGAATTTTTTTAAGAATGATAATGCATTATACAAATGAAACTATATTCAAATTGATTTGAGTGAAAATTTAAGATTTCTAATCTCTTGCTTTATTATATAATTATATGTTTTAATTTTTTTCATATAACTTATATATTTTATAATCTTATAGAACAATAATATAATTTTATAATATATTATTAATATAATTAAATATATTATATTCCATGCATAACATCGGCAGACATGTTTACTATTAAAGGAGAAGACAAAGAAGAAGAGGTAAAATCACTTTGCTGCCCTCAATCCACCTCCTCACTCCTTTCGACCACCTCTTTCTCTCTCTTCCCAAATTCCTCCTAGCCTCCAACCTCCCCTCTCCTTTTCTCACCTCCCCTCCTCTCTACAAATCTCACCTACCTTCTCCTTGTCTTCTTTTTTCTATTTTCTTTCCCTATTCTCTATGTGAATTAGAGAGCAACATTTGTTTCTATGGAGCTCAAGTAGATTTCTGGTCTTTGAAATTGGTGGTGTCACCTACTCCATATATGGTCGACAGACTAATTTTTGTATAATGTTTTAACAATCTGATAGACCCGACGTGGTGATAAAGAAATCAAGATGTTGGTCACTTATAACTCAAAATAGGGAGAGCAAAATCAAATTACTATCTCATTCATGATTCACCAACATGAATGATGTTCGATTTTGCTTAGTAATGTTCATTAATAATGTTGTATGCAAAATGTATGATGATTTGTTTGTGGGACATTTTTTTTGTGAAAATTTTTACAATCCAATAAATTTGTTGGGAAGACATCAACTTTAGGTGAGGAAATAAGAATTACGGAGATGTGGAGAGAGAAAAAGAGGGTTCCCACTAGTGGAACACATGCACCAACGAGATTGTCAATTATTTACGGTAAATATGTAAATCTATAAACCTTTTCGTACAATCAACCATTTGGAAATCTTGTTTGGACAGCCATGATAGAATACCAAAGAATGGATCATATTAGAAATTGGAGTCAACTACTTATTTTGCAAGAAGCTCCAAGAAATTATGGTCATTGCTAAGATTGGTATGAATACAAGTCTCTCGTTGGCAGTAAATACTTTCAAATTAAAAGTAATAAATTTTAACACATAAAACAATACTTTTGCACTTAAATAATATTATATTTCTACATAAAGACCAACACCTTTATGATTAAAATAACACCAAAAGTAATACATTTTATAGTTCAACAGTTAACCTTTCAACATTATGAGTAATACATTTAAGATTAAACATTTTATGTTCCAAACCAGGATCAAAACAGAGATACGGCAATTATCGGAGCCCTAGGAATTGTCTATAAAAGAGACAGATCATACAATACAATATACATCAGATTTTAGGGTTAGAAACATGGATACAAACCAGAATCAACCAAACAAGTCATCAGAGAGATAGAGAAACGAAGATCGTTTGGCTTCAAATAGTTTTCTTTTATTTTGTTCTTTTTATGTTAGCTATGATTATCTATATGTTTCCCATGGATTATGTATTGAATATGAATAGCTAAACATCTAATGATTATAGGGAGTGCATGATTATTGATTCATATATTTTTCTTTAATGACATTATTTCCGTTCCAATATTTGTTTATGCTTCTTTGATTTAAATATCATATGAAATTATGTGGAGACTAATTGCATATGCGTAGTTAATCCATTATTTTCCGGGAGGGAGTGATTGATGAACAAATTAGGACTGCATAACATAACACTTGCTAGATCGGGAGATTGGTAAGTATTGTGATGAGAATAGATTTTAGGTACGATTGGGAGTTAGATGACTCTGTGAGATCGGGAGATGATCAGTGTTATCTAATCTACATTTTGATCTAACTCGGAAGAAAGGATCTAGATATATTAATGATTCTCCTACAAATATAGGAACTAAATGTGGTTTGATAGATTAAAGGAACTCTTATGAACCATATGAATGCATGTCCCTAAAATCCATACAATCTCTGAATTTCTTTAGTTGTTTGAATATGACTTGATATATATTTCTACTTCTTTATTTCTTTTATTTTGTTTACCAAACCAATTCCAAATATTTTATTCTTTAGATAAAAGATAATATCATAAACGATACTTAGTTGAATTTACTATATATAGTCCATGTGAATACGATACTTGTTCTCACCATATTTTACAATAATTTACCTCGTGCACTTGTGAGTCGTATTTTAAGTGAAATAAAATAGTGAACAAGTTTATGACGCCATTGTTGGGGACTGGCGTAGTTTACAACTGATATTCGTTTTAGATATTAGCCTTTAATTTAAAGTGTATATTATAGTTTAGGTTATAGTTCTTTTTCTTTACTTGATTCGTGTTAAGTTTTTGCAAGTGGTTTACAAACACTCGATCCAAAGGTGCAAGGCATTTGGTAACAAATTGATTTGGAGATTAATGCAACTATCCAACACAAAAGCACTTCAAGAACACAAGTGAATAGAATGGATGAAGGGGGGATCTAGATATATTAGTGATTCTCCAACAACTATAGGAATTAAATATGGTTTGATACATTAAAGAAACTCATATGAACCATATGAATTTATGTCTCTAAAATCCATACAATCTCTGAATTTCTTTAGTTGTTTAAATCTGACTTGAGATCTATTTCTACTTCTTTATTTCTTTTATTTTGTTTTGCCCAACCAATCCCAAATATTTGATTCTTTAATAAAGGATAACCATAGACGAATATTTAGTTGAATTTACTATATACAGTCCATGTGGATACGATACATGTTCTCATCATATTCTATTATAATTTACATCGTACACTTTCGAGTCATATTATAAGTGAATTAAATAGCGAACAAAACCCATAATCGCTTAGGGGCGAGTTGCGCACGTCCTAAATGTGAGTTGGATGTGTGTTGGATGCACATTTTTTTATTTTTTAGTTCTGCGCATTGTTTAAGTCTGATCTCAAAAAACAAATTAATGGATCCAACCCATGGCCTAATTGCATGAATTTAAGATCCCTGCAACCGAATCACAAAAAACTTACTCTAAATACAATTATCTCTTCTTTAAATCATACTATTGTGAGCAATTCTTTGAATTTTAAAGTTGAAACTCCACAATTATTTGACTACATTCCTAAAAAAGAAAGAATCCAAATTTATTCAAACAAGTATGAAATTAATCACATATATTTGAACTTATCATATAATATGTAAAAGATTGAAATATTAGAGAGTCGGTTGCATCCTCAATCGGCTTGTATGTAGGCTTGAAAGAGGGTGGAGAAAAGAATTATTCAAATGGTGATGATATTGTAATTTGGAATAAAATGTGTGTAATAATTCAAAAAACATAATTGTGTGTGTGTATATATATTGATTGTATATTTTGTTTTAAACTACTACAAATTTCAATGATTATATAATTATTATATTTTAGTAATAATTTAACATTATTATTTTGAAGGAATAAAAACAACATATAATACATTTGAGTTGTTTTTCTTTTTCAGTAGAAAGGTGGAAAAATGCCAAATTTGCCTTGGGGGTAACTGCAACTTTCCCAAGGTTCGATTGTCCTTGGTCCAAAACTTAGATAGAAAAAACACAATATCTCCAATTTACATTAAACCAAAATAAATAAAATTTATATTTACTCATCAGATCTACTTATTATGTTTACATATGTAGTTCAGTACCCTATAATCAAATATATTAAATAAACTAATAGAAAAAAAAAAGAAAATAATTAAAAATATCATAACCTAGCTATATAATGACATAATAACAATGAACCTATCTAAACAGAAATTATTATTATTATTATTATTATTATTATTGTTGTTGTCGTTGTTGTTGTTGTTGTTGCTGCTGCTGTTGCTGTTGTTGTTAACCTAGGTAGCTGTGTTATATTAATAATATATGATAAAATTATATTATTATTATTATAAAAATTTACATAAGAATTATTTATGTTAATATATTGATATAAATATTATGCAATTTTATTTTTTTATTATGGCATGTAGCATTGTCATTCTCTTAAAAATTATCTTTATTAAATAATAAATTGTACGATTTTTCAAATTCAATTTTAGAGTATTCCAAACTCAATACAAAGTATTCAACTAACTAAAATCTATTAAGGTGGAACAATAAATTATATAATATTTTTATTTAAAAAAATATTTATATTTTTAGATCAAATTCAGATAAAAAATTAATATATTATTTATTCAAATTCAATACATATATCAAAATAAAAATAAATAATTAAAGTCATAAAAGAATTATATTCTATTCATAAAAAATTATATATATCATACTTTAAATATAATTTTTTATTTTAAAATATACAATATTGATGTCAAATTAAAAATCGCAAAAAAATGATTAATTTGATATATTATACATCAAAAACAAATTTAAACAAAAAATATATTTAAATTTTTAAATTTTAGTAAAAATAGAAAACAAAGATACACATATCAATAAATTTTGTGTACATGTGTCCAGAAAAAATTAAAGCTTATTTCTATAAATAAATGTATGCTGTCAGGTGTTATGATAGACTATTTTTTATATATATACAGAAAGATTATTAATTTTGGGAGCGGAAGAAGCTAAGTGTGAGAGACTTGTTCATACATACATCTGTGCATGATATGTTCAATATTCGAAGCCGGCCGCCCCCCCCGACCTCATTTTCCTGCCTAATAAAATCCCTCTTCTTTTCCTTTGTCTTTTTTCTCTTATTCCCTTGTTCTTGTTCAATGCTCTTTAACTAAACAACAATTAATATCATTTGATTCAACAGCTCCAGAAAACTGGCGATGATCATACTCTTGCTAAGGCTACAGTGACAGCTCCTTAGAAGCATGGGGTGTGCTCAGAGTACTAGGCCCTCCTTCAATTCTGGGCTGGAGAAGATGAAACTGGAGACTGGGTATGCGGCCACTAGAAGGCCCACTGCGATGATGAAGCAGGAATCAAGAAATAGGAACCGTGGAAGGCCGCATTTGAGAGGCGAAATGGATGCCAGGAAGAGTGTAAGCAGCAATGGAGGTGAAAGAGCTGACTTGCCAAACAAGGAAGATGAAGAAGTGGAGGTGGTGAATGGGTGGCCAAAGTGGCTAACTGATAATATTCCGACTGAGGTTTTGAAGGATATTGTTCCAAGAACTGCTGAATCTTATGTCAAGATAGACAAGGTCCTTTTTTTTTTTTTTTTTTTTTTTATCTTTCCCATCTTGATCATGAAAGTTGTGTTCCTTGTGAGAAAGTGTTAATTTGATTGGTTAGTAATCCGTGTTAATTTGATTACTAAGTTATGTGATTGGAGCAAAAGTAAAACTAGTCATTCGCTTGAGACCTATTATAGGACATACAATGCATTAGAGACGTATATAGAAGTGAAAAAAAAAATTGGCCACTTCTCAAAGCTAATGAATATCAAAAACCTTAGTAATATGTTTCAAAACTTATGAGTCAAACAAGAGAATAATGATAGAAGTTTTGAGATATCTTGAAGATATTTAAGATACACAACAAACTATTCTTGAAACTCATGAGCTTACCATGTTTGAGAGGTGACTAAAAAATATACATTTTTTGAAGCGACAAAAAATATTTTAACTTATGTCATTCAGATAGAAATACACAATAACATTATCTATTTGTAAGTCATCAATCATTCATGAGATTGTTCGAGTTTGAACATGATTCTTGAAAATTATTGTTTCTTTATCACTATCTCAATGAAACAGTTTGTTAAGGTTGGTTCTCGTGTTTAGTTGGGTGTAGAGCTTCTAAACTCGTGTTCTAGAAGGTCTTGCGTAGCCCTGCCTGGGCGCTAGGCTTTCGTTTGTCGCCCCTATTTTGTACCAAATGGACCCTACCTAGACTCTACTCCTAATTTGCCACCCAGCTAGCGCCTTACAACTATTAGAATATGGACATGCTATTTTCTTCGCACTGCAAGTTTTGATATAGTTTTCAGATAGGAAGATTTTATCTGCTGCATTAGTAATCATTTAGTGAAGTCATGTGTGTTGCAGATAGGCCAGGGAACATACAGCAACGTGTACAAAGCTAGAGATAAGGAAACTGGAAAGGTTGTTGCCTTAAAAAAAGTTCGGTTCGACACTTCAGAGCCCGAGAGCGTCAAATTCATGGCCCGTGAGATCGTGGTTCTGCAGAAATTGGATCATCCAAACATTGTGAAGCTTCAAGGATTGGCTACCTCTAGAATGCAGTACAGTTTATACTTGGTTTTTGATTTCATGCAGTTCGATTTATCCAGAATCTTGGCTCGGCCCAATGAGAGCCTAACGGAACCACAGGTTGATAGCTAATCCATACTGATGTTCTTCCTAGCTGACTTCATTTTATTTATTTACTTATGTTTGTGCAGATTAAATGCTATATGCAGCAACTTCTTTTGGGCCTGGAGCACTGCCACGAACGGGGTGTTCTGCACCGCGATATCAAGGGTTCCAATTTACTCATTGACAAGAATGGGATGCTAAAAATAGCAGATTTTGGGCTTGCAAGTCTCTATAATCCAGAAAAAAGGCGACCCCTGACTAGTCGGGTGGTCACGCTTTGGTATAGAGCACCTGAGCTGCTACTAGGCTCTACGGATTATGGAACCGGTATTGATCTTTGGAGTGCCGGTTGCCTTATGGCAGAGATGTTTGCCACTAGACCAATTCTGCCGGGTAGAACAGAGGTAATGCAATCGAGACTTTCTTCCACAACATAGAGCCGACAATTGGGCCTAACCCGAACAGCACACACATAGATGGCTGGCTCAGTAGAATTGTGTGTGTTATAATTTCAGGTTGAACAGGTGCACAGGATTTTCAAACTCTGTGGCACACCTGCAGACGATTATTTTACAAGATTAAAGCTCTCAACATCTCTTAAACCTCCACAAACATACAAGTCTAATCTTGGGGAAGTGTTCAAAAACTTCCCTTCATCTTCTTTGGGCCTTTTGAGCATCCTGCTAGCCCTCGATCCCGCTGATCGCGGATCAGCAGGTTCTGCTCTTCAAAATGAGGTTTGTGCAGTCTTCAAAACTGGGAAAGGAAGTACATTTAACTTGTTATTAGCTGTGACAAATAGTTTAGTTGAATAATTGTGTTAACTTGATGTAGCAAATTGTATATCAAATTCTTCATCTTCTTCAAACTGCCCTCGTACGAGCTCAAAAACACATTGAAGAAGGCTTTGACGCAAGGACTTCGACATTCGACCGTATTCAATTTCATAATCATCAAGCGTAGAGAGAAATATGATATAGCCAAAGATCATAATTTGTAAGAGAAGATAAAGGATATGTGTAAAAAATTACCTTATGTCAAAAGGAATGAGATATTTATGAATGATGCTTATCAAGGGTATAATGTTTATTTTGATACAGTTGGGGCTCTTTGATGTGTGACGTGTTAATGGGTCTTCTTACTTGGGCTAAGACCTGCAACTATTAATTATCTGTTGTCAGTTAAAGTTCATAGACGAAGTGGCACGGTTTCATCCACGTCATGTTGTCTGTTTGTGTTTTAGTTATTGATAAAGTTTTCGTTTTGAGAACAATGGTGAAGGACTAATATAGGTTTAATGGAACAACTTTCCTATTCTTGAAGTATTTAAACTGTGTGATTTTCATTTCCATTGCAGTTCTTTCGTACCACCCCTTTAGCATGTGACCTTTCTGGTTTACCAGAAATCCACGTTGAGGATGACGAAGACGTTCCAATAAACGACAGGCTAAAGTAAGTCACTTGTTCATTTCTGCCATATCATTTATCTGTTCGATTTTTCTTGTTTCAACTTGTATATGACTTTTCGAATCCATGCATATACATACATCTTAAGAATTATTCAATAGTACGTGTTTAATATCGCATATACATGCCAAGAATCCGAATAGCGGAACACAGGGTGCAGTATGGAAACTGGATATCAAGATTAATTGCCACACTGATAAAATCAAGGATAGACATTTCACCCAAGTGAGCTTCCATCTTTAAAATTAATTAGTGATAAATGGAGTATCTTACTAGACTTATAATAGTCTTCTCTCAATATTTCAATTGAATATCGGATAACTCACATGTAAAATTTTATTACTTTCATCACACTGTTGGGTCATGCACAGACGCCGGACTTCTAGAGGGAGGCGCCGCTCGCAATTACGGAAAGGGGGAATGATGAAGAAATCAGATCCCGAAAAACCAAAAGAAGATGTTGAAGGCTCTCAGGACCAGCAGAAGAGTTCAGAAAGCTCCATATTTGTGAGTCTACCCGGAAGCAACACATCCTCAGGAAGTGCGAAGCAAATGAGGAACAAAGAAAGCCCGCCTGGCTTATTTCCTTCACCGGTGGTTCCGATACATGAAATGTCTTCTAGATCAGAAGCTCATCCTAATGCCAGCAAGAATATCAAGAACAGGCCACCATTACCTGCTGCTAAAATACATACTATAAACTATAACATGAATGATGATCTTGGTATGAACGGCTTGGATTTGGTAGAAAGATCTGCATCTTCTGGAGATTTCCGGAGTTTGAAAAACACACAACTTATTGAGCTGTATCCTCTTGATGGGTAGGAGGGCGTCTATATGAAGGAATATGGTGCGTTTTCTTGGACTTTCAGTTGATTCCATTTTCTTCGAAAGTTGTTATTCTTTTGGGTAACTAAGGGTTGTCTCCTGTTTAAAATTTCGAGTTTTGTGAGGTGTAATAATCAGTGTAAATATTATATTTGTTCTGTAATTGAATATAGTTAGATTTGTAAAGTAAGTGTGAAATAATATTAATAAATTAATAACAATTTTTTTTTTATATATTGCACAAGTTATAATATTTATGATAATATAATAATAAATTATTATTATTAATATATTATTATTAAATAGTGCTTATCGTTTCATTTTATGTTGTTCTATCGCTTTTTGTTATTCATATGTAATAAATTAATAATTTTGCGTAAGGAAAAATTCTAGATTTACTTGTACTTCTCTTTTATAAATCATGTCATACACGATTTATAATATCTTTATATATAAAAAAAAAGTTATAATTAAATTATTAAAAGTTGAATTAAATATTTTTCTTCAAAAAAAAAAAAAGAATTGTAGATTCATTTAAACAAATTTTCATTCACTAAGTCAAAATAGTAAAAATAGAAAAGTTTTGTCAAAATAAATAAAAATAAAGTAAGAAAATGTTACAAAGATTCATGAGATTTCTAGATTTTCTTAGCCCTTACATATGCACGTGCAACACATGTCTATTACGCTGGTGTGCGCATGTTGTTCAACTGTTAATTTTTTCTTACGAAAAATTGCAAATATTATATTTGAATTTGAAAATTGAAAAATGATGTTATTTACTATTCAAAGATTATTATATTAGGTTAGATTAAAATAGAATGTAATGAAGATTTTAGAAAGTGAATTTGATAAAAAAAAAAAATTAACTTATATGGTTTATTTAATAATTGTTTTACTAATTATTTAATAATTTTTATTCCTAGCACAAATGCAACACAAATTATCTCCACAATGATTATACAAGCATAATTCAAATAATTATTAAACAGTAGTTGTATTTTTTTAATCTAATATATGTATGACTGCTCTCAAAGATTATTAAAAGAAAATTAATTTGATATATTATACGTAAAAAGTAATAAGAAATAAAAAGATTTTTTGTGTTTTAAATATTAAGAAAAAGATTTTGAAAGTGTAAGCAAGAGAAAATCAATCACAAATTGCCACCAATAATTTTTTTCAACAGAAAATTGCCATAAAAGTTTCCAAATTTAGAAACTAGATTTTGAGATATTGCTATTTATAAGTAATTTTGTTATTATGTATAGATTAGTGTAGATAGATGCTAAAACTTTGATAATTTAGTGACTATGCTTCATCAAATAATGATGTAGGTCAGAGATTCAATTTAATAATTATTGAGAAAAATTGTAATTCACCTAATTAACTAATATCACTTCAATATTTTTGCATTTCATGCACCAAGTTAAATATGTTTCACAATTTATTTGAAAATAAAACAACCATACTATGAGATACATAACTTGTACCATATGGTTCGAAAAAGTTCCACATTATTTTGATATTATCAAGATTTTATTTAGAGCATATTTATATATATATATATATATATATATATATATATATATATCCATATGCGTGCACATACACATATGTAGACGTATATTCACATGTCATTTAGAGCACTATTTTTATAATCGGATCGAATTGGTTGGTTCAAACCGATTGAACTGAGAATCGGTGTTTAGATTGGTCCGAAATATTAATAAACTGTTTTTATGGTTGAACCTGTCAAAATTGGTCAAACTCGATCAAAATCGGTCCAACTGGCCAACCGATTTTTCTAATATTTAAAAAAAATTAAAATTAGAAATTAAAAAAATAGAAAAAAAAACTATTTTATAGAGTATTAAGGGTTATTTACCAAAATATTGCGAAAAAAAATTATTTCATAAAATAGGATGGATTTAAAAATTATTTCCAAAATAGAGTAAAACATCACACCTGGTGACGATATTTGGTAAAAACGTCACCGGGCCTGCCATTTTAATTTTGAAAATAAACTCGATCAAAACGTCTGTGGGTCTGACGATTTTAGTTTCAAAATATATATATATGCTTCATGTCTACATTACATAAATTCATATATATATATATATATGCATGTATATATATGGGTATGTATATATATATGGGCATATATATACATGTATATATATATATATGCAAGTACATATATATAAAGATATATAATTATATATATTATATATTTTTGTGTATATATATACACACATATAGATATATATTTATAATTTGTATTTTTTATTTTTTATTTTACATTATTTATATATCACTTTTTACATTATTTAAATTACCTAATTTTCCAGCAGAAAAATATTAAATAAATATTTTTTTTCTTATTATGCTTTTTTTGATTGAACTGGGTGGCCAGTTTGTCTCATGATTTTACTTTTTTTTTTTTGAAAGAAGAACATTAACAAAAATAAATACTAAATTTATTCTTATATAAAATTTTTCACAAATTTCTATTCAGAGGTCTCTAAATTTTGATCAGAGTTGAATTAATAATCGATTAATTTTTAAAATGCGTTTTGATTTTCATTTTTAGCTTTTAAAATTTTAATTATTTTGGTTGGTTTTGACTTTGTGGGATAAAATATTTGAAATAACAAAAATATAGATATATATCTATATTATTTCTTATATAAATATATATATTATATAATTATAAATCAATAAAAACAATATAATTTTACTTAAATTAATTAAATCATATTATAAATAAAATTTTGAAAAAATGAATGAATATTTATTAATATTATATATTTTATTATAGGTATTTATTGAATGTAATTTAATATTAATTATTTGTAAAAATTTATAAATAAATTAATACATAATATAATTAAAAATCAAAAATGTTATAAATATATTGTTTTATATATATATATATATATATATATATTTATATCATAAAAACATCAAATATTGAATCTACTCCTGTGGTTGAGGATTTGCAATTTGTTCACAACTTCAATTCATTTTCGGCAGAAATTTTTTTTTTTGAAAAAACAAGTGGGCCTAACGTTATTGGGCCATGTATTATATATATATATATATATATATATATATATTTCAAATATTTCTATAATTTTTTAATTATTTTTATTT
Organism: Caryopteris x clandonensis; assembly: GCA_028749325.2. Lineage (NCBI taxonomy): Eukaryota > Viridiplantae > Streptophyta > Magnoliopsida > Lamiales > Lamiaceae > Caryopteris > Caryopteris x clandonensis. The sequence continues at coordinate 1,126,917 of JAPYKT020000049.1, forward strand.
ATTGAAATTATTTATTTAAAATTTAAAAGAAAATAGAATTATTCCTATATATAAATATTAATTATATATAAAAATGTATAATTGTATATAGATATTTAGAGAATTCAATATTAAAATATATTGATTATTTTTTATTTTAAAAATAATTATTTGTTGTATTTTTTATTTATTAAATATTTATGATATATATATTTAAACACTCTATATAAAATTGTTTTTTTAATTATATTATGTATTAATTCATTTATAATATCTCAATAAATTTATTTTTAATATAACATAATCCTTTTATATAAAAATATTAATATGTTTTATATATCTTTATATATATTTATTCAAATTATTCAAATAAATAGTAATATAAATATTTAAAATATTAATAAATATTCCATAATTTCTTTAATATGATTTTTTAATTTATAATTTATATTGGTATATAATTATATTACTAATATATATATAATTGAAATAAATATATATTTATATAATAAAAATTATTTAAAATATATTTAATATTATATTTTATTTACTTTAATTAAAAATAAATTTGTATTGATTTCTAATAATATAAATATCATTTATTAAATAATATGAAAAATTAGAAATACAAATTATAAATATATATATACGTGCATATATATATACGAAAACATATAATTTATATAATTATATATCTTTATATATATATATATATATACACTTGCATATATATGCATATATATACACGCCCATATATATACATGCATATATATATATATATATATTAATACATGTGATGCATGACATGAAGCACACACATATATATATATATATATATTTTTTTTTTTTTAAATCAAAATGTCAGGCCCGGTAACGTTTCTACTAAACATCGTCACCGAACGTAACGTTTTATCCTATTTTGGGAACGATTTTTAAATCCACTTTATATTATGAAATATTTTTTTCCACATTATTTTAGTAAATAACCTAGAGTATTAATATTATGTTTTAAGTTATGTATTTATAAAAATAATTATTTGTGGACATTAATATATAATATATGTAATAACACCAAAACAAATAAATAAAAATAGACTATTTTTATCTTTTTGGTTGGACCGCCGATCGAACCCATCCGACCAATCGAACCGATTCGATTCAAATTCGATCATGAAAACACTGATTTAGAGCATATCTAAGTTTATTTGGGCGCATGCGTGCGCGCACAAACATTACATAATATGTGTATATTCACGCGTAAATGAAAGATAGATACCATGTCTTATTTCACCAGATACTGCATACATTTTATAAGCACAGATTATTCATATGAAGCCCTAAAATGCTGACCAGGCCTCCTTCTCCTCTCCCCCAACTGAAGAAATATACAAACTGCCGGTGTTCCTGGCGGAGCAATTCGCCCGGATCTCTCCCTGCGTCCCCGTCAACACGCTCAGCTGCGACATCTTGATCATCGCACTCACAAATCTATCGAAGAACAGCGTCTGATTAATCGCGAAACTCGTAACAATTCCCCTCGTCCTGGAATCCGTATACAGATCCTGGTCCGAAGTGAACAATCCCTGTCGATTCATGAGATCGACGTAGTACCGATTGTCGAATACGTTGGGAGATCGGATGTCCAGTACGGTGGTGTTGTCCGTGTTCGCGGCGGGACAAGTTCTTCTGAGGTTATTGGCGAATGTCTGGTCCATGGTGGAGTCTTGGGTGGGGTAGAGGCGGTTGGTGAAGGAGGTGCAGTGGGCGATTCCGATGGTATGGCCGCCGGAGAGGGCCACGACGTCGGTGGCGGTGAAGTTCTTGGTGGCGAGAGATGTGAGGATGAGGGAGGCGTTGAATGTCGGAGGCGGAAGGTTGGCCAGCGTGGCATTGACGGTTGCGAAGTTCAGACTATCGCGCCTGCCTAAGGGGACATTGTAGTCGGGCCCACCTGACTGCAATTAAAAAGAAATGATGCATTTATGTTTGATTTTAATAAATTTGAGTTGATACAAATATTGACTATATTTTAACATCCGTGCGCGCCACACGCTTAACTTATCCCAAAATAGCTGTCACCATAAATTTTCTCAATCCTTTGAAGATGGACACATCTATTTTTTTATTTTTATATCCACTTAAACTTAAAAGAAAGATGTAAATTCAATCCCTAATATGTTTTTAATTAATAATCCATAAATACTTGGCCAACATAATAAATCAAAGTAACAGTGTTTTACGTTTTACATTATCTTTATCCCTTGTTTTCTTTACATATAGAAAATAAGAGTTATGGATTATGTAGATCCTGCCCACCTTGACCTACCCAAAGTATCAACTTGTATTCAAACCCCTGCCTCACAAATGCATTCTACTGTAGGGTAAAAGTCTTTGAATTTAGAAAAACTAAAATGTTATTATTTCTTAGTGGTGAAGGTACCTCTCAAAATATACATACAACTATAACTTTTCTTATACAATTTACTAAAACATATATTATGAATTTATAAAAGATAAACTTAATCATCACTCACCAAATAAGTATTCATACATATAAAAAATAAATTCAATCACTTAACAAATAAATAAAATTAAAGCAGTATGTCACGAACAAACATAAAAAGTAATTGAAAATGAGATTTAATGTGTTGCGAAAAAGTCCATACCCAACTTTTTTTCTTAAAATATAGTTTTGTATGCTAGATTCAAAATAACATTTGTTAATTTCCACTACAAAATTTAAATATTATCTTTATATTTTCATATATAATTCTTTTTATAGCGGTGGATATCAAATTCAAAGTACTGACTGTACTATCTGCATCTCTTAGACAGAGAGAGAGGCAGGTCAAGGATGCCTTAAATACAAGAGACAAGAACCAAGCATATATACCATGAAACCTAATAAGCATTGCCTATAACTTCGTCTTCGTGTAATCATCATAATTATTAATTAAAACACGCAAGTAGTGTAACATGAACTGATGATTAAATTAAGGAGGAGTCTCCATTTCCATGAAAAAAAAAAAAAAAAAAAAAAAAAAAGACTAAAGCGCAGTGTAAATTTTGCTAAAAAGTTACCAGAAAAACAGAATCGCGGGCCGCAAGGGCAAGAATATCCGAACAAGATACAACCCGACCGCACCTGTTGTGCACCCGTCTCCGGAGATCATTGATAATTCTGAAGGCTTGAGCCCTCAGGCTCAGATTCGGCGGGGCAGACTGTTCGCCTGGCCCGCTTGCCGATCCATCTAGAAGCACCGAACCATCACATCCCTACGTCGGAAGATATTAAACTAAATATCTAAAGAATATTTTTGTCGGTGGGGGAATCGAGCATGATAAAGTAAAGGGTACCTGGACAAAGCAGTCGTGGAAGTGGAGACGAAGCAGTCCGGCAGCTTGGGTGATATCATTGTTGAACACCCTTGTGAGCTCATCTCTAACAATGGTCTTCAAGTTGGGACAGGAAACATCGTAGTATGTCCAGGAAAGCCCAGGAACTACGGGCTGGGCTCCGGCGACGTGGAAATATGAGCAGACAACGACGGAATTGCACAGAATCAAAAGCAAGGATATTGAAGAAGCCATGTTTGATGGAACTGTAATTGTGAGCTTCAGCTCTGAGGACCACATGCAACATAATTTATAGATGTCTTGCCAATAAATGAATACAACTAACATAACTTAATTACTTTATCCTTTGTTTTATAAATTGGACCCAAATGTTGAGAATTTTACCGTCTGCGAATTGGCGATTTTTTTTATTTTTTTTAATTTCTTTATTCTTTTTCTTTTTTCATAAATTGGAGATTTGGTATTGTTTTGGAAATTTGGTGATGTAAGTTTTAGTTAATGGTAAGAATTAGTCGGTTGGTGTTGAATTGCGGAAGTGGATTTTTATTATAGATTTTCAATTCTATCTACAAGGGTGGATTTGAACCTTCATTTGAACTTTTGTGGAACATTGTGAATTTGAAATTGAACATTATTTTATTCGAGCTCGAGGCAATTTTGGGTTGGGGTTGCATTTAGGTCAATAAGAGCCGTCTAATTTTTTATTGATTGAAAATGATATAAATTATTTTTTAAGAAGAGAGCAGTCCGAAAAAATATGTTTTTTTTTTATATATATCAAGAAATTATATTAAGGTTTTCTTATTAAAGGTATATTTAATATTTAAGATATTTGTCAGCTTGATAATTATAGTACAAGTGTATTTAATGTTTAAGATATCTCTGCATTATTTTTTATTATTAATCCTTGAAATATCGGTGAACTTCAAGTAGTACCAAAAGTTTATTTATTTTAATTTGTGCCCCGTCCCCTTGTAGCCAAATAAATATATCTATACCCAACAAATGAAGTGAAAGAAACTTAAATAAATCTATATGAATCCAAAGCTTTTCTGACAATATGTGGGAAATAGTTATTTTTATTGGATTGTGGAATTCCTAAAATACCCCTCAAGTTTATCAAATTTTAGGGTGATAAAGCTCTGCCTTGCCCCTTAGGGATCAATCAAATGCCGATGTTATATAATTATTATATTACTTGAATGATTCATAAATATATATTAAATTATTATTATTGAGATTCTATTGGGGTGAGCACGGTTTCAAAGATAACTGATTTCAAATCGACAATTATTCATTCATAATTTGACTTTCTCATAATCAAATTGCTCCAGCTTTTTTATAATCAACCCGAATCATTTCGATTCGAAGAACCGAGATTAGAACAAGTACAAAAAAGTAATTATATATAAATTTATGTTTATCTTTTAATTCATTTTCTTCAAATTTCAATATTGAGTTAATTACATTTTTTTTGTAAATTGTAATAGTATATATTATTATTGTTATTTTAAGATTTTATAAAATAATCTTTTAGAGAGTAGTATAGTTTCTAGACTACTTTCATTTTCCCTCTCAAAACTATTATTATGTGTAGAATTTAAATATAAATTTTGTAAAACCTAAACGAGTCTCTATATTTGTTTCCATCAATTCATATAAGTAGATCTCATGAGTATGTTTTATTATTATTAAATTGACAATTGATAATTTTACTAAAATAGATTTGTCTTCTACTAGCACAATACAACATAATAACAATTTTATCAAAAATATATAGAACCTTTAATTTATATAAAACTTATAATAACAATAACAATAATAATAATAATAATAACAACAACAACAACAACAACAACAACAACAACAACAACAACAATAATAATAATAATAATGAGCTAATCAATAACAATCAAATTAATTTGTTTTATATTAAATTCCTCTGATTCATAATCCATCGCTTTTATCAATACAAACAAAAACAACGACATAGTTAAATTATATATAAAAACATTATAATTATATTATCTTACAATATATAAAAGCAAGGTCGTGTAAGAATAAATTTTCTAACATATTTTTAGTTTCTAACGTGGAGATACTTTTAAAAAATGATGTATTAGATTTTGAATAGTTGAATTTTATTTTCATAAATATTTTTATTGTGTATTTGATTTGGATGTAAATAAATATTAACTAATAATTTTTTAAGAGGGTTATTAAATAAATAATTTTAACACAATTCATCAATTTATTGCAAAAACAAGATACTTGTTTTGAGACAAAACAAATGTATTATTTGGTATACAAAACTATTTCTTTTAAGTATTTTTATTAATAATATAATAAAATTCTCTAAATATTTTTTAAATTTTATTCTTAATATTTATTTAATCAATTTGAATATTTGTTTCAAATTGATAAACTCCAAATCTTCGAATCTTCAGAATGGAATTGGTATGCTCCATTGGGCCCGAATCACCGAACTGAACCACTCCAAATTTTTGGTCCGGTTGGTTCTAGAAATATTTACTTTTAGTTTGATTTTGGAGATTTTTTTTAGGATCTTCGAACTTTGATTCGGTTCTGAAGATGTCTAGACCTCCAAAGCGTTATCACCCCTAGAATTCTCATGCAAATAAGACCCAAGAACTCGGAGTTGATGTCAATGCAGGAATAAATCTTACCACTTATAGTAGGAGTTTTCATAAGCTCAACAATCTCTAAATCTCATAGTTGGGTTATTTCATTTAAAATTATATTCCATCGTTTATTAAGGTACACTATGAATTTATTAGTGACATTTAAATATCATTATATATATATATATATATATATATATCGTTCAGAGATTTTTCAGTCCCAAACAAAAGATCTCTTGTCTGAAAGTTTGAAAAGCATAAGGATTTTGGTCGTGGTTAGGTGAACAAATAGATGAAGTGAAGAACATATTCTCCGACGTGTGAACCTTTCTACAACTCTTTTCTTTCTTTCCCCTTCAATATATGCATTTTTGTTATTTTCCTGTATCCGGTGGCGCCGCAATGTAAGACTAATTTCAATGCATGCACGTGGCTTCAGATCCACTATTTGATATCATATTTCAACCATGACATAATATCAAATTTAAGTAAATTAGTAAAATATATGAGATTGAAACACGACAAAAATATAATTTAAAATATTTTTCAAAACTGAAGTGGAAAACCACGAGAATTATAACATTATTTTTTTTTTCTGAATTTTGTATTGTGTTTGGTATCATTTTCAATGATGATGCAATATAAAAATTAAATAAACCCCTCTCTCTATATATATATATAATCTATTTTTAGTAGTTCATTATTTTTTCGCTTATTTTATTTTTATTAATAGTTATTATATTTATTTATTATTTAAGTATATTTTTTAGGTCTGTACGATATGTATGATATATTTGAGATTATATGATATCAAACAATTTTAAAAATTAAGAAATTTGATCGATATTAAATCTATAATATATTTATAATATTATAAATTTAAATTATTCAATATAATTTTACTTGCATTCATAATTTTATTTTTATTCATGATTAAAAGAAAATAAAGAACATTATTTTCTTATTTTCTTCAAATGAGAATTTCTGCGACTTCAAAAAACTTAGGTAAATTTATTATATTTTACTTATTTTTTGTTATAATCATATTACATATACAAATTATTAAATAAATAAAGATATGAAACCGTGATGTATCCAACCAAACAATATTTATAGAGAAAATGATTTAACAATTAAACCCTAAATCATGGGTGAATTATTCAATTGTCATGATATGTATAGTAATGATTAAAAATATTCATAAATTACCTAATAAAAAATTAAATAAAGTAATTTAACAAAATAATTAAAATAGACTATATATATATATAATGTACACTTTAAATGTATTTCCTCCATAAGTAGAAATCAATTCTTAATATGCGTTTTTAATGTTAATGACATCAATTTTTGGCATTCTTAAAGCATTAGATATACATATATATATATATATATATAATTAAAAGTTGATTAATTCTCAAAGTTTTAAAAACTAGATAAATTATAGCAGTGATACGTGTCACATTTGACTTCTCTAATATTAGAAACAAATTTATTTCCAATTATGTTTTCTCTGTCTTTAGCACGATTCCAATTATATATATATATATACATATATATATATATATTATAACAAAAGGTAATTCAATTGTGTATAAATAAATGTGTCGTATGATACAAAATTAGAGTCCCATAATTTTATCGTTCAATAATTTTTTTTTTAAATCAAATTATTCGGATTTTTATGTCATTATTAAAAATCAATTTAATATTCAATATTAAAACATTAATTCATATTAATAGCGATCCTCTAATTATGTTAAAAACCTTCAATAATTTTAGTATGTATATTTTATTTATTTGCAAGATTATCAATATGTGATAACATATATTTTATTATATTAATAATTTATATATATATTATATTCTATAAATATATTCTTTTCAATATAAAAGAAGGGAGTTTGAAAAATAGTTTATGCCACGTGTCACTATAATAACAATTCTCAATATTTTTCTACAATTGGGTGCATTGTAGATTTTTTATTTTTTTTATTTCAAAAATATTTGTTTCATTTTAACGGCCACTTCCTCTCTCTCCTATTTTAATTTGTGACTAAAATTAAAAAATTCAAATAATTTTTCGTTATAAGTCCATTTTTAAAATATGATATATAAAATTATTCTTCTTTTTTGTAATCTTTAATTTGACGCCAATATTATATACATTGAAATAAATAATTATATTCAAAATGTTGAAATATAATATATATATATATACACATATATGTATATCTATACATATATATAGAATTAGTAGGATGAGAAAATTTAAATGAGGGTAAGATAATAAAAATTGAAAGAAGTTGCAAAAAAAAATTTATATTTTCAGTATATTAATTTAATCTATTTATTGTAAAATATTTTTTATTTGTTGATTCAGAAAAAACGATTCGAATCCTGGATCAACAACTCGATGTAACCATTGACTCGGTATTAAATCGAAACCAAAACAAAAAATTGGTTAATTCGTTTTCAGTTTCAGGATATGCAGTTCCAAAAAAAAGAAAAAAAAACATAATATCTATATAAATATAATTGACATAAATAGTTAATATGTGGATTTTTTAAAATCATAATGATATAATTTTATCATATTTATTTATATAAAAACATATATTATGTTCCGTGCATTACGCGGGCAAAATTTATTCCTTCACCTTAATAGATTTTAGAGAGTTTGAAAATTTTGTATACAGTTGGGAACACTCTAAAGCCTTATTTGAAAAGTCGTGCAACTTATTATTTAATAAAAATACATTTTTAGAGAATAACAGTGCAATATAACATAATAAAAAATAAATTTGTATAATATTTATATAAATACAATTTACATAAATAGTTATTTATTAGATTTTTATAAATAATAATGATCTAATTTTATCATATATTATTAATATAAAAACATATATTATGTCCTGTGCATTGCACATGTGGCTTTCTAGTATATATATAACAGAAGTACCACCATAAATAGAAAATATCAAAATTTTCCACCTAAACTACTTCCTAATTATGGTATCTATTTTCTATGAAAATAAAAACCATATATATGTATATATAGTATGATATCTTTTTTTTGTGCAAATATATATATATATATATATATATTTGATTAATAAAGTTACTATACTTATTCATTTTCAAATTTTTATCTATCAAATATGTTAATTTGATTTTTTTATTATTTTTTTATTTTCATTAAAAATTTCAAAAAACTTATAACTTTTTTTGTTTCATCTTCAATTTTTTTTTTTTAAAATGTATCTAATTAATTCTCTTTTCAAGATCTTTAATTTGAAATTTATATTGCGCGCACACACACACACACATACATACACTAAATTTAATCATTAACTCTAAAGTATTTTTTTCTTCAGTTAATTGTGATATATACATATATAAAGAGAAACATCATCTTAAATAAAAATAAAAAACAATTTTTTTCTTCCTAAATTAATTTTATTATGATTTATTACACAAATCTATATCAATATCTATCTATATATAAGATATAATAAATAATTTGATTGATAGAGTTACGGTTTAATGGTACTAAAAATCGCAATAAAAGATCGTAATATTATTACTAATTTTAATTTTAATTATTTTATTATGAGAGATATCAAAACAAACTTCTAAATATTCTATAGAGATAAATTGTGGTTCATTTTGAATCCTACAATTTCACAAATTTCAGGATATAGATAACCAATATACCTAATAAGTTAGATTACAATAAATCGATTTGATATAAAAATAAAAATAATTAATATTTATATTATACTGTAGGATTAATCTATATAATTTTATTTTCATTGAATTTAATGTTTAAAAAAGAACAAAAATTAATATTTTATTTTCAAAATTTTAAACGACCACAAAAATTAAGATTATTTTTTGATAGAAAAATTGTCATAGAAAGAATTAAATGTTCTATGTTGTAGGTCTGTTGGGATATATTTAATACACACACACATATATAAAGGGAAGTACCATAAAATTTTAGAAGCTAACAAAATTTTTGGCTCAAAGTAGCTTTCTAAATTTGAATACACCTTTTTTTTTTTAAATTATATATAATATCTTTTTAATTACTGAATAATAATAATATTATTATTAGTTGTAGTTGTAGTAAATAACTACTCCATTGTGTGATTTTGGGATTATGAAATTGATTAACATAAATTTTGGGATTGTATAAACGACTAACTTAAATTTTAGAATTATGAAACTTTTTAACATTAATTCTAGAATATATTAAAAGTTGATGTCTCAATTATTATGTTTTTTTTTTTAATTTCCTCCAAAAAATAAGATATTATAGTAGTATATTAAAATAAATAAAAAATTCTTCTCTTATCTTCTTGTGAAAACAAAAAAAAAATCACACCATTCTCGACATCGGTTACAACAAGATGATAAGAAAGAAATTAAGTAGATTAGCACAAATTTTGATAAATCTATATTTCTTCTTTACCTTCATCATTTCTCTAAACTTAAAATTTATTAATTCTAAATATATATATATATATACACACACACACATATATATAATATTTTTCGTTATCTACTATAATATTGTGAATACAAAATTTCTTTGACCGGATCTTAATTTGGCTGTAGATATCTCTATTTTTTTAATTACATAACCTATTTATAATAAAATTATTTTTAAATAATACATAGATGTATCATAAAATTAAGGAGATGTTGTGCTTAGTCAACGCTTACTAAATAACACGTCACCAATTATGTTGTGGTGTGTTACATTTGATAAGAAATATAACACTAATTTGTAACTGATTTTATTATTAATCCCAAAAAAATCATCCAATTATCTTTCTCATGCAAAATTTTCCAATTTAACATTATTAAATAAAATAGATTAATGAGGTAAAATAATATAAATTATGAGAATCATATTATATTACAATATGACACTAGAAAACTTTTTTGGCTGATCAATAATATAAAAGTAGGCTATAACATTCTTTTTTGCCGTTAAATATTTATTTGACTAATATTTATATGTAGAATTTATGTGGTTTCGTCTTATGAGGTTAGTTTTATAGTTTTTCGCATTATATATCTCGATATATATATATATATATAGTTTATGACTTATAATAATTTTCTTTTTAATAATTCATTATGAATCACTATAAATAATTATAATTCGTTTAAGTTAGATATAAGTTATATTGTAACTCCTGAATATTTTTTTCATCTTCGTTCGCTTAGAATTACATTCACTATAAAAAAAGGGGTAAAAATAAATACAAGCATAATCAAGAAAAAAATTAACGAACAAGTTCGATAAAGTAGTAATGTTCAAATATCCATCATATTTTGATAAAATTGTTTAATATTTTAGTGGTTTTTATTTTAATTGTTTTATAAGTCATATCATATCTATGATTGGACGCGTCATTAGTTAATATGTCAAAGCAAAATATGTCATTAAAATAAGGTTTTGCTTTTTTAACAAATTTTGTATTTCATAAATTATTTTTCAATATAATTTCTCAACTTAAACCATAATGAAATATTTAGATTGGGAACAAGAGTCTCAAGTTGGGACTCCTACTTTTGTTTGTTTAGTACCTTATAATTTTAAATTAAAAAACTCAAAATTCTCTAAATTAATAAAGTCATAAAAATTAAACAATTAACTAATAAAAAATAAATAGTCATACATCGCACGGGATAAAATTACTAGTATGTTATAAAATTATATTACTATTATATTAACCCATTTTTTTATTCAAACTTAACACATATTTCAAATAAAATTAAGTAATTTAACTCATAAAAATTATTTATTTTAAATATAATATTTTATTTTAATATATACAATATTGATATCAAATTAAAGATAGTAAAAAGACGGTTAAGTTGATGTATCACATGTCAAAATAGATTTGTAACAAAAAGGTTATTTGAATTTTAAAATTTTTGTTAAAAAAAAACTACTTTTTATTTCCATAAACTACTTTTTTTAACTAATTTTTCTTTCTATATTTTTTTTTTTGTAAAAGATACACAATTTTTTTTAGAAGTGTCACGTGTTTTTTTAGCATATTTTTAGGAGTTCTTTTTTAGTTTTTTTAAAATTTATATTAGATATAATTTTGTATGATGATGACACATGGCACAGTACTACTTTCGAGTGTTCCTACTTTTATATTAAATAAGGATAATGATTAAAATCATATGAATAACAGCATATATGTAGTTATATATGATAATGATGTATTTAAAAAAAATATTTCTTATTTCATACTGTGAAACATAAATCTTTAACAATAGTTTAAGTACTTTGTATCCACAATATTATTATATTTAATAAAAGTTAATATTGAAACAAAACTTTATTATTTATTTTATTTTTTTAAACAATCCATTTGATGAGTTTTGCAATAGTTTATGGTAAAGAAAGCTTCTTTTAAGTATGATAATCACTTATGATGCATTGAAATATATACTTATTTTTTTTTTAAATCGTTTTTGTAGAGCAAAAAATTGGTTTTTATAGTATGAGATATTTTACATTCTCCAACATAATTTACTATTAAAATAAATTTCTTATCTGTTTCCAAATGTCGAGTCATAGGTGAGAATCGAATTATCATTTAATAAAACAATATTTATAGCAACGAAGTAAGATTAAAAAAATCCATTAAATAATTAAACAACCCTATTTGAAAATTAACAATTAATTATTTCTTTAATAATTTTATTTAATCATTTCTTTTATTATATAGTATTCAATGTAAAATTTTAGGTCATATGAATTGCAGCACAGAGTCGCCAAGTGTTGAAACACCAAACATGCCCCACCAAGTCTTATTTTCCTCTTTCTTTAATTTAGAAAAATGAAATTAGGTGGAATCGTACCATTTACATAGACTAAGGCCGAGGAAAGAAGTTTAATTCAAACATGTGAAGATGGCACCTTAGAATCACTTTTTCTTTCACTCGATATTCTAAAATATGAATTTTCTTTTTTATTTTCTAAAAAATAATTATTTTTCAAAAGTCAAAAAAAAATTTTGTTAGTCAAAAGTTAACTTGAAATATTTATTTTCACGTCAAATTAAGTATGATTAATATACCAAATCAACAAATAAATGAAGTTATATTAGTAAAATTTAATTGTGTTTAGAAGTTTGTATCTTTATTGAGTTGATAAAATATTATAAAATTATATCTCATTACATATAATTAAAAATTTGATTTTGATATATATATATATATATAAAGAAGGAGATTAAAACTTAGTGAAGTGTAGAAATTTTGGGAAGATAGAAACGTAGCCACATGGTAATTCAAATGAATAGAGTAGCCAAAAATCTAAATATTACCTAATGGATATATCGAAAAAAAAAAAGTCAAATAGATAGTATAAATAGTAAGATTGAGAAGGGCAAGTTGTGTTTTTGTAATAACTATGAAAGATATATAAATTGAATTCAAGGTATCTAGGAGATATAGAAAGGGGCCTCAACACTTCTACTCCTTCCACCGCAGCAAACACTTTCTCTTTATTTCGTTTACTTTTCAATTCTCTACTCTATTTCATATTTTATTATTGATGTACGATCATTATCATAAAATATAAAATATCATATAATAGTGTAAGATGGAATCTGGTGACAACACAGGAGTCTCATCTGTCCATAATTTTCCTCTACTAACCTTTAACAAATCTATTCGATATTTCTCCTTTTAAGACCAAAAAAAAAAAATTAAAGTGAAAAGCAAGTTAGGGGCATATACTAACCTTTAACAAATCTATTCGATATTTCTCCTTTTAAGACAAAAAAAAAAAAAAAAAAAAAAAAAAAAAAAAAAATTAAAGTGAAAAGCAAGTTAGGGGCATATGCTGTTATCCTTTTGGCGATGCCATGTTTCATTTGCCAATTAGCCTCCTTTGTTTTTTAAGTGGTCCAACTCATTTGCTACTTAATTATTGTATGAATATTTCATGCCATTCTTTGGAAGCAATTCAATAATTACAATTAAGAAACTCTGAATTCATCATTTATCTGAAATATTTAAAATAATATTGACTCCTAGATGCAATTACAATTAAGGAACTCTCAATTCATCATTTATCTGAAATATTTAAAATAATATTGACTCCTAGATGCAATTACAATTAAGGAACTCTGAATTCATCATTTATCTGAAATATTTAAAATAATATTGATTCCTAGATGCAATTACAATTAAGGACCTCTGAATTCATCATTTATCTGAAATATTTAAAATAATATTGATTCCTAGATGCTATAATTGATTGATCCCACTCGTTAGTTAAACAGTTAGTTAGACAGTTACTTTTCATAACATAATTTGTTGTAATTATTTCATATTAGTTGATGTTAGTTAGACAGTTAGTTAGGTAGTTATTTTTCATAACATAATTTGTTGTAACTGTTTCATGTTAGTTGAGAACAACTGAAATGTGAGAGTATACCTATTTATATTCGTTGCATGTAATATGTTTCTTGAGGTTGTTAAAATGAAAAGAACTCTCTCTCCTCTAATATGGTATCAGTTTAGTCATCTCTGATCCTGTTCATTCTTCTCCGCCATGTCTACATCATCTTCTTTGTGTTTCTCTCCGATTTCCTTTTCTCATCCACTTTCTTCCAAACTTTCTACAGGTGATTTTTTGATCTGGCGTAAGCAGATTTTGTCTATTGTTCGTGGTCACCAATTGCAATTTTTTTTGCTGGATTCTACTTTTTTTCCGGCTAAGTTTGCAACAGCTGCCGATGAGAATTCTGTTGTTATTTCTTTAGAGTTTCTTGATTGGGAGCAACAAGATCAGCTCATCCTCTCATGGATCCTTGCATCAGTTAGTGATACTATCCTCCCTCGTCTTGTTGGTTGCGATTCTTCTGCGCAAGTGTGGGTTACCATTGAGTCCTATTTTTCTGTTCAGATCAGTGCCAAAGTTAGTCAATACAAGCTGCAATTGCAGAATCTGAAGAAAGGTTCATCCTCGATCAATGAATATCTTCTTAAGGTGCGTAATTTTATGGACATGCTTGCACTTCTTGGTCATAAATTGGATGACAAAGCACATATTGATGCAATTTTCGACGGTTTGCCACCGGAGTATGATACAGTTGTTCTTTCTGTGAATGCTCATCTGGATCCATATACGGTTGCTGACATTGAAGGATTATTTCTTACTCAAGAGGCTTGTGTTGAGAAATATTTTCGCAGCCTGAATCCTGCTATGGCAAATGTTGCTATTGGTTCTTCTTCATCTAAGCAGTCTGCTAATTCAAATTTCACACCTGGTTATTCCAATCGGGCTTCAGATTTCCACCATTCGTGTGCTTGTTCCAATAATTTCAGAGGCCGGAGAGAAGGTCGTGGTAATTGGAAATATCACAACAACAAAGTTTACTGTCAATTATGTGGATATTCAAATCATCTTGCCACTCAGTGCTACTATAGGTTCAATCAAAATTTTCATGGTCCTTCTTCTCAAAACTCGGCTCCTGGTTCTAATCAGAATCACTATCAAGGCAACATAGTCAATTATGTTGCCCATTGCCCATCCTTCATCTCAACCGGGTTTGCTTGCCACTCCAAAACCATTTATGCCTCAGTCATGTTATCCGGACTCCGGTGCTACTCATCATCTGACTGCTGATGTCAATACTATGACTCAAAAATCCACATTCCAAGGGACAAACCAAGTTCACGTTGGTGATGGTAAGGGCCTTTCTATTCAGCATATTGGTCGATCCTCCTTCTGTTATCCTTTTCTTTATTCCCAATCTCTTACTCTCAAACATATCTTTTATGTCCCTCAAATCACTAAAAACTTACTCAGTGTTTCTAAGTTTTCTCAGGATAACAACGTGATGTTTGAATTCTATCCTACTATTTGTTTTGTGAAGGATATCTCAATCAGGGCCACTCTTCTTCAAGGGCATCTTGAGAATGGTTTATACGTGTTCTCTCCTTCACCTCTCCATCGCAACACTCCTCCAGCTCCACAAATTACTTCTAGACTTCAGCCTATTGTTTCTCCTATCTGTAATGTTGTTTCTACTCCAGATTTCTATGATGTTTGGCATTCTAGATTAGGGCATCCTAATGATTCTGTTCTTCATGATGTACTCAAGCAGTGTCATACCAAATCTATGAATAAAGCATTTTCTGTTTGTCAAGCTTGTTGTTTGGGCAAATTACATAGTTTACCTTTTCCTATGTCTACCTCTCAATATTCCAAGCCTCTGGAGTTGGTACACTCAGATATGGGGACCTGCTCCTACACTCTCTTCTAGTGGTTATAGATATTATATGAATTTCATAGATTCCTTTTCCAGATTCACTTGGATTTTTTTCCTTAACCAAAAATCTGATGCCTTACATGCTTTTTTTGGTTTTCAAGTCCCAAGCTGAAAAACAACTGCATTGTCCCTTGCAAATGTTACAATCTGATTGGGGAGGGGAATACAGACTATTTTTTGATCTCTTAGCCAAAGAGGGAATCTTGTACAAAATATTTTGTCCACATATTCATCAATAAAACCGCCTAGCGGAGAGAAAACATAGGCATATTGTTGATACTAGCCTTACTTTGCTGGCTCATGCTTCTATGCCTCTGTAGTATTGGGATGAAGCCTTCAGGACTGCTATTTTTCTCATAAACAGGTTACCTTCACCCACTACTCATCACAAATCTCCATTCGAACTTATCTTCCATACGATTCCTCCTATATACACCCAACTCAAAACATTTGGTTGTTTATGCTTTCCTCTCCTCAAACCATACAATCACCATAAGTTTGATTTTAAGTCCAAACCTTATTCCTTCATTGGGTATAGCCTCAATCATAAAGGCTACAAATGCTTAGCTCCCGATGGAAGAATTTTTATATCTAGGGATCTGATTTTTTTTGAAACTCAATTTCCATTTTCTGCTACTAACAGTTCTACCCAGGTTCCTTCTGTGCCAGATATTCCTAGCAACATTTATCTTCCTCTTTCTATTACAATTCAGCCGATAGTTCCACAATCCTCCAGTACATCACACTTGTATTCTGATCCTTGCCACTCTACTTCTAATGATCAAACTCAAAGAGATACAGTTCTTGACATGGTTAACAATAGTGAGAATGTGAGTTCAACTTCAAATACTCTTGAGAGCAACAAATCTGCTGAAAATGTTCGTCCTATTAACAACCATCCTATGGTCACTCGAGGTAAACGTGGTATTTTTAAACCAAAGGTGTTTGCTGCTAGTTGCGAGCCATCCACACCTTCAGCTGCCTTACTTGATTCTAACTGAAAAAACTGCAATGCAAGATGAAAATTTGGCCCTACTTAGTCAGAGTTGGAACCTTGTACCTCTTCCTGCTGGACAACAATCTATTGGGTGCAAATGGGTGTTTAAGCTCAAAGAAAATCCAGATGGTAGTTTTAATAAATTCAAGGCCAGACTTGTGGCTAAGGGTTTTCATCAATGAGCTGGTTTTGACTTCAATGAAACATTTAGTCTAGTGGTAAAACCCACTTCTATCCGAATGATCCTCACAACAGCTTTGAATAAAAATTGGTTAGTACGAAAAATAGTTGTTAATAATGCGTTCATTAATGGTTGTCTTGTTGAAGAAGTGTACATGGATCAGCCCTATGGTTTTGAGGATCCAAACTTTCCTGATCATGTTGGTAATCTTGAAAGGTCTCTCTATGGCCTTAAACAAGCTTCTCAAGCTTGGTTTGAAAAGTTAAGGTCTTCTTTACTAACTTTGGGTTTTAAATTCACTAAACCAGATCATTCTCTATTTATTAGAGTTATTGGTTCCAATTTGTTGTTCATTCTTGTATATGTAAATGACATTTTGATTACAGACAGTAGTATAGCTGAGATTCAAGAACTTATTCAGCAGCTCCACCAATTTTTTGCTTTTAAAGATCTCGGAGAATTAGATTACTTTCTTGGGATCATCAAACTACAAAAGGCTTTCATCTTTCCCAAGGAAAATACATCAATGATTTATTATGCAAGGCCAAGATGCACATTGCCAAAGCAGTTTCAGCACCTGTGACTTCTGGAGAATGCTCGACAGCTTATGGGAATGAATCAGTCCATGATGTTCAGTTTTACAGGAGCATAGCCGGCGCATTATATTACATGACCATTACGAGACCCGAAATATCCTTTACTGTCAATATATGCAAACACCTCTTGAGTCTCACTGGAAAGCAATGAAACGAATTCTACAATATCTTGCAGGCACTACGGATTATGGATAAAACTTCACTCGATCCAATAATCTTGATTTGGTTGATTTTTCTAATGCAGATTGGGCAGCAGATTATGATGACAGAAGGTCAACAACAGGTTATTGTTTATTTCTTGGGGAAAATCTGGTTTCTTGGCAATCCAAGAAACAACATACAGTCTCAAGGTCCTCTACGGAAGCCGAATACAGAAGTTTAACAAATTTAGCAGCTGAAATTACTTGGGCGCAGGGACTTCTACAGGAACTTCACCTAAGCAGCCCACACACCCCTATTGTTTGGTGTCACAACCTGAGCACAGTGCGTTTGGCTGCAAATCCCGTTCTACATGCTCAAACCAAACATATAGAGTTAGATCTGTTTTGTAAGAGAAAGGCTACAACAGAAGCTAATTGACATTCATCATATTCCTTCTAAGGAACAAACAACAGACATTTTCACTAAGGCTAACTCCAGTTCCAGCTTTGGATTAATGCGAACCAAACTTAAGGTTTTAGATCTTAGAACCTTAAGCTTGTGGAGGGCTGTAAGTTAAATAGTTAGTTAGACAGTTACTTTTTTTAACAGAATTTGTCGTAACTGTTTCATGTTAGTTGATGCTAGTTAAACATTTAGCTAGGTAGTTACTTTTTACAACATAATTTGTTTTAACTGTTTCATGTTAGTTGATAACATCTGAAATCTGAGAGTGTGCCTATTTATATTCGTTGCATGTAATATGTTCCTTGATGTTGTTAAAATAAAAAGAATTGTCTCTCTCTCACAATATTCCTTTTTTCTCTCTATTCTGTTGTCTCTCCTCTAATCTCTATTATGCTGTCTCTCCTCTAATACCACTTGTTGCATAATGAATTGAGGAACTTATAGAAGGAAAAGACCCAATTGAAATATATGCGTTAGCCATTTCACCATCTTGAAGTATTTTGGTCGTTCCAAACTAAAAAATTGAGATTACATTGCTATTTAAGCGATCGATAACCTTCTCAACCGGTTATCAAATTCAAATAACTAAAAAGTCATTAAAATTAAACTCAAGTCTGTATTGATTTTGACTAAAATTATAATATTCAAATTTGAATATTGAGTTCAATTCCATAAAATTTATTTGTAAGAAACTCCCATATTTAATTCAAATCCTGATATTTCAAGATGGTGCTGCCTTCTTTACTATCTATTTTTACAAACACTTGAAGTACAGTGCAACTTAGATTGTACTTACAATCGAGTGGTTTTTAATTCTAGATTTAAGGACTGATTACTTGTTGCCACGGGTACTGTGACATTTTTATCAATTTTTTTTCCTATTTTGTGTTGGTGTAATTTTAGGCAACAATGAGATAATGATGTGGATTGCACACCCGGGGGACCTACAAAATAAAATATCATGTCTCTTTCTCCTTATTCTTTTATTTATCTTTATTACTTTATTCTGGATTAGGAATATATGAGTACCACAATATGTGTCACCATATCCTCCCACTTCCCCACATCCTATTCCTCCAACCCTACTTCTTATGACTTCCTTTTTATTCAACTAAATAAGCATTCAACTTTTTAATGTCCTTACTTATTGAATTACAATTTATCATATATTTTTTTGGGCATAGGCATATGGATGTGGAGAGTTGTCTGCTTTTGAACATCTATTTGCTTTTGAATGCTCTGTTTTCTTAACTTCTAATGTAAATTTCTTTTTTATGTTAGACAGAACAGTTTGTCTATTATTGATTGGTTGAACCCCAAAAATGATTGTCAGAGGTATTTTGAAAAGATTCAAATATAAATTCTCAATTTAATAAGTTCAACGTCTTGGTGCAGTTTGATTATGAAAATACTGATTCATAGTTAGTTTTTTTATTTTGTAAATGTTTTGTAAATCGATGATTTTATATATTTTTATACATTTTTTATTTGAGGTAAATTTAAAGAAATTGTTCAAATTGTGTAATCTTCAATTATTGATGTCGGTAAAGCGACGTAAAGAAATTTGATTATAATTCAATTCGTGACAATCATAGGTAGAAAGTTCATATTCTTCAGTCATTGATAAATAATTTGTTGGACAATACTGGATGTAATTATCATATTCTTCAGTCATTGATAAATAATTTGTTGGGCTGGATGTAATTACCACAAAATATACCGATTCCAAAATTCTTTGGTAACTTCTAATTTGATCAGGGAAACCACATAAAATGCATCTGCTAATGAAAGTTATAGATTCGGTCAAGAGGAAGAAACTTATAATATCGTAGTCGCTCATGGTTACTTTGGTCAATTGATCTTCCAATATGCTAGTTTCAACAACTCTCATTCTTTGCACTTGTTCCTAGCTGCTTGGCTTATAGTGGATTTCTGGTTCACTGTTTTATGTATCTGCACTATGACTTTCAAACTAAACGGTTTCAACTTCAACTAATTTATAGTTGATATATTAAGTTATAATTCTGAATTTCTCTACATCCAACAAAAATATGACATTTTGGAAAATTTCTTTTACAATAACGACACTTTTTTATTACTGAGTTGGGGGAATGAGGTTTAAACCCCTGAGCTCCACCACCAAACATAGAATGATGTAGGGATGGAGCTAGATTATCAAAATTTTAACTTTGATAATAACTATGTTATCTCTCTCTCTCTCTCTCTCTATATATATATATATTGTATTCATTTTATAGTACTAAAAATACAAAGTTTCACAATGATTAGGAATAAGGACATTTTTTGCCCCCAAATATTTAATTTTGTCACATATACAATTTTAGGGGTTGATGGGCAAAAGGATCAGATTTTTATAATTTTGCAACAGAACTTTTAAAACGCAGAGCTACCCAATCTAGTTGTCACCATTAACTACTCATGCATAAGGAAAAAAAATATGTAATTTTTTTGGATTTACCTAAATTAATATAATAGAATAAACTTGGGTATTTGATGCTTTACTTGAGTCAAATTGACCTTTAAACCAAAATTTCGGTGTATTTGTGATATTTTATTTGACACTTCAATAATAGTTACTTGTAAAATAGTCATATTTTCGTTAAAGATAAAAGGATACACCTTATGTAATATAATCCATCCATTATTTAAAAAAAAAAATATTATTAGGAGTTTTTGAGTAAATTTGCTAAGGCTTAAGAGGAGAGGTGGCAATTTCAAGCCAAAAATAATTGGGCCTCTTTGTATTTGTGTCAAGTGGATTCAGCATTCTTTTGAGTGATGGACTGATTTGGGCTCGAGAAAAGTGGTCCGAAGGATTTTTGGGTCGGGCCAGGCCCATAAATTATTAAAAAGCAAGATCATGGATGTCAAAGTTCATACTAGAGACTGTTTCTGAATTCCGAACTGTATCTCGTTTTACAATCCAGAGAGTTTATGCGTATGACTTGGTAAGAAATTAAATATGCATTTGTATGATTGCTGGATTAGGCATAGAATATTGTCAAACCTTAGCTGGAGATGGCACACCAACTATAGCTGGATATAACAGTTGTGAGATCAAACAGTATCAAACCAGCTGGGAAACAACCAAACACACACACAGAGATATGAGAAGCTAACCTGCCACTTCTAATAGGCAATGGACGGCTAATCAAGAATCAACCCTCCACATTATTTTGTCATACATATACATAAACATATCGACAAAAGACGCCATTGTTCATCAGACGATGCAGCTCTGACTGTATTCATCTCCACTACCACAATCGGAATTCCAGCGTATGGTGCAAAACTAGAAACTGAAAAGCAAATACAAAACGAGAAGAACATATGCTATATATCAATCCACAGCTAGCATACATCTTAGAGCTTTGATGTTTCTCAATATTTCCATAAATAATATTCATTTCAAAAGCTACATAAATCTTGTTCCAATTTCAAAAAGTGGTGAATCAACAGTTAAACAATCCGAATCAAGAAACGAGACTACACATGGCAATGGCCAGAAATTCCACAGATATTAATGGAACAATAAAGATTTATTATGATGCAGTTTAACATAATGCATAAGGGCGTCTGCAGTCTGCTGCTAAATGATCCTTCTTTTGCAGTTGTCTTTTAGCTTCACTCTCCATAATAACCTATTTACATCTTCTTCCATCATCTCACCAATGGACATAACTTATTATAGTTTGGAACATCCAATTTTCCATCAGACGAAAGCAACACTCCTTTACCTTCGACCTTAGGCAACGGTATCAAAGACAGTCGAAAATCTTATCCAACTGCTCAACGACTTCCTTCATAGTAGGCCTAACTTTCGACTTCTCATCAGCACATCTTACACCAAGCTTGAAAACCTCTACAACTACGCTTTCCTTGAGATCGTCCTTGGAGATGCTAGCATCAACCATTTCCATATACCGGTCTTGCTCGACCATTTTATTTATCCACTCCATTAACCTAACCTCCCTCCCATCATCACCGGGAAACGGGAAACTAGGCCTTCTTCCAGTAACGATCTCCAACATTAGTACCCCAAAACTATACACATCTCCCATCATACTAGCCATGGCACCCTGCAGATACTCAGGGGGCATATACCCCATTGTCCCTGCTACCTGTGTCGAAACATGGGAGTGCGACCCCTCCATCCGACGAGCCAATCCGAAATCGGCTATATGCACCTCAAAATTTGCATCCAATAAGATATTACTTGCTTTGATATCTCTATGGATAATGGGAATTTCAAGGTTGTGCATATAATTAAGGCCATTAGCCACTCCTCTAATGATCTTCATCCTAATATGCCAAGACAGAGGCAACCTTAATTCCATTACACCATGATCTTCCTCGGATGATGTATCATAAAGCCATTGATCAAGACTGCCCTTTTCTATAAACTCATAAATCAGAACGCGATCCCAACCCGTTGCGCAGTACCCTAGTATCTTAACTATGTTGGGGTGTCGTATCTTACCAAGAGTCTCCATCTCGGCCCGGAATTCACGCAGGCCCTGAAAGGCATCAGGGGATAGCTTTTTGACGGCCACGATTGCCCCTGAATTGAGCTGGGCCTTGTAGACCAGCCCGAAACTTCCGTCGCCAATTATGAGGTCAGGGGAAAAGTTCCGGGTCACATCGACGAGCTCCTGCATGGAAACATGGTGAAGGGCCGGGTCGAAGGTAGCGCTTTCGCCGATGGATATTGAAGAATGCCCAGCATCGGGCGCGTTGTTGGGCTTTGCCTTAATCGGATTCCGGGCTCGGGCCGGAGGGGCTGACCGCTCGTTTCGGCTTCGTCGCTTGGTGTTGCGTTTGCAGACGATCAAGATTGCGGCGAGGATTAAGCTAATAATAAAGAAGCTGGCGATGGCCGCCAAAACTGCTAGAAAAATCTCGGCCATTTTTTTGGTTACATATAGAGAGAGAAAATGATGAGAGATATAGATGGGAATTGAAAGGAAAGTTGTGGCAGATAGAGAAAAACACTAGGTGATGAATCTTTTGACTGAGAAGGGGCAGGAGAAATGAAGAATGTGAGAGAGCCGCCATTAACGGTGGGGGAGGAGGGGGGGGGGGGGGAAGAGAGAGAAAGTGAGTTGTTCAAAGAGGAAGACTTGGATTCTTGTCTGCAGTGAAGACCAAGGTGGCTCAGTCAACGGTTTGGCTGATTTCTCAAACTTTTCATTTTCTTGGGTAATCTGTCATCCAGAACCAACCGAGCTGTTCATGCGGACACAAATTTTTTATTTTCTGTCTTCAGGGAATAGCATGTTGTGCTTAGTGAATAACATTTTATATTTTTTCAAAATTAAAACAATTAAAATAAAACTCTATTTAATTTTGATGTATTGACAATAATTTGTTTTCCCTACTTGATTATGCATAAACAAGATTTGAATCATCTAAAATAGTTCAAGGTAGAGTTCAAAAAAAATAACACAATAAAAAAAATAAAAAATAAAATAATATATATTTCACACACTTTTTATATTCATATAATTTTCTCTACGAACTTTACAAGAAATTTAAGGAAATGAATATAATCAATTTTTTACTGGACAATTCATGTAAGAATATACATTGAACTTATATAATTAAACAATATAATTAAACTTAGACAGCTAATTATATAAGCTTAGTAAGATTTTGAGAATTGTACATAAATTCTAATAGGGTAGGATGGATCTATCCTTCTTCTTTGTTTTTCCTTCTTTTCTTTCTCTTAATAATCCAATGTGGAAGACTGGATTTAATTTTGATGATTAATTAAATCACTATATCAATTAAATCGCTTTGGCTTGGTGAAATTTAAATTTCGAATTTTTTGTTTATTGAATATAGATATTGATGCGTGAAATTCACCAATACAAATAAGAAGTGAGCCTAAAAGATGAAAAAGTACCTTGAATGGTCTGATGAGATGTAATGATGAATTTTGGTGAGTGCCTTATGAACACCAATTAAATTTGCAAAAAAGAAACTCGTGAGAGAAGGTTTTGACGAAGGTATTTCAACACCTAAATTTATATTCCTTCAAGAATGATAATTCTGGTAGAAGAATTGAGAGAGAAAGCAATGAAACATTAATCACTCTTATAGAGAGGTCTTCTTATAGTTTGTTGCTCTACATAAATATTAAAGAGGGGACAAACAGTTTAGCTAAAAAGTTACAAAACCTGCTATATATTTTGTAGCATTATTATATTATTTATAGATTTTGCATCATATACAAAAAATTTAGTATGTAATGTTAATAAAGAGATGCACCCTGATGCCAATGTAACTGGTTATATTTTTATTAAATATAATAAGTGTAATATATAATTTACTTTCCGTCTTATTCAATTGATGTATCGTTATTTTGGGCGTTGGTCCAAATGAGTGTGGCCCATTTATTCGGGCCCAGGCCGAAGGCCATTGGGCCTAGTCCATTCGGCTTGGTCTTGTGCCTTGGCATATCTCCTTAATGACCCCACTTCAGTTTCCCCACTTTCATTCTGCGCAGCCTTCTCCCTTCTTGTCTCTCTCTCTTGTCGTTCCTTCTCTAGGAGCATCATTTCCTTTCTCAAGATAGTCTTCTCTTTCATTGATGGAGTTGGAACCACGTGATCCTTCGAAGTTCTCCGATGACTTCTTGCCTATAAGAGTGATTTTGTTCGCTCTGATGAAAGGCATTACATTTATATGTTTCACTCCAAGCTTTCCTTCCACTTTCGTTCTCATCTATACTGAGTGTGTCTTCTATTGTGTGAGAGTTACCGTGTATGGGTTTGGATTTTACGAGTGGGTAAGGAAGCAAGTGAGAAGTGCTACCGGGGGGAGGTTTGGGTGCATTGTGGGAAGAAGGTCTTGTGTGACCACCATATCAATCCGATTGTCTAGGCATCCCTTAGTCCTTGCCCATTCCAAATGGTGGACGTTGATACCCAACAGTGGTATCAGAGCCACGGTTGCACCGCCGTCCCTGTCGCGAAGTGCAACTTGGCGTCGCTTCCCCCGTCGCTTGTGTGCGACTCGTTCCTTCATCACTGTTCGCTGTGCTTTGGAGTTCGTGTTGCCGATGGTGTATCTGCCCCTTAGTGATTGAATCGAGGCTGGTGGGCCGTCCGTTCTTCATCCCTGCCCATTGCGCCTTTGCCCGACGCGCACCAATTCACAGACACGAAGTCAATCTCTGAGTTTGTATCCATGAACCTCGACCTGGTAACAAAAGCTAAACCATGTTGCTTAATCTTTTTTTAGATATTGGTTGTACCGGATAGGCTTGGGTTTACTTGTTGTTAGATACCAGTCGAACCGGGTAGGATTTTCTGCATTTTGTTGCTATAATCTGTGGGTTTATGTGTTGCCTCAGACTCTGATTATCTTGGTAAATATATATTACTAAAATCTGATATCCTGCCTGTTATCTATTTTAAAAAAAAATTACTTGTGTATAATTTCTTGTCCGTTTGAGCATTTTGGGTATAAACGGACCTGTATGAACCCTTGCACAACCGATAAATCAGTGTGTGAACTTGGAAATCCTCAGCCTTCTATTTTATGTGATTGTGTGAATCTATTTGTGCTTTTGTGTGCAAACATGTCTTCCATGGGATCATATAACCTTGCACCATTTTATGGTCGCACTGACTTTGGCATATGGCAACAGAAAATAAAAGGAATCTTGATACATCAATGCGTATTCAAGAGTATTGATAAATATAGGATTTATGTGCAATTCAGGGTTATCATGTATAGTTTTTAGGCAATTGGACATACCTAAGTGGTGAGTTTATTATGGTTTGTTATATTTTGTTACATCACGTGTTTATTGAATTTTGACAGAAAAATAGACAATTAAGGGTGTATAAACCACATCTCAAGTCACACGAACCGTGCTTATCTCGCAATATGATCTTAACTGTTGCGATTTGGTGTTATTTGTTCATATTTTCTCGTTCCAAAACAGAGATACGATGACTATCTAAACCCTAATAATTGTTTATAAAAGGGGAGACAAGATACAATATAAAATACATACATATTTGAGGGTTAGAAACAAATATACAAAGGAGGATCAACCAACCAAGTCATCAGAGAGAGAGAGAAACGAAGATCATTTGGCTTTGAATAGTTTTCTTTTCGTTTGTTTTTTTTATGTTATCTATGATTATCAATATATTTCCCATGGGTTATGTATTGAATATGAGTGGCTAAACCTCTAGTGATTCTAGGGCTTACATTTGTACGGATTAATATGTTTTTCTTTAATGATATTATTTTCTATCATATATTTGTTAATACTTCATTGCTTTGAATGTCGTATAGAATAATGTGATGACTAATTGCATATGTGTTATTAATCCATTATTACCCGATAGGGAGTAATTGTTTAACGGATTAGGAATGCATAACATAAACTTGCTAGATCGAGAAATTGGTAAGTATTATGATGAGAATAGATCCTATGCACTATTGGGAGTTTGATAATATCTTGAGAATGATTAGTGTTATCTAATCTATATCTAGATGATTGGGAGTTAGATATTATGATGGAGACCGTCCTATGCAATATCGTCCAAGCAAGAGGGGTCCATTGGAAATTCATGAAGGACCAATAACAAGAGCACAAGCTAAACTAATTAAGGAGCCCATGAAGATCCTTATTGTTGGAATAAAAGTGAATATGCATGAGAAGATCTTAAAAGGCCCAATGGTGAATATTATTGGGCTTGAATCAGTTAAAGAGTTGGGTTGAACTTAAATACAAATAAAAGGCCTATTCTCAAGACTTTGGGTCATCAAATTTGTGGGTTACATCAGCCAAGGTGGGGAGAGACATGTTATTTGCTAAATAAAGGTAGAATAGGAGTTACAAAATGTTACAAAGTTGCGAATTGATTTATATTAATGTAGGGCAGAAATAGTTACTTTCCTAACCTATAAATAGGTCATAACATGCATGTAAAAGAAACATTTGTTGAAATTTCGAAATTAATCATTTGCTTTGATATTTTGATTACTCTCATTGTGAGATTTTTCAAGCTTTTCAAGAACTTATCAAGGCCATTGAGCAAGGTCTTGTGGCATTCAATCATACCAAGGTTCTTGGATGATTATATAGCAAACGGGTCAAGGTTCTTGGATGATTATATAGCCAACAGATCAAGGTTTATCAAGCTTTAAATAAGATCGAACCAGATTATCGATTTGGGGAGACCGCTGCTTATTATACGTTGGGTTCTTAGAATCATATATCTAATGGGTCCTTCGTCGTATCCCTATCATATTATCATGAGAATGATCAGTGTTATCTAATCTACATTTAGATCTAAATCAAGAGAGATGATCCAAATATCTTAGTGATTCTCATACAAATATATGAATTAAATATGGTTTGATACATTAAAAGGAATTCATATGAACTGTATGAATGCATGTCCCTCAATTCCATATAATCTCCGAATATCCTTAGTTGTGTAAATTTGCTTTGTTATTTATTTCTATTCTTTATTTATTTAGTTTATTTTATAAAACTCATTCCAATTATTGAATTCTTTAGATAAAAGAAAATATCATAAACAAGTACTCAATTGGTTTTACTATAGACAGACCATGTGGATACGATACTTGTTCTCACTATATTTAACTATAATTTATCTCGTGCACCTGTGAATCGTGTTTTAAGTAAAATAAAATAGTGAACAAGTTTATGGCGTCGTTGCCGGGGAGCTAGCGTAATTTACAACTGATGTTTGTTTTAGATATTAGACTTTAATTCAAAGTGTATATTATAGTTTAGTTTATAGTTTTTTTTATTTACTTGATACGTGTCCTGTTTTTGCAGGTATGTACGAACACTCTATCTAAAGGTGTAAGGAATTTAATACCAATTGATTTGGAGATTGAAGCAACTGCCCGACACAGAAGCACTTAAAAAACGTGAGTAAATAGAATGGAAGAAATAGATACAATGCGTAGAGAGATGGATGAGTTGCGCGCGTTAATAATACAACAACAACAACAACAACAACGACCTTCAACCCCATCTATTGGTGTTCCACCCATTCACGAGGCTTTAGAACATATAATTACTTAAAATTATGGAGGAGGACAACTACAAGCCATAGGTGCAAATAATTTTGAACTTAAACCTTCTTTAATATCTATGGCACAACAAAATTAATTTGGTGGTGGTGTACTAGAAGATCCCAACGTACATCTGGCTCAATTTTTGGAGATCAGTGCACCATGAAGATGAATGGTATGGGGACCATTGTGGTAAGGCTTCGATTATTCTCGTTCTCTTTAAGGGATAAAGCAAAGTAATGGTACCAATCACTGGATGAGGAATCAGTCCAGATATGGTCAAATTAATGTAAGAAATTCCTCAACAAATATTATCCACCTGGCATGACATTGAGATTAAAGAACAAGATCGCTTTGTTTAGATAATTTGATCAAGAGCCTTTGTAAAAAACATGGAAGCGATTCAGAGATCTCTTATGAAAGTGCCCCCAATATGGATTTGCAATTGATCAGCAGGTATGTCATTTCTATAATGGTTTATTAGAGCTAACTTGGAATCAAATTGATGCAGCTGCAAGAGAATCTCTATTATCATTAATTGTTGATTAGGTTGTAGACTTGCTAGAAAAATGGCCTTAAATAGTGCACAATGATCATCCCAAAGGAATTCTGTAAGAAAGGTAGCATAAGTTTCTAGCACTATGGATGAAATGAAAGAGTTGTCTGCACAAATAGCTACCATGGCCCAAACCATCACGTTGACTAAGAAGGCCAAGTTACCATCTGAAAATATTCAAGAATAAGCAATTGTAGCCCAAGACACATTGGAGAATGTGAGTTATATGCAGTGATAAGGCTCCAATGACAATTATAGACAAAAAATCAATTTGGACAAAGCGATAGACTCAATTATTGAAATCCAAACAATTTTGAGCAACTACCACCCGATTTCTCTGTTACGAATGGAGTTATAAATGATGGAAATAAACCAAATTTGGAGAATATACTTGCATCCTTTATGAAGAACACAAAGTAAAGAATGGATACGCAGGCAACAAAAAGGTTGAAAATTTAGCCATCACGGTGAACAAATTCACGATCGAATTTAGAGCTCAAATGAAATCTTTGGACATGCAAGTTGGTCAAATGGCTAAAATAGTAGGAAACATACAACAAATTGAATAATCTCCAAGTACCACTAAAATCAACCCATAGGAGCAATGTAATGCCATACATGTGAAGAACGGGTTGCCTAATAAAGAAGAAGAGAAAAGTGAGAGAGTGGATTGGGGGAAGAAGCAAAGAAAGCTAAATATGTGTCATCCCCTGCATATGTTTCACCATTGACATCTCCACAAAGGCTAAGGGAGCAAGAGAAGAGACACAATTTACTAATTTCTTAGAAAATTTTAAGAAATTATCAATTAATATTTCCTTTGCTGAAGCTATTGAACAAATGCCTAACTATGTTAAATTTTTAAAAAACGTCAGGCAAAGAAAAGGAGAATTGAAGATCATGAGAGGATCAATCTACAGAGGAGTGTAGTGCAGTTCTTCAAAGAAAGCTTCTACAAAATTTGAAGGATCCAAGAAGTTATACAATTCCACGTGAAATTGACAACATTCACTTTAATAAGGTGTTGTGTGATTTGGGGGCAAGCATTAATTTAATGCCTTTATCCATAATGAAGAAGTTAGGTTAGGAACGGTGAAATTATCCTCCATCACATTACAACTTGCTGATAGGTCTATAAAGTACCCAAAAGAAATTATAGAAAATGTGCTCATGAAAGTAGACAAGTTCATATTTCCCGTGGACTTTGCTGTGTTGGATATGCAAGAAAATCACGAGATGCCATTAATTTTGGGTAGACCATTCTTAGCCTCCACGAGAACCCTTATTGATATGAAAAAGGGAAATTTGACTCAAAGAGTGAATAAGGAGAAAGTGGTGTACTCTTTGTATGATGCAAAAAAGTTTCAAGGAGATGTTGAAGATTGCAAGGCTGTTAATGTAATCTAAAACACCATTGATCAATAGAAGTCCAAAAGTTTACTGGCAGAGTCTCTTAAATCTTGTATAAGCCATACTATCCTTCTTTGTAAGGCTATTAAATTTTGATAGTGTGAATTTATTGAAAATTTCAAAGTTGTGTAGGATTCTATAGAATCAAAAAACAGGGGCACTTTGCAAGGGAAGCATCAAAGAGGAAATAAAGAAGGATCACCTTAGTGCAAGTTTAGAGATTGATCATACCAAAGAGGTTGAAACTGAAAGATGGCACCATCATGCAAAAGACAAGACATTAAGGAATCTCCTTGGGCATGCCGAGCTTCATAGGAATTTCATGGCTAACTTCTCTATAATTACACAACTTATGTTTCCATTGTTTAAAAATGAAGCCCTTTTAATCTTGAGGAGTTGTGTTTGTAGAAATTGAGAAACGAGTTCACCCACATGCACTCAACTCTTGAGAAAATTGATGCCAATGTAGCAATCACGCTGGACACGATGAACCATTGGGGTTTCAACTCCCTCCGGACCCATCTCCTCAATGATACAATGGAGATTAGTGATTCATGGCTTTCCTATCTATCTTTTCAAACTTATTCTTCCCAAAGAATAATCTTGGGGGTGGATGGATGTTGTACCATGTATCCCTGTTCTTACTTGGAATTTTTAGTACATATGTTTTTTTTTTTTTTTTTTTTAGTTTTGTTAGTAGTATGTGCCTAGGGATCATATTCGTTTCTCTATTTTGATGATTCTAGTATTGACTGATGCTACTGAAGATAATGCTTTATTTGATAATGATTATTGATTAATTGAGCATGTTGTGGAAAAATGATATTTGTGTATGCAATGAATGATTTAAATATCTTGAATCGTGATCAACATGTGAGATTTTGATCCTATTGATTCTTTCTAGTGTGTTTAGTTGGATAAATATTAGAATTTCTAGAACTTGCCTATGATTTACTCAAGTTTAACAGAATAATATGGATTTTGAAAGTGATTTTAGGCTATGTTTTATAGTTTTGTTATCCTTTTAATTTTGACAATTCTCACAAAATTATCCTAGTAAGCCCCATTGAGACTTGAGCCTTTATTTGACAGCCAAGTTACAATGTTCGTATATGAAAGTAATATAAATAAGGTGGACTTGTTGAATAGAAAAGAATATTGCATATTATAAGGCCTTGGTGAATATGGCGAATAAATTAAAAGATTGTGAAAAATGGTCATGAAAAAAAAAAATTCAAACAACCATTATTCGGGCACAAATGAGTGTGGCCAAATATTCAGGTCCAAGCCGAAGGCCATTAGGCGTAGTCTACTCAGCTTGGTCTTGTGCCCTAGCCCATCCTCTTGATGACCCCACTTCAGTTTCCCCACTTTCACCCTGCTCAACCTTCTCCCTTCTCGTCTCTCCCCCTTGCCATTCCTTCTCCAGTAACATCATTTCCTTTCCCAAGGTAGTCTTCTCCTTCATTAATGGAGTTGAAATTGCATGACTCTTCAGAGTTCTCCGGTGACTTCTTGCCTATAAGAACGATTATATTTGCTCTGATGAAAGGCCTTACAGTTGTATGTTTCACTCCAAACTTTCTTTCTCCTTTTGTTCTCATCTATACTGAGTGTGTCTTCTCTTATGTGAGAGTTATAGTGTATGGGTTTGGGTTTTATGAGAGGGTAAGGAAGTGAGTGAGAAGTGCTACTGGGTTAAGTTTGGGTGCATTGTAGGAAGAAGGTCTTGTGTGACTACCATATCAACCTGATTGTCTCGTGTGATCGAAATTGGGGTGAGCCTAGATATCCCTGAGCCCTTGACTGTTCCAAACGGCAGATGCTGATACCCAATGTGATCAAATAATTTGGAGTATCCTCCGCTTCTGATATTCAATTCAGAGTTCGTGCTTGTCGATCTAAAATATAGTTCTCTAAGATGACATCATCAAATATGATATCTACTCCTGATATGATATTGTGACAGTCTCTTAATAATTGATTTTCTCATGTAACTAGTTGATCGATTATTCAATTAATTAACTCTAAAAATATTTTTATATTTTTTCTAACTATATTAGTATTTTTATAGTTTTGAAATAGCATCAATTGGAGCATGATAGGAATGGGACAGTAACGTTGTCCACGTTTTGACATAAATAGAGAGCATTATTTGGGTGGGCATATTTTTTCTCTTTTCTGTTCCTTTTTCAATTTGGGTTGGTCAGTGTCCGCAGCCAGATTTTGTTCTGTTTCGATGGTGGAGGTGCCGGAGGTAATGGCAGGCCTTGGTAATGGCGACAGATCCCAAAAGTTTTTGAATGGGAAGAGATTTCTTCAAATATTTGTTGTGCAACTTAAAATTTTCTGATTTAGTGCATTTATTGAAAAAGTGCATAATCTATACAATTGTATGTTAAGTTGGTGAGACATTTTACACTAGTACGAACTTAGTTTGATTAGATATCAAACTATTGATTCGCTTGTTTTTATTAAATTTATGTTTGCTAGTTCTTTTGGAGATTCTCAATTTCCTTTGAGAGTTTCAAATTGCACATTTTTCATGAAAATGTTTGGTTTAGGTTTAAGTAGGTTGTGAAAAATTCTGACTTTAGAATTATGAAATTGTGAAATATTAACTACTGATAATTTTTGTTTGTTTTGAGATTGTACATGATAGGAATTTGTTGTCATATTATTGTGTTAGCAATGATTGAATGATTGTAAAATTATAAGATAGTTCTATTGGGAAATAAAGATTTACTAAAGATGAAGAGAGAATTTGAAAAAGAAAAAAAAAGAAAAATAGGGATATAGCTACGTAATAGAGTGCAGAATAAGAATAAATAGTAATATTAATGTAGAATTTTATTGTATTGTAAATTCAATTTTATAATTCAATACAGATGAGAATTGACTATGTTAACATTCAAAATCTATCTGTGCCAAGTTTAAAACAAACATACTCTATAGCAGTGTTTACTCTGGTGACAGGGTTGGATAAGGATTACTTATCCAACCATATCTGATGTTTACTTTGTTTGTTGAAAAAGTAGCTCAAATCCTAGGCCCTGGGATTGGCATGGAGACCGAGATGAAAATGCCTGATAAGGTGTCCACCCCATTCTGGTTGGATACTTAATCCCATGTTATTGGAGCCTATACAATTACATTTTTACCCCTGAACAAAACTGAACTTTATGACTTACCCCATTTTTCACAATCTCTATCAGAAACCCGAGATCCTATTTGGCGGAGGAGCCCCATTTCACATTCTCCACCAAAACCCTACCTACTGCGGCGGATCAACCCCATTTTGCATTCTCCAGTAGAAACCCTAGTTATCCTTTTGCGGCGGAGGAAGCATACATTTTCCGGATAGATAAATATTAGTTCTGTCCTTCCGGCGTAGGTCATCTGAACTTTTGTAATGTAGTGATTCTTATAATCGGTTTCACTGTTTATTTAAGTTTATTTTGTTGTTTTAGTGTATAGGTGAAAAATAAAAGAATCCTGATTTTGGAGTGCTCCTGAAGATTTCGTGAAAAGATTGTAGCGCGTTCATTCCTTCGTGAAGACTGATTTAGACATTAAGGTAATACGTCTCTTAAATAATTTGCATAATTTTTAAGATGGGTTTTCTGGACTTTGTGAGATGGATTTTCGGATTTGTGGGAAAATTGCATCATTTCAATGTTTTTAGCAGTTTCCTATTATATGCACCTTCCACATTAATTTGTTTATAATGTGCATTAGTTGCACAAATATGGGATGGAACTTTATTGAACATACGAGTTGTCCAATGTGGTGTCTAAGGTATTCTCTATGTATCTATGCATCCTATAGTGAAGTAGAAGATACGTATGTTGTTCCTTATATAATGTTGTTGTGGTTTTGTTGTGATGATTTCTGAGTCATCAATGTTATTTTGTTACTTGGCAAGTGTTCGTAATTGTGTATGGCTTTTTATTTTTCTCCCAAGCATTTGTTTATGGTTCCTGCTGTCTGTGGAGTTGTTTTTACAGAAGACGAATCTAATTTATATGAAAATTTCTTTACACTTTATTTTAATTGATTGTGACATTCCATTTACCTATGCTTCATGAAACATAAACCATGAAATGCATGAAAATTTGCTGGGATAAGTTCATTAATGATCCCAAAGGCCTGGTAAGACATTCCACACATAATTGTTGTTTCTAATATTATAGTTTAAAATGTCATAAAGAAGGTATTACTTCCTGATGTTCGTATGATATTCACTTATAAAACCTTGATTCTTATACAACAACTAACCCTAAAGTTTACACGTAAAGTTGGTGGAAGGCTTCCAAATCCTGTAGTACTATGCAATCCTTTCGATTCCAACTAGACGGTTTCAACTGATCTTGATTATGATAGCACCATACTACTGAAGAACAGTTGAGCTAAGTTCTGAGATGAAAATAGAGTTAGGTATCAAGATATTTTTCTGTTTTATTATGATGGTGATTTGAATTTTCATGTATCGTCTTTGGGAAAAATGCAGTTCAAAAAATGCCCTCCATCAAACAAGGTTATGTGTGTATTACTTATTTCTGTTTACTGGTTTTATTATGTCTTTAAATAATTTGTAAATGTTTGAGGTCTGAATTTCTTGTGATCATGTAGGCCATTCTGATCAAGCTGTTATTTGTAAGAGGTTCTTTAAAGTTTACTACCCAAAGAACTTAACCCACCCAATTGATGAAATGGCACGTGCCTCGCAGTATTTTCTTACTAAATTTGTATTTCAATTTATGAATGACCATGTCATATTTAGTTATCTATCCTACTATGTAATTAACATAGGTTCTTTAATCTGTTTATGTGAATTATGTCATTGTATGTGTTTTTACATTACTTGAACAACCAGTACTTGCATAGATCATGTTGTGTTATTGAAAAGGGGTTTTTTTTTTTGTTTTTGTTTTGAGTTTACTTTTATTTTTAATTTGTTCCCTTCTTTGTATTTTTTAAATAATTTTATTGTTTCTGCACGTTGCTTCTTGTGAATATAAGATGCAGAGTGTCACTACTTGTTAAGCTGGCTATGTTTTAACACTTTGATCCAAAATTTTATGGGATAATTTGTGGTGAACTGTTATTTATGTTTGAGAAATGTTAAAATTTTACATTATTTTTATAGGCTTTGCCTCCAATGTGGAGGCACAGTATAATTAATATATGTCTGAGGAGCATGACTCTAGTTAACAAATTTGGTGTTCAGTGGGTTATCGGGCTGGAAATGACTTCTACTGGAAGTGTTGTGTTCATGAATAGCTACAATATGTTCCTCGTTGAGAATCAAATTAGGCTGGGAGAATTCATGTTCTTTAATGTAGTGGGTGATGGGGTTTTGATGGTTGATATATTTGAGACTAGCTGCTATGAAAAGGATGTTATTATGCAGGAATATATTTATAATAATATAGTTGACATATCTGATACCGATGAAAGTGAAAGCCAAAAACAGAGTGATTGTGTGAATGTGAAGTGTGAAAACGCTAGCTAGAATGTATGGGGTGATTATATGGATGTTGTGGATAGTGGAGGTGTGGGAAATGTGGACCACACTTCTAATACTGCATTAGTTGAAGCTGATGGACCTGCAGATGGGCAAATGGACGAGGACATTGAAATTGAAAGAGACAGTGGCATGGTTGCCCAATCTGCATATGTGGAAGACATCCAAGAAAGTGATGGCATTCATTATGTAGAAATATTGAATGAAATTAAGTTCTTGGATGGCAATGTTGTGCGCGCTCATGCATTCCAACATATACACTTGTGATTAAGAAGTCATACTTTGATACGCCATGTTTGGTACGTTTTCTTGTAAGTGTGGGTTTCTACATATGTACATACATATTTTTTAACGCATACCTTGAATGTTACTTGGATGTGTGGTCTACTTTAGTTTTTTTTTATCAATAAAACAATTTTATCAATAAAACAATGGTTGTTGACCTTTTAGAAGAGGAAGTAGCTAAATATCTTAATGATTTCAATGTCACAGGAGAGAGCCACATAAACAAAGGGAGAGCCACATAAACGTTATTGAGAACACCCCCGAATAGACGGATTGGCGTGATAATTTGGCTACCACTATGTATAATGAGTGAACTGGATCTAATGTAGAATGATCCGTTTGGTTCCACTCATAGTTTTGAGAGTTTTCGTATGCTTATTTCTATTCAGAGTGTATATCACACATTATGTTCTTCACACGCTTTTTCAATGAACTGTTCCCTTTCATTTGATTCGTGTAACTTTTATTACTTCATATTCAATCGTAGTGTAACTGTTTGGGATTGTGTATATGAGCTGTTAGATGAATTAGCCAGGCGTGATGTGAATATTTTTTTTTCTTGGCTAACTTTGCTGTTATATATATATATATATACACACACATATATATACACATATATATAGATACATGCATATATATAATAACATTATTTATTATATTTTATTTAATTAATATATTCAATTAAGTATTTTTTCTATTAATTTAAGTTATGTTGAGGTCATGGACTGCAAATTTTGTTATTTAATTTAATTTTTGTTTCTTGTTTTATTTTTTTGGTTTTACACATATAATTTGCAGGGTTATGGTGGATATGAGTTGTAGCAGTGAAAGCAGTCCCGCTTCCAAGCAGACATCGACAAAGAGGCATTTTGGAGTGTACGAGAGGAACAACTGCTGATCCTTGCAATGAAGGAAATCATACAACAGGGCTAGAAGTGCGAGAATGAATTTCACGCCAGTTACCTTGTTGCCTGGCTCGATATATGAAACGATATTTTCCGGGCATAGATTTGCAAGCTGATCCTCACATTGGTAATAAAATTCATATTTGAAGAAACAACACAGCAGTCTGCAAACCATGCTTAGTTGATAGGTTTTGAGTGGGATGATCACAACATCATTGTTGTTGTCCATGACGATAAATTGTGGGATGAATATGTGGTGGTATCTATTCATATACCTCTACTATAACCTTTCAAGTAGCATTAATTAATTCACTTGTGCATATCATTTACCACATAGGCATGTGTTCATTTAATGTCAGACAGATGCACATGCAAAGAGCATGAAAAATAAATCATATCGACTATAAATGACTGGTGTGAGGTGTTTGGAAAGGATCGTGCCACTAGTGAATTCGCTGAAGATTTGAGTGATTCCGACAAAGATCAACTTGAAGTTGTGGACAAGAATGACACACCCGAACCCAATATGTTCATACATGCAATTTTTGCTAAACACGAACCACATATGGCACAAAAGCTGGTGCGTCGAACCCGAAGACCTGTAATAGGCACAAGAAAAGACAATGTGAGGATAGAGCTGGAGAGAAAATGGTAAATCTCATGGTTAGATTTTGTGAACAAACTAATTAGAATGTACAATCAATTGGCAAGCGTATTGGATACAAAGTATTGATGTCAAAAAATGTGGAAATTTGTTTGAAGTATTGGGGAGTTTAGGTGTGTTGACCGTTGATCAATAGCTAATTGTCACAAAAATGTTGATAAAAAAACAAAGAACTTGAATTATTCTTCAGCCTCCCAAAAGAAGTATAGGAGCGTATGGTGATGTTGATGGCTGCCGGACATATGTAAGATATGTAATTGTCGATAAAAATCACACTATGTAATGTAATTCATTTTGATAATATGTGTTATGTCTGTGTGATGGAATTAACATTAGGTCCATAGACGTGCGGGACTGATCTGTACCCATTGTATGCTTTTGTATGTATCCTAACTTTTACCGAATGGAATCTTGTTTTATTAAAATGTTGTTGTTACTTTTGTATACATGTGTAAGTGGGTAACACAAATATTGCGTTATTGTTGGGCTTCGACTATGTACAGAATATCCCATAAGGACATCAAGTGTTCTATTGATTTTATCGATGTGTTGACATTGTAGATGACGATAAACATTTTCTTGTAATTATCATTTTCTTATTCTGAGACGTTTATATTTTATTCCATAATAAGTTTAGTTAATTTATGTTATGCAAGTTAAGTTACTTATACTCATGGGGGAAAGAATCAATTACATACAATTGATCTAGAACAAATAACCAGAGTTAAGTCCATCACTACTAATCTTGAAACAAAAGATTGAAATCTAGAAGAGGCCGTTAAGTCCGTCACTACTAATCTTACAAAAAAAAGTTTCAAATCAAGCAGCCTTTTCTCTCTGCGGGCAATCATTTCAAGCATGGACTGTGGTTTTACCTACAACAAACTTTGACACACTTTTAAGTAAATGTGGACATTATTTTAAGTAAAATAAAGCACGTATGTGAAGAGGTACTGTAGACACACTCTAAAGTAAATGCACGTACCTTACTTAATCGTTCCTATGTTATTGGATCAATAGTGAATTCACCGATCACATTCGAACAACAAGTACCTGTGTCTTAAGAGCTGTAACTTCATTCTACCATATACGTTGTCAATTGTTGCACCGAATTACAAGTTTAGACGATGAATGGTGGGATCGATTGCTTCAGAGTATGCTCCGTTGAGACCAACACCTGTGTGAATCTTTAGTTCTATCAGAACATCCAGAAATGTGTTATCTTACAAAAGTTGAAGTGTCACATTCTGCAAAGTAAAAAAGAAGACAAAAATATTGATGGACATATGTCCAATGTATTGACAATGCTTGTTCTATTTTCACGTGACTTCTGACCCATGATGGATGATATCAGTTGCCTTTAAGGAATAAATAAATATATATGTATATATATATATATATATTGTTTCCTAGTGGGTGAGAATACATATGGTATGTTTGAAGTTATGATACAAGAAAATACTAGTAAAAAAATAGGAGGTTTATGTAACTTAGAATGTGCGTTATCTCAATTCCCTATAACAATATATATATA
Organism: Caryopteris x clandonensis; assembly: GCA_028749325.2. Taxonomy (NCBI): domain Eukaryota; kingdom Viridiplantae; phylum Streptophyta; class Magnoliopsida; order Lamiales; family Lamiaceae; genus Caryopteris; species Caryopteris x clandonensis. Next base: position 1,166,579 of record JAPYKT020000049.1, read on the forward strand.
TATATATATCCCCATAAATTGGTTCTTTGCTCATTCATATTAACTAAAAATTCTATAACATAGACGTACCTCGACAATTTACACTTTGTTATGCTTGTGATGTCCTAGTATGGATCTTGAGCGCAAAAAGTAGGTGTAGAATTTAAGAAAAACATGATGGAGAAACATGGGAATTTGTTTTTGAAATACAACGAATGCAACGGATACATAAATTATAGTAAATCAGGTATGGTAATCTATATTATACATAAGTTTGCAATATTACTAATGATAATGCAATTACAATCAAACAATGCAATCCACACTGACATAGAGTCGAGCGACGACACAATAGATGCTAGTACTACATGTAACATCTCCAAATTAATACTAACAAACATTAATAACACATTAATAGACTCAAAAACCAGACAACAAGATAACATAAAGAACCAATAAACATACGATCTTCAAGATTTAGTGCTTCTTGAATGGAGACCACGATACTACCGAGCTATGTTCGCCACTATGATAAGTAACTTAGTTCGATGATCCCTCAGACTTAGATGGTTCGGTATCAGATGTATTATTGATCCATGCTAACTCGGACCAGAAGGAGTTTTGACTATTAATTAAGTTGTAGTCAGAAGAGTGTAGAGAGCTCTGTTGTGAGTGATTTGGATTCGATATCTCAACTACAGATGACCCGTCACCAGAGTTCGTGTCCGTTCCGCTTGAAGTTTGAATGACCTCTTTGGGAATGTCTGTAGAAGCTAGACTAGGAGCATGACCAAACAAGATCTGCAAGGCGTCAAATGTTGTCTCTCCTTCTCACTTGTACACCCTTGCTAGTTGTTTTTCCTTTAATTATTTCATTAAATTAAAACCTAATTTAAAAAATCCACTATTAAATTTTAAAATGTACATTATATTACGTAAGAACGAAAATAAGTTACTTGAATTAGAGTCATTAAAAACACAATCACCTAACATATAGTCTTCCAACGTGACTCTGAGCAATACACCTGATGAGTGGTGGGATCATGGATGACGCCGTGTATTTCAATAAGCCACTTGAAAACCTTGTAACGGATGTTCAGTTTATCTAGTCGATCAACTGTATATTTATACGAGAAGTATGTACCAAATGTTTGATTCACCGCACCCATTGCTAGCAACACGGCAGGGTAATTTGGCTGCCCAACAGTCCATGTATCCACCTCCACTATTCAAGGAGATAGTCCATGAACATGGTCTCCACATCCCTGGTCCATTCAAGTATGAAAAAAACCTTTTCTTGTGTTGTTTTTTGTGCCATTATTTTGGAGAAGCCTATGGGTCGCAAAGATTGAAAATATTTGGATAAATGTTCAGTGTGAGAGGAAATGTGTTTTTTATGAGGGGTGAGGATAATGATGGTGCTATTTTGATTTATAGAATTAATGTGTTTAACTATTCATCCCGTGAGGAGTGAAATTATTATTATTTGACTGAAGAGGAGTCTTGTCTTATTATATCTACCATAGTGTATACAATCACATGTGTTGAGTGGAAGACCCCACAAAAACTTAGTCCTTATCATGGTAACTTGTCCACACACAGCCGGGCTCCATAATGTATACAAGTTTACACATCAATAGTAATAAACATAGCTAACAAATTTGCAAACATTTTTTTCCACCACTTTATAGTGTTACTCATCACTCATAACGACATCCATTACATACAAAACACATCCTCAGTCCTAAGAACACAAGTACTATGCCAAAAAATATTGCGACCACCAGCCATCCGGTTCTACGACGTAGTTTACGCACAGTATCAACACACTACAACAAAACCTATTGCAAACGAACAATATGTGCCTTTAAATGTATACCCTTACCCTTCAACTCATAAATTGTTGTGGTAAGAATAACCTCACGACACTCCAGTACCTCTATTGCAACCTCCTGCTTAAGTATTGTCTCTTGCAACTCTGTGAAGACATTATGACCGGGTCGATGATGGCTAACCGCATCTAGTCCATGACAATTATAGCTGTTTCCATTAGTTTATGGATAGTTAACGGACAGTCCATGTTTAAGTGATATACTGCACGGTGACCTGGCAATTGAAACGTAACTCTTGGCGCTCGCTGTGCGAAGATGTAATGAAATGAATGTTAGCAAAACAAAATAAAAACTTTCAAAAACTAAGTAGGTAACCTAAACCATGTGGACATGAATTACGTATGACCAATAAAATAATTACATATTATTATTTACATCCTCCATTATATAAAAGTAGACATCATGTTCAACAACTTCGTAAAATTAATACGTATTGTTGCAGCAATTGATGTGTAAATGAATAATAACAAGAAACAACCACCCCACAATCATCTCTTCAAACGATACAGTAACAATAAATGCACAGCTAGTGAAAACATGCATTCTGCATGTAGTTGAACTTCAATTCGATGGACAGATTCAATTATATACAAAGTGGCAAACAAAATCATGGACAACAACAACTCAAAGATGAACCATATAGGATTCAGAAATTAAACAAAAATAGACTCACTACATTTATCTCCACCCACAATTTCACATGTTTCTGTGACTAAATATTCATTGCTGACATTAAACACTTCATAATTTCCACATTGATCTTCAAGCAAAATCATAGGCAAGTATTCCACAAATTCACGTACATGTCCCCCAAATATTAACCAAATCACCCACTAAAATTAGTGCCTCATACCGTATTATATAACAACACAAAATGCGGTGCCTATTCTTGGCATCTTTATAACATACAACGACAATTACAATCTGAAGATCCAAAAACTAATTAAGATCTCTTGCGCACATCAACAACATCATATTCGTTACAAGTGATTCAACATTAACTTTCATTTATGAGATACGTGTAAACCAAACATGACATCACAGAGTAGAATATATAAAGAACTAAAAAAAATAAATGTGGGAGACAACAACCCATTTCACACAATGTCAGTGTTGTTAAAACTCATGTCGGTAGTGGGTAATTAGATAATCAGGTATTTGGCATCGGATAATTAAAAAAATGTGACAAGTCACGTAGTAAGCATCATCTAATTCAACATGACAATATATAATAAGAAACAAATAACCTCATCGATGTCGATGTGGATGTTGGTTTTCTAGTAGCTACGATTGACCGAAATGAAAATTAACATAGGCATATCCTGAATTACCTTGATTGCCGAGGACTAGCAGGATTTCGCGCACACCTATGGTCGGACCTTCATTCATCCACTACAGCAACACCAAACAGAATGGCAAAGACTGAGCTAGGGCTGGTGATTAATTTCGGTTCTTTGGGGAAATAGAAGAAACGCGTGTTACCTGAAGCACGCTTATTTCGATATTGGGCTAAAGCAAAATGATTGACTCCAATTATGTTGACCCAAGTTAATTTCTATAATTCATTAAGATTTAAAAAAATACATACGTAATATATATATATATATATATATATATTGTTGCCTCTAGTTTCCAACATTTATGTTAATTAACCTTTTTAGGACAATATAACTTTTTGACAGAAAAATTCGGTTTGAAATGAACCCTAATGCATATTATAATGCCATTAACCTTATTCATATGATTACAATTTAAATCAAAAATTATGTCATAAATGAAAAATTCGACGTTCGAAATTATTGAATATTATATTTAATGTTTCAAACATATTGGTGAATATCATGAATTTATATATAAATATAAAAATATAAAAGTATTATTATATGAATTATAAGTTTATTTTTTTCTTTTTTGCTTTATTGTGACTAGCAATAATGGGTATGGCATCATTTCTTCACGGATGAGGACAATTTGCAATAAATTGAGATGTCATTCAACCAATAAAGTTTCAATGCTTTCCTACAGAGTTTGGTCTCATCAATTTCACATGCAAAATAGTGTCCATAGTTATTTCATATATACTCATGAACATTGAAGTAGATGGCATTCACGGACAAATATTTTTCTTATTTATATTTTTTTCGAAGAATGTATTTAACTTAAATTCTAGGAAAACAAGTAGATGTGCGTATAAAATTTTGTGGACAACAGGATTTTGGAGCATTGTCTACAGAACCGGTAACTTATCATGATACAATTTTTGACGTTATTTTGTTCTGGAATTTTTTAGAAACAACATTTTATAAAATGGAATGGAGAACATCATTGCACTTTTGTAAACATGATATTGATTGACAAGTCAAATTGATTGTTTCCTTTTGGTTCACATGGTGCTGATCAGACTGGATGTTTGTTTATAAATGGGGTACCAACTACTTGTTGGAAATGAAGATTGAAAAATTACATAAAATATGTCTCTAAGAAAAATGCCTCCCCTAGGAAGAGTTCTTATACAACAATAGTTGGAATGAAGAGATGGATGCTTGTTTTATTAATTGTCTTATGGAGTAACGACAGTTTGACAATTGGAATCCACAATTACTAGGAACTTCCACGCCCTTCTTATCGCACGAAGTGTATTAAATGAAGAGCATTGGAAAAATATTACTTGGGAAAAATATCGATGTTAAAAAATCACTACAAAACATTTCAAATGATTATTGAGACAGACGGAACATGGTGGGATCGTTCTTTAAACAAAGTACATGCAACTCGATCTACTTGGAAGAAATTGATGAAGGTAATACATCGGGTATATTTTTATGCCATTTATTTCCAATTAATTTTGTGTGCTTTATTTTTTATTTGGCTACATAATATGCTATCGATTTTTTCTTTATCCATTATATAAATATTTTTTAATCTTTGAAATATAACTGTTACGCAATAGAAAAATGCATTTGTTGGGGCATATTTCCACGGTGGAGAACCACAATATAAGAAGCTTGAAATAATATTCAACGACATCAATTCCCATTCTATGCAACAAAACAAAATTATCAACATCTCAGATGGAAGCATGCAACCAGAACAACATCATGCACCAACAACTAAAACAGTTATTGTGGGGTCTGATGACGATGATGAGGTCATATCTCCATTGGTTGCTTGTGCACGCCCGCCTCGAAGGAAGCTTTTAGATGAGGTCTATGTTGCTAAGATCTGAACGAGGATTTATCAACAAATAATCTCCCGGATATAAAAATGACGAATGTGGCAGTAGTACAAGTTTTCCACCACAGGACATATATCCGCGGAGGCCTGTCGTGAGAGATGCTACTTCAAAAAACCAAAGCGGTGAGAGCTCTTGTGCTTCTTCAAGTCCCGTTAAATGGTTTTCATTTATATGTGGCAATTGGTAACTTATTATGTAAACTTAGGCGTTGGAGAAGTCGTGATCCCCAAAACTCGATTTGTATCCTACAATAAAACGTCTTGTGGCATGGAATATTAATGTGGACCGTTGTTAGTATTTAGTTTATCATTTTGAGTAGACCGTAAGAACATGTAGTGCTTTTGGGTGTGTTCTGGAGTTGTGGTCTATCTAAGCTGTATTGTTATTGATAACCTATGTTAGGTATTTCATAATAGTACAGTTGGACTAGATATTGGGTGAACCTTGAATAAATGTGTTTATATGGATACAACCTTGAATAGCAAAATATAAATTGAACATCAGTACATGGGACACACCTTAAAGGAGTAAGACACATAAGAAATCAAAACCCATATAAGGAAACAAAGGTTTGTCAGTTAAATGCAACAACCATTGACATGTATAGTGTTCAACCCTAGTGCCGCATATTCGCATACGATTACAAAAGTCAAATATTATAAAATGAAGTAAAATTATGTCAGCTAATAACAATGTAGATAGAATAAGTTTTGTTACAACGACTCATTCAGTTACACGCACATTAAAATCCAATTCATATGTACGGGCCAACTCAATTATGCATTTTTTGCCCACCACTATGCCATTGTCACGTAGGAAAATAGGTAATTTGTGCCTCATCGTAATATGAGATGCTTGCTTGTTCAGCCCAACAGACCAAGTTCGTCCATTCATCATCACGTCAACGCGCTTGGCCACAATTTTTTTTCCCAACAATGTATGAATTCCATAATTAAATAGGAATATGCTGCATGTACAAACAGATATCCGGTAAATATAATATGCATGTCAATATCATTTTAAACAACATACTTTATTGATATAAAACCAGTTTACGTACCAATCGAGGTGTGTCAAATACGACTTACGGATCTCAAGTTCATATCGGGGGCACTCATCTTTTTCGACCTCCAAAGGGCTTACCACCTCCGTCTTTACAAAAGGAAAACCACACATCATCACATCAATCCCGTCATCATCACTCATATCACTGGAAAGTTGTATTACGTCAATCTGTTGAACATCCATCATCTCAATGTCAACCGATAAATCCTCACTTAGTTCACTATCACTTGACTTACTTGGTCCTCTTAGTAGAACACCCCACATAATGTCGGACTTCTCAAAACAACTAACCTCAAATATCTCAACCCAGACGCAGCCATCAACAAGTAGATTGAAAAATATAAACTCTCCAAGTCTTAAGTTATTCTCCTGCATGAAGTCCTGCCACCCATAAGTCAATCTAATTCGACCTATGGAGAGAATCTCTGACTTCATACTCCACCTAACACCGTACTTGTTAACCAAAGTTAGCCTGTTTGGTGGATTTTCAATAAAGTTAAGGGTGAACTTAGGCGGAAGATCATGAGACATAGATTAAAATTCAGCAGCAACATTGGAAACAAGATATAGGTATAATACATATATATTTGCAGCAATGTATGCACATATAATAAAACACACTTCACTCTTAAACATATCAGAATCAGTCCTGTAGCTTATAAAATTATCACACTATCTGAACATAATAAGACATAACCTGGAATTATAAACAGGATATTAATTTTAAGCATGTGTGAACTTTAATAAACCAACACGTTCTATCCATTATATTATCAACCTCAAAAATATTCAAACCAGCGCAGTAAGTTAAATACGCCATGGGACATAAAGCAATTGAATTCAGCTCTAGAATCTAAAGAACAAGAACCAATTCAGCACAAGACATTTTAATGCAGACATCATTTGAACAAAACACAAAAAACAGATTCACATAAGAAGCATTATATTTCAACCTTATGGCAAACCACGAGTATTCACCAGATTCATCGACATATATGCATCACAAACATTCAGAAATAATATATATGGATGAACCACAGGCATAAATGAATACAGTTTCTGCAAAACAGTTCGTATATATCAAATAATCCAGCATCAACATATATATCATAAAATAACAACATTCACACACAACAGTATCATCAGAATTCAGTAGGCATGAAAAAATAGATACAGCTCTAGAATCTAAAAATCAAGAACCAATTCAGCAATAGCCATTTTACTCCATACATCATTCGGACTAAAAAGAAGAAAAAGAAAAGTTTTCGAGAAACAAGCACTATGATTCAACCTTATGTTAGACCACTAGTATTTACCGAATTCATAGACATATATGCATCATATGCATTCATTTTTATATGAAAGAATATATATGGATGAAGCACATTCATATAAATGTATACATAATACGCAAAACAGGTCGTATATATCAAATCATCTAGCATCGACATATATAACAAATAACAATTTTCACACAGAACAGCATCATCAGAAATAGATAGACTTGAAAACTAAGATTTAAATATCCAACCTTTAGACCTAGTGAGAATACTAAACAGGAAGACCTCGTCGCCCCTTTACTATGAAAACACTTATTCCTACAACAAACATACGAGAAAAAATTATATCGTATGTTTTCCCAAATCAATTCAAATTATTAAATAAAATAAAAAAATAACAAATACCCGAAAATTGATACACAGATGGAGAAGAATCACCTTCGGAAGACGGTGTTTGGTGTTTCCACCGGTGATGCCTTCAATATAACTCTTCCAGCGATGGCTAGTTTGAACGATGAATATCGGGGACACCTATGAAATATGTACATAGATAGCTATCAAAAAACGTAAGTACAAGACGAAGAAGAAGAGGAAATGTGAGAACAAACGGAGGAATATATCTAAGAATGAAACGGCAACGGCGGGGGAGACTGGTTTTTGGTCCTCTCGTGTAATGACATCGTAGAAATGAAATATAAAAATTGACTTCAGTTGCCCAAGGGCAAATTGGGAAATTCGCGTACTCAAACATGAAGGGATAACTTATCCCACCTATGCTGAACGGATAGCTTATCCCCTATTTTTCCATGGGAAACCGTGCCTATCCCGGATCCAAAGATTGATGCAATTTTTCAATCTATCAAAGTATATGAGTGATAAGTCTGGATACCGTGTCCAAATTCAGGCTTATCCATCATAGTAAATGCAACCTGAAGGGATATTCCAAGTCACTTCGCCAATTAAGTTTTTCTTTTTTTCTTTTGTCTTAAATAGTGAAACTTATAAGTTAAGATTTTATTTTATTAATTAAAATTAAAAATTAATATTTTTTATTATATATATAAATTATATATAACTAAATAAGTAAATAATCAAATTAAAAAATTGTATAAATGTAAATTTATAATTTTTTAAAAGCTTGTACCTTTATTAAATTGATGAAAATATTGTAATCTTGTGAAATATGGCTTTCTTTTAGGATGAATGGAGCAATTCATTTCTAATAAAAAATATATTTATTTTTTAGTAAAAGATTGAATTCCACGCTAATTTATGTTACGCCAAAAGAAGAAAAAAGTTGGTCAAAATCAGAATAAGAATAATCCCTGGATGAATGATTCCCGGAAACATATTTAAAAACTGTTGAATGTAACACTTATTATTTGCTAATCAAATTTATTATTTATTACTAATGTTGACTCTCAATGTGGTCACATCGAATATTGCCTAACGTGATTGCTTCTAACTCCAAATGCGTCAGCCTGTTATAATAATAATAATAATAATAATAATAATAATAATAATAATAATAATAATAATAATAATAATAATAAATTGTGAACATTGAATATGAAATGATATTAGAAATTAAGTTACAGAATAACCTCCTAAAATATTTATATTTAATGAGTATTGTGTTTTAACATCAGAATAGATGCACATATTTGCTATATGGGTAAATTTGTAAATGATTATAAATATTTATATTAAATATAGAAACTAGACTATATATATAATTTTGGGACATTAATGAATAATTGATCAAGCAGAATCATAGCATTAAAGATATCTATAATCTTTTCTAACCAAGTAAAATTATAAATTTATTAATTGTATCATTTAATTGATTTATTTTCTGAGTGAGTCTCTTGTGAAACGATTACACGAGTGCACGATTTAATGTAATATTTGTCTAACTATGAAGTATTGCTTGTTTAACTATAAAGTATCACTATTTTTTAAGATAACTAATCAGCACTCATACATTTTAAAAAATCGTGATACTTCATAGTTAAACAAATAATACTTTAAACAGTGTCATACATACAACGCTATATATGTTTAAATATAAAAGTTTGTCCTATGTTTATATATAAAAGTTTGTCCTATGATGATGCGGATTTCATTGGAAAAGATAAAGGCTCATTATTACAATACTCAATCATCAAATATAAAATAACATATTAAATATTTGACAAACTGCAATATATTTATAATTGGATATATATGAGAGTTAATTTCATACTCCACTTACTGATGTATAGTCTAATTTTGGTGATTTGAGCCCAGACGTGAAATTTAATGATTTTATTCGGCCATAATTTATATGAAGTGACATTTTATTTTTTGTTGTCAAAATTTTTTAATCAAATCGACTAAAGAGGAGAAGTGTTGTCTTTGGCCAAACGACACTCATCTGGCGTTTTCTTCACTATTTATGTTGCGGACTTTGATCTTTGAAGGCTTCACGAACTTGTTCAACAAACTCTGTTCGAACTTTTTGCTAAAGAGAGTAAGCGCTCATAACTCGGCCAATTTGATTTGGGAATTTTGAGAAGGAAAAAAGGAAATTTTTTAATTTAACTTCTGCCTGCAGCTGGCTCAAATCACTAAAATTGGGTTTTATGTCAACAAGTAAAGCCTGAAATTAAAAAAATATATATAAAAATAGATACTTTTATGTTATGTTTAGAAGTTTATGTTGCTGTAATTGTTTTGTGTAATTAAGCCAAAAGAAAGATAATATATATATATATATATATCTTATAGCAGACTAATTAATGCTCAATAATTTATTCGTATCTCAATGTTTCCCAATATTCAATGTTTTGTTATAAACTAGAATAAATAATTCATTAGCTGCAAAATGGTTTGTAAGTATTGGGGTCAATTCAACAGTGTATCCAAAATTAAAAGCTGTAGCATTTAGAAGTCAATGTTCAAACTGTACCCTTACCCACGCTAGATTAATTATTTTTAATATATTATATTTTGATGTCTATAATAATAAAAAGACAAGAGATTGTGGGAGGGAAAATGAGGTATGCACACAATCACAGATTATAGGCGGCAAAGGCTTTGGTCCTTCTCTTATTCTGGTCAAAAAGGAAGATAAAAAGATATTACATTTTCCAATGTTTTTGCCCCCCCTTTCTTCTTAATTATAAACTCTCTCTCAAATATATTGTGTTTATACATTGATAAAACTATTATTTTCCTAAAACTTGATGGTATGTCTATATATTGGAGGGCATAGTCAATAGTGTAAATGATCTAAAGGTATGGGCCGGCATACCTAATTTATTTCAAAAAAAAAAAAAACTTGTTAATATGAAATTAAAGAAAGATAATGGAACAAATTAATCTAAAAAAGATTTTTATTATATGATTTTAATACCCAACATTATTTCCAATACCAATCACTAAGAAAAGAATACTTAAGTCCTCTAAATAAATGGAACAAATTATTCAAAAATATTATACAAATGTTGGCATTTTCCAAAGCCTCCATTGATTTTGTTTTGAGGTATGTTTCTATTATAAATTCAAATAAAAACAAGTTTGCTAAATTAAATATTGTCATCACTGAAAAACTTTTTTTTCCTTTTAAATCTTACATTGTCATCTGTGTTTTTCTAGAGCTAAGTTTCAATATCATTAATTTTTTATGCATTTTTTTTTAATATGATGAAACTATTTTCCTATTTCAACATTGGACAATTTATACTACTCTACTGTAATTATGTGAGGTTATTTTATGTTCATCAAGGATGTCAATTTTTACACTAATCATACGATTAATAAAATGAGACGTTAACTTTTAATACAAGACTATTATTTAAAAATGTTTTTGAAACACGGCTTCTTCTTTTTTGGGGGGGGGGGGGGGTGGGGGGGACAAGGGAGTATTATACATACATATAAATATATATTGTGTATTTTATAATTAGTTATATATCTAATATACTAGTAGTCCCTCTTTCCCTCAAAGGATCCTATTTGTAAAGCTAAAAATTTATACAAATATAATTCATTTTTTGGAACGAAATAAGTATATATGATATAGAATAGAATATAACATATAAATTTTGTCCACATCAAATATGAGTATGGTATTAGACAATGAGAGAGACATATCCATATCGTATACATCTCTAAGCATGTGTACTTCATAATTCATGCATTATCAACATTCAACAAATGCATATATTCACATTAATGGAGTTTGCATATAATTCACGTATTGTATTAACATTCAATAGATACACATAATCATACTAAATCGGTAAATAAATGTTTTTTTTTAAAACATAGTATTACAATATTAAAATTATATTTTTTGGAGAAAAAGAAAATAAATTATTTCAAATTAGTCTGGATAGTAGATACACTTTAGGAGTATGTTTCGATCGATAGATATTGTTACAAGTCATTAATACTATTGGTTAGTACATGTGACTATAGTGATAGAAGTAGCGCAAAAACAAAAAAAAACAAAAAAAAAAAAAAAAGAAAAGGCTTGTGGTTGAAACAGTGGATGACTAATACAAGAAATAGAGGGGAGATTCTTCTACGATGAACAAAAAAGATTTCTCAGGAGTTAGGGTAGTTAATTTTATTTTATTATTGTTATGTTACGTTGTCATTCAAATATTATTATTTGATACTTAGGTTGGGTTGAATAAAAATTAAATAGGAGTCGCAAACACAATAAAAATAAAGAATTACAATTATGAATAGTTACATTTATATTAGTCTTGATAAGTTAAAATGTAGATACTCTTGATGAATATGAGGATGACGATAGAAAGAATTAATAAGAATATGGACAAAAATATAAAAATCATACCCAAATTATCATATGCATTATTCTTTTTTATTTAAAAAGAAAATAGATTTTTGACCACCGCCTTAATTGCAGTATTTTTGCCCCTTTTTATTGTTAATGGGTAGTAAAATGATTACTCTTGTCTTTTTGTGGTCTGAGAATTATTACAAGAATCTTTTTACTGTAAAGGGAAAAGGAAAAATATATCAACTCTAATGAATTCGATTAAAAAAACTAGAGGACCCTTTAATGTATACATTTAGATTCTTAGTGTATATCTATAACTATAAGGAAAAATACTAAAATGATTCAAATAAAGATCAAAGGTGCAAGAAAGAGAAGAAAAATTGTGCTTAAATTTTATGGTCAGGTGAGGATTTGTTATTTCTTGTCCAACAAAATCAACTATCTAAATTTCCTTATATTCTTTTTTCTCACAAAAAAAGTTAAGACACTAACAAAATTATGTGTATGTTTCAGGAACTGGCAGCAATTGCACAACATGGTGACTGTAGTGGATAGAATTAGATGGAACTCTTATATCTATAATCTCTCGATTGACAGACACTAAGAGAAGCTATAACTACTAGCACCCCTTTCAGTTGCTGGCGGCATATCCACACTTACATCAATCATCTCAAATTTCCTTTGCTCCTGAATATAAAAAATTAATTACTATAAAAATCATAAATAGTTAGAAGATAAGAATTCCCGCATTATATAAACATGATCAATTATACCTTGGATTTACACAAGGGTGATAAGAGTGTTAAAGGAATTTAGAGTTGATATTTACTACTTGAGGGGAGCTAAATTACTACTTGAGATGTAGGTGTCGTAAAAAGTGTTGCTTGTATTGGGATGTGTACTGTAGATGTCAAATCAATAGTTTTAGTGGGATTTTTAATATTATTTTATTATGAAAATTGATGTGTGTAATGATTGGTTGATTGGGTAATTATTAAAATTCGATTTGAAATTTGTGGAGTTAATGATTAAATTGATATGTGATGATTTTTATGTTATTAATGGTGAATTGTTTTATTATTATTATTATTATTATTATTATTATTATTATTATTATTATTATTATAATCATCATCATCATCATCATCATCATCATCGCAGCTTTTGTATTATTTTTATTTTCATTTTTTTCTTCTTTAAAAAAATTATTTTTCCGTATTTTATATGCAAAAAAAAAATAAATTTAATTAGTTATATTTTTTTCAATTTTTTTCATAAGAGTGATATTTATTACTATTTATTTTAACAATTTTAAAATTTTTATTATATGGGTTGACATAAAATTGATTCATAAATATTATTTATGATAACAAAGATCAAAATTAAAAAATAATTTATCTAAATTAAACCACAACTAGTAGATTTATCACAAACATTGCGAACCATCCATTTAACATAATAAAATATTGGCATACACATGTTTTATTTGTAATACATGAAAACAAATATTTTATGGTAAGTTAATGAAATTCCTACGCAAATAACCAATTAATTAAGACTACTAAAACGAGCACATATATGGGCAGTACGAATAAGAGCAATGCCTGATTGGATAATTGATAAGCATCATGTAGTGGTGCGGGCCCTGTGACATCTGAGCTACCTATGTCACTGTAGTCATGATTAGAGGTACGTGTAGTACCCTCGTGATATGTCCTCGTATGTTGAGTAGGTGGTGAGATGGGACGCTCAATCAACATTTTTCTCTATCTCATCCAAGCATCTGCCCAAATAAAGCCACCTGCATGGTCTACACCAGTCGGACAAGGATAGAAACATCGGCCCTTGTTCCTGTTCGTGTTGGCCATCAGAAGTAGCATCTGGCCAGCCCCACATCTACATATAGGATGCTCTGAAAAACCTTTCATAGTATGATATGATAAACAAAATAAAGACAAAAGCACGAGCAAACTTATTTATACATGTACATTAGTCATACTAAGCATTACAAAGTCAAGTTATCATACATGGACAACACGTAGAACCAATCCTACATAAATATTATATAGAAGTCAACAATAGTTGTTTAACATAATCACACAATCTCTAATAAGTAGTTAAATATTCTTATTCGCCCACATAGCTTGGGCAATATCTTCTCACATCTGAAGTTGGGCATTAATATCAACCATGCTTGGAAATGTCCTTTGGGAAAAGATTAGCTCATCATCTGCATAGTGTGGATGCATGCCGTCAAACAATGGGTCATCTCGACCTTGTCTGAGCACAAAATTGTGTATAACACAACAAGCTAGGACGAATGACACTTGGTGTCGGATCATATAACTAGGCATCCCCTACTGCAAGATTGGAAATCGACTCTTACGCACTCCAAAGGCACATTCGATGCAGTTCCTCAAACGGGCATGGCGGTGGTTGAACAAATCCTGTGGGGTTTGAGCTTGGATACTGCTGCTATTCCACTCATGCAAGTGATATTTTACATTCCTATAAGGTGCTAGAAAAGGTCCATATTTGGTGTAGCCAGCATCCACGAGATAATATCACCCTGAGAGATCATGAGTTCAAATTATTGTTTATTATACAAAGATTATCATGTATTAGAATATTTAAATGTGCGTTATTACCATCAGGGGGCCACGGGAAAGACGGATCAGTTCTAACTGCATTTACTAACACATGAGCATCACTTGCACTTCCCTCCCATCCAGCTAACACATAGCTGAACTCAAAATCAAAATCATATATGGCAAGCACATTTTGAGACACGGTGTGCTTGCGAGATCCATACGTATTTTGTCGACTAATAGGCACCCAAGTAGGAATGAGCATGCCATTCATGGCTCCAACCACAGCTTAATTATAATTTACTGAAGTAGATTAGGGTTTCATTAAAATATGAAAGTTAAATTTACGTCAAGGTTATATATACCTCGAAGTATGGGAAGAAACTTGGATTGTTAAGTACAGATGGGTGGATAAAGTTGAAATTCGGGTGCAAGAGTAATTAGAGCATTCATGATACATCGTACATGGCGATTAATTGTCTCCGAAGAATGCTGGATGCGCTCCATACTGTCCCAATGTCTGAGATGCATTGAAACTATCCTCAAGAAAATTACCACTGACTCGATACAAGACACTCGTGTTTGTTGGCAATCTGAAATCAAGCCTCTGGATTCCAATAATCCTACAAGGGCATAGAAATGGGGCCTTGTCAATCTCATATTATCGAAAAATCATTCGTCAGTACCCATAAGAATCTCTCCAACCCAATCATTTCCGGTTAAATTCAACGTATGGCAAGGGATTCTTTCTTGCGTACATAGATGAGGCAGCAAAACTTGCCCCATGAACCGAGTTATAGTCTCCTCCTCAGATGATGTATTTTCTTCACGATCTTCTAAATCTTCATCAACATCGGACATTTGATCATCACCATCGTTTTCCATCGTCCTTAATCACTAAATATGAAAAGTGTAATATATGAAAAATATCATATAAAATAAAAGCGACAAATATAGGGAAAATCGGGGCACTTACCCCTTTATATTTATAATAATAATATGTACAATAAGTGACATTAAGCTACAAAGCCACATTGTTCCAAATAAAACAAACAAACAGACAATGCAAACAGTAGATTATCATAATTAGTACATGTCTAATATAATAATAATGTAGATTGTTCATAGAAACGAGAGGTTAACAATATGAAAGACTCTCAGACAAGGGAGTCAACCCACTCGCGTTGCTCCTCGGGTGAGAAGGACAAGAACATGCGACGAGTAACCTTAGTCTTCAAATGCTTTGCCGCCTTTAACTTTGTGTCATTGAAACTCCAGGCATATCACGAACAGCTTCAAACATGTCTTGAATGCGCTTGACATCTCACTCGAATAAGCTCTCTTGGATGTGAGGTAGGAATCAAAGTTGTCGAGGACACGTGTATGAGCAACATCTTTCTCGGTAGATCCACTCCCTCGTTCTCATCGTCAGAAATTAGCGGAGCCCCACTTGAACGAGCATTATTTCCCATTGTCGTATTTTTTCCAAAAAAGGTCTGTGCACAAGTCAAAGTGTGGAAGATCCCTTTTGATAATGGCTTTGTTGTCACGGTGCTCCTAAAAAGGGTCTGTAGTGGTAGATTGTTAATAACTTTATTATATAATATTCAATAATTTAGTGGCTTTTTTTATTAAATTATAACTACCTCATAGATAAGCGCCAGCACATCTTCCGGCCTCGTGATTGTCTCTCACGACTCAGACCACGACAATCTCGACCCCCGCTTGTACCGAAGATTGAATAATAACTTACATGCATGCTTCAAGTTTTTGAACTTAACTTTATAGTGGTGAATCGTGTAGACCGATCGATCATTGGACAGAGCATTCAGTTATAGACAAATGGAGTTCATTACCAGATTAGAAAAGGTCATTGTGAGCAAATGGCCATTCAGATATTCTTGGTGACACAAGAAAATGAAGTTCACGGGACCATGTTACTTTGTCATTCACGTTCGCCCTAGGCATCTAAAAAAAATATTGATCGATTTGAATTAAATGGTGAGTGCGATTGCATTTATGTACAAAAAAAAAAAATAATGCAGATATATTATTGTAGTGGGTCTTACTCATAGACGAAAAAAAAATTAAACTTCTTGAACTCATAATTTATAAAAAAATAATCATAACTAATTGCAATAAGCATACTTTCCATAAAAAAAAACATACAAACATTATAAACAATGATATAATATTAAAAAATCTAAACAATTCAGAATCTTTATTACATTGAATATTTTTATACAAATAAGTTAATGTTATATTTTTATACAAACAATGATATAGATTACATAAGCAAAGATACAAAAAAATTCGCATGTTTATAATTATAAAAATACTCATTATAAATAATTTTGTTTAAAAAGCTTTCCGATTTTATTGAAGTTTTTTTTGATAATTTTTCTGGTTAAGAAATTTTGTACATTTGATGTCTACTTTTATATTAAAAAATAAAATTAGTACAAAAAATACTTCAAAATCATTTTATCTTTTATTAAATTAAATCATTTTATACAAATAAATTAAAGTGAGTTTTTTTGTGATAGATATGATTAATTAGCATACAAAAAAGATCACATTTTCTGTAATTTAAAAAGTATATAGTAGATTCTTTATTTTTAAAAATTTGGTGGATTTGAGTGAAGATTGTTTGGATAAACTATTTCTAGTTATGAAATATTTTTCTTGTCTTCACAATATCATGAGTTGTATTACGAAAATATTGTATGTCGTATTCGTTTTACATGAATATGATTTTTTTATATTAAACTTCACAGCACCATAAAAAAAAATTCAATAAACTTCAAATCACAAATATAAATTCCCATAAAATATAATAACCTGTTTTATTACACTATAAATAAAGAATTGTGACAATTTTATTCATTAATGAACAATGTACATCAGTTTGAAACAGCAAACACCAAAATTTCTTAAAAAATGTTGGAATGTTCACAATTACGGAGCAACTAAGAATGCTATGTAATAAATGAAAAAAATTCCATTTTATTATAGGTGATCACATGAAGCATCCCCAAATACCAACACATAAGAAACACATATGACCAACAAATACACAAATCATCAATTAAACAAATAGCAAGCAGAAAAGTACCAAAAAAATTAAAAATTGGGGAAACATTTGGATGTGATCACCTTGAAGGCTCACCTCTATGTCAAAACAAAAGTATAAAATAAATATATATAAATAAAATATGGCATACATACACAATTAAAAATGAAGGACAACCTAAATCCATCAAGGGGGAATAACTTACTCCCCTGCTCAAGAGGCGAGAGAACCCAAAAATGATGAACAATCCTATAGGCAAAGGTCAAAACTATAAAAAACAAAATGAGTAACAATATAAAAGAAAAGAGAATACCAAGAAACAAAGCAAAATGAGTAACATATACATATAACAGAACAGAGAACACATATGAAAAATATAGACTTAAGATCAATTCACAATTTATTAATGAGGTTAAATAAAAACTTTAAACTGAATATCTATTTGCATAATAATTCATGCTAGAAAAAGAAAAAGAAGAAAACAAGTTTGTTTAAAATCAGTTTTTTCCTTTCTTTTTTCTCCCCCTTCATTAATCACTAGTCGAATATACCAAGTAAAAAAAAAAAAAAAAAAAGTGCATTTGACAATATTAAAAAAATAATCAAACAAAAAAATACAGATAACAATTTAGGTATTTTCCTTTTGGATTTTTATGTTATTTTTGTTTATTATTTTTCTTCTAGTTTTTTAATATCTTTTTTATTTCAATTTCAAGCAGTGCCTTGGGAGACCGTCTCACAAATAAATTACATGAGATCAAGTTTCCTCAGAAATGTTTTATAAAAAAATGGGAAAAAAAACTAAAAACCAAAAAAATAAAATAAGGGAACACATAACATACTCCTAAAACAGAACAAAAAATATCAGACAACCAAGAACATCAGATCAAGAACACGATTCCAAACAACAAAAAATATCAGAATATCTTAACATTTACTAAAACAGAACAAGAACACAAATAAACAAATATATCCAATAAAATGATACATGCACAAGAACGCAACAAAACAACAAATTTCAAAACAGGAATATGAGAAGACCCAAAGAAAATATCAGAAGACCCAAAGAAATACCTTTCTCGCTCTAGTTAGAGGTCAGAACGAACTACCAATGGATTCAACTGAACTAGCAGCTTCCCCCTCTTCTCTTTCCCAGATCTGGCCAAAATTTCAAAGGATGATACTTGTGTGCACAGTGTGTGAATGGTGTGTGGTTCATCTACACATCTATACATAGAACAAACTAAAACATACAATATATTTACAGATACAAAAAGTAAAAGGGAAAAAGATACAAATCTACATAAATAATAATACAATACAGAAACTTTTCAGATATCCGAACAAGAGAGATGGTAGACAACTCAAAAAGTAGAGGGAGCCTTTAATCGTGGGCGTGATTCTCGCTTAGATGAGAATATATTCTCTTCAAAAAATAGTAAACATAGCTTGAATGAAAACAACAATAATAAATGGGAAGACAGTTGGTCGCTGGGGTAATTAACCCTTTCAAAAAAGCAACGACATATGAGATAATGGAGGAGAGAGGGACTGATATTGGAGGGGAGAGAGAGAGGGACTGATAATGGAGGAAAGAGAGGGGCGAGAGTTTAGTGAAGAAGATGAAGTGAAGAGAGAAGAAGAGAAGCTCTTAAAAATCAGAAATGAAAATGATGTGTGTGTGTGTGTCAGTCTGAGGGAAGGGAAAAGGGGAATGGGTGTTGGGCTAGGGTTTGGATGTCAGATGGGCTCATCCCCATCTCACATCCCATAAACAAAAATTTGGAGGGATGGACCCATCCCCCATCCGAATGGGCCAGACCCAGCCTAAACACCCCTCTAAGGGGTGACTTGAGTTTGCATTCGCATGAGTTGCTATATTCTTCTACATGTCGCTTCTACATTCTCTGGCTCCCAAATATGATAGGTGGAAATTTATTACGCGATCAGTTAAAATAGACAAATGAGAGGTTGAGCTTTTTCTTTCCAACTTTCCACTTCTTGAAAGCATTACATCTCCTAAAAGGTTGAGGAATGTGTATATTATTGGCCACTCAAAGATGAAGCACTTGCATATATTTGTTGCTCGATATATTGAATCTATGGATATTCATGACATGATCAACCTTGTTTCTTTGAGTTGTTTATTTCTTCCGATAGAATACATCCTATGCCTCGATAGTCTCCAAGACTTACTAAGTTCAACTATGATGAAAAATATAGCGACATAATAACTAAGATCTTGCCTAGTATACCACGATGTATATGCTATGAAATACAAACATTTAATGTACCAACTTAGATTCATGTAAGCAAGCATGCCTGAGTAGTTTAATTTCTTCGCTGTATACATACATTTATTTCATATGATGATGATTATCAAATTATTTTCAGGTTACTATACCATTTACTTACGTGCTTCCTGAATTTACTAATGTAAAGCATCTAGAGTTTAAAGTCTTTGTAATGTTGGGTTACACTACCACTCAATTATTTTATCTAATTGAAGCATGTTGAGATGAAGGTATGCGCCCCTCAAAGTAATACAATTGTCTTTTCCACATTAAGTATTTTAAAATTAATATTTGTTTTTGAATTTTTCTCGCGGGAAAGGAAAACAAAGTTTGAGAAAAGAGAGAGCTTTTTTTGGACTTCAATGAGAAAGTTGTATCCAAATCTAAAAAAACTTCAGGTGTCAGGATATTTAGAAAGTCATGTAGATTTAGGACGTGTTTCATTTGTAATGCAGAATGCCATGGCTCTTGAAGAATTAATCATGGAACCTGTGGCGCAACTCCTAAAATTCGATAAAGGTAAACAACTAATGCATGGCGTGACTTTCAACAAACACGATGCTCTATTAATTTAATAATTATTTTTAAAAAATTAAATTTGTGTTAAAATATAACTTTTGAATAATATTTAATGTATGGAACTCCTCTTTGATTGATTAACTTTCTTGATTTAATCATCATGATAAGTGTAATGGGACAAAGCAATATAAATAGAGACATTCTCTACATAGACAAAACAATTCATAAAGACCACATTAGGACGAAAATGAAAAATTATTTATTCATGTAAACTTACATTCTAAGCAAAGTCCTGCACAAAAACCAAGTCATCCAAACTCACTCCAAGAATGGCTTCCATTTATGCAAATCAAACTATATATTCATATAATATTCATACAATAAGTGTGCGTGCGCACATTGCAAACATTATGCTATTTTTCACAAAACGAGGAAACATAACAACTTTTGTTTGTAATCAAAATAATAATCATATTCATAATCATCTATTTATGCAAGTCACAATTTATTTAATAGTTGATTGTCAATTGGAATCTATTGAACATTAAGGCCTAACTCAACACTTAAAACCCAGGTTATAAGTGAAAGGATTGCCCATGCTTATAAGTCTACCCAAGACACTTACCTCAACCGATGTGGGATACTTAACATCCTCCCTCACTGCGAGCCCTCACGTCTTACTTGTGTTGAGGAAGGCTCTGATACCATATTGAACATTAAGGCCTAACTCAACACTTAAAACCCAGGTTATAAGTGAGAGGATTGCCCATGCTTATAAGTCTACCCAAGACACTTACCTCAACCGATGTGGGATACTTAACAGAATCATCAATAAAATAAATAAATGCATAGGATTAATATCAACTACAATTTTGTGGTACTAATTCCTAAATCTTCACAAGTTCAACGTGTTATGAAATTAGAAATAAACTTAGTTTTTTTTTTCCTTTTGTAGTGAAAAATAAACTTATATGAAAATTTATCATTCAAAAGAAACTTTCAAAAGGATGAGATTAATTGAAAATGATCCAACGTTTTTATAATTTGCTCTTATAATCACGTCTTTGATTAATCAACTCTTAATATATTTCCTATATATATTGTCATCTAAGTAAATAAATAATATTGTTCTCTTTTAAATCTTACGTTGTTACCATTATCATCTTTTTCAAGAGGTAAAGTTAATAAAAATTTTCATTATCATTAATTTTTGTATGAAATGATTTTATTACGAGGCAATCTTCAAGAAATTTGTGTTATATATATATATATATATATATATATTAGTTCAGTATTACATATAATTCACGTAGGTTGTGTTTACTGCAAGTGATAAGCCTGAATAAAGACTTAATATTTAAGGTAATCCTTCATTTACTTCACATGACCAAAAAGTTACTTTTATCCAAAGGCCCGGGATAATAACGAAAATCGATGTATTTCAGCAGATAGAATATCCCTCCTCCACCCATGTGATAATTTATCGCAGGTGTAAAATTGCATGTGTAGTGTCCAAATTATCCCTACACTTAGTAACTCACAAGTTTGAAAATAAAATAAAATTCCCATGGATGCTAACATTTTCATTTTCTGTTCTGAACTTTCTATATTTTTCTTCCTTCAATGGCTTTCACACCCTAAGATATCTACTATATCTACGGCAGATCAAGCAAACGTTATGTGATTGTTGATTCTTCAGTTCTATTTATTAGAAGCTGAATCGACTGCCCTAAAAATTAAAACCCACTTTCCAATTCCTCTATACTTTATAGTTCAACAAGAATTTCCATCTCTTCTTCAAGCTATGCTTCGAACATAAAAATGTTGGCACCCATTTGGCGCATCTGCATTTCTATAATACACATAATTTGAACTATTATGATACTAATTTCATTTTTTTCCCCAACATTACCTTTGAGCTCAAAATTCTTGAACATTTCCTCTAATGGCTTCACACTGTACATATATGAATGGTGATGAAAGCCCCCCTTCATCACGAGTGGAGGTTACAGAACATGATCAACGTAGATGAAGTCATGTTTTAGGGCCGCCACCTCCTACCCGACCCGAGCTCTGATGCAGAGAGATTTCGACCCGTTAAAACGAATGGTTGACATATTCTTAAGATCTTGCTTAGATATGTTAATGATTCCATTTTCAAATTCGTGAATGTAGTTGAAGTGTTTTATGCACCCCCAATCTTTGTCTGTGGGTGATATAGGAATTTAAGTAAATTAAACTATCTTATCAATAAGAACCACTAAGTAAATGAGGGATATAGATAGTTTATATGTCTATGCATGATCACAATCACTCAAAGTAAACATGAAATCAAAGAACTTTTTTTTATCCAATCCCATAACATAATACACCTTTATCCTATACACCCTAATCCCTCTCTTCCAAAGTAAACACACCGTATTGTATTACCATTAATAAATATACACAAATCCACATTTACTTGGGTAAAAAAAACTACAAACATATTATTACAACATTAATTATAATTTTATGAAGAAAATTAAAATAAATACCATTGGGTTAGTCCATGTGGAGCCCATGTAAGTTTTAAGAGACTATAATTGCCCGAACAAAATTGTCATGTAACTTATGACATGTCCAAATTAATCATGTTTCTGGCAATTTTGCAAATATAAAATTACCTGAATTATGTGTTCATGCCACATCTTTTATCCTTTTTTAAAAAATATGAATTTAAAAAAATCAACATTCATAAAAAAATTGGAAGGAGAAAGTTCACATGATTTGGGTCTTCATTCTCAATATAGTTATATTCTTTTGCCGCTTCCAAAAAAATTAAAAATTAAAACCCTAACACAGTTAAGAGCTTTAATAACAAGTTTGAGTAAAATTATTGCATAGTTTTCTCAATGTTTGCAAATATCAAAAGGTTTGAATGGGTCTATCTTCAGTGTCTCCACCGGCTGCTATTATGTATTGTTCGTGTTAATGTAGAGTTCAATGTGTTATGTGATGTCAAGTTCACAAGGAAATAAAGGGAGGTCATTCTTTGGTTGTTTGAATTACAACATAAGAGAGACTTTTGTTCTTACTATATGAGAGAAGAGATAAAAAAATTTAAAGAAGAGGTGAAGAAGTTGAAAGAATAGAAATCTAGAATGAAGGACAAGTATAAAAAGTTGTGGACCATTGTAATCCTTATGCCTTCGGTTTTCTTTAATTATGTGGCAATATTCATGCATAATGATTTAACTTGGAAGATAAGAATGTTGCTTTGAAGATGTATGCTTCAATTTGGTAGTTTATTTTGGCTTGGCTTGATAGATGTAAGGTTGATTGGAATGTTGTAGTATATTTTCATCTTCAATGTAATGTAATGCTAACATATATGCTAGTAACTTAAATTAGCAATACAATTGATACCAATATAGTGAAATGATGTTCAAGGTTATGAAATGTAATGTTAATGCATATGTTGTGAACTTTCATTTGCAATAAAATTGGTACCAATATAGTGACATGTTGTTCACAAAAGCAAACCCATTGAATAATCATAAACAAAAAGCAATTGTATCTACTCAGAAATGATCCCAATTCAATTCAACTCAACTAAACACTTGTATAATTCCTTCAATTCCACTAAATCAGAAAATAAAAGTATAAAACTTGATCCCAAAATTTGAAAAAATAGTAGGAGCCATCAACTATGCAACAATTTAATTCCATTAAATAATCAACTCACAAAACAAAAGTTGATTTCACAGCTTTATATTAAAACTGAATATACGCTAATAATAGTTCAATGAATTATGACAAAAAACAATATGCATAGTTCAAAGTCAAATAGCTTTTGACTTAGTTCAATAGCAACAACAAAATTAATCCTAAAACAAAAACCATCAACTAGAACATCAATGTTTTTCCTTTTTGTTGTTCTTTCATATGGAAGTAACAAGTCTAGATATTTTTTGTCTTTTTCCACAACAAGCCCTTTTTGTCCTTTTGGCTTAGACTATGTAGTGTTTAATTTGATTCACCTTAATGTCCATATATTACCACCAAATAGTGTTGGTGCCCTGAGCTATACTCTTGGTTGAGATGGTGGTGGAGGACTTCAAGTTGGTTCAATATGTTGTTCAAAATAATTTAGTTGACTTGTAAGAGGGGCCTCTTCCACACATATTTTCATTTATTCATCTTCAAGAAGCTGAAATGACACATGAGTTGAAGAAGAGGGTACTTGTGTATTCTAAGTTGGACGGGTCTCTTCCACATAAATTCATGTCTTCATCTTAAATAGTCTGACTTGGAAGTTGAAAAAAGTCATCTCCTGGAGGCTAAATTGTATCTTCATCTTGGAGTTGAAGTGGGTTTTTGTCCCTCACCTTGACATTTTACAATAAACAAAAAATTAATGGTACATTAAAGATCTTGGAATGAATGGCCCTTGTGGCATATACAAGTTAGTCATTTGATCTACAAATGTCTCTAATGCTTCATCGATGAGGTAATTTTTGCCAAGTGTTTGATGAAATTGAAGAAGATATGCCAATAGTAAACAGGTGAGTAGAAAATGACAAGTTTGCCCCTCAGTGTCAACTTAAAAAGACGATAATACCCTTAAAAAAACTTGTGTAGCTCACGTGTTGGTCTTATCGCTAGAAAAAATATCTAAAAAAAGTGTAAGTTATAATCGGTCAATGTTGTATAGAACAGGTTGCAATCGAAAACATTTTTTTCCCTCAGGTACTAAATGGAAATAAAGTAATTATTAAGTAGAACACTATATATAAATATTACCTATTTGCTTTTAGTTCAACTACGATTGGTGCTTTAGCTCCCTCTCTCTCTCTCTCTCCTTTTCTTTTTCAATCAATAGTGACTAAAATATTACCTCTTTTATTATTGAACTTGACTCGCTATCATTTGTTGATGAAATTGATTAAATGACTTCAGTTTGCAATGGACAGGACAAATATTATTCTTGGAGTTTTGTTTTGTCCTATTGCATTTCCTATAAGTCAAAGTCATAGATCATCATTGTCCCCATCTCTTCTCGTAGCTCTTTTATTTGGTTCATCAAATTCTCTTCTCCTTAGCTGAGTGTGATTGTCTCCTTTTTTTTTTTTTCTTTGCAAATATGGGCGATGCAGAGTGGAAGAATAGAATTCCCATTATGATTCCCATAGCTACAGTTTCTCATTATAATTCCCATAGCTACAAGTTCATAAACTTAAATATATGTTTCGAAATAGTGATACATATCCACAAAATTATCAGACAATTGATCTTGGAAAAATATGACACATAATACATGTTTACATGGAATGCTAGTTAGGTCCCATGATCTGAAACTACAAGACCAACTTTACAAGTCAACAGTGTATTAGGTCCCATCAAAATAATGCACTTGGTAGTTATGATCATTAAATTGATTGTAACTAAATTAACCAATTTTTCTTAATATTTGTCTAGAATTTTGTCTATCTTGGAATACACCTTATCCTTCCATTTGACTATGGCTCTATCTCTATTCTTTTATAGCTTAGTCATGAGAAAAAATAAAAAACTCTAATCCGCTCAAGCATGGTTATGATAGGCTTGTCCTTAACCTCTAAAATAGTGGAATTAAAGGACTCGTGTGTATTATTCAACAACAACTCACATTTAGGTTTTTTCCTTGAAAAGAACATTCCTCTATTCAGTTGGAGGTTTATTATTAAACCAATCCCAAGAAAGTTGTCATATTTTCTCAAAATCTTGACCCTAAATTTACTTATGGTTGTAGCTTGAGCTACACCCCACAATATATTTTTGAAAGTTATCCAATCCACCCAACAATTTTCATAATGTTATGTAAGTTCCTAACACAAATTTATGTTATGCCCCAAGGGAAGACAAGTTCAAAGGCTTGAATCAAGCCTTTATGTTTACTATAAATGAATGTGAAATAAGCAGGGTTAGTTGTATATAGGTTTTGCTTAATGATGGTAAGAAACCATTCTCATGTCTTTTCATTCTTTGCAGAGACAATTGAATATGAAATTCAAAAGAAGCTATTATTGAGATCTACCCCCTACACTAAGTAATACAAACTCTTGAGGCCCTTTCTAAAAACAACCGTCAACATCTATGATGGGTTTAAAACCACCCAAATACCCATTTCTTAGTGCTACAAAAAATACATAAAAATTGTTGAACCTGTTGTCATCATCAACCCCTAAGATTATAGTCGAATATGGATTTGTTTTCCTACGTTCATCAGAATGGGACCATACCATTGATTATTGAACATTATGACCCCCTTGAATGAGTTTCAAAATCCTTTTCTTTGGATCTATATGTGTGTTGCCTTGAAACATTTATTCATATGTCTTTAATAACATCAAGCCTAAAACCAATTACATATCTTTCTTTAGTCATATTTCAGTTTTTGTCAGAAGGAAAACTCTCACTTAACCAAGAAGATTTCAGGTTTTTCACATTATATTATGGAGCACATTTATGTTTTTTTGATATTCTCTTAACTGCCAAGACTCTTTCTCTCTCATCTTAAGAAGTTTCATTTTTCACTCACAATGTTTTGTTATACACTTCACATAAATCCTAATATCATAATATTTTATAGTCTTCAAGTTTCTCTTGTAATGATTGCATGAGACTGGACAACATTTCTAAACTCATGTTTGAAACTATTTGATTTTGTACAAAAATGGGGTTAAACGTGGTTTGAGGATTAAAGACAAGGTACTTATGCTCATTAACCTCAATCAACCTATTCCAATCAAAGCCATTATTTGCAATCTCACCTATATCTGCTTCTTTCTCACTGAATTCATGACTTGCCATATCACTTTCCCCATCAACACCTACACCATCTTTTTCTGCACTACTCTTAGAAATCCCATCACTAATATCATCTCCATTAACAAAATCAGGGTCCTCATGCATGTTATCGCTCTTATCATTTTGATCACGATCTTTCTCATGTTGTGATTGTCAATTACTATTTGTTTGTGTAAACATGTAATGCTCTTATTTTTAGACTTTTATTTGCCCACACTTGCATATCATTTGTATTAGTTATCAATTTCAACAAATGATCAACCAATAGACAACTAAATCTGCAAATTTTATCCTATTGGCATTAGCAAAATCCAAATCAACTTATGCCCCACCCCGATGTAGTCTGCTTTAGGTAAAAGCCTATCCCCAATGATGTATAATGATACATAAATCCTAGGATTTTGCATCTCTAAAATACAAAAAAAAAAAAAAAAAAAAAAAGAAGATATACACGTGGACATAAAACAAACACCCAATTTTGCATTTACAAAGAATCAACATTTCTATCACTACAAAGTAATACAAAAACACGTGGCCAAAAAAAATAATATATAGACACACACACACACAAAATGCAACATGTTTCACATGGTCTCCACAATGTTACATTACATACAACATTGATTAATAAAATAGGCGTGAGATCATAATGTTCGAATTATGTCTAAAAAATATACCAAATGTATCTATATTTTCACCATTAGTAAAGAACACCAATTAACATGTACAATGATTCTTGACATTTGAGAAAAAGAGAAAATATAATAGCAGCATTCCTCGTCCAACTCATTTGGGGACCATCACTATGTTCCACATTCAACTTCTTCAATTCAAGTACATGATAGTAGCTTTAAGAGCTTGTGGCACAAGGAAGATATGAATTTGGACATGGAAATTTGAAAGTTGTTTGTAAGGTTCTCATAAATGATGATTTTTTGTTTGAGGATTAGGGATTTTTTTTGAGGAAGTTAAAGGATTTGTTTTGAGAAAGTTACGAGGTCTCTTTAACTGTTGTTTCTTTTCCCTAACATAATTTTTCATGTTAGCAGGAAAGAATATAACAAAAACCACGTAATTCCACGTCTTCCAAATGGCTGAAAATCCCCCAACTTTGTGAACCATGTGGGTGCCATGTACGACATTCTAATGAGTTGTATGAAATCCGATGGTATTTGTCCTCAAATTGGATGTTCCCCTAAAGACACAAGACTAAAAATTGAAATTACACATTTAACCTATTATATTTTTTATAAGCCATAATTTAAAGAATATTTTTGAATTTTTCCTTTGGCCTATATGTTTATAAGTTCCAAATTTTGATAAGTTTTTCTTCTATACTAGGTAAGTTTAAGATTTAATATATATATATATATATATATATATATTTTACAAGCTGAACTCATGTGGACTTATGTCAATAGAAAAAAATGTCAACTACAAAAAAAAAAAAAAAAAAAGTCTCCAAACCCTAAGTTATCAAAATCTGTGGATCCCTAAATCAAATTTTTATATCTAAGTTATATTTTTGCACTAATAAAACTTGTGAGGTTTGGAATTTAGAGGTCCAAGCAAAAATAGTGATCCCAACATTGTGAAAAATATATTTTCTAGTTCCTTAACTTCAAATTTAACTTTGTTTATGAATGGTGTGTAGAATGTTGGAAGAAAATATTCTTGCAACGTCATTTTATCCTTTATTTTTGGCTATTATTCAATTCTAGTGCATACTCATACAAAGTAAGTGATTCATTGATGATGCATGCTTGAAGATGTTTATTTTATAAAGACTTGCATTAATAGTCTTTCTTTTTTAAATGATGAACAAACAAAATGATATTTACTCTATGTATTTTTTAGGCATGGATAATAAGTTGGAGGAAAATTCTTTGAAGTTTATATTTTGGCCCATATATCACTTTTCATGCACTAAGTTGGTTTGTTTTTTTTTTAACACACTAATCTATCAAAATAACTTCTGTGTAATTCTGTTAAAAAATATCTTTATGTTGGTATCTTGAGAATTTACAAAAAAATAAAAACAAAACTCATTTCACGTGAATCGCAATACAGACTAAAACACAATTTCCAAACTTCACGTAAGTTATTTGAGTTCAAAATTATGTCATATATATCAAATTGAAAAAAAAAATGTAATTATATACTATGTTGCAAAAGACATTTTGTACAAATGGAAACGGACAAAAAAATGAAATTTATTAAAGTTGGAGGTTTAAAATAAATATGACGAAATATAAAAGATGAAAAGTCAGTTGGCACAAAATTAAATGATAATTTCCCTTTAATTATTAATAATTTAATAATCATCGTAAAAATGATTGTACAAAAGTCAAAAAAAAAAAAAAAAAAAGAATTTACTGCGATTAAGAAAATGTAATATAAAATTAGAGGTGAGAAGTGAGGCAGGTGACAAAAATTCAACAGAAGTGTGTCCATAAATAGTAAAATAAAGTGGAATAAAGTAGACATTTCCCAAAAACATTCCAAAATTAAACTAATAAAATAAAATAAAAATAACCTCACTACTGAAAACTCCCTCCACTCTGTCATTATTCAGATCAGAAAAGCGAAGACGAAGGCCCTCAACTATTCAAAATCCCTAAAAAAACCCCTTCTTAAATCGCAGCATTTTCAAATTCACCCCCTCTTAATTATTGCAGAGACACACCAAACCATTAATTACTCAAAACTTTCCACTCTCACTCTGTGTGCGTTTGTGTGTTTATGAGATGAATAGTGTATGCAACTTCAAATTCTTCGATTCGTTTCCAGCGTAGCAGACCAACGGCGTCGCTTATTTTTTTCTGGGTTAGTATTTCTCGCTGAATGGCGAAGCGCGTCTACGAAGTTTGGAAGGGTAACAATGTGAGATTTGTTCCTTTTTTTTTTTTTTTTTACTATTTATTGACTTTAATTTCTTGGGTTCTGTTTAGTTTCTCTGGTTCTTTTCCCTTCTATCTTTTAGCTTAGCTTGATAAGCAGCTGATGCTAAGTAGAATTTAGGGTTAATTGTTTATTGTTTGTTAGAATTAAAGCCAATGAGTTTTGGTGTTGTTTAGTTCATTTTCGTTTTCTTATATCCTTTCCCTCTTTCTTTATTTTCGAAATAAAGTGAAGTGAGTACTGGCCGGTTAAAATTGATATTTAAGTTCACTTGAAAGGTGGCCGCGAAGGGCTTTCTTTGAAATCCTTCTTTCTTCTACTGTGAACATTAATTTGCTGCTGTGTTTTTTTTTTTTTTTTTGGTATATGTTCTTGAGTAGTGTAAAAGATTCACCTGTGCCTCTTCTTTTGTATACTTGAAGCTAGGGTTATAATTGGCATACATGTAATTTATCGTGCAGTTATCTTGTACTTAATTTGATGCTGTAGTGGTACTGATAATACCTTTTTGATTGTTTGTATAAAGATGCATCATAAATAAGTTTCTGGATGTGTAGCTTCTTTGTACTTTTACCTTTTTCACTTGTGTGGATGATTGAAATCTTGTTTTCTTGAGGACTCACGGTTTTGATGCTTGTCATTATGGTTTCTTTGTTATCTATCTTTGATTTCCGATTTTGATATGGATCAATTAAACCTTTAGAGCGATAAATCACATATGAGATTTAGCCGATGACAAACTCAAATTATGCCCTGATATAATGTCTCATATATGCTACTTTACACATGTAAGCAATGGGACAATTTGAATATTTGTCAAAATAATTAAACATGAAGTAAATAATAACTTCCTCAAAATCATTCTTATATTTTTATGATATACCGATTATAATCAAGGGCTTTTGTAACAATCTTTGGTGCACATTATAGAATTTTACTTTAGTTACCAAATGGGGATAATGAGATTAGTTTAGAAGCTACTTCTAGATAGTGTCTCTTAAGTATGGGTAACTTCAGCTATAATGAACATCAACATCTTATTTGATTTGTTACACATCAAGCTTGCCTAATTTGAGGGTCATACATAACTTCAGTGATATTTAAGTTTTACTTCCTTCAGTCAAATCTCTCCTCGAACCTCCCTGATATCAATACGTTACTTTCGGTTTCCTATTTATTGTTTAAGAAATTAGTAGACCATTTGAATAGGTTTTTATGCTTCCCTATGATGGTTGGCATATCTCTCAAATCTAAATGGAGTCTGATTATTTGGGGTCAAACCTTACGTAAGGCATTGTTGAGCCCTACCTTAGAACTTCTCAGATGTTTTCATGCTAAATGACCGAATCTTGCTGCATTCTATCTCATGAAAGGATTACAATCTCATTTTACCAAGGAATATCCATTGATGGCTGAATTTATTATGCATACTCTTGACAGTTTCCCAACTTATGGATGGAACATGTTAAACTGCTTAAGAATGAACAAATCTTGATAAGTTCTCACATCATGCTGTTAGTTTCATTTTCAATCTTAGATAGTTGATGTTAGCATGCGTTGTTAGATTTAGCATGTAGGTTAGACTTTTTTGCATCAGATAGCATTGATATATTCGAGTCATATTCGCAGGGACTACAATTATAGATTGGGGGAAGTTAATGAATTGATAACATTATTATGCAGAAAGTTTTTAGTGCCTTTTTGTTAGGATCTACTTTTTCCATTAAAAATTGTTGTTAAACATTCTTTTGTTATGCTTCCAATTCCTGCCTTCAAAAACTTCTTAGTCCAGGGACAGTTATGATAAAGTGTGAACTGAGAACTGCTTGACATCCAAGGAAGAAATGGATCTTATATTACAATCCAAGTGGTACGCTTGGCAAGATTTTGAAAAAGGAATTAAGCACATGCCCTCATGGATAATATAGTTGAAATGAAATGGTATTTACTTTTAGAACTCATTTTAGCTTATAAATAACTACCCACTAAAGATTTTCAACGAAGCACTGTTGCAAAAATGGCCTCGGCAGCGCCTAGGTGCCAACAGCATTGGCCGCCGTGCTCTATATTGTAGTTTTAGATGCTGTTCTGCCTAGGCAGGAATAGGTGCTGCCTAGATCTTTATTTCATATATTTTTTATTTTTTAATTCATGACCTAAACTAGCGGAAAATGGCAGATATCAAGTAATTTTGGGTTTATTATCTCTGGACACTTTATGTTGAAAAGATTTCCAGAATCTTTTATTTCCTACCGCCAGTTCCTTTTTCTTTTATTTTTTTATTTTTTTATTTTTGGAATTTATGCATAGAGATGATATAGTTTGAAAGATTTTGTAATATTCAGCAGCATATTTTTTGTATATATGGTATAGTTGACTTGAAAATTGGCTTTGTTTCCTATTTTCAGCAGTATACTTTTGTACATGGTATAGTTGACTAGAAGACTGGTTGGTTCTTTAATTGTAATTTTTTCCTTGTTTGAACAATCTCTCCTCTTCCTGCAATGTGAAGAGAGTTTCAGTGCAATAAACCTAAAAAGTATAAAGATGAACATTTGAAACTCCAATTTTCATACTATGACAAAAAATACACACACACACACACTCATATATATATATATATATATATATATATATAGAGAGAGAGAGAGAGAGAGAGAGAATACTAATATTTGCACCTATTCGGCCCAGGCACTATGCTCATGTCCCCTGCCTAACCAATGCCTTGCAATTTCGCAACACTGTACATAACAAATGATGATGCAAGACCTTCCTTTGATGAGAGAAGGAAATAAGTAATAAACTCTCAGAAGACAGTGCAAAGTAGTTGAACATAAACCAAAATGACAAAATGGTATATTCAGATTAATGGCATCAATATTGCGACTGTATTTCTTGATTATTAGTTATTTGCTAACCGTGCATCTTCCTTTGCTTACACATGCACATTTGGGCTGTAGGAGGTGTATATGA